>SZVJ01000003.1:3019090-3638181 GCA_029467805.1 Pleurotus eryngii var. eryngii
GCTATATTCACGCCTCGCGCAGAACAGTACCCGTGGGAACCTTAGGTAGTCATTTTCCTTACATGTCTAGAGTACTAGACACAAAGAGTCAATAGAGCGCAAATCATTACATATTATTGATTGATTGCATCAACACATCATTAGTGATTGTTACCAAGGCAATTAGAAGTCATTAGAACGCTTAAACAAGCTTCTGATCACACTATAATAGCCTAAAGTTTAACAGATTGTTGCAGAAAAGAACAAGTGAAAGAAAACATACCATAAAAAATGACTTCTGGTACACTCATATGGTTTCTCAACAGACTTTTGCGCATCAGCTGCACATGCAGGATGTCTTTGACAAGGGAGGGCAGCACACAACAGTGATGCACTTCGAAGGCAGAGGGAGAACTGCCAAAGCTGCGACGGACAAAAGGTGTGGAGCTAGTTGAAGGCATATGAAGGCCTGTGAAGCCCTGTCAAGCTCAAGCAAGGTATATCTATGGTGCTAGCAGTGGCAATCTAGTAGCACATGTGTACAGTAGTGGGCACCTAGAGCAAGGTTAACAGCTTCTAAAGAAAACAAACAAATAGGGCATAACAATGGCAGTCATTTTGACAGGCCAGAACCCCTTGTCAAGCAAGGGGACCTTACCATGAGGCTTCCGCAGCTTAAGGAAGCACAAACGGTCGCAGAATATGCCTCCCCTATTCAACCCCTGTGCTCAGAAACACTGCAATAGCATGTAAGTATTGACTACAAAAAAAATTGTAAAAATAAGGGCTCACCTGCATATCGAAGAACATCATATACACTTACTCTGACAACGATTTGAAGCCCTAAATCCTGAAAATCAAATTACATGAGTGACCTATGAAGTATGTCTTCAAGTTCACTTTCCCAATGTTGCTACAGCTATAACTCACAACTAATTGGACACTGACTAGTACTGGACCACTGCAAACTGCAAGCATACATCCAGACTATTGGCCACACTAATCTTAACACAAGGGAATGTTATTTCTGGTTGCATAGAGCCGCCGAGCCATTATTTGTACATGCTTGGATGTTGGACTTTGAAGGACCCTTCGGAAGAAAGTGCTCATTTGACATTGTTGGAAGTATTTAAATATAGATTACAGGATATCCGTACAAGATATGATATGTAGCTATTTCTAGGTAGCAATTTATTCCTTAAAACTAGTCTATTGCGGCCTTCAGTGACAAAATACTTCTGAGTGACCCATTTCTAGCTCCGACCGAATTCCCGATAGGGGACAGTAACTACTGAGCGTGAGATTCTCCAATATTCTCGGCCATTCTGCTATGTGCCGGCTTGCCCTAAAGCTCCACTTGCAACAGGATTGAGCTCATTACTTTGTTTTATGAGTGGATTTGATTGTGGACGGTATAGTGAACACTTGGAGTATATTCTGATGCTTTGTGGTGACTTCGTGTCGAAAAAAGGTCTGAACGTTGAGTTTGATTTTCGAGAAGTTGTCACGCTCTGCCGCCTCTGCAGACGCGGAGAACGAATTATCGGAGTACCAAATGTCACACGTTCGGGCGCCTGTTTCTCAAACCTTTCTTCCCAAGCTCAACGTCTCTGTAACGACTAACCCCAACGACGGCGAAGATGGCCGGAAAACCGGGAAAGATAGATTACTCGGGCTACAACTACAGCGCCATATCCTCGCTTGTCCTGACGGCAGACCGTTCTGCTCTTCCACGACGTGATAAGGAACCAGATGGCGCTCCCACAACTCTGGCTGGTCGAATAGACCCCCGGGAAATGGGCTCTCGTGTCTTACGGCAAGCCCCAAAGGACCTTGATAAGAAGAAGAAGAAGGCCTCCGACAAGCAAGATGCCAGTGAACGTCAGGTCGCTAAGCGAAAAACGGAGACTGCAGGGTTTGGGTATGCCGATATCATCGAGGCGACCCAGGATGTTGAAGGTCTCACATACCGGCCTCGCACTGCAGAAACGCGCGAGGTTTATGAACTCATACTCTCCTCTGTCCACCAAGCCCTCGGTGATCAGGCTCAGGATATCATTCGCAGTGCTGCCGACACCGTTCTCGAGTCATTAAAGAACGAAAACATGAAGGACGTCGACAAGAAGCGCGAACTCGAGGAGATTCTCGGACCCGTGGCTAACGATCAATTCTCTCAACTCCTCAGTCTGTCGAAGAAGATCACAGACTACGGTGCCGAAGATGAGACCATGGTCGACCCAGCATTGGAGAGGAAGGAGGCTGAGATAGATGACGAGGTTGGCGTCGCCGTAGTTTTTGACGAAGAGGAGCAGGACGAAGAGGATGAGGAAGGTTACGAAGTTCGAGAAGAGTCGGATGACGACGATGAGGATGAGGCCAGAGAAGGGGAAGCTGGCGAGGGTGGTGTTGAAGGCGTGGAAGGGGGTGATGAAGAACTAGTCATCGGTGGTTCGTCATCCGAACAGAAGGTTAAAGTAGACAAAGACATAGTTTCGCCGCATTCCATCGATGCCTTCTGGGTACAACGCCAGATATCCGAAGTCTATCCCGACCCCGTCACGGCAGCCGACAAGGCAGCCTCAGTATTGTCCATCCTCGGTTCTGAATCAAGTCTGCGAGACTGCGAGAACCAACTGATGGAGTTGTTCGACTACCAAAGCTTCCACATCATCACCAAATGCTTGAAGAATCGAGAAGTCATCGTCTGGTGCACGAAGCTCATTCGAAGCGACGCCGACGAACGGGTAAACGTAGAGGTGGCGATGAGGGAGAAGGGAGTGGGTTGGATTCTGAGGGAGCTCGCCGGTGACAGGCAGGCCAAGTCGAAGAGACCAGACGACGCCATGGATGTCGATGAAGCCAAGCAGGTGCCAAAGACTGCCACTCTCGCCCCGGGTTCCACAGTTCAGCCCAAACGCACAGTTGATCTCGAGGCCATGGCGTTCAGCCAGGGTGGGCATCTCATGACGAACAAGAAGTGTAAGCTCCCCGATGGTTCCTTCAAGCGCGCAAGGAAGGGCTTCGAAGAAATTCACGTCCCTGCCCCTCCCAAGAAGCCTGTTGTCGAAGGAGAGATTGTGCCGATCAGTGACCTCCCGGCTTGGGCTCGTGAAGCTTTTACAGTCAAGACGTTGAATCGAATCCAAAGCAAGCTGTATCCTGTAGCGTTTGGTACCGATGAACCTATCTTACTTTGTGCGCCTACTGGGGCGGGGAAGGTGATGATCTTCCATTTTTCTAACACGCTGTCTGGTCGTTGACGCCGTCTTTAGACCAACGTGGCTATGCTCACCATTCTCAACGAGCTTTCCAAGTGGCGTGATGAGGAAACTGGTCAATTTGATTTGGACTCTTTCAAGATAGTCTACATCGCGCCCATGAAGGCCCTTGTCCAAGAGATGGTTGGTAACTTCTCCTCTCGACTGGGCGTCTTCGGCATGAAAGTTGGCGAGTTGACCGGTGATTCGCAAATGACCAAACAACAAATCTCCGAAACCCAAATCATCGTCACTACGCCGGAGAAATGGGACGTTATCACTCGTAAGAGCACGGACACAAGTTACACCAACCTCGTTCGCCTCATCATCATCGACGAAATCCATCTACTCCACGATGAGCGAGGTCCTGTTCTAGAAAGTGTCGTCGCACGGACGATCCGGCGAATGGAACAAACGAACGAATACGTTCGTCTAGTAGGACTCTCTGCTACGCTACCTAACTATCAAGATGTCGCCACCTTCCTCCGTGTTGAAGAGTCGAAAGGCCTTTTCTATTTCGATGCTTCCTATCGACCGTGCGGTTTGCAGCAACAATTCATCGGAGTAACGGAGAAGAAGGCGATCAAACGCTACCAGATCATGAACGAAGTCTGCTACGAGAAGGTCCTCGATCAAGCTGGCAAAAACCAAACACTAGTCTTCGTCCATTCGCGCAAGGAGACGGCGAAGACGGCTAAGTTCCTCCGCGATATGGCCATTGAAAAGGAAACTATCACTCAGTTCGTGAAACCGGATGGTGCTGTTCGCGAGATTCTGACTGAGGAGGCCAACAACGTCAAGGACGGCAATCTACGGGACCTTCTTCCTTTCGGTTTCGCTATTCATCACGCCGGGATGAGTCGAGAAGATCGTGGACTTGTCGAGGAATTGTTCGCCGACGGCTCGGTGCAGGTATTGGTTTGTACGGCCACGCTGGCTTGGGGCGTCAATCTTCCTGCCCATACCGTCATCATTAAGGGTACCCAGATATATAACCCAGAGAAAGGTCGTTGGGTCGAGTTGTCTTCTCAGGACGTTTTACAGATGCTCGGTCGTGCTGGTCGCCCTCAATTCGACACGTTTGGCGAAGGTATCATTATCACCAACCACTCAGAACTCCAGTATTATCTGAGCTTGCTTAACCAGCAATTGCCTATCGAGTCGCAGTTTGTAGCCAAACTTGCAGACAATCTCAACGCTGAGATCGTTCTTGGTACCATCAGAAATCGCGACGAAGCCGTCCAATGGCTTGGCTATACGTATCTGTAAGTGGTTTCGTAGATCTTCTGAATCGCCCATATAACCTTCCCATAGATATGTGCGGATGTTAAGGTCCCCAGGACTTTATGGCGTTGGCGTTGATTACCAAGAAGACGATGTTGGATTTATACAGAAGCGGGCCGACATCGTTCACTCTGCCGCCGTATTATTGGAAAAGTGTAACTTGCTGAAGTACGAACGTTCTATAGGCCGATTTCAAAGTACCGAACTGGGACGCATTGCATCCCACTACTATGTTACCTACAACTCAATGGCGACTTACAACCAGCATCTGAAACCTACCATGTCAACCCTGGAGCTCTTCCGCGTCTTCGCACTTTCGAACGAGTTCAAGCTCATACCTGTTAGGCAAGAGGTGGGTTCTAATTTGTCCTTGTTGTCCGACTGTGTCTGATATATGATTCAGGAGAAAATGGAACTCGGGAAACTATTGGAACGAGTACCTGTTCCAGTTAAAGAAGGTGTTGAAGAACCAGCCGCGAAGATCAATGTTCTCCTCCAAGCATACATATCTGGTCTCAAACTTGATGGTTCGTAGATTATCTCAGTCGCACCTCCGTCCGATATTGATATCTTTGCTTCCAGGTTTTGCTCTCGTTGCGGATATGGTCTACATACAGCAATCAGCCGGACGGTGCGTCCTTTCTATTTGACGTCCTGACCCCATGTTGAGATCCATTCAGTATCATTCGGGCCATGTTTGAGATATGCCTGAAACGAGGCTGGGCGATTCCGGCGAAGGCTGCTTTGGATCTATGCAAAATGATAGAGAAACGAATGTACGTGGCCGTTTACCCGCAGATATCTATCACTGAGCTTCATTAGGTGGGGCTCGATGACTCCGTTACGCCAATTCAAGGGTGTTCCTGCTGACGTTATACGCAAGGCAGAGGGGAAACAATTTGTGAGCGATCTCCCTTTCCCCGTACTCCGTGAATTAACACTATTTTTGCAGCCATGGTATCGGTACTTTGATCTGGTAAATATTATTTCTGAATCTTGATGCACGTGTGGCTTACGGTCTCTCCAGAGCCCGCCCGAAATCGGCGAATTGATTGGAATACCAAACGCCGGTCGCCTCGTCCATCGACTGGTCCACAATTTCCCCAAACTTCAGTACGCCGTGCACCCTGACTTCCATTCAAGCTCTAGCTAATCATGTCAACAGGCTTCAGGCTCAAGTCAAACCTATCACCCGGTCGCTACTACACATCGAACTCATCATCACCCCGGACTTCAGATGGGAGGAAAAAATACACGGGTCTGCCGAAACATTCCATATTATGGTGGAAGATGTTGATGGTGAAATCGTCCTCTTCCACGACTCCTTCATCCTCTACAAGCGTTATGCCGAAGACGATCACATCGTGACGCTTAACGTGCCAATGTTCGAACCAGTTCCTCCGAATTACTACATCACTATTGTCTCCGACCGTTGGCTTCACGCAGAAACACGCTTACCCATTTCATTCAGACATCTCATTCTCCCTGAGAAATTCCCTCCCCCAACCCCTCTTCTTGACCTCCAACAACTCCCTTTATCCGCCCTACATAACAAGGAGTTCGAAGCACTCTATTCATCCACAATCCAAACCTTCAACAAGATCCAGACGCAGGTGTTCCAAGCCCTGTACACGACAGACGAAAACGTCTTCATCGGAGCACCAACCGGCAGCGGAAAGACTATCTGCGCCGAATTTGCCCTGTTGCGTCTGTGGAGTAAACGTGAACAACCCCGTGCGATATGCATTGAGCCGTATCAAGAAATGGTAGATCAACGTGTTGCCGAATGGAAACAGAAGTTTGGCAAACTTCAAGGTGGCAAGGAGATAGTGAGCCTGACTGGTGAAACTAGTGCTGATCTACGATTGCTTGAGAAGGGAGATGTGATTGTGTGTACTCCTGGGCAGGTTAGTCTTCTCGCTCCCTTTATGATGCCTTTGGTGATGTTTACTTCTCCAGTGGGACGTGATATCTCGTCGCTGGCGTCAACGCAAGAACGTGCAGAATATTGGCTTGTTGATCGCCGATGAGATACAACTCGTTGGTGGAGAAATTGGTCCAACCTACGAGGTAGTTGTGTCGCGGACGCGATACATGTCCGCGCAAACCGAGATTAAAACACGTATCATTGCTTGCGGTGTTTTCTCTGGCGAACGCCCGCGATCTTGGAGAGTGGATAGGTGCCCCATCACATGCTATCTTTAACTTCTCACCAAGGTATGCCTGTCTTCTCCTTACATGTGTATTCAAACTGAGAATACCTTACAGTGCACGACCCCTTGATATGGACATTCATTTGCAGTCATTCTCTATCCCTCATTTCCCATCCTTAATGATCGCGATGTCCAAACCGGCCTATCTTGCCATTGTTGAGCATTCTCCAACAAAGCCTGTCATCGTCTTTGTTCCATCTCGCCGACAGTGTAGGATGACCGTAGACGACATCTTGACCCACTGTTCTGCGGATGCCAAGCCTGATCGATTCCTGAACATCGAAATGTCAGATTTGCGACCGCATCTGGCTCATATTAAGGATATTGGCTTGGCAGAGACGCTCAAACACGGCATAGGCTTTTACCACGAAGCATTGGATAGACAAGACAAGCGAATTGTCGAACGTCTCTTCCAATCTGGCGCCATTCAGGTGCTCGTTGCGTCGAAGGTTTGTTGGCCTCAATGTTATTCGTACGTTGCGTGCGCTGATTGCACGTTCTAGGACACTGCCTGGAGTCTTCCCGTCGCGAGTTACATGGTGATCATTATGGGCGTCCAAACGTACGAAGGCAAGGAACACCGATACATCGATTACCCCATCGTCGACGTCCTCCAAATGATGGGCAAGGCATGCCGTCCGCTGGAAGACGAACGTAGCCGATGCGTACTAATGTGCCAACAGACACGCAAAGACTTCTTCAAGAAGTTCCTTGCGGAGGGTCTTCCCATAGAATCGCACCTTCCTACTCTTCTCCTCCATGACTATTTCCTTGCCGAAATCGCTGTAAAGACGATTGAAAACAAACAAGATGCTATGGTAATGATACTCGTTACCACTGCGACGTCAATACTAACATTAGCTTGCAGGATATTCTCACTTGGACGTATTATTATCGCCGCATGACGCAGAACCCCAACTATTACAATCTTCACAACGTTAGCCACGCACACTTGTCCGATCACCTATCAGAGCTTGTCGAGAACACTCTGGCGGACCTCGTGAACTCCAAATGTATCTCCATCGGTAGGTCTGTCTGACTTCCGCTAGGCGCCAATCACTCACAGTAGATTCCAGAGGATGAAATGGACACCTCGGCCTTGAACTTGGGTATGATTGCGGCGTATTACAACATATCATGTGAGTTGTAGGCCCTCTCGCTGCATCACTCGTTTGCTCACCGTGGGGCAGATGTAACGGTTGAGGTCTACACACTGTCGTTGAAGGAGCGAACGAAGTTGAAGGGTCTATTGGAAGTTGTCTCCTCATCTGCCGAATTCGAGACAATACCGATACGGCGGCACGAAGATGCTCTTCTCCGCCGCATCTATGACCGCGTTCCTGTCAAACTGGAGCGTGCTGACTTTGAGGCCCCGCATTTCAAGACATTCCTCCTTCTCCAAGCGCATTTCTCTCGCTTGCAGCTCCCACCTGACCTTGTCGCCGACCAAGCTCTCGTCCTCGAGAAAGTCCTCAATCTACTCTCAGCGTGTGTGGATGTGATGTCCTCTAATGCATGGCTCAGTGCTCTTGGAGCCATGGATCTCTCGCAAATGTGTGTCCAGGCTATGTGGGAGACCGACTCACCACTCAAGCAAATACCACACTTCGAACCTGAGGTTCGTCGTTTTCTACTTCTTCGCACTCCTCATAGCTTAAGGATTTGTGCAGGTCATCAAAAGATGCAAGGATGCCGGCGTCGACTCCGTCTACGACATTATGGAGATGGAAGACGATCAAACGTACTTCACTCCTCCGAATGGATGCACGACAGATGTATGTTGATATCCCTCTGATACTGAGCAACATTGTTAACCAACGGTCTTCAGGCGGGATGTCGCAACATTCGTCAACTCGTACCCAACCCTAGACGTGTCGCACGATCTTGTCAAGGGAGACTACACGGCCGGCTCCTCCATCGTCCTCAAAGTCACACTCTCCCGCGACACCGACGATGATGACGATGACTCGCCCTCCACGGACGAACAAACTGTTGTCGCCCCGTTCTACCCCCACACCAAAATGGCTAACTGGTGGCTCGTCGTCGGGGAGCCGTCCACCAAGCAACTCCACTCTATCAAAAAGGTCACTGTCACCAAGACGCTTGCCGTGAAGTTGGACTTCACGCTGCCAAAGGGGACACATGGGTTGAAGCTGTATGTGATATGCGATGCGTATATGGGGGCCGACCATGATATCTCGCTTGGGGATGTAGAAGTAGCAGAAGGAGAAGATAGCGATAGCGATGAGGATGAGGACGCGAGTATGGCTAGTGGGGATGACGAGTAGATGAAGATGTAGATGTATAGGCAGGACTTTACACGGAGTTATTTACCGACCTGCTCCCTTTGCTTGTATTAATAATATATGTATTCGCTCATGAACGTTTGAACCTTGAGCTTGGGTTGTGGAGAGGGAATCCTGATAAACACTGCTTTCATCATTCCTCTGCGTTGATTCCAGCACCGACCGTAATACCGACTGGCAGGAAGCAAGTCATGACTTGGTCAGACAGTGTCATTGAACAATTCGGCCTCGTCGATCTCTCCACTGCCGACGCGAGCGACTTCTACGAGCCCTGCAACACCCTCTTGTTCGAGCTCTTCCCTGCCAATGAGCACTATCAGGTGTCTCCTCAGTGCAAGCGCACCACAGGGTCCATGGACTTCACCTTCCTTTACTTCGTCAGTAAACGAAAGGTGCCGGTCTTCTTCATGCAAATCTGCACGTACGCCGCTATCGACAAAGCCTCCTCCCGAATGGAGAGCTATCATTATTGACACGACTCGCCATCGGATCGTCTGACATCAACAAGAGCGTAGCTATTTAGTACCCTCGACCTATTTTCACAGCTTCTTCCCATCGATTTCACAACGTAACACGTCCTTCGAATCCTCACGACAAACGCACCACCTAGAGTCGTCAAGGGAACTTTGCAGCAGCCTCCTGAGTGCATGTAGGCTTTACATATAAGAGCCCTTCTCGAGTTCTCATGGGTGGGTACCTGGCAGAAGCTGGTAGACTGCCTCGACGACGAGGCCTCCTTCGCACCTGCGCACTCTCGGGCTTGCTCTCCCCTCTCCCCTCCTTCGACGTCTCCCCCCTCTTACTCGTCTACGTCTCCTTACGTCCGCCGCCGCCCTCTCCCTCCGCTGCGACATACAACGCGACCTCGGCCGTGCCATCAGCTTGATTACGCTCTGCGCTTCCATTCTTTCTATTCCTCGCTGATAAATACTTGAAGCTCGAAGCTTGCTTGTACAACATAGAGCGTACATGGATATGCGAACCGCGCCCCTGTCCCTGACACAGGATCAAGTAGAACAATTTCCTATAGAATCCCCGGAAATGCAGGAGAAGGAGGAAGTGAAGGTCACGGAGGCACCTGTTCCCCGGGAACCTGAATCCGTCTCGTCGGAGAAGAAGGATTTGAATGAAAGAGAGATGACAGAGGTGAAGGAATCGCTCTCGTTGGAGCTCCCTCGCTTGTCCAACGGCGGAGTATTGCCCCAACGCTGCGCCTCTCCATCGTTGATGTTGTCGCCTTGGCCTTGGACTCGGCCATCATTTTGTCCGCTTGTCTCCAGCGGAGTAATTAGTACGAGTCGTAGAAGTGTTAGTTTGAAAAACATGGGAGGATCGTAACTCGGCCATCGCGTAGATTTGAGTATGAGTATTGCTCAGCCCTTCATGTGCGCAATAATTGTGATTCGTGTGTCTCATTCAATCAAAGTTACATTCCAGAAAACAGTGAGTTGGAGGACAATTTCAAGCAGCAGCAACAGCAACCTTCTGAGCACGTTCAGCAGCCTCGAGTGTGTTAATATGATTCTCAAGCTCCTTGGAGACCTCTGCAAGGGTCATCACAGGCGGCTGCCGAGCGTACGCAACCAAGCGATACTTGTAGACTATAAGCGGGGGACATCAGAGATGCCCAACTCCTGCAACAGCAGCATTGACACGCACCAGCATCTTTCAGGTTGTTCCACTTGGAAACCACATTCCTGGAGATGAGGGGCGTGAGCGCTGCAGAAACGTTGCGGACATCCCTGTCGACATAGTTCTGCAGGCTGGTCAGGTCCCCTGATACGGAACTCCAGAAGGCTTCACAAGAAGAATCCTTAAGGTCTGGCATAGTTTAGTGAGGGATGATACTGCGCACCCATCATCTTGTTGATCGCGGCCATGGCAGGCTCAATAAGCTTGATAACATCGCCAGTGTCAGTCTTTGAGGATTGTTAGAAAGCGATCCCCTCGGTCCGAAGTTAATTCTTATGACTCACCTCGACCAGGCTAACTTCAGAGACGAGGGCCAATGCAGCTTTGAGCTCGACATCATTTTGGTTAAGTGTGCTAGAAGGAGGGACTTAAATGGGATATCAGGGATGATTGGGCGATAGAGACACATACCTTTGAATAGCGTTGATTCTGTCTTGAAGTTTGCGCGCCTCCTCCATATAGATTCCCTGACGAGCGCTTCAGCATCGAACGAAAATCCCTGAAGCAACTGAAGACTTACAAACGCGACTGAAAAAGAATCCGAGAGTTAGTTGAAGAAAACAGTGTTGCCATTGTGAAGGCTTACTGATCCCCCCAAGGTTCCATATAAACCCGGCAGCTATGTTCGCGTTGGTCATGGCAGTCTTGTACTGCAAAGAGATGTTCATCTTTGGATATATGTCGACAACAGGGATAGTACGGACCTGAGCTTGTAAGTTTCGAATCTCCTTGCGGTTTTCTTCAATTCTATTATTCAAGGTAGCAATCTCCCCGTCCGCGTTCTCAAGTGTCGTCTTGAGAGTTCTAGCATTTCCATTGAGTTCTGTTTCTTGGAGTGTGGATACCTCCTTCATGGAGATATATATTTCAGAGCCAGTCTTTTAGGACGGGAAGCTGTCCAAGAAAACTCACCTCGAACTTACGCAGATCATCGGTGGCAGCCCTAGCGTCAATTGCAAGAGCCTCAATAGCTTTGACTTGCGAGTCGATAATAGCCTGGAGCCAAAGTTGTATAAATAAGGTAGGAAATGAGGCTGGAGTATCTGCTAACCTTGATCGTTTCACGGTATTCAGCAATAAGCTTTGGATCCTGTTGGTTCACTGGTTTGGCCACCTCACTGGCGAGGAGACGTATCTGGTCAAACACAAACGCTGGATATGTATCCGGTGTCGGTCATCTAGTTGAAGGCCAGAGCAGCCACGATCTCACCATAGTAAGAAGTCTCAACCGTACCGCCAGAGTTACTGGCAAACTCATAAACACGATCAGCAAGAGCGACAATGCCCGGATATGTCACGTTCTGTGACGTGTTAGCAAGGGACTGAGATAATGAGCAGCGTGTCGCGGGAACTCTTACTTTGAAAGTCGTAGTACTGGCTTGAATCTGCGAAAGAAAAATCAGCGATGGGTGGTCATTTAGCTAGTGTACACACCTTGGTGTAGGTTCCTATCACCGGGTTGATGAGGTCTTTGTGCTGCACAGAAAAAATCAGCATGCCATGGATATTGAAAACCGCCGGTTCCTTGAGCGAGAACCTTATCAAACTGAGCGCTGGTTATTCCGACTCTGAGCAAGTATTTGCCCTTGTCAGTAGCCAAGAGTACGCCGGTCCAGATGTAGGCCATAAGGTTGTTGATGTCGACGTCCTGAAGAATATAGTTCCCTTCTTCATTGATAAGTCCTCCAGGGGTTAAGTCGGGGAGGTCGATAGGTGAGGACATAGTATTATCGCAGAGAGGGTGAGCCGAAGGTCGAACGTTGACTCGAACTGCTGAGCAAGTGTTCCATTGACCCCCCGGCTTTATACTACCGCTTGTTTAAATCCATCCATGTCAACGGTATCACTCCAATACAAGTAAGCCAAAGAAATGAAAACATCATATTCTGCGCGATATTGGGTGTGAATCCGAGTCAGTCAAGTGAGTGAATTTCCACACCTCTGGAAGAGACCTGTCGTCCGCCGTGCAGACAGGAGTATGTCTTCTCTTCGCTTCATTCACTCAACCGCCCTGAAACGATAGAGCGGCCTTCTATTCCAAGGTACAACATGAAAAGTAACTTTGAGCTCTGTTCGGTTACCAGAGGGCTGCACGCTGCACAAAGGACCTGTGAGAAGGGGCCTGGTCCAAAATCGCTGTGATTCTGGTCAGCAGGACAAAACATATCCTCACTTACAAGGAAGGAATTGCGTAATTTGAAGCGAAGAGAAAACAGAAACCATCTCCGGAAGATTCTCTGATCCAGTGTAGCGTAGTTAAAGCGAAGGAACGAGATTGGAGTCGCGTGGATAGATCTGAAAGTACATGCGATTCCAGACGTCTGCGCTGAAGCTGTTATAGAATTGTGATGGGGGCGCTGTGGACCATGACAGTATAGATTGTCCCTCGAGAGGATCGTTATGTAGGAGCAACGGCGCCGGCATCAGTAAAAGCGCGTCTCCATGTACCGTTATGCTGGCGGGCTTGCATATGGATCCCACATCAGTAGAATTGCACTAGGGACATGGCTTCTGAAAGGCTTCAGTGGAGGGCGAAGACCACAAAAGTATCCAAAAAGCCGCGAAAGGCATTTTTGCGATTTTTTCTCATGGCCAGTAAATACCATATCTTGCATGAATGTCAAGAATGGTCACGTTGGGATATTATGAGCTGTGCATAGGTTTGCATTGTCAGCGAGAACTCATTTGCAGTACGTGACGCGCTCTGTGTATTAACTCCATCTGTCGGATTCTGTCCTACACGACGCCTGGCTTTGTGACCTATGTGACGGTGACTAGTGGCTTGGCCGAACTTGCGAGAGGCACCCATTTCACGATTATCGAGGAAGTTGGAGGTTCGCCTAATGCATTCGTTGAATTGGTGCGAATCGGTCAAGTGAGTCTGAATTTCCAGACTTCGGGAGGAGTTGGCCTGTCGTCCGCCGTGCAGACAGGAGTACTGTCTTCTCTTCGCTTCATCTCCCAAGAAATGCCGTGATCTGGCTTCATTGGATGCGAAAAAATGGGATGTTGAGGGTGCAAAGACCGCCCTGAAACGATAGAGCGGCCTTCTGTGTCTAGATTCGAGGGTACACCGTAAGTAGCAACTTCGAGCTCTGTTCAGTTACCAGAACACCTGTGAGAAGAGACTGAGACCAGGCTTACGATAATCCCACACAGGTAGGCCGCTCGTTTGGAAGGGAAATGATGCCTGCGGTGACATATTGTTATAAGATGGGGGTCTCCCTCACTGAGGGTCAGCCAACACCTCGAACGTTTGACAGTCCCTAACACAGCGAGTCCATGGAAGACACTCTACAGCGGGAACCCGTTCCCATCCCTCCCCGGCAAGGACTACACACCACCGCCCAATCAAGATTCGGTGACTAACAAATCGTCTTGCCACTGATTATTCCTACTAAAACCATAGCTTTCCTGCAGTTCATTCAACGAGATCTTTACCTTGATGGATCCAAGGCCCTCGATGATCATAGCTCATTCCTCCGAACACTCTATTCAGACGTACTTGCGCTCCCTTCTGTTACCCATCTAAAATTTCCTCGCGGCGGAGGCGGGATACAAATATTTTCCCGTCTGATCGCCACGGACGACAATGCGATCACCTTCAGCTATGATGGGCCCTCCTCCGATAGTTGCCTTCTTTCTGTTTTCCACTCCCAATCCACCTTCCCGCTGTCATATTCAATCTACGGACAGCCCCCAGTCAAGATAGAGCCCCCGGCAAACGCTTCTGGTTTCAACCTCACTTTCCAAGATGGCCGTGCTGCCATTGACTATTTCCCTGCTTACGACGAGGTCGACCTACGTGAAGGCAGTCAGCTTGCCTTGCTTCTTGCCACACAGCTTCGTGTGAGCAATATCCTGTTTTGGCTACACCCGACCTTTGCTCTGGCCATCACAGACCATGTGTCTGTTGTCACGTCCAACTCCACCTTTGCTGCTGCAATCAACCTGCAGGCAAATGCATTGTTGAACCAGCTTAACGCAGATGCTGCTCGTGGGACAACCACCGAATATGCTGCTCTCGCATACGCACCATCCCTCACTATTGATACCTATATCCAGGGTTTGAATGGTGCCATCGATACTCTTGGTGCATTTCAATCTCAATACGACAGATTTGTGGACAATGCAGCTTCCATTGCCATCCAGGCAGAGGCCTGGGACACGATGCTTCAACGCAGCCAGGACGTCCTTACCACGCAGATGCGGCTTGCGCAAGAAGCCTACGACAAGTTCCAGTCGGCCATCGCTATCCTCAACGATTGCGAGAATGCCAGTAAGGTGAGCTTTGGGATCCCTCTTTTCGTTGGTCAGGACTTTGCCGAAGACTTCATATGCAGAACCATCAGAGGGTGCTTGGAGACGCCAGTAGAGATTTTCGGCTTGGTCTGGAAATATGGCAGCGTGAACAAATGCGCAAGCAAGCATTCCTCGCGATAAGTAAGCACTTTAATCCAATACATGGTAAAATTCAACGTCTGAGTTCCATTTTCGCCAGAGATCGCCTTTTCTATCGCCATCTTGGCCACTGGTAATCCTGCTTCCATCGGCGATATCCTGGAGACAGTAGTAGAAGCAGGCGAGACCATCTCTGAGATAGCTAAGATCTCCGACTCGGTGAAACAACTTCAGGATGTCGTTCAAACACTCAACACGATGTGGGCATCGACACTCAAGACAGTCGAGGTCATGATGCAGATTAAGAACAACCCTGACTGGGATGTCTCAACTTCGGCGGGTGACGTGTACGTGACTTGAGGATCCCCGCTCCGTGTTTTCATACGCTGAATCCCATCCTACAGTCAAGCCTCCGCTGTTCTTGTCGCGATGACCGGCATCGCAGCATGGGACGTGTGGAGATTGGAGGTCGAGGACGCAATCCAAGCAGTGCGTATAAATGTGCAGCTGAAAGGACCAGCCCTGATATTATCACTTTCAGGCAGTTGACGAGGACATCGGTGGTGCGAGGAAGTATTTGCTTGAACTACGAAAGCACTCCATCAATGGTAAACTCCTCTGCATGGCCAGGGCCCAAGTGAGTTTCCCTTCCAAGTTTTGACTACTTTCGTCGTCATTTCACTGACAGCTTAACAGGCCGTCAGAGCAGGGCAAGAATATTCTCAGCTCCAGATGTCAGTCTGGGTGACTCGCAGGGACACTTCTCGTCTTGTTGCACTCCGTGAGCAGTTCAAACACGAGGAAACCGCTGCAAAAGAGGCGAGCATCTACTTCTGGGACCGGTTGACGCTCCTTAACACCGGTGTGCTCACCATGATGCGCAATGTCATATGGGCATACCGATACTATGCGTTACGCGACTCCTCAGTCGTCCTGTCTCCCATCAAGTCGGTCGCGGACTACAAGGCTGATTCGCAGACGCTCCGGACAGAAGTCATCAACTGGCAAGAAGGGTTCTCTTCTGCACCTTCTCGTGGGTGTTTGTCCTATCTTCCGAATCCTCTCAGCTAACTTGACCATCTACCAGCTTACGAGTACCACCGAACAGCGGAGGACCTTCCACTCAACTATGGCCCCGCCGTTATAGCGTCGCTCAAAGAGACGAGCCATGCCACGTTCACACTGAACCCACCCCCAGAGCTCGCCAGGCCATTTGTCGGCGGCGGTCGGTTCCGTACCTTTGGTCTGCGCGTCTACCTAGACGGTGCTCGCCCCAAAGCCATTGCAAGCGATGGCAGTGGGGTGATAACCCTCTCGATCAAGACCTCCGGACTGTATCACGACGTTTTCAGGGGGGAATTCTTTGCGTTTTACGCGTATGCCTCTGGCTCGCTCATTCAGCTATCGTATCAGCCAGACAGGCGAGACGAAGATAGAGATTGATTCTATCATTCCGTCCGACGTCTATGCCGACCCCACGCCGCTCACGCAATGGACGATTGCGGTCACGAAGCCCGATACAGTTGACCTCAGTGGGCTGACGGACGTGAGGCTGGAGTGGAAAGGAAACGCATATTATGACACCAGGAAGGTAGCCTTGGCTAGCGCGGGAATTGAGGAAAGTGATTCGTGAATCTACAATGTATCCAAGGTGTTCAGTTCGAACTTGGTGTGAACAATGATATGAATGTACTGCGCCTCCCAACTGCTAATATATAATGGATATTGGAGGATTGGAGTTGTACACAGGGAGAGAACAGCATCGGGAGATGTTTTGGAGGATACTTCGGATGTTTTCTTGTACATTTTTCGCCTTGTGTCGCTCCGATTACCCTCATACTCACGCCTATCTGTTGACGACGATGGATAGCGCTTCGCTTCCCCGCACTGTCGACTTAAGAAGGCTTCACGCAATCTGATTCGCCGCCCGCATCCACAAGACTTCCCGACGGCCAAGTGAACTCAATGAGGCGCCACACAGTCGGACGTAGTTAGTAGAACCGAGCGTGTATTTAGTGAGCGGCGAGTGCAATATATATCTATTGACAGCGTTAGCTTGGGTGAATATGAGGAATTGAATAAGACACTCACGCGGTCGTTGTTATGGGTGTTGACTTGGTAATGGGATCGATCTCTTCGGGTGGAATTAAGTGAGTACTCGAGCTCGGCGATGGTGAGGATATCTCAAATATATGATCGTAACAGTTCCCCCCAGCCGCGCTAAACCTCAATAAATGGAAGATAAGTCAATGACAAAAAAGAACCATTCTTACTCAGTACTGTACACGCGTCTCGCGAGAATCTCAAACGGCGACTCGCCTACGACTTCGAATTCTCACTAACCGCGGCATCGAGCTGACCCGAGTGTTGGGAGAAGATACCTAAGGTGCTTGGTGGCCTAGAGCGACGAGTTAGTCTTTTGTTCATATGTTTCGTGCATTTCGTAGCAGCGTTACTCACCGATTATCAAACCTTCGCCGAGCGTCGAGAGCGCCGAGCTGACGCATGAATCGACTTTCGAGGAGATACCTACGGCGATTGGGGGTTAGTTCACGCCGCGTGCTAACTGTATTGACGGGAAATGACTTGGGGCCAGTTCGCTCGGTGTGTGGGCAGCATGGTGTGTAGACGGTTCGTCGACGCGATCTGTAGGCAATGGGGTATTGATGGTCAAGCATAAGTGAACTGAGAACAGTGAGCCGACTGACTCTATTCTCGCTGCACCGCCGGTAGGGTTGGTGACACGTCGCTGAACGCGCTCGCCTGTGCGCCGGAGCCTTGCGTGTTGCAAGCGAACTCCCACCTCCCACCTACACCCGCATAGCACCCCCGAATCTACTGTCGCTGCCACGCGGGGTCGGGCTGGTCATGGCGCGCTAATGTTGCCGAGTGTGCAGATTTACACACAATAATGTCACGTGGTAGATAGGGGGTCGCCTTTGCTGTCCACTTTTCAAACGGTGGTCGATATCGCATCAATGTTTTCTTTTACCATCCCTGATCAGTATTCCAGCAGCCCTCGCTGCCTATTGTCTCCCACTATACACGGTTGTCGCATGCATCAAACCTGGCGCCAACTTACTTCCTGACTTACTTTTCGGTCTTCAATTTTGCACCCCCACGAGGCTCAAGCTATCATATCATTGAATCAGACATATTGGCCCCCGATAATTAACACCCCCACGAGCTATCATTGCCACGACTCGCCATCGCATCGTTTGACATCAATGAAACTTTGCCCTATTTTTACAGCTTCTTCGCACCGATTTCACAACGTAACACACCCTTCCAATGCCTCACGGTAAACGCACCACCCCGGAGTCGTCAAGGGAACGTTGCAGCAGCCTCCTGAGTGCATGCAGGCTTTACATATAAGACCCCTTCTCCAGTTCTCATGGGTGGGTACTTGGTAGAAGCTGGTAGACTGCTTCGACGACGAGGCCTTCTTCGCACCTGCGTACTCTCTCTCTTGCTCTCCCCTCGCCCCCCCTCAACTTCTCTCTCTCTCTTGCTCGTCTCTACTACTACTTACGCCCGCCGCGCACCCTCTCCTCCGCTGTGATATACAACGCATCCTCGGCCGTGCCACTAGCTTAATTACGCCCGGCGCTTCCATTCCTTTCATCCCTAGCCAATAAATATTCGAAGCTCGAAGCTTGCTCATAGAACGTAGAACGTACATGGATATGCGAACCGCGTCCCTGTCCCTGGTACAGGATCAAGGTGAAGAATTACTTATGGAATCCTCGGAGATGCAGGAGAAGGAGGAAGTGAAGCACACTGAGGTACCTATTCCCTGGGAACCTGAATTCGACTCATCGGAGAAGAAGAAGAGCGTGGATGAATTAGAGATGATGGAAGACGCGAAGGAATCGTTCTCGTTGGAGCCCCCCATTTCGCTGGAGCCCCCCTCGCTTGTCCAACGACGGAGCATTACGCTGCGCCTCTCCATCGTTGACGTTGTGGCTTTGGACTTGGACTTGGCCACTATTTTGTCCGCTCGTCTCCAGCAGAGTAGTGCGAGTCGTAGGAATAGTTTGTTCGATTCTGGGGTTGGTATCCTGGCGGAGACGAAGGCAGCGCTTCCGAGTGAGTTGTCTCCTGTTATGCATGGAACTATGGGATGAATGGCTCTACTAGCACCGCAGGACGCGAGCAAGCCTATGAGCGTGATTGGTGTTGACGCTGCCATGACGCTCTTCAATCGGTTTCGCAAGGAGGCCTCCGCTGTGTGCTCCGGTGTTTCCAGTGTTCTTGGCTCGAAGAGGGAGGTTCTGGAAACCAAGGGTAACACGGAACGCGAACATGGTGGGTCTGGACCAACAGACGGAGAGGATAGCATCTTCGAGATGGTCCAGTCGACTCTGAGGAGGAGATGTGGGTGTTTCGCCTATTATTCCGTTGTTCAGTACTAACTAAAGACACTTTTTTATACAGTTACGATCACATCTCAGTCTCAAGCAGGCGTTGACATGACGCCGTCCAAGGATACCAAAGGGCACAGGTAAGTCGCCCTTCTGCAAGACTTAGCTTGTACTGACGCGCTGGATAGGGTGAGACGGAAGGAACTACTCCAGCCTCTGCGGAGAACGCTGAAGCGTATATCCGTGTTTCCTACGATTAAGCACACAATGTCCAAGACGTGTCCTTCTGATCGCAGCTTAGCTGAGACATGCGCATGCGCACCGTCAACGCCATTTTTGCTGATGACACAGATGGATATGGAGGGTATTCATCGCCCTGGGAGGGGGGACGCAGATACGGAGTCATACATGGTAATATCGGAGGACAACGCGGTGCTCGATGTTCTTCCTATGTCCATGAACTCCTCGGACGAAACGGTGGCACCTACTGGAGCAAATGCAGGGGGATTATGTCGAAGGAAGAGTTTGATGAAGGCGTCTTACGCTTTGCGCACGTTCCTCACATTCGGAGGCGGAAAGACGGGAATGTCGACCACAACTTCGGACCGTTCGTCGTTCTCGGAAGACGAAGACGCAGGTTCTTCGGACGACACGGATACGGACACGGACAGGGATGTTCCGTCTATCCAAACGGTGTCGCCTGTGAGGCGTGGCCGAGACCCGCCGTTTCCAATTCGCCCGATTATACCCCGACGATTATCTGGGACGGTACCCGCAACGTCTGTGGTGGTACCGGCTCCATCCTCGGCGAGATACACTTACACATACATGCCTCCAATATACCCCGTAGCGGAGGAGGAGCTCGAGGAGTCCGATACGGATTCGATGTCTGTGTATTCTGATGATATTTCTGTTTGTGATTAGGTTAGCATTTTGTAGACGTAGAGTTGGAGTTATTATGTATTGCTTGATTGTATCAAGCTCCTGAACGGTATCCCACCCTTGAGAAATTAGAATCGTTCTTGCTGGTGGTAATATGATTATGGTTCCGATTTGTGCCATGGCTTGTGAAAAGTAGAGGGAGAGGTCCCAATGCAGAGCTGATGACGTCATCATCTATCCAGCTAGGGTAGCGGTTGGTTGAGAGAGCATTTGACCATCAACCACACCATCATCCTCGTCGCCATGTCCCTCGACGACAAACGCGATGTCCGCAACCATCTCCTCTTTGAATGCGCCTGGGAGGTCGCAAACAAAGTCGGCGGCATCTACACCGTCATAAAGACCAAGGTCCCCGTCACTGTCTCCGAGTACGGCGATAGGTATTGCCTCATCGGCCCTCTCAGCTACAAGACCGCCCCCATGGAGGTCGAGGCGGAGGAGCCCTCAGATCCGTACATGGCATCCACCCTCGAAGGAATGCGGGCGCAAGGAGTAAAGGCGCTGTACGGCAGATGGCTCGTCGAAGGGAACCCTCACGTCCTGCTCTTCGACACGAGCAGCCAGTATTCGCGTTTGGACGAGTGGAAAGGAGACCTGTGGAACCTCGCGGGCATTCCTTCCCCTCCGAATGATCACGAAACCAACGAGACGATCGTATTTGGCTATCTGGTCGCTTGGTTCTTAGGCGAGGTGCGTTGAAAATTTCCGCCAAGCTATATACGCGCGCTTTGGAGGGTGAATTCACCATCCATCTTGTCAGTATGTTTCCCGCCAATTGACAACGGCCGTCGTCGCACACTTCCACGAGTGGCAAGCGGGACTCGCCATCCCTCTATGCAGGAAGAGGCACATCGACGTAACGACCGTTTTTACGACCCACGCGACTCTCCTCGGTCGTTATCTCTGCGCAGGTTCCGTCGACTTCTACAACAACCTCCAGTACTTTGATGTTGACCATGAAGCGGGAAAGCGAGGAATCTATCACCGCTACTGCATCGAACGTTCTGCGGCGCACTGTGCGGACGTCTTCACAACCGTCTCCCATATTACAGCATATGAAAGCGAGCATCTTCTGAAGAGGAAACCAGATGGGGTTCTGCCTAACGGCCTCAACGTAGTCAAATTCCAAGCTATGCACGAGTTCCAGAACCTTCATTCGACGGCCAAAGCCAAAATCAACGAGTTCGTCCGCGGCCATTTCTATGGGCATCTCGACTTTGACCTGGATAATACCCTCTACGTGAGTGATCTGTGTAGTCTATGCCGACCCTTTCCTGAAAGGACCAGTTTTTCACGGCAGGCAGATATGAATATAGAAACAAGGGTGTGGATATGTTCATCGAGTCGTTGGCACGTAAGTTGAAACGTGAACAGATTGTGTATGAGTGATGGAATCATTACCACTAGGTCTCAACTACCGTCTCAAGAAGGCCGGCTCGACCATCACTGTGGTCGCGTTCATCATCATGCCGGCGGCGACCCACTCATACACAATCGAAGCCTTGAAGGGACAAGCCGTCACTAAGCAGCTACGCGACACCGTGACAGAAATCCAGCATCGCATCGGTGCGCGACTTTTCGACCATGCGGCCCGCTTCTACGGCGATTCCAAGGCAATCCCAACACCCACTGAACTCCTCTCGGAGGAAGACCAAGTCCTGCTGAAGCGCCGCATCTTCGCCTTGAAGAGAAACTCCCTCCCCCCGATCGTCACTCACAACATGGCCGACGACGCGAGCGACCCGATTCTTGGGCAAATCCGCCGCGTGCAGTTGTTCAATAATACGAGCGATCGCGTGAAGATTGTGTTCCACCCCGACTTTCTAAATTCCAACAACCCGATTCTGGGGATGGATTACGAGGAGTTTGTGCGCGGATGTCACTTGGGTGTGTTCCCGAGTTACTACGAACCATGGGGGTACACCCCTGCCGAGTGTACCGTCATGGGTATCCCGAGCGTTACCACCAACCTTAGTGGGTTCGGGTGCTTCATGCAAGACCTGATCGAACGGCCGCAAGACGAAGGATGCTACATTGTGGATAGGCGTATGCAGAGTGTCGAGGAAAGTGTGGAGCAGTTGACTAGTTGCATGGAATCCTTTGCGAACAAGACGCGGCGTCAGCGTATTAACCAGCGCAACCGTGTCGAACGCCTTTCGCCGCTGCTCGATTGGAAGAATTTGGGAATAGAATACAGCAAGGCCCGTCAGCTTGCGTTGAGGAGGGCGTATCCGGATGCATTCTACGGCAATGACGGCAATGGTCAATTTGGGGAGGTGGATGACGAATGGGAAGCTGGTGTGGAGAGGATGCCGCCGAATAGCATGCCAGCAAGTCCAAGGCTGCGGGGGATGGCGACTCCAGGGGATATTGGTACGCTGACGGAAGAAATGCAGGCGCTTGGGACCAGCGACTATCGTGGATATAATTGGCCTGGGGATGAGGAAGATGGGTATCCATTGTAAGTCCTTGAGATCGAGTAGATGTCGATCGATCACTGATCGTTTTTTTTCTTCGCCTTCGTTGACAGCCCGTTGGTGATGAAAGTCCGATCCAGGGCGGGAAGTGTTATGAGCGGAGCTAGCACGCCGGGAGGAGGTGCTTTCAAGAGCCTGAGCGAGAGAGACTTAGAACAGGCCGACGCGGCGCTCAGTCAGGTCAATGGCACTGTAAATGGTGCTGCGAATGGACACAAATAGATGGTGCGATAAACGATCGTTTTTAGTTTTCGTCGTATGTCTCTGTGATTGTTGATAACCTCCATGTATGTCGTTGTACTTCGCCATCGAAATGATATTGCTACAATTTCGTAGTCTATGTTCATTGATGTAAGCTGACTTACTCGGCGCTTGGTCTCTGGGGTTAAAACCACAAGTGAAGTCGGGAACAGGCTAAGATGAGACTCGACACAACTCGATATATCGGAACACTCAGTCGCTAGCATCATCGTGTATGAAACCTGCTAGTTTAGATATAAGTTATATGTATGATGAATTCCGTTTGATTCCATTTCCTAATAGGATGAAGGAGAAGGATGAGAGAGAGAATGTCTATAGTATGGATGTTAGTTAGCGGGGGATAATGTAGTAACGGGGGACGGAAGGAGAAATGATTGAAGGACCAAAAACAATCTATCAGCATGACATCCTGAAAAAGAGATGCAAGAGTAGTGCTGCACGAATGACGATGTATCATGTCGTCACAAGGTGAGACATGCATGCCAGGTCCATATGCCGAACGAGGTAGATAATATGTACGTTGCGTTAAATAATGTACAGATGAATTCAGAATACAAAATATATAAATCCATAAAGCAGAGGACATAAGATATCGAAGGATGACGAATGGGCGCCACAGCGCGATGCGTATCCATCCGTAAATCTGTCTGTATCCGTCCATATCCATATGAGCAGGATCGTATCCAAGACCACAATACAATAACTTATAATTAAAAAGGTAAAAATCGACAATGCGAAGGCGTATGAAAAGAAATAGGTTCGGGAAGATATATATACAAATAGATCCAAATTAAAATCATGAGTGAGCAGAGAATATATCTCAAGCATCAAGCAAGAAAAGTATTCTACATCAATGCAAAATCAACATGGAGAAGGTGAATTTTGGCAGCGACAATGAATAAAAGTAACATTTGGAGGGAAGGGAAGTAAAGTGTATAGCGCGTACTCACTGTTACAAACAAATAGAGCACATGCATAGAATGCGTTGTGATGGAGCCCTGCACAAAACAAGACACGAGAGCTAAGAAAACGATGTGATGAAGTGACGATGCGATTCAATAGTGATGATGGTAATTGAGGCTTGTAGGATGGAGTTAGATGGTGGTGAAGATGGTGGACGATGCGATTGGCGGAGACGTTTATAATACGACATGATGAATTCCGAAATCCATCGGCATAGAAGAGGAGAGGAGGGATGCGGCTGGTTAAAGAAAGGTAGGAGCGTTGGGACCCTTTGCATGGAGAGGAGGGCGCGAAGGGAAACCGTACCTGCAATGGTCGGGCGGAGAGAGAGCGCATACGAAAATCGAGGGAGAAGGATGAAAGTTATAGTATCCCCGAATCCTTCAGCGCATTCTGTAATATCGTCTCCTTCACTGCGGCGAATACAAGCCGTATATTCGTCGTATCCGTTGCTTGTGTCAAACTGGTACATGTCCAAGTCTTAGCATTACTCGACAATAAGGAACGACTAGGAACACAAGCTTACTGAGGATAGACGCTCAACCTTGCTCTGTTTGCCTGCATGAACTTCCACAATATGTACTTTGCCGCTTTGTTGATATCGTGGCCACCTGCGTATTCAGGAAAGTAACGCTCTAGTGGAACCTGATGTTTTGATGCTTGATTCTAGGTCAGGAGGGTCAAAGAGATAGTAGCACACCTTCGGCAACTTGTTCTTGAAGACATCAATCTTATTCAAGAACAGGATTATCGACGTCCGTAGGAACCATCGGGAATTTATGATAGATTCGAAGAGGACAAGAGATTCAACCATGCGGTTCTGTGAATAGAGTGTGAGTGAGTGCGTGGTGCGAACTATACGGTGGTGCAAAGTGACAAAGTAAAGACGATAAATGTCGTAGTTAGAAGGTCTCAATCTGACATGCATGCGCAGATGGTGGAACACGTAGATTATATGACGCAGAGGGACGTAGGAGGAGGAAATGCAGCACTAACACCCGAGGTACGAGACTCGAGAAATTCGATCACAAAGACGGAAAGGATGCTAGTAGGTCACAAAAAGGAACACACCTGATTCCTCTCCTCCAACAATACCTGATCGTACTCGCTAAGGGCCGTACAGAATATAATCGAGGTGACGGATTCGAAACAATGGATCCATTTTTTGCGCTCAGAGCGTTGGCCGCCGACGTCGAACATGTGTATTCTGTGCAAACGCGGTGTTAGTCGAAGGACTCAGTAAACGAAATGCTGCAATAGGGGACGGAATAGCTGTGGAACAGGCATGGGTAGGGGGATGAATGACAAGGGACGAGTTACAAGACTCACGACAACTGCCCCATATTGAATCGGGTTTCTGTTATGCCCGTACTCTTGGCTCGCGCACGGAGGACGTCTTCTTCGGTGGGGAGATAGCCTGGTGAACCGATTCGTTGGACCGCTGAGAAGAAACTGGAGAATAAGGTCGGTTCTATGTGCAATGGTCAGAAGTTCAGGGACCTACTAGCTCGCGCTATCCATAAGATAAAACTCGCTGCTGTGTTCGTCCATGACTCGGGGTATGATGGGGTCTTGCCATAGTTGATGTATAGCGTCTGCGATGTCTTCAGAGAGGGCTGCCGTGGATGATGTCGGCGCTTCGAGGTGGTAGTCTACGATCCTGTCCGCTAGGGCCTGTGATGGGGTTTTAGCGAGCCGGAGGGGCGGAGGGGGAAGACTGACTCTGTTCGAATAGCGCTCTGGCTCGACACCGATCTTCCGCATTGCAAGGACTATTGCCTGTGCGCTGTCAAGAACATTCTTGTATATTATCGGTCTATATGACTCAAGCTCGTCCTTCGTAAACCCATTCTGGTGTATAATCTTCATTTGTTTCACGATCGTCGACTTCCCTGATTCACCAGAACCGAGTAGGAGAATCTTGCACTCCTTTTTCAGCCGTTTGCTGTCTTCTTCTATCGTTTTGTCGATTTCGTCAGAACGTTGTCGCCCCGCTCGGTCTGATGTTGACATACAACCACCCATCGTGTGGAAGGAGGCCTTTGTTCTGATCAACGGTTGAGGGAGGGTAGGCGTTGGGTGCGGGGAGCGAGTCGTAAATGTCGTCGTCGCCGTCGCCTTCGGTGTGGTGGAGTGCGTCGCGGTAGTTGTCGTCGATGTGTGTGGGTGAATAGGTCGACAGTGATGAGAGTGGGAGAAGTTCGATGAGAAGCTGAATTGGGTGAATCCCTTGTTCCTTGCTGACGTAATATATCAGTGTCCGTAAAAGGTGTTATTAAAGGAACAAGCTTCAGGCCCGTGACTACGTCGCGGATGCATACAGTCCTATATATATATAGGGTAGGAATATATAATATGTCAATGATCAAATTATACATCAGAGGGTACTATTTACAACAAACTAATCAATTATAACTTCAGGGTAAACAATATTATCTGTTTTGGACTCTTCTATTCTATGATCCCAGATGGCCTTGATCCTTTGAACTGATGTGGCCCGAGAGACAGCAACATATAGCTGTCCATGGGTGAAAACAGGTGTGCGCAGATCAAGTCCTACATGGGCAACAGACTGTCCTTGTGACTTGTTGATGGACATTGCAAAACAAAGACAGATGGGAAATTGTCGGCGGGAGAATTGGAAGGGAACCTGAGTGTCTGAGGGGATGATACTGATCCGGGGGACAAATATGGTTTGGCCTGAATAATCTCCAGTGATCAACCGTATTTCAAGGACACGATTGCGACATTGAGTTAGAATTCCGCGAGATCCATTGCAAACACCACGTTCTGGATTGAGATTCCTCAAAATCATGACTGGGCTTCCAATTTTTAGAGTGAGTTTGTGAAGTGGTAGGCCAGAGCAGTTGATGGAGTTGAGATACTCGACTGGGTACATGAGATAGCCAGGTTGACCTTCATTAGCAGGCTGAACAATGGCATCTGCACTGTAAAAGATCTGCTCCTGCCCAGGAAGTTTTGACAGTATCTTGTTGTTGATAGAATCAACATTGTCATTACGGCTTGCAAGAATTGTGCGACCTGCAAAGTACTCATCATTGGGTGGGGGGTGGGAGCTGATTCCAGGATAGATAGTAGCAATGAGGGAATCTTCTGAGTTCTGCGGGCACTTGAAGGAGTCCAGAAGGTGGATGGAGTTATCAGGATTTGTGTGTCGACCATGCCCAATATCCAACTGCCAACGTGCAAAGTCTTGCTCATGCTCCAGTGCTGTATTCAGACGCATATTCTGAGTAAGCTTCAGAACTTTGATGCCACTCCATAGCCTTGACTTTTGCATGCATGCTCCAACAATATCAGCTCTTCCACCCTTGATGATCACAGGTAGAATTTGCTTGAAGTCGCCTCCAAAGACCACAGTAATACCACCAAAGGGTTGATCAGAGTTCCGCACATCCTTGAAAGTCCTATCCACAGCTTCATGAATATGACGATGCTGCATGGGTGCCTCATCCCAAATGATCAAGTCTGTGACTCGCAATAGATCTGCCAGATTGTCGTTTCGTTTGATGCTACAGTATGATGCCTCATGGATTTGAATGGGAATCTTGAACATGGTATGTGCTGTTCGACCGCCAGGAAGAAGAAGTGATGCAATTCCAGATGAGGCAACACAGAGGACAATCTTTCCTTGACCACGGAGGTGATGACATAGTGTGGTGTAGACATAGGTCTTTCCAGTCCCTCCTGGACCATGAAGGAAGAATGTTTGGCCTGACTTGGTGTTGACAGCATGGCAGATTTCATTGAAGGCAGAGAGTTGGTCTGGGTTGAGATGGGGAATACGTTCGTCACCCAGCTGTTGTTGTTCCAGTGGATCATAGTTCCTCTGCTCTGCAATTAGACGATTTCCTAAGGCAGCTGCCCAATCATGCTGTGGACGTGGCATTCCAGGACAGTCTGCCAGTGACTTGTTCATCTGAAGCAGGATTCCTTCAATGAGATAAAGGCCAAAGTCATAGACCTCCTCATCTGTGGGATCTTCTCTGATGTTGCCAGCATGGAGTCTATGCCCAAGATCATCACAGATTTTGTGGCGAAAGTCATTCCAGAGTTGTGCAGGATTTGATGGAGAGCATTCACGTAGGATGGTGGCAAAAAGATCCCTCAGCTGACGGCCTGTTGCCATGTCTCCTGCCTCCTCTAAGCACTGCCTCCATTCATTATCATCCTCCAGCAGACCACGCTTAAGACATGCTTCATGGAATGTGGCACATGGCACATTGGATCCAGGAACAGTACGAAGGTCCTCAAATGATGTGGCACCCTTGACAACTGATAGAAGTGTGCGGATGTAGAAGTGTTCCCCAGCAGTAGGATGGCAATAGTACATTCTTCCAATGGCATCCCCTTTTTGACGAATCTTCCACTTTCGAGTAGATTTCTGATAAACAAACTTTGATGGGAAGTCTGGGTATAGCACATCTCTTGCCTCTGGAATCTCCTGATTGGCCTTGAAGTACGCAGTCAAAGTAGTCTCCTTGTTTGCATTATTGTCGATGACCTGTTGCAAATTG
Organism: Pleurotus eryngii var. eryngii; assembly: GCA_029467805.1. Lineage (NCBI taxonomy): Eukaryota > Fungi > Basidiomycota > Agaricomycetes > Agaricales > Pleurotaceae > Pleurotus > Pleurotus eryngii. The sequence continues at coordinate 3,047,768 of SZVJ01000003.1, forward strand.
CCTGTTGCATCCTCATTCCATGTGACCATCTGATTGCCCTGAGTATGGACTTGAAGACGTATAACTGCTGGCTTCTCCTCATGCATCCAGAAGTGCATCAAACGCCAGGTAGCCTCACATGCACCAACAAAGCGGGAGTCAAGATACATTGTGACTTCATCCTGACAATTTCGGAACTCCATGGTGGTACGGTCATGGCCTTTGTAGACATACTTGTAGATGTATTTGATGGCTTTGATAGAGGCAATGCATTCAACATTGATGTGGCAGCGGTACTTCCAGAGAAGGTATGGGCAGTAGGGAACCACCCATTGATTGTCCACCTCTTTGTCTCCAACCATGTGAGTCCCACGATCTGCACGTCGCCGTAGCACAGAGTAAGAGTCAACATTGATAGTAGTTCGGTCATGGTATGGCTTTGGGAATGACTTGGAGCAGCCCTTGGATGGTTCCTTTACACATGCAGCTGTGGAGCTTCCAGTACAGGGAGTATGCACCATAAAGTGTTTGACCAACTCGAGAAGCTCTGGGTTGTCTTCAGGAAACTCTGCTGAAATAAGGCTATCAACATCTTCAGGAGTTCGCAGTTTGGAGTCAGGATGAAGGAAGATGATTATGTGCATGTGAGGAAGGCCGCGCTTCTGAAATTCAATGGTGTGTACCCTTGCCACTGTTTTGCCCAGAATGCCATTGGTCATAATGTCCTGAATGATTGCTCTGACTTTGGCATGAAAGACACGGGAAATCAGATCAGGGCGATCATGAGGCTTTTGACCTTCAAGGAGGGCTTCAGTGATTTCTGGCCACTTGGGATTTGCAGTAATTGTGATAAAAAGATCTGCTCCTCCAAAATGTCGATTAATGGCCAAAGCATCCTGACAATTTTGAATCATGTTCCGGGTACTCCCAATGAATGATGAAGGAAGAATAACACGCTGGCCAGCATCTGCTCCAGTCGCATTTGCATCTGCTGCTACTGCATCCATAAGACCTCGAAGATTGTCGACACGTAAAGTCTTCTGGTTGAGAGTGACCCATAGCAACCGTGATTGCTCTGACAATGCCCATGAATCAACTATCCACTCCTGAAACAGCTTTCCAGCATGAAAGAGATGAACAGTCTCATGTGCACGGATGTGAAGACGATAGCGGAAGTACTCAGTTTGAGAGACAGTTGAGCGCTTGTGAGATGAACGGCTCCCATCTGCATCTACTTCACCCTCTTCCTCAACTTCTGCTCCACCCTGATAAGGAATGTGTGGGGTCCATCCAAATTGGCCAGTGGGAAATAGCAGCACATAATGCAATGACTGATACAGGGGATGAAGCTCGCTGATACGTTGAAGTGGTTGTCCTGCTCTGCGGTAGAGGATGATATCTCTTCCACGCTCCAATGTTTCACCATCTCCAGGAAGAATGACAGCAATCTCATTTGAAGCAGCAGAGGGCAGGTTGTAACGTCTTTGATCGCAAGTGTTATCATAGCGAAGCGCAATGCGGCATTGTTGATCAGAGGGCATGTTCCGTGTTACTTCATATGCCTGTTTATAAAGCTGAACCCCTGGATGGCGACGATGAAGCATGTCCTGAAGATTTGACATAGTCTCACGGTTGAGTTGATTGTTGAGGGGATGTTGCATGCGATGATTAAGAGCTTCTGCAGGGTCATGGATGTAGAGCTGAGCATACTGTGGTAGTTGGCCTTCTTCTGGGAGCAGAGCACCTGCCAGATGTGTCAAACGTCCTTGGATTTTGAACATATATGGGCCTCCACCACCACGGTTGATTGAGTCATCAATCTTACAGCCAAGAGAGGTCATTGCCAGAGCATTGTTGTAACGGCGAATATTCTCCCGAAATTCCTTAGAGGCTGGACTATTATCTCTAAGGAGGTTGTCAAGCTCCAAAGGCGGTGCCTCAAGACTGGCAAGCTGAATCTTCCCCTGATAACAGCACATCCCAAATCGTGGAGAATTCCGAGTGGAGGATGTTAACCGCTCATCCTTCCAATGAAGTGCATGACAGTGTTGACATTCAAGATCCATCTTTCCCAAGTAGTGTACTGGCCACTGAGCAGAAAATGGTTGCCGTGCCTTGGGCAATTGGGCAATCCTATTCCTTCGTCCTTGTTGGCGCTGTGGACGTGCCAATGGTGGTGGCAGTGATGGTGGTTGTTGGGGTAAAGGAGGTGGATCCAGAGGCAGAGGAAGTGGAGGATTAGGTGGTAGAGGGGGTGGGTTTTGGCGAGGTGGATTGTTCTGATGGGCTTGTGGTGCATGACGCCTTACAGGAACTAACGGAGGCAAGTTTGCAAGTTGTTGGGCAAGTTCTGGAGGTAGATGCTCAAAACGTGATGGGTTTGGCATGGGAGGTTGAGGAGAAGCAGGGCCGAATACATCATTGTGGTTGGCAAGGGGAGGTAGAGGATTGATAGCAGCTCCTAAGTTCAATCCCAAGATCGGTTGAAAGAGTGGAACAGGTGGCCGATCTGGAGTTCGACGATGTACAGGGCTACCCAGAGTCCGTTGTTCACGCTCATGATGTTGGGCGGAAATACGGGCCCGTTGTGGAGTAGTTGGCGGAGTTTGGTTACCACTCCTAATAAAATTGGTTAATATTTGAGAATCAATATCAAAACTGAAACACATACATTGATTCAGCAATGAAATAATTACAACAGATGGAGGAATGAAAGCAGGCAAGGAGAGTAAAGTCTATGAAAAACATTAGTTGCTTTGAATGTAGTTTAACTGACAGTACTTCATACCTTATTCAGCGGGCACGGTAAATAAAGGGCAAGGGTCCAGGTCTCCAGTGGTCCAGGTATCCAGTCGTCCACAATTCAGTCGTCCACAATTCAGTCGTCCGCGATTCGGTCGTCCGTGATTCGGTCGTCCACGATTCGGTCGTCCGCGATTCGGTCGTCCACGCTCTGGTTGTCCACAATTTGGTTGTATGGAGGAGCCAGGAATCCCAGAGAAGGATGTCAAAGAAGCAAAGAACAGGAAGCACGTCTGGTGAAAACTGGCTATTCGAGTTCGGCAAAGAAAGTAGTGAAATCGGTGCCAACAGCTGCAGTTGATAATGGAGCCACTTCAAAAGAAGATTTACCCTCTCCCTGCAAACTGTGCTGTGGAAGCGGTCCAGACCCAAAGGGTCAAGCAACTGGCAAACACTCTGTATAGAGAGGCCAGGGAGGTAGGACTTTTCAGCAGCTTCACCTTGGTCTACTACTTCTCCAGAACCCCAATGCTTATCTCCAGCAGCAGCTAAGCCTGTCTTCTCTTCCCAAACACCCAGGTCCAGAAATCCAGGTCCAGGTATATAGGAATAGAAGGAGCAAGGGAATAGCAAATACTTTGAGAGAGGATGAGGGGGGGAGAGTAGGTTTTAAGTATGAGTATAACATTCCTATTACAGTGGAAGAGCTGAACTCACCCTCCCTAAGCCTTCAAGAACAGGCAAAATCCACCCAGAGGTGCTTAAAGAGCAAGCAACAGATCTGCAGCAGGAAGCATGAAGAGTAGGGGAGGAAAAAGAGCACCAATGTAAGCACAGAATCATCCTACAGTAGGATAGCAATACTCACCTTTTCCAGGCTTCAAAAAACACCAAAAATGCGCCCAAAAAAACAGAGAAAATGGCAGAAAATTGGCTAAAATAGCATGTAATGAGCTTATCTGGGGCTATTTGGGCTCGAAAAAATGTGGAAAAACCTCTAATAACCCAGGTCACACTTTAGACACCTTCTTTATGTGTTAAGGTACAGATGGGGAGCTCAGAAGAAGCAAGGGAGGGGGATGGAGGGCAGATGAAAGCAGGAGAGATGTTTGCTTATGTTTGAACTCAGAGCCACCGGATCAAAGTGGCCGTGTGCGTACCGGCCAATTCCTTGCTTACTTAAGATTACCTAAGTTCAAAGTTCACACGGATTGAGACTTAATATAATAGATGGCAGGGCTTCGATCGCAAGCTTAGCGCGCGGTTCCAAAGGCCTCTGGTCAACAGGATGACTCATCCTCCTCCTCCTTCCTTCCGGGCTGCCCGCCGCCGCAGTCACACTCCTTCTTGTCTGCTTGAGCCTGCCCTATCTCGGTGCTACAGCAGTAGCCAATGCCGAGCTGTGGGACGTATCAGGTACTTAAGCAGACATCCAGCCAACATGTGAGATTAGCCTCACTCATCTTGCTGTTGTTTGTGTCTTTCTTAGAGCCTCGCTCATCCTACTTTACTTTGTTCAGAAACTTCTTCACCCTCCTGTCGCACCCTTGTTCTTCTCTATTTCTTATTGTACTTGTATAGAAAGCCCTTCACACTTCCATCCAATATATCGGTTGGCTCTCACAAGCCTGTTTTGGCTATTCCTACATCAGACATCAAAGATCAGAGGAGAGACATCTTCTCATCAAGTGACTTGGCAGGAGGCATCTAAATAAATATGTATGTACTTTAATAAGAGTTACACAGCATGCAAGATAACATATTGTTGCCAACATTACATACTCAATATATAGGGTAAACATGCAATAATCCTTTCATATTGAACACTGTAATATGCAGTAAATACTTAATCACACAGAGAGCTTTATGTCAGTTGAGGGTAGTAGTGCCATTGCCATCTTGTTTTCATTGCATATTTGTCACAGTTCAGGTAACTCAGTAGTATAAGATGCTTAATTAAGATATTCTCTGAATAACAATCAGATAGTACCACAGGTAATATCTTATCCTGTGCCCAGTGTTATTGGCATTCAAAGTAGAACTGAAACTGAAACTAAAAACTATAATCACTTGCCTCTGCCTCATGCTGGCTTCAAAAGAGATAGTAAAAATGGACTTGGTGTTAACTGAGCCCTTCGATTTTGAGAGGTGTGAATGGCTCTATGTGGGACTATGTAGGGAGCACAAGTAAAGGATAAAATTAAATGGGTGGGCAGATGGGCAAAGCAGAGCTTCTAGTACAATAGATTTCTGTAAGAATCATGGCAAGAATACTAGTAGAAGAGAAAGTGAGTGGGGCTCAATAAAGCAAGAGTGCAGTGCACTTACCAACATGGGAAGTGAGTGGGGCTAGCTTCCTACATTGGGTTATCCTATTGCTGTTTGCAAAATAGTTGACCCAGCATAATTTTAGCATCACATATGCACAAAAATAGTTGCAAGAGGTAGGGTAAATAATTTCATTCATATATTCTTCATTTTTCATTGTAGAGCTTAGATCCAAGTGTAATGTTCATCCCCTGATCAATCTGCAGATGTGCATGTAAAAATCTCACAAATTCACTGTGTAAATAAAATCAAGAATCATGAGAGTTTTCCACAGTCCCATTGCTGTCCCACTCAACAACCATCCATGGCAAAAAGCACAGTTATCCTAGAACCCCTTCAATGGACCATTGTGCACATGCATGTGTGCCACTTTGTGCCTGAGAACATCAAATTCTATGCTGGGGTTAGTTAGTAATGGCTTTTGCAAAAATGGATTCTCAAGATATGGAAGCAAACTCAGGATGTTAGGACTTGAGCTGAAGTCAACGCCATAGTTCTGCAGGGTGCAGGCCATGCTCTATCAGCAAGTGATGTAGCTGTGAGTGCTCAGCTCCCATTACTTGTAGTAAGGGCTGGGTCTGTGCCAGGCAGCTGCTGGAAGCTTGGTTTTGGTTGGTTCTGTCTTCTTAGCACCTGCATTGGCCTTCTTTTTCACCATCTTTTGCTACTTTTCATGTTTGCTAACCATGGCTAAAGTGGGGAAATATATAAAACTTGTGGGGGGACACTTCTATTTTCTCCTTTCCCTTTGTCTCTCTCTCTTCCTCTTCATTCTTTTCTCCTTCCTTTCATTCCATAGACTCTTATTTACTTCCCCTTTCTTTTCCTTCCATCATACCATGCATTCAAGCCACACCCAACACATCTGGTGCATTTCCCACAGTCCAGACTTGCTCAGCCATGTATACACTTCAAGGCATGTCCAGATGACCTACTCCTTCTTCCCCCACCTCCTTACTCCCCATTCCCACTTCCCCATGTTGCTGGCATGACTCCTGCATATTCCCTCCACTTGCTATCACACGTGCCTGCTTGTACTTTGTGATATTCTATGGACTTGTGGCTGGTGTACTATACAGTTATCCCACCTTTCTCCCACACTTCTGCAGTATATACTTTACTTCCTAGCATGGAGAATTCTTATCCTATTCTCTTTGGATTCTCCCTCTGCTAGGTGAGCAGTCTCCCATGTATTGTAGTTAGCTTTATTGATATCTTTGGATTCTTCCTCTGCTAGGCTTGCACTGTCAGCCATCTTGGGGTTGCCCTTACAGCAGAACAGAATCTTCCATCCTGGCACCGGAGCCCTATGGAAAATGACCCATGCCACTCTAGACTCACACCTGATGTCTTTTCAGTTTTGTGGACATTCTGGGTGCTCTCCTGCTCCTTCTGCACACCCCTGAACACACAAGTGAAGCACCTCCACTCTTTCCTGCTGACTCTGATATGATGGGTGCCTCTGCACAGATTCCACTATCTGAGGAGCCAGTAACGGACTCCAAGACATTTCAGACCTTGTGGGCTTAGATATACAAACACCAAGCCCAAATTAACACTATCCATGACACACTCACTTGAATTAAACAACTCCTCATTACACCCTGCCCCCCTACTCAAAAAATGACTTCAGATTTCAGACAACTGAAGAGCACTGAAGCCTCTCAGCATGCCCCAGGTCAATCTGAACCCATCTTGCATTCCCGTTTGAAGCCTGCCTCTTCTCTGATTTTCAACAAAAAATGCAAGGATGGTTGCATATTCTACAATATGTGTTCCATCTACTTCCAGCTCTGTCTGGATCACTTTCTGTTAAGCAAGCATCTGTCCATCAACCCTAAGCGGGGAGGACGAGCATGCACTGAGTGAAAGACTAGACAGTCTACTCACTGGTTGTGAAGCTAGTACTACTATGTAGCTACATAGTTCTCTTATGTGACCTCTTACTGACTTCTCTGGGTAGAGTAGTTGTTATTGAATACAGTCGGATACAGGCTCCTTATATACTGTATTCTACCTATGTTATAATAGGTGTGCAGTCAATACTAAGCATGTATGACTCACGCCGTTAGCAAGAACCTTCTATGAAGTTCTACTGTGGACTGTGCTCTGACTCATGTCCTGATGGAAGCATGGTCATGTGGAGGTGCATGCGCAACACTCCCCCTCACTAAGACATTCCTCTGAACTTCGAAGCGGATTGTGAGGAATCAAAGAATTTGATTCCCAGCATGGACCTGAACAGTTCGAACTTCTGGTAACCCAGGTTTTTGGTGAACATATTTGCAGGATTTTCTGCACCATTGACAAAGAAGAGTTCGACGTCTTTGAGCTCAATGTGATCACAGATGTAGTGATAGTGGATATTGATATGTTTAGTTCGTCTGTCCGATACAGGGTTTGACGCAATGAAGATTGCACCCTGGTTATCAGCATATATGGGTATACGGCTGATGTCTATGCCAATCTCTTGAAAGAGATTCTTTATCCACATGATCTGACAACAGGTGTCGGAGAGAGCCATATATTTGGCTTCAGTGGATGACAGCACAGTGGTTTTTCTGAGCATGTGATTGCCAAGAAATTATTCCACCAGCTAGTTTGACAAAGTATCCAGTTGTGGATCTAGGACTAGACCAGTCTGAATCTGTGTACGCAAGTAATCCTTCTTGGTTGTTCTCAAAGCAAAGGGAGTAATTGGGGGTCCCTGCGAGATAACACAAGATGTAGAACACTTTCTCAAGGTGATCCTTGGAAGGGTTGGCACTCTGTTGTGATAACTTGATCACTGCATAGGAAATGTCAGGGCGAGTTCCTAGCATGATGTACAACAAAGATCCTATAACCTGTTGGTACTTTGATCGAAGCATGGGGTCCACAGTTCCCTTGTAGGGTTGCGGTTTGTATCCCATGGGAAGTGGAGTCCAGGCAGTCTTGCAGTTTGAGAGATTGAATCTCCTCTGAACCTTTTGCAAGTAGGCTTCCTGATCTATGTAGATACTGGAGCCTTTCCTAAGAATTCACATTCGAAGGAATTCTTTGGCTTCGCCTAGATCACGACATTCCCATTGCTTCATAAACTTGGTTTTTAGTTTTAAAACAAGCTCCCAGTTAGAGCTGCAGAATAGTGCATCATTGACATAAACAACTGCAATAACAATTAAGTTTTTGCGATGGTAAATGAATACTCCACTATCAGTGGATGCACGTTTGAATCCAAGCTCTTCCATAGACTTGGAGAGTTCTTTCCACCAGGAAAGAGCTGCTTGTTTGAGTCCGTAAAGGGCATGCCATAGGTGGAGAATCAAGTCCTCTTTTCCCTTGACTCTAAAGCCTTCTGGCTGTTCCATATAGAGCTCCTCATCGAGTTTCCCATATAGGAAGGCAGTTTTTACGTCTAGGCCTTCTATATGCCATTGCTCAAGCACAGATAGTGCAAGCAGCATTGTTAGGGCGACACTAGTCCAAGACTAACATGGCTCCTACAAGAATACTAAAACCAAGAAAATAAAGTGGAGGTAGCTGGCTGACTTAGTCTTAACACTAGTTGAACTAATGGAAATCCCAAGAGAACGAGCTGTCGTCTCTGGGTGTTGGATTGATGATTATATACTACTATACATGTGATATCCTCATGTACTACTACACACCGTAACTAGCCAGCATTCCATGGAAAGCGCACCGTTTGTGCATGGCGTCTCGTCATGGCTGCGGACATGCGGTTCCGGCATGGTTCTTACTAAGGCTATCGTAATAAATATGTAATGCTAATTAGTAAAAGGACGCGTCAGCAGTCACGTGTTGCGACTGATAAGATAAGGAAAGATAAGGGAAACTGAAGAAGAAAACATCGAACCATAACATCACCCCCCTCCTAAGACCCGTCAACTCCATTTGACGTTTTCCTCCTCCACTACTATGAGTACTTTCGATTTGACCGACATCCTCCCCAAACTTCCTTTATGGGATGACCTGTCGCCCGCTGCGCAGGCCGGTCTGATCGTTATGTTGGTTTTCACGATCATTGGTTGCGCTGGGCACGTCGGGGCCTTCCTCAGGTTTGTCAAGTTTGGTGGTATGGCCAATGGTTGGGGTGGTGAACTCATACTTGGGTTTCCAGATCAGCTCCTGAAATATCGCGGCGGCAATCCGACGTGGAGCTGCAGAGTGTCGGGAGTGGAATGCCCGTTTTTGCTCAGGTGCGTTTTCGAGGTTTCTTTCTGGCTCCCAGGTGTTGTGTTCACTCGTATACCCCTTCCACTTGACCAAATATTCTAGCCGCCCTCGTCTGAGTCGGCTGTCTAGGATATCTTCGACCTCGTACTCATCCTCCTTTCCAATTCTTACTGGCGGGGGTGGCGGGACTACCTGTCCTGGTATGGTGGCAGGGTTGGCCTTTTCGGTTCGATGAGTGGATATGGTGGGATGAATAGATAGATTTTTTGGGAGTTTTAAGGTTATCGCGTTTTTTGTTGGTACTGCTATCACTTCGTAGGGCCCGATTTTCTTTTGTTCCAGTTTTCGTGAAGGTCGGGTCGTGATTAAGTTATCCGTGAAAATAAAAGCCTTATCCCCCACTTTGTACTTGGGCATTTCCCCTACTCGTCGGTCTGCGTATTTCTTCATCTCTTCTCCTGCCTTTACCAGGGCTGACCTTGCTTCTTCCCGGGTCTTGGCCATTCGTTTGGCAAAGTCGTCCACCGCTTCTACCTTCGACTGTTTTCGGGGTTCAATTCCCATTTGTGGGTGTCGGCCATAATTTAGGAAGAATGGGCTCTGCCTGGAGCTTGTTTGGGTTTTATTGTTAAGAGAGAACTTGCAAATGGCCAGCCATTCAGCCCAGTTGTCCTGCCTGTGGTTGATGAACATTCGTAAATAAGTCTCGACTTCTCGATTGACTCGTTCAGTTTGTCCATCGGTTTGCGGGTGGAACACAGTTGACAGCCGGGTTTGAATCCCCAATAACTTATTCAACTCCTGCATCACCTGTGATGCGAACTGAGGTCCCCGATCCGAAATGATGGTGTTGGGTAGCCCAAAGTCCTTCCAGACGTGGTCCCGGTACAGCTTGGCTAGTCCCAGTGATGACAATTCCTCCGTGGTGGGGATCAGGCAAGCCATTTTTGTGAAGCGGTCCACTACTACTAGAATCGCATCGTATCCTTGCGATTTCGGGAGCTTGGTGATGAAATCTGCCGAGATATCGGTCCAAGGCTCCGAAGGAATTGGGTTCGGTTGAAGCTTTCCTTGTGGCTGGTGCGAATAGGCTTTGCTTCGTTGGCACTGGTCACGCCCTTTGACGTATTCTGCCACAAATCTGTTCATTCCCGGCCACCAGTAGTTTCGTGAGACCAGCTCAATGGTTTTCCACCTCCCTGGGTGCCCTGCTACCACCGAATCATGGTGTAGTTTTACGATTTCCCTCCTCAAATCTGTGTCCTTGGGAACGTAGACCTTTCCATGATATAGCACCAAGTCCTGTTCTTCTGACCATTCTGCTTCCCTTAACACCTTCGTGGGTGACCTTTTCAGCTCTTCCACCGCCTTCACCACTGCCTCATCGTAATTTTTGGATTTTCTGATTTTAGACAATATTGGCAACTCTGCTCCATCGATCAAGACGTGTCCTTGCTGCATTGTCTTGATTTGAAAGTACTCCGGTTTCAGAAGTGCCATGTTATTGTCGTCCTCCCCCCTGTCAAGGTCTGGTCGTCTCGATAGGACATCTGCTTTCATATTCGAAGCCCCTGGCTTGTGTTTAAGTACAAAGTTGAAACGGAATAAATACAGGGCCTATCGTGCTTGTCTCCTATTCAGTTTCTTGGTCGTCATAAAATATTCCAGGTTTTTATGGTCCGACCAGATTGTGAACTGATGACGGTTCCCTTCCAAATAGTGTCTCCATGCCTCCAGGGCTCGGATGATGGCCAGCATCTCTTTGTCGTGAATGTCGTAGTTTCTTTCTGTCTCGCTTAGCCCCTTAGATAAATACGCACATGGCCTCCACTTTTCATCTTCACACAGCATCGATAGTACTGCTCCTGAGGCATAATTTGAGGAATCTGCTTCAATTTTCATCTCCTTGTCGGTATCAGGTAGGACAAGGATGGGTTCCTCTGTGAATGCCTTTTTGAGGTTCCTGAACGCTGTCTCCCTTCGTTCGTTCCATACAAACTCCTCATCCTTCTTGGTCAGTTCGTGAAGGGGTTTGGCAATGGTCGCGAAGTCCCTAATGAACCGTCGGTAATAATTACTGAAACCTAGGAACTGCTGGACCTGTTGTACGTTTCGGGGTGTGGGCCATTCCCTTACTACTTTGACCTTTGCTTCTTCCATCTGTACTTGTCCATCCTTTACCACTACTCCCAGGAATTCCACTTCCTTCGTCTCAAAAGCACATTTCTCTGGTTTTAAATACAAATCGTTATCCAACATGATCTTCAGCGCTCTGCGGACTATTTCCCTATGCTTCTCCCTGTCGTCCTCCGTGAAGATCAAGATATCGTCCAAATAAATAACCACTACTCCTTCGTCAATCAACTCCTTGAAGAGTTTGTTCATCATGGTTTGGAACGTTGCTGGTGAGTTGGTAAGTCCAAAGAACATGACCGTAGGTTCGAATGCTCCTCTTGGAGTGTTGAACGCCGCTTTCCATCTGTCCTCCTCCTTGATCCTGACATTGTGATATCCCCACCTTAGGTCCATCTTGGTGAAGAGCTTGGCTTTCGACACCTTGTCTACCAATTGGGATATCAACGGGAGCGGGTACGCATTGCGGATAGTGAACTTGTTGAGGTATCGGTAATCTTGGACCAGTCGTTTTTTGCCGTCTTTCTTTTGTACGAAGAATACAGGCGAGGTCTGTGGTGACTTTGATGGTCTGATATATCCTTTCCTCAAATTCTCATCCAAAAATTCGTTGAGCTCCTTTTGTTCATCCGGTGACAAAGGGTAGACTTTGGAAGCTTTTGGTTCGAATCCAGGCATTAGTTCTATGGTATGGTCCCATGGTCTTTGCACTGGCATTCGTTCCGAGTCCTGCTTCCTGAACACCTTAATGAACTTGTGATAGTAGTTGGGGACCATTTGTTCCTCCGTCTTTTTCTCGTCCTCCCTCATCTTTTTCTTGTTGTGTTCTATCACGTAGTCATATTTTCCGGTTGCTCTAAGGTACATGTCTTTTTCTTCCTCCTCGACTTCCATGTGGCTCTTCCACATCTTGTTGATCTGCATTCTAGCTACGATTTCGTGGTACTCTCGTGTCAGATCATTCAGGTTGCGTAGGTGTTCACTTCGAAGTCGATTCCATTGTCTTACCCCTGCAACCGAGATGTCTCGAGGGTCCATTCGTCGTACTTCTTTTACTTCTTCCTCATCTTCCTCTGTCTCCACTTCTCCTGGGTATGGTTCTCCTTGCTCCCATTCTGCCCACTTATTCACCCTTCGTTTGCACTCCCTTGGGCACCTAGTCATGACAACTTCTCCGGTTTTCCAGTTTACTTCTGGGTTGTGTTGCTTGAGCCAGGTTAGCCCAATAATGACGTTGACGTTCCCCAGGTTTGTTACGTAGAGTGTTGCCCATTCTGTGTGCCCTTTGAAGTTCATCCTCAACTCCACCTTTTCTTCTACTCGACCGGCGTTATTGGATGTTCCATCGGCGTTTCTTATGATCGCAGGCCTTGTCAGTTTTTTGGTTTTGAGCTCATGTTTTTTGACATATGCCTGATCGATGAAGGAGTCCGATGCTCCACAATCCAACATCGCTTTTGGTTCCAGTGTCTTAAGGATGTCAAACGAAGTAATGGTAATACCGATGGGAACATAATTTTTGTCGGACGATGTTCGGTATAAATACACTTCTTGGGGTTCCTTATGCGTCTTTGTCTCTTTGTCTGATTTCGAAGCTGAATCCTCATTATAAATATCTACTGTTACATTGGATTCTGCTAGCGATGAGTCCGGCTCGTTGGCAAGTACAGAGAAAGAATTCTTGGAGCTCAGGTCGACGCCTCCTGGGCTCCTTTGGAAAAACCCTGACGGGTCAGCTCCTCCTGCCAGTATTGTAACTGCTCATCATAGTTCATCGCCCGTATATCCAGCTTTCTCTGACAGTTTTGGGCGATATGTCCAAGGCCTCCACACTTGAAGCACTTGACTGGGGTTCATTGGGTTCTATCCACGTCCATCGCGTTAGGATCCTTTGCCACTGGACGCGATTGTTGCTGATTCTGCTGCAGGGCTGGCTGCTGCTGTCCTTGCCCCCATCCTTGCCACTGGCCCTGTCTTTGGCCTTGTCGTTGTTGGGCTTGGCCTTGTTGCCACCCCTGTCCGTGTCCCTTGGTGTAGGACTGTGCCTCACGCCACTGTCTGTCGAACCGGATTGCCTCTTCGCTCCATGCTTGGTAATCGGCAGGGAGCGGGTGGAGGCTGTAGAGCCGGTTTAGCAAGCCGGGATTTATCCCGCACTTGAACAATTCCACTAGGGCCACATCATTGTAGCCAGTGTCTGCTTGTAGCGCTTCGAACTTCATTACGTACTCTTCTGCTGGTTCGTTGCCTTGTCGTAGGGCAGAGAGCGTGGAGATGGCGGTTTCTCTTGGGTTTGGATCGCCAAACATTTTCTCCAACTCTTCCGAGAACCTTCTGAAGTCCGAAACCACCGGGTCATATCCTCCGTTGTCTCGCCAGTTGAGCGCTCGGTTTATGACTTCGTTTTTCCAGTTGTCGACTTTTCGTCCCTGGATGAACGATAGGGCGTATAGGACTTTGGTATTTTCATTTGCGAATTGCCATTGGTTGACTGCGATGTACATCCGGATGCTCCTTAAGAACGACTGGCATTTGGCACGTTTGCCATCGAAAATCTCGGGTTTTGTGAGTTTGGGTCCTATTGGTCAGGCAACGTCGGCAGGTACAGGGATTGGTTCGGGTATGGGAGCGGGAGCGGGTGCTGGTGCGGATACAGGTGCGGGTCGATTTCGTACGTAGTTGGCCAGTTGTTCATACCGGGCTTCCATTTGTGCCAATCGGTCCATCATCATCATCATCATTTGTTCCGTGGTTGGTGGTGGGGTGGTTTGTGACGGATTTGCATGATGTTGTTCTGACGGACCGGGCATGTTCTGGTCTCCGATGTTTTCGTAACTGGAGGTGCTGGTGTGAGACATGGTGAGAGGTAAGGATAGATGGAAATGGGTAGGGGTTGCCCTGTCAATTAACGCTGAATTTCAAACTAGTGCACGCCGGCACCTGAGCAGACAACGTTAACGAGGAAGGAGTTCTTCGGCAAGGGGTTACCCTGTCAATCGACACTGAGCTTCAAGCTAGTGCGCGCCGGCACCTGAGCGAACAGTGTCAACGAGGAAGGAATTCTTCGGCAAAGGTCACGCCGACAATCTACGATTGTGGGCAAAGGTCACGTCGACAATCTACAATTGTGGACAGTGCGCCTTGTTGTGATAGTCGATGATTTGAACAGAATTGTGTAATAGAAAAGGAGACAATGCGAAACGTGTCTTGTGTTAAGGTCGGGTGGTTGCAGGTAAATGCGGAGTAAGGATGGTAGGGGTGTAGGAGGGACGTTAAGGGGGTAGCTCGTTCTTCTGTTAGGGCGACACTAGTCCAAGACTAACGTGGCTCCTACAAGAATACTAAAACCAAGAAAATAAAGTGGAGGTAGCTGGCTGACTTAGTCTTAACACTAGTTGAACTAATGGAAATCCCAAGAGAACGAGCTGTCGTCTCTGGGTGTTGGATTGATGATTATATACTACTATACATGTGATATCCTCATGTACTACTACACACCGTAACTAGCCAGCATTCCATGGAAAGTGCACCGTTTGTGCATGGCGTCTCGTCATGGCTGCGGACATGCGGTTCCGGCATGGTTCTTACTAAGGCTATCGTAATAAATATGTAATGCTAATTAGTAAAAGGACGCGTCAGCAGTCACGTGTTGCGACTGATAAGATAAGGAAAGATAAGGGAAACCGAAGAAGAAAACATCGAACCATAACAAGCATGCGGAATGTCTCGTATTGAACAACTGGTGAGAAGATTTCATTGAAATCAATTCCCTCTCGTTGTGAGAAGCCTTTGGCGACGAGCCTAGCTTTTTTACGGCCATCTGACTTAATGTCAAATACCCATTGGCATTTAATTGCCTTTTGACCCTCAGGGAGTCGTGCCAGACTGAAAACCTGATGCTCACAGAGCGATTTAAGCTCCTCATGGCAAGCATCAACCCATGGTTTTCGTTGATCAGGCAGTAATCACATGATGTCATGGTAGGTCCATTCCCGGATGTTATTGGGTTTAGGATCTGAACTGTTTGTCGTCAGGTGCAACGCAGCTCCTAGCTCTGTCTCCGAATCTTTAACCGCTTTTGAAAGCAGGAAATTCATCAGACTTACTCCCCCTTCCTGAGTAATGCAGATTAAGTTCGCATCAGAACCAGACATATCCCAAACTTTATTGATTTTGGGATCAGAAGGTGGAAAATCCTTCCTTTCAGGGATGCTATCATCAGGTTCTTGGGTGCAAGGCGGTCAGTTATGCCTGCGTGTCGAAGTAGTGGGCAATCGGGAGCTATCCGGTTGGTCATCCCCAACTTGTCGACACCAAGTCCTATCCCTGTTTATGTCTCTTTATATTTCTGATGGAAGATGTCAGTCTCCTGGATTGTTATAGACATTGTCTGGTTTTTCATATTTCCTCTTCAACCTGAGAGGATTGCATCATGGTAGATGTCTGAATTCCTCATTATCTCCAGGTCTTGGATTGAAGTCCATTCTATCTGGATCTATAGGAGGTCCCGCAGGTGAAGGGGAGCGATCTCGAGGTTGATCATCCTCATGACCATCTTGTTCAGGGGAAGGAGAATGGGGTGGCTCATTACAGTGTCTGGGGTGATCAAAGTCATCGTCAGCATTGGAGCCTGGATGGGGTGGTGCCCCACTACCTCCCGTTGGTCCTGTACCATGGTCTGGTTGATCGTCATCACTATCGTGATGGTCACCGTGTGTGAAGTCTTTAGGCTTGTTAGCCTTTGGACACTTCGGTAATAATTCTTCATCAAAAACTGCTTTAGTTCCGTGAAAGACATTATTATTGTGGATACACATGAATTTGTACCCTTTGATGCCTTCCATAAAGCCAATGAATATCATTAATTCGGCTTTCAGGTGTAATTTGTTATTTCTAACTGCATCAGGTAGGTGCACATATGCACCACATCCGAGAACTCATAGATGAGTTACATCAGGAGCTTTCTCATACAGAGTTTCAAATGGAGTTTTCCACTTTAATCTTTGTATGGGTGTGCAGTTGTAAATATGTACCACATACTCGACTGAGAATTCCCACCAGGAATTGGGTAAGCAAGCGTGATGTCGCATAGCTTCAGCCTTATCCATAATGGTGCGATTAAATTGCTCAGTGCACCCATTTTGTTGTGGTTGATGCGCAACTGATTGACAAGTGAGAATTCCATTACTCTTGAGCAGCTCATTGAATTCTTGAGATTTATATTCTCCCCCTGCATTGGACATCCATACTTTGATGGTAGTACTGAATTGGGTTTTCACCATGGTGATAAAATCACAAGTTGCTTTTACAGCATTGGATTTGTGTTTTAATAAGCGAATTCAGCCATGTGAGGAGAAATCATCTAAGAACGAGATATAATATCGATATTTATGATATGATATCACAGGAAATTCTTTGAGATCCAAATGGATTTTCTTGAAAGATTCCTGGGCTCTAGATTCTGATTGTGGAAACGAGTCTGCAGGCATTTTGCCTTTAGTGCAGCCTTCACAAGGTTTCTCACAATCAGGGAATTTCAACTTTGGGAAATTCTCTGTGTGCTTCCTGAACTGGCGTATTACATCTTTGGACGGGTGTCCTAATCAACGATGCCAAGTGTCAAAGTCAACACTGTTCAATGCTACTGGCGCACAGTCAAACGAATTTAGTTTTGACCCATTTCGGGACTGGAGACTGGAAGATGCTCTAGTCCAATAGCATTGGTCATCAAGACCACGGTGGTATCCTGTTAGGAATATCTGATCATGCAATTTTTTATTGATATATTGCATAACATCATGGTTACCTTTGAGTGTCACATCTGGATCCATTAGAAGGGTACCAGTGGACAGCAATCGAGTGGTTCTGAGTGCTGGCATGTAATATGCTGAATAAAGCCTTATGGTTTTAAATAGTCGCACAATATTGCCTTTAGTGTCATTGCAGAGTTGTTCGTACTTGAAAAGGATCGTTCTGACTCCACTAATGAAGGCAGGTGTACTGGCTGTTTTGACATGAATGTAATCTTTCGGTTTGAAAGATACAAAGTCGACAAAGTCAGACTTGTCACCAGACACATGTTGTGAACAACCTGTATCATGTAACCACCATTCCATATTTGACGCAGCTTCAATTTCACTCTTGGAGAAGTTGTATACATTTTTAGCATACAAATCATTAATTGTCTACAGCGATCAATGGCACGAGACAGATCCAATGTATCTACTGAAATATTTACATGGGTGAAGGCCCTTCAGCGTCGTCTTTGTAGAACAACGTGCTGTAGTAAACATTTCATTAGAACTTCTTCCGAGTAGGGAAAGAGCTTATGAAGGAGATCGTACCTGTCTTCCTCTTCTTGGAACGCTTTGTCCAAGAAATTTGGTTCTAGACCAGGTTCGTCTGAATTGCCGAAGATGGAGTCCAAGTCCATGTCCACATCTGGTTTTTCCAGGTAAGGAGTCAAGGATTGTTGCCGTTTTGGTGCTGGTTCCATCTCTTTGTCTTCACCATCAGAAGGGGTGTCTGGAATCTCGACGATATTGGGAGTGGACTTCTCAACCATTTCGGAGTTTTCCAAAGATCGGGCAGTTTGCCAGCGATCTTTTCCAATCTTCTAATACATTCCACACTCTGGGGAATCCCAGGCATCAAATTGAGGAGTTGCCTCGTTTTGTGGTGCATTTCGTAGTCACCTCCATGGTATACAGGCTTGTTAGCGCCTTGGTATTTTTGTGGGGTGACCTTCTTATGCCTACTGTTGAAGAACTTCGGCTTAGGAGTCTGGTGAAGTCCAGCAAGTTTTAACAGCTTTTGCTATACTGCTGGAGATCATAACGGATGGGTGTGTGTCAGCCATGAACTCAGGTCTGTTTAGTCTGACCAGCTGATGTGGTGGAGTCCCAACTCGAAACTCAAATTGGGGACCTGTTTGGTTTGATGAACTCGCCTGTGAGGTGGTTCTTTCATTCCATTGTTGAGGCTGCGGTGCCACGATCCGATTGATCAGGTGTTTCACGGGATCAGTAGGGAAAGGCAGGAATTGCCATCGATCCTCTATGATTGGAAGCCTGCTCATGTTGAGCATTTGGGCAAATCCACTGCTGAGTAGGTTCGGTAATGCCATATGGGCATGACCTTGCCCTTGACCCTTAGTACCCTTGCGAACTCGCTTTTGCTTCGGTTGCTGCTGCTTGTCTTTCGACTGTGGCTGCTTCGAAGGGCCAGCTTCAGCATTTTCATGCTTCTGCTGTTTCTGTTGTTGGAATTGGGGCACTTTGCCCTTTCCTTTCACAGCTGAAAGCTTGTTTGCGGTGTTGCTCTGATGCGACAAATGCTGCTTCTGAAGCTGCTTTCATTGCCATTCGGCTTCAATATAGCCAATGAGCTCGTTCAGGTCCAGATTTTCCAATTTCTTGTTAATCTGAGCCTGTGCGACACCTTCATACTCTTTAGGCAAGCCTGCGAGTACAATAAGGGTGAGGAGCTGGTCCGAAATGGGCTGGCTCAACTCTTTTAGTTTCGACTGGGCAGTCTGAAACTTGGTGATGTCTGCATGAGGCACGGAATGGGAGCTGATCTTGAAACTCATGATCTGCTTCAACCATTCAAATGCTGCAGCAGTGTTAGTGCCGGTGTACACTGCCTTGAGAGACTCCCATGTATTTTTGGAGTTATCTCTCACATGGGTGTTCAAATTCGAGGCTATATACAAAGTAATATAACCTAGAGCCATACCATCCTCCTTTTTCCAATCCCGGATAATCTTTATCTCGTCGGCAGTAATACCAGCCAGATTGGTGGGGGTAGGAAGCATGTAGCTTCCGTCGACATACATTCAAAGTCCTTTCAACTTGAGGAATGCAGTCATTGGCCCTTCCCAGGTGTTCCAGTTGGAACTGGTCAAGACTTTGAGGGACTGAGTGTGGTTCTTGGTTTGGTTCGACATTTTTGTGACTTGAGTTTGTTTTCGGGTTGGCTAGACCTGAAATTAAATCTCCATCAGCGAACCGAACTCTGATCCATAATGAGCAATCGAAAGATGCTCAGTTAATGAAATCCCTTTCCCAAAGTTTGCCCCTTTTGGCTAGCATATTGGGGGTGTGTGAGACACTTCAAGCTGAATCACATTGCACCAAATTGGCTTTAACCCACTCTGAGTCCGTTTTCAAAATGGCTTTCAGGGGTGCACATACCAGACAAGCTTCAAGCTATTGTCTGGGCTAGCTTATAGCCAGGGATTAGGTTATGGCTGACATAGTCACCACAGTGTGTGACGCCACTAGTTTTTTAGACTAGGTGTGTGTATACACATAAGTGGGTGTCTCCAGGGCCCATAACCTGTTAAGCGAGCATCTGTCCATCAACCCTAAGCGGGGAGGACGAGCATGCACTGAGTGAAAGACTAGACAGTCTACTCACTGGTTGTGAAGCTAGTACTACTATGTAGCTACATAGTTCTCTTATGTGACCTCTTACTGACTTCTCTGGGTAGAGTAGTTGTTATTGAATGCAGTCGGATACAGGCTCCTTATATACTGTATTCTACCTATGTTATAAATAGGTGTGCAGTCAATACTAAGTGTATATGACTCAGTATGAGTCTGTATGACTCACGTCGTTAGTAAGAACCTTCTATGAAGTTCTACTGCAGACTGCGCTCTGACTCATGTCCTGATGGAAGCATGGTCATGTGGAGGTGCATGCGCAACACTTTCCCATGGAGCAGGCCAAAATCCTCTGGTATCTCTCCTTCTTCCAGAAGGATCGAGCTAAAAAGTGTTGGAATGATGTGATCCGGCACATGGTCACCATTTGAATGGACTGGAAAGGGGCATGAGCCCAGCCAGTATTGATTGAATGGTTGGATGGTAATGTGAAAGGTAGAACATATTCAATGTTGTGCAACCAGTAACCAAGGCTAGATAGCTCAGATGGTAGAGTGTCTGGAAAGCAACCAGAAGGTCCTTGGTTCTAACTCTTGTCTGGCCATCTTTTCTTGCCTGTGATTTTAACAATTACTGTAGTTCTGAGCTTGAGAGGCTGGAGGAAAGGTTAGCAGGAATTAGATGTATGGGTGACTAGTGATTGGTTAGCAGAGTTCAAGGTTATCTGATAATTGTGCTGCTGGATTGACTTGACTGATTGACTTGACTGATTACTAACCAGGCTTGACCACTAAATGACTGACTGATGACTGATGACTAACGACTAATGACTAATGACTAGAATGACATGACATGATTGATAATGACATGACTGAAATGACTGGATTGAACCTTCCATTGGGGGGGAAAAGATTGATTCAATAAGTGAGTACAACCCAATTTATAGTTGGGCTTATCTCTTATCTATCTTATCAAAATAGGATAGCACACAGCCTGCTGTATGGGCTGAGAGAAAAGAAAAGAGTAGAATGGGTAACAGCCAATTAGATAAGAGATAGGAGCACCTGGCACTGAGTCTCTTATCTGATGGCTTGATAAAAGCTGTTCAAATTGAGTTTGATGGAAAAAGAAGCTTGAAAATGGAAAAATTGAGCTTCCAATAGAAAGAAATAGGTTTTCAATGAATGAAAGAAGCACGATTGGTGAAAAAAAGGGAAAAAGAAGTTTCTGATAGAAGATAGGAGATATCCAATAGAAGCTGGAACACTTCTGATAGAAGATAGAAAGTACTTCATGGAAGTTGGGGCACTCCTAAGGGTATAGGGGAAGAAAGGAGTGAATAGGGGTGAGGGTGTTGAGCTGGTTTCAAAGTGCAAGGGGATTAGAGGGGGATATAGGAGAATGGAAGAATAGGGAGGAGATGGGAAGAGGAAGTACAGTCCTGACTTGAGTGTTTAATTGAGTATAATACTTTCTAGCATGGGTGCCATGTCCAACAGGCTGTCAGGGTCCGATCCTCACCCCCTAATGGGTACCCCTTTATGCCCCCTTTTGAACACTCAGACCATCGGAATTCCTCAGGCTTCGCCCTCAAGGTGTAGGCATGGTGTGCAGTACTTGGATTCACTTGTTACATGTTTCATGTACATGTGTACTTACATACTAGCCTCACTACATATGTGTGTTAGTTAGTATTTATAGTAGCACCAGTACACATGTATTCTACACTTTGAATCTTAGTTCCCTTTCACCACTTGATTACTCTTGTCTTTGCTGCGGGCTCCTCCACAGAGCCTGCCTCTCACCTTGCTCTCTCTGAAATCTGGACACTGCAGGGCTAGGAGGGCACAGCATCAAAGCTGAAGCCGAGTCCCATATGCTCCTCTCATCCACGTGTCCGCGCTCCCGTGCTCCCTAAATGGACGAGCTAGGAGGCCCCGCGATACAGTCCTTAACACCCCGTGCATTCCCACACCCCCTAAACAGACAAGTCAGGAGGCCCTGTGATACAGTTCTTAACACAGGCTTGGTGTAAGGGGACACTCTTATTTTCTCCTTTTCCCTCTTTGTTCCTTTCTCTTTCTTTTCATTCCATGGACTCTTATTTACTTTCCTCTTCTTCCCTTTCCATCCAACCACACATCTGAGCCTTATCCAACTCATCTGATGCATTTCCCGCACCTCAGCTGCACTTCGGCCCCACATCTGATGCATCCGAGCAACATCCAACTCATCCGGTGCATTTTCCATGCCTTTGCCACACTTGCGCATGCCCGGATGCGCTTCAGATGCACATATATACTTTGGGGCATGTCCGGGCAACCTATACCTTCTTCCCACACCTCTTTACTTCCCATTCCCACTTTCCTGGGTCGCTGGCATGACTCTTGCATATTCCCTCCACCTTGCTATCACATGTGCCTGCTCGTACCTTGTGATATTCTATGGACTTGTGGCTGGTGTACTATACAGTTTATCCCACCTTTCTCCCATGCTTCTACAGTACATACTTCACCTCCTAGCACAGAGAATCCTTATCTTGTTCTCTTTGGATTCTCCCTCTGCTAGGTGAGCAGTCTCTCATGTATTGTAGTAGCTCTATTCATCTTTGGATTCTCCCTCTGCTAGGCTTGCGCTGTCAGCCATCTTGAGGTTGCCCTTACACTTGGTTCATGACACTGGACGATATTAAGTACACAGCAGTGCAAACACCATTTGGGTTGTGGAAGTGGGTTGTTATGCCAATGGGTCTACACAATGTGCCTTCAACTCATCAGCAACAAATGGTGGACACTCTGCCACATAGGCAAGATCTGTCATGTGTATGTTGACAACATTATTATTTGGTCAAGATCACTTGAGGAACATGTAGGAATGTCAAGATGGTGCTACAGTGTTTGCGAGAGGCAAGTCTCTACTGTTCAACAAAGAAGACCTCACTATTTTTGCCTAGAGATTGACTTCCTGAGGCATCATATATTGTGCAATGGCATGTCCACCAATCCCTCAAAGGCAGAGAAGATAGCAAACTGGCCAAGGCCCCAGACTGTTGGGGATGTGCAACATTTATTAAGGCTTGTGCAATATACTTCTGTGTTCTTGCCAAAGCTAAGTGACCCTACTTGCATACTGTCCAAGTTGGTGGGCAAGGCAAATAGTAAGGAACCTGTGCACTGGCTGGACGAGCATCAATCAGCCTTCAAAGCAATCAAGGACTTGGTGGCTAGCAGGGAATGTCTTACATTGATTGACCATCAGAACCTGGGAATGAATAGGATCTTTGTGACAACAGATGCAAGTGAACTCAGAACAGGCACCATCTTGTCCTTTTGGGAAATTCTGGAAGACAGCCAAACCAGTTGCATTCAATTTGAAACACTACAACAACCAGGAAGAACTACCCTATGCATGATAAGGAGATGCTTGCAATTGTGCAAGTGCTGTGCAAGTTCTGCATTGAACTTCTGGGAGCTGAATTCATGGTATACACAAATCATTAAACACTTGAATACTTCAATTCTCAGAAGAAGCTATCCAAATAACAGCTGCAATGGCAAGGATTCCTGGCAGACTATTGCTATAAGATTATCTACATTAAAGAAGAGGATAATACAGTAGCTGATGTGCTTTCTAGGCTGCCTGTTGATGCATGCAAAAGCATTGAGATTATTGATGTTGCTCTGGTCTGCACAGTTGCTGCTGCATTGTCCTCTACAAGCATGCCAAGGGTGCCTCACTCAGTTACAACTACCCTGGAGATTGCTTTGGATAAGAAGATGTTGGCAGATGTTAAGGTAGGATACCTTGCTGATGGATGGTGTCAGAGGCTGATGAAAGATGGAATGGCTATGAAAGGGATACAGAGAATGGACAGCCTCCTCTACCTTGCAGATCAGCTGGTGGTTCCCTGGGTAGGAGACTTGCAGAAGAGGCTGTTTCAGGCGGCACATGATGTGCTGCATCATTTCAGGTCCACAAAGTTGTACAGCACTCTGTGGGACAGCTTCTACTAGCCAAACATGTGAATGGACCTTGAATAGGAATATATATTCCTTCCTGCATGGACTGTGCTAGAAATAAGAGCTTGACATTGGCACCCATGGGACCCCCATGCCCCCTATCTATTTCTAATGGTCATTGCAAGTCTGTGGCCATGTATTTTGTGGGACCTCTGCTGGAAGAAGAGCCTGAAGGCTAAAACACTCAAGAATGGGAATGATGATTGAAAGGATCAAACATGGTGGTGATATTGAGTGAGGGGGTGGTGGTCAGATACAAACAGGAAGTAAGTACTATCAGTCAGGGTCACACATATATATATATGGGAAATCATGTGATGATTAGGAGACAGGGGAATCGTTAGGAGTGAGCACGAGCTTACACTTGCCCTCCCCTGAAAGAATTGATGTGTTGAGGTGAATGTCAACGAAGAGAGCTTGCGGCAGGGGAGGCGATGGAAGAAGATGATGAGGTTATGGTGAATGAGGATTCCTTGTGTACACCTTGCCAACAATCCAGGGCTTCCAAGTCTTCAACATCATGCAGTGGTAACCAACAGTCTTCTTCAGTGCCATAACCATGATAATAAACCAAAAATTCTGCACCTCATCACCCATGTTTCTCATCCACTATCTTCTCAACAAACCACTCTTGACCTTCCTCCATCTCAATTCCATTGGGTCGTTCCATCTCACAATCGGGGAATAGGTCTGGGTCGTTCTTTGTGAACTGACAGAGTTGTGAAGCATGGAACTGTAAGGGCAACCTCAAGATGGCCGACAGCGCAGGCCTAGCAGAGGGAGAATCCAAAGGTAATGAATAAGACTAACTACAATACATGAGAGAGCTGCTCACCTAGCAGAGGGAGAATCCAAAGAGAACAGGATAAGGATTCTCCATGCTAGGAAGCGAAGTATATACTGTAGTAGCATGGGAGGATTGAAGGATAACTGTACAGTACACCAGCCACAAGTCCGAACGAATATCACAAGGTACGAGGGGGCATGTGATAATGAAGTGGAAGGGGAATGTACAGGAGTCGTGCCAGCAACCTGTGGAAGTAAGAGCGAAGAGTAATGAAGTGGGGAAAGAGGATAGAGGTAGCCCAGACGAGCCCCGAAGTGTATATACAAGTCTGAGCAAGTCTGAGCAAGTCCGAAGTGCAGGAAGGCTCCGGAGTCACTAGATGTGACTCAGATGCGAAAGGAGTGGACAGATAGGAAGTGGAAGGGGAAGGGAACAAAGGGGAACGAAAGGGATGTAAGTAAGAGTCTGTGGGATGAAGGAAAGGAGAAAGGGACGAGGAGGAAGGGAGAGGGACAGGGGAATAGGAGAAAATGGAGGTGTCCCCTTACAGGAACATGGGGAACACATTTGGGGAGTTTGGCATGGAGAGGGTGTAGGTTGATCTTTCAGGGAAAGCCTTGACAAGCTTGTAGGGCCTGTCATATCTAGGCATGAACTTGGTGACACGTCCATCGCTGGCGTGCGTGTACTCTTTGCAATGGTTGGCAGTGGACAAATAGACGAAGTCACCAACTTGATGTGTAACCTCCTGAAGATGAGATGTGTTAGCTATAATCAATTGCAAGATTTTGGATGCGAGTAAAGAATCCTTAGCTGAGTCTCAGTACAAGTTCACGGTCTTGATGACCTTTTTGGTGTCGAAATCAACGTCGGCTAACTCCTTGTCAGTAGTGAGGGGTGGGATGGTTCTTGGCAAACATCCAAGTCATAGTTGGAATGGTGAGAATCCAGTAGAGGCATTGACCATGTTCATGTATGAGAATCTGCCATGAGGCAGAACCCTTACCCATCCCTTCTGGTCTCTGTTGACAAAATATCATAACACCTGTATTATCATTTTGTTGGTGCACTTGCTGGAGCTGTCCATCTGAGGGTGGAACATGCTAGATAGTTTCAACTTTACACCAGTCATCTTGTGCTAGGAAGACCAGAAGCGTGAAACAAATAGCTTATTGCGATCAGACATGATCTCCATAGGCAAGCCATTCTCACAATACTAGTGGTCGAAAAGAAGTGCAGCACAGTGTTTGGCTGAGAGGTCCGTACAACAAGAGACGAGGCGAATGTCAGCTCCCAGTCAGTCGGTGATGGTAAGGAGGTAGTTAAATCAATTGTCATTGGGCAGTGGGCCTACAAATTCCAGGGTGATACATGAGAAATGATCATCAGAAACACTTAGTGAGTGCAGGGGACCTATTAGCTTCGTCAAGGAGGATTTATTCTGTTGGCACTCAACACAGCCAGGAATATAAGACTCCTTCAAGTCTCGGCGCATGTTTGGCCAATAGAACGATTTACACAATGGGGCATAAGACTTAGTGAATCTGTAATGGCCTAGAGCATTGTGAGCAAGCTGGAATAACGACTTGCGCACCTGAGTGACTTGTGGTACGACCAGATGATCTCCAACATATAATAGACCGTTCATTTTGTGTATGCCTGCCAAGCCAATACCTTTCTCCAACAGCTTCACACACCAAGGATCTGTAAGGTATTCTGATTTAATCCATGTGAGAAACTCCTCATCGGTGCTGATAGCGAGCATGGGTGCAACGGTGCAGGTGGGTGCCTGGAAGTGTGTTTCCGTAAGTACAGCCATGCAGAGCAGGGGGGCAGCAACATCAAGGGGCACGTCTACAGGGAATTCGCAGGACAGAGCATCAGCAGCTGAGTTTTCCTCGCCTTTAACATATCTAATAGTAAAGTTGTAATCAGTGAGGAACACCTGCCAATGAAGTTGCTTTTTATTCAGGTCTTGCTGATGATTGAGGTATTCTAATGTCTTGTGGTCGGTGAAGACTTCGAACTCTGCACCAAGAAGGTCAGTTCGCCACTTGTGAAGGGCATGCACAATCACCAACATCTCCTTGTCATGAGTTGCGTAGTTACGCTCTGCAGCATTCAGCTGCTTCGACTTATAAGCCATGGGGCAACTGCTCTCCCAGGTGGGACCGAAGCTGAGGATGGTGCCTGTACCGACATCGCTCATGTCCATCGTCACAAATATCTTGTTCAAGCCTGGGTTTTCATGATCAATCACAGTTAAACACTCACACAAGAGAACAAGGGATTTAATCTCATCAAAAGTTTTCTGGTGTTGAGGCAACCAGTCCAAAGGTTCTTTGCCAACGGCCTTGTTCATCAATGGAGTAAGCACACTCAAGTAGTCAGTGAGTTTCAGTAGGAAGACAGTGAGATAACAACCAGTCCTAGGAATTGGCAGACGTCAGTAGCAGTACAAGGAACTGGCCACTCAGCAATTTTCAATGCCTTTGTGGCATCTGCCTGGCTCCCAGCTTGTGAAATACAGTGTCCCAAGAAGTCGATTGATGTGCAAAAGAGAGAAGTTTTCCTCATGTTACAGTACAGCATGGCATCACATAGAGTGAGGAGGACCAATTTAATGTTCTTGATATGCTCAGCCAGTGACAATGATCAGATGATAATGTCGTCCAAGTATATGTAACAAATTTTTTCCAATCAAGTGTCATAGGGCAGCCACCATGCGGCGCTGGTGTG
Source organism: Pleurotus eryngii var. eryngii (assembly GCA_029467805.1). Classification (NCBI taxonomy): domain Eukaryota; kingdom Fungi; phylum Basidiomycota; class Agaricomycetes; order Agaricales; family Pleurotaceae; genus Pleurotus; species Pleurotus eryngii. Next base: position 3,075,058 of record SZVJ01000003.1, read on the forward strand.
TCATGGGGGCATTGCGGCAACCTTGGGGCATGACCAGCCATTTGTATAAGCTGAATGGAGTGCGAACGGCTGTGTATTCAATGTGGTCAGGATGTACCTTCATTTGAAGAAATGTGTTAGTTATGTCTAATTTCCCCAAATTTTACCTTTGCCACAGTCCATGAGTATTTCAGATATGAGCAGCAAGGGGAAACAGTCTGGGACTGTATTATCATTCAGCTCTCGATAGTCATTGACCCATCTAGGCAGTGTGTTGGGGTCCAATTTGGGCACAAGAAAAGCAGGGCTTGCGTACTCCAAGTCAGAAGGCCAAAGCTTGCCAGACACAAGGAAGTTGTCAAGGAGCATCTTCCAGGCATCTCTCTCCTTCCAAGGGCAGCTGTATCCTCGACAGTTAATCACCTTGGTAGCGTCCTTCAATTGGAACTTGTGAAACACTTGGTCAGGGAGGCAGTGGACTAGGGGGAGGTCCTTGAAAAGATCTCTCAACTTCTTCTTCATCTCGAGGTCCATTCTTTTTAATTGCTCCTTGAGGACAATCAAGTCATTGACATTGTCGAGGCGTTGGTGGATAGCGGCAATGACGGAGGTGCTGTGGAGTCCATGAGAAGGCTGAAGGTCCTTCCTCCCCTTCAGAGAGTTGAGGAACTCTTCACCTTTGAACAGGGCCTCGTGGGCAGTGTGTGTATGACGTCGCACAGCTCGAACATCACTGGCCCTGGTGAAAGTGGACTTCCAGGGCATGGGAGGTTTGGATGGGGCAGAAATATGTGATAACAAGTCATACGAAGCTACATTGTCCATTTTCGAAATACAGGTACATGTGTCATGGTCGATAACAAGCTGGTTGGAGTTAAGAAAAGGGAGTCCAAGGATTGCATTGGAAATAAGGGAAGGGGGAATAAACACATGGAGCAGTTTGGAAATAAAACAATTGTCTTCAGAATGTGGACGTATATTAACATAGGAAGAAAGATAAATGTTCTTGCCCACTCCTGAAAAGGCAGCACTGCATATAAAGGGTTTCTTTGCAATGTGGCATTTGAGGTTGAGCAACTCTGTGATGCTTTCCCTAATAAGAACTACACCTGAACCGTTATCAATAAGTCCATTAACAGAGATGGTGGAAGGTTTGGGTGATTCCCCATGAAGGAGACAACGCCAGAAAAGGTTTGAACATGAGAACAGGGTGTACTCATCATCAGTCCAATTTCCTTCATCAACCCAGCTAGACCGATCAACGCTGGATGTGACAGTGGCGATAGTGGCAACCAGGGTACTGGGGGCCACATTCTCAACACCAGTGGTTTCCGTCATGTCGAGGACGGTGGCAACCATCGAACCAGTGGAACGTGAAGTGTAGTTAGCTGGGTGAGGGGAAACATCCTGGGTGGTCAATGTCTTGTATTTCATAACATCGATTGGGGGTGCAGTGCATCGAGCACCAACGTGGCCTGCCCAGAACTTATGGCATTTGTAGCAGCCACCATTGGTACTTAGCAGTTGTCATTCAGCATCCAATAGCTTGGGGATCGGGGTGAACACACTTGGGCCAGAGGTGCTGTTGGTGTTTGCATTAGCAAAAGGAGTGCGAGGGAGGGTAGAACGACTAGTGTTGGAGCATGTGTTGATTCTTGCAAGCGTACATTTGATCTCCTCCATCCTCTGTCGCTTGTGCTCATCCAGATGTTTGACTTCGTTGAGCCAATTGCGGAGGGAGATAATTGAGGTCAGGTTCTCTCAGTGGCATTCACAGACGAGGTTACGGTCCATGTTCACTTCAAGTGTATCCCTTAATAACTCATCATTAAGAAAGCTGTCTGTGCTAGCAAGTAAGTTGTTTTTTGCCCATCACGTCCAGGGAGAAATCAACAAAGGAGTGTGTGCCTTGCCGCAGACACAACATGTCCATTTGCGCAGTATGTTCCCAGTCTGAGGCAAGAGAAAGGGTACGCATCTGCATTTTGTAAGTCTCCCAGTCCATGTCATTGAGCAAGGGAGAGTTTGCCAATAACCAATGTATGGCATGTATTTCAGACATTCCCCAGGCAATCGTGGAGACGTGGGCGTTTGTGGGAATGGACTTGTGTTGGAAGAACATCTCACTCTTGTTGAACCAGTCCCAGAGAAGCGATGTGTCGACGTCACCTTCATCCATTGTGAGCAGCTTCATCAGGTTGAATTCGTCAATTTTGGCGTGCATACCCATTACAGTGGTGTTTTGGAACAGGGTGGCAAAGGGAAAAGCTGGTGTAGAGGCAGTGAGGCAGGAAAAGGCAGATATATGTGCACAGGATGTGTGGGAGGGTGGAGAGAAATCGTCTGGGGGTGGTGTCAACAGTGAGACTGAGCCTGAAGCAACAAGTGGTAATGCAGGTGAAGATTGAGTCCTGATATGGCTAGGGCAGGTGATGTTTCTTGGGAAGGGTCTGGGTCTGGGAAGACTGGGGTTTGAAATGATGCAGGCTGAGGAGAACGAGGAACGCCTAGACACTTTGCATGCAAGGCTTCTAGTGGTCAAGGGGGCAGGGCTTGAGGGCTGGTGACAGGGAGACAGGGTCGAAACTGGGGTTGGTGTGGGAAATGTGTATGGTGAGAATGTGAAACCCTCCCTAGTCAAAAAAAAGTGTTTGAGAGGTTTCAAAAAAAAGTGGAAGAAGAGCCCAAAGGCTAAAACACTCAAGAACAGGAACAATGATTGAAAGGATCAAACACGGTGGTGATATTGAGTGAGGGGGTGGTGGTCAGATACAAACAGGAAGTAAGTACTATCAGTCAGGGTCGCACATATATATATATATATGGGAAATCATGTGATGATTAGGAGACAGGGGAATCGTTAGGAGTGAGTGCAAGCTTACATCTGCCTGAAGACAAGGAATACAACTACCTTTTTACAATTACAGATCACTTTGGTTCAGATGTGCAACTGGTATAAACTATCAATTGGCACAAGGAGTACATGCATGCTAGGGACAGCCATGTCAGCAAATTCATGCCAAGATTCAACAGTCCATATAAAATCATGGCCAGTCATCCAGAAACCTCAACATACACACTAGACCTCCCCAACTCCAATGTCCATCCCACCTTCCACACCAGTCTCTTAAAACACATGCTCAAAAACAATAATACCAGTCTTCCAAATCACAAGCAGGTGCAAAATCCCCCAGTGCTTGTTGACAGTGCTGAAGAATACATGATGGATCAGATTGTTGATGAGAAGAAAGTTGGTTGAGGGTTTAGATTCCTGGTCAGATGGGTAGGCTGGGGGCCTGAGGAAGATAGATGGATGCTGAGGGTGGAGTTGAAGGAGTGCAAGGTGCTGGATCAGTGGCAAAAGGCAAAAGGATACCTGTGAATAATCAATTCAAGAGGGAAGAGGTGAGTGTAAGTATGGCTGTACTTTCCCCAGAAGATAGGGGATCTCCCCTAAGTCATGAGATGTGCCCAATTAGTATATTAGTGCCATCATGCTATTAATATAACTCTAACTTGTATCACACAATACTAAATCATACTCTCTGGTCCTTGTACATTGCATTTCAGTGTTTCCTGCCTTGTGGCAGGCTTCCACAAACATCTGTATCAAAATTTTTGGTCCAAACCTCACCACTCATATACAACCTAACAATGTGGGAATTATCTGATGCTTCAAGGCTCATTATCATAGCAAATTTGTCAGTTGCGCCATTGACCGATCTGACAGTGACATGCCAATGGCACTGATCTACAACCTCAATCAGCATGAGGCCATGTGGACAGCAGATGTTGCTTGGAGCAAAGTGACAGTGGAAACCACCCACAACTACTGGCGAAAGGCAGGAATCTTACCTGAAGACACTGTGCATCCATCTTCACCAGGCCCTGCCACACCATCAGCAGCCTCTACAGCTCCAGGAGGAACAGTCAAAAAAGCAGATAAATATTGTTGCTACATTGTTGAACCAACTTGAGGCATGAGGAGTTCTTCAGTCATGGAACGGGATGGACATTGAGGAGCTTTTGAACCCAGTGGCAGAGGATGAGAATATCAACAATGTGTCAGATGAAGAGATTTTTGAATCCATTCAGACATGGCAGCAGGCTGAGGAGATGATGGAGATTAATGGTGGAGATGAAGGGCAAGTTACAGAGATGTGGATTACATCGCCGAAATCAACAACCCCTTCGCATAGAAATTAGAGGCAGTCCTTGCTCAGTTTGGATGCCAGACTCACCTCAACATGACCTGCCATATAGAACCAAGCTATATTACTGATTATTTTGCATCTCATTAGCCTACAATACATAGATTAGCATTTTCATCAATTTTGAAACCTATGCCACCACCCTACAACAACCTCTCTTGTTGTGCACAGTAGAATAAAGGACTTTTTGTTGTACTACCTACAGGCTAGCTACAGCAGCCTTAAATACATGAGTGAAATAACTACCAGAATATTCCACTAACTACTGGTGTCTGTACTAAGTCAAGTAATTACTGAGCGTGAGATTCTCCAATATTCTCGGCCATTCTGCTATGTGCCGGCTTGCCCTAAAGCTCCACTTGCAACATCTCTTGTACCCCATACTCTGTGATAACCCATGATCTGAGCTGTCCTTCAAGTATGGATTCATCTGTAGTATGGAAGATAGACGATATAGAAGGTAGAAGAGTATCAAACAACAAGTGTCCCCATCACACTGCTACCCCCTTCTCCCTCTATACTGCCCCTGTACCTGTACGCCTACGCCGCTACCTCCCCTCTCCTCCCCCCTCACACCGCTACTACCCCTACGGTACCTCGTAGGCCGTTGCACCGAGGCGCGCAAGGTGGCGCCCGGCGAGGACGGCGGCTGCGAGGCGCGCGGGGTCGTAGTGGGCGGCGGCGCGCGTCCAGAGGGGGCCTGCACAAGCAAACACAAACGCAACGCGGTTATACGTGTCAAGTTATCGTGGTTGAATGTTGCGACGTTTAGATGTTTGATTAATGGCCAGTAACGGAGGGTGCGTGAGAGAGGAAGACGGCAGGGAGGAGGGTGTGAGTGAGTGAGTGAGGAGGTGAGGGGAAGGAGAGAAGGAGGGAAGGGACGCACGGTACTGGTCGAGGTATCCCATATCGCTTGGCTGGTTCTACACAGCGAAACGCACGTCAGACGTGGATCGAGTACTGCAATAACGAATAGTGAATGCGTACCTTTTGGGCGAGATACGGTTGAGGATGCGCAGAGGCGGAGGCGGATTCGCAGACTTGGAAGTATACATCGCCTATGAAGCGGTCGGGAAATGCAGCAACGTTGATCCGTGATGATCATTGAGGAAGGGCAGCGGTAGGAGGAGGAAGAAAGAACGCACCAGGCTTTGCAGGGACAGTTGTTGGGGTGTGGGTGAGGAGCGCCAGCAGGGATTGCAGGATGGCGTGTGCCAGGATTGTCGCTAGCCGGGTCTAGGAGGGAAGTCAGTGTACGGGGGGATAGGCCATGGAGGCAGGGCACGCACTGCGGCAAAGAGCAAGTAATATACGAGGACTGTGGGGAAGAGGAAGGCGAGGAGGGTGAAGATGATTGTGCCGAAGAGGAGCTGGTCGATGTCGTAGTGCCATGAGTCTGTGCGGTGGCGGAGGACGTTGTAGTGCTTGCCGCGGAAGAGGTTCCAGAGGCTCGCTGCGGTGGCGAGGATCTGTGCGTATATGATGCGCGCAAGGACGTAGGATATGTAGAGGTGGGCAGTGGCGATGGCGAGGACGTCTGCGAGGAAGGCGAGGGCGAGGGACATGCGTGCACAGGCAAGGATGCCGGTGAAGTAGACGAGCGAGGGCGCGGGTTGTAGGAGGTTACCTGCGATGATTGACATGAATGCATCCACATAGAACTGGCTGAGCTCCGTGTTCAGCTTGAGACCAGCAGGCCAGCTGTTCAGCCACACAAGCACCCACTCCACACGCTCAACCGCCCATTCCTACACCACAACGTCAACACCCTACCCACTCACACACTCACTGCACACTCACCTTGAGCAGAGCATCCACCGCCCGAGCCAGCCATTCGCTGTTCTCGCAGAGATACGACCCAAAGATGACGCCGACTGTGACGTCGATGACCATCACATCAGTACTCGCTTGTGTCGATCTAGACGCCGTTGCTGCGTCTCGTCGGACCCCCAAACAATTTGCATCCATCCACGTGACCGTCCCCCACCCACTCCCCACCCCACCGCACCTCTGCTCGATGTGCACCAGGCGGGCCTCGCCAACAACCACTATGGGGGGGCGGCTAACGCAAGAATGGAGGGCGCAAGGGAAGAGGAACGCCCGACGGAGAACCTGGATGCCTGTGCATACGTATGAGAAATGTGCCAAGTGCGACGTCCCAAAATCCCCAAAACTTTTAAACCGGCTGCTATATATAACCTCCTCAAATTTTCGTTAGCGCCACGCCCTCCCTTCCTCCTCCCTTTCATATCTCTCCCAAGACCCAGGAAGTGTACCAATGGGTGCATCGACAACCATGTCCGCCTCAGTCGCGACAGAAACGAAGCAGACTCACGACGATGAGGCCCCCGCAGACATCGACATCCCCGACAACTACGTCGCCTACACCCTTGCCCACCAAAAGTCCCTCCCCCCCTTCCAGTGGCGCAACTGGCGCACGGAAATATCCTGGATCTCCTTCTGCCTCCTCACCCTCACCCCCCTCATCGGCCTCGTCGGCGCCTACTACACGCCCCTCCAGCGCAAGACCCTCCTCTTCGCCGTCTTCTACTACTACGTAACCGGCCTCGGCATCACCGCGGGCTACCACCGTCTCTGGGCCCACCGTTCCTACAACGCCTCCGTGCCCCTGCAGTACGCCCTCGCCGTGGCCGGCGCAGGCGCGTGCGAAGGCTCTATCAAGTGGTGGTCCCGCGGCCACCGCGCACACCACCGCTACACCGACACCGAGCTCGACCCGTACAACGCCCACAAGGGCTTCTACTACTCACACATCGGCTGGATGCTCGTCAAGCCCCGCCGCAAGCCCGGTGTCGCAGATGTCTCCGACCTCAGCAAGAGCCCCGTCGTCCGCTGGCAGCACAGGCACTATGTCAAGCTCCTGCTCCTCATGGGCTTTGTCGTCCCCACCGTCATCCCCTGGCTCTGCTGGGGCGACGCCCGCGGTGGCTACATCTACGCCGCCGTCCTGCGCTTGGTCTTTGTCCATCACGTACGTACCCCTCATTCTCACTTGAAACTACTCAAAAAAACTAACCCTTCCCCCCCCCCCCAGTCCACATTCTGCGTCAACTCCCTCGCGCACTGGCTCGGCTCGACGCCCTTTGATGACAAGCACACGCCGCGCGACCACCTCATCACCGCTTTGGTCACCATCGGCGAGGGCTACCACAACTTCCACCACCAGTTCCCCATGGACTACCGCAATGCCATCCGCTTCTACCAGTACGACCCCACAAAGTGGTTCATCTACGCCTGCAAGCTCCTCGGCCTCGCCCGCCAGCTCAAGACCTTCCCCGACAACGAGGTCCGCAAGGGCGTCCTCACCATGCAGCTCAAGAAACTCCGCGAGACACAGGAAAAACTCGCGTGGCCCAGCGACTCCAACGACCTCCCCGTCGTCAACTGGGACTCTTGTAAGCATCCATTTCCCTTCTTCCCTTTCATTTAACTGGATGGTGTGTTTGGCAGTCCAGGAACAGGCCCAGAAGCGCCCCCTCATCCTCGTCTCGGGCTTCATCCACGACGTCTCCGACTTTCTCGAGGAGCACCCCGGCGGCCGCCACCTCCTCGTCAAGATGATCGGCAAGGACGCCACCACCGCCTTCTTCGGCGGCGTCTACGACCACTCCAATGCCGCCCACAACGTGCGTCCCTACCGCCTACCCTTCGTTTTCTTTCAATCCAAATGCTCATCATTTCTTTCCCTTCAGTTACTCGCAATGAAGCGCGTCGGCGTCCTGCACGGCGGGCACCCCCACGGCCTCGACGAGAAGCTCATCCCGCCGTCCCAGCGCCTCAAGATCGCGCGCTACAACGAGCTCAGCTCGCCCTACGCGAGCAGCGCGTGGAGCGACGGCGAGGGCATGCTCGGGTAAATTCCTTACACGCGTGAATTCTCAACTCCCTACTCGTTTTTATGGTAATGTTTCGGGAGAGTTGGTCGTGGTACAAGGTTGGAGCTTAGACGTTTTGTGTTATCCAGAGTGTTTTTGGACTCTTGGAGAGATGTTTTGGAGTCTCACGTAGTCGTTGCTGCTTTCGCCGTACTTTACTTTACGTGCCCTTGCCTCTTCCACTTTTACTTACATAGACGATCATCCCCCAGGGCCCCATCCCTCGTCCCCTTCCCTTTACGTATTTACACGCATACAAACACATCAAAGCAACGAAGGAACAGCCTGCAATATCGCAATATCATTAAACGAATAACGTGTTAACGCTTTAACGCTATTTCTAATAATACTGAATGATGGGGAAGAGTAGGGGGAGGTGATGAGGTGAGCTTTTTGAGTTTGTTGTTGCAGAAATGCAGAAGGTACAAATGTGTAAATGCATGAACGAATAGTGCGCCGTTAGATGTCACACGCACGGGGGGGAACGTGGTCCTCGTCGCACGCCGTAACACGCAAACGGAACATAGCCTTCAGGCAAGTGCAAAGCACCAACCCCTCTTCCACCTTACTTGATGACAACCCCCACTGTCGACCCCCCAGCCCCAACCTCAGGCCTCGGCGCTCAGCGCTCAGCGCTCAGCCCCCAACATCATGCATCAACCCCAGCCCACCTCAACCCACCATCCCAGTCCACCGCGTACACCCGTACACTCAAACGGGAGACCGGACATCTGCATCCAAGCTCAAAGCCTCGAAGCTCGCAGTCGGTCAGTACACCGCACCGGGATGCATATCACACCCACAGCGCACCCACAGCGTACAGTGCACGATGCGCAACGTCCAACGCCCAGCCCAGCCCAGCCCAACGATCGACCCGCTGCCTCGCTTTGATAGAATCTAGATACCCCTTTGCCTTCTAGATACCTTTATACCGTCCACGAATGCCCCATCCTCGCCGATGCGGACGGGACGAAGAAGGAAGAAGGGCGAACGAAGAGCCATCGGGATGCAGAGGACGTGCCCACTGCCGGTCAGCAGCAGTAATCGAGAAAGGAGTATCGAATTCCACTTGGGCCTTCCGCCATGCACCCCGAAGAGATGGCGCTCGCACGCCGCACCGTCTGGATCGTTCCTTGCTTCCTTGCTCTGGTGATGCAGCTCCTCCTGCAGACGGAAAAAACACAACGCATACTCAAAGCCTTCCTCATCTGCTATCGGGAGTTCGACTCTCGGGGTGGAGTAGAGGCGGTACGCCGTATCCTCGATCCTCGATCCTCGGTCCCTCTGCCGCTCGCACATCGTCGCCCTTGGGATCACCTCTCCGTAAGCCAGACATGGGATGTGCTCTACTTCGTATTTTGCGCGCGACTTACATTCGATGAATCGCGATTGCAATTGGCCGATGCCTCAGAGTTACCCCGGACGTCTCCTTTCTGTAGTCACCCCTCCAGTAAAGGGCGCCATCGTGCTACTCACTGCCGTGCCAACAGAGCCTCGAGAACCGGGTCTGTGGTCCACGGCAGCAGACGACGACGGCCCACCATGATGGTCGTCAAAGATAAAGCGCTAAACTGTCGAGATCATGGAAAGCCTGGTCGACAGTTCCGCATTGATGTGCGTCGATGTACCAGCCCAGATCAGCCATCGCGGTCGGAGGTGCTGTTGGCATCAAATATCAATCCTAGGCCCTCACAGTGGCCTCCGAAGCCTGAACACCGAGTTGAACGGCGTCCCCCTTCATCAGCATCAGTCAAATTCAGGTTTTGGAATCGTCATTCAATCAGTATTCAAGTACGTAAGTACCATACATTCCCCAGTCGGTCGATAATCAATATTCAATACAGTAGTCGATTGATTATCGGCTGAGGTGTGGATTTGCGTGATGGCGGAGCGCTGATCTTTGATTTATGTGGACGATGGCCGTATGGTTTATCCTCCAGATTCCCACCCCGGTATGTTTCCCAAAGACCCAGAGACTCTGTGCCGTCAGGACAAGATTGTCAGCCCGAGCTCGAGTTCTCAACGTACGGAGAGTAACCCTACAACATCCACCGGCATGTCTTGACCAGTCGACTACGTATTCAGCCAACCATCAAGAATGCGTGTAGTCCTTGCTGAACATCATCCCAGGCTAACGGCACACATCAAAGGCAGATCAACATCGCGGGAAACGCGGGAGATGCAAGCATCAGCTCAGTTCCAATTCGTTGGGATCAATGACTGAATTTCGAAATGAGAGGATCTTATGATGGCACAGTCCTAAGGCCAAGTACTTATCGGGTTATTACTAGGTGGAGTTATTATGATTTGCACGGGCAACAGGCGCTTCTGATCTTGACAACCGAAATGGAAGTTTACGCCGCATGTTTTCGGTGAGTACCCCGAATGGGAACAACTGAGCCGAGCTGCTGCTCTATGTACGTCTTCACACGCGGTTCATCCCTATGAAAATCCTCCCTTTTCCAGATTCCATCAACGGATGCGACCACCCAAAGTCCGGAAGCATTTGAAATCCCCTCCCGAAACATGATGCGTATCATGCATGATTGTCTGCGTGCACATGCTCGATCTGATTCCCGAGGGCCAGAAAGGACGCGATGTCGTCCAAGGCTTTGTTCCCCATATATGTACCCCGCGCATCCGCAGCGCTCGTCCGCACTCTCGCCCTTCTCTTCATGTTTAGCTTGCCGTGACAGCCAGGAGGACACATCGGCCCAACGAATATATGGTTTTTTTTACCCAATCTGCCACATCACGAACCCTGCTGACATATTCACGCCACATAGGATGTTGTCTCAGCCTCTGTCGCAGCCAGTGGAACCGTCCTTGTGCGAGGATCTTCTACTTGTACCAGATCTGCATGGACTGACTGGATAACTTGGCCTCAGGTTTATGACTTTCTTTGTACCTTTGATCAAGAGGTGGGCAATATGCATCTCCCTTATCTCCTCAGCCAGTTCATCGTTTGGCGCACCGCTGCCAGGTTGCCTACGTCTGGTCCGCACCATTGACATTCGGGAGCTTCTTATTCTTTCTGAATCGATATCTCCCATTCGTCGATACTTTCGTGTCTCTCCGTCGTGCGTCCTCTTCCTTCGTCCCCAATTTAGTTGGCCGTCAATCTCATTTCCCCGCCTGCGTCTCGTAGTTCTTACAAGCAACACCCAGACGCCCGAGGTTGGTGCCGCCCTGAATCTCAGTCTACCACAAACTCACGTCCCCCTTCCCAGCAATGTACAACACAATTTAGAATCGTTCTTTGTACGCAACACCCTACTGCACCGTTCCCCCCCGAATCTAACGAACGTATTATCCACTGCACCAGGGTTCATCTTCTTCGGCATCTTCATATCTGAAAGTTCGTCCCTTTCGCGCATAGTCATCGCAGCGGCGCCTTAATTCCGTCTAGTAATTCTCATGCTCCGAACCTATGCTATCTGGAACCGCAGACGATCTATCCAACTAACTCTATACATCCTCTGTCTAGTTCGTCACCCTTCGCCTGTTTTCGATGCCGATAGTCGTCTGATACTAGATACGTTCTTTCACAAAAGATAGTCTTCGTCCCCAGTCTGGTAGTGACCCAGCTGGAATCAGCTTCTCTCATTTGTGAGTTGTTCCTTGAACTCCCGCCCGAGTTACTAATGAAACGGGGTTTCGTACTTAGATGGTCCATCTGAGGGTGGATGCAACCTCGAACACGCCAGCGTCATCATATTTGTAGCATATGTTCTCCTTGTCATCTCAGAAACCAGTACGTCCCTCCCCTCCAACTTCGCCTTATACCTTCTCCTCCTGACTCCTCTCACCCAAAGTAATCGTAACACTTACATTAATCAAGGCATTTCAACACTGTAAGCGCTCCCTTGGTTCCTGCTCCTCCTCTAAACGTTCATGCCCATCTCTGGAACGAAAAGTACGCCATACCCGTTCTTCTTGGGTTGTACAATTATATCGTGATGGTGGGTATTTCTCCTCCTTTCACGCTGAATAACCCTCTAAGGCGGGAATTTCTAGGGTTCCTATTTTACCTCTACCTTCTTGGTACACCCTTTGTCTACCATCTGAATCCTCAGACGTATTGAACATCACTATATTATAGGCTTCGCCGTGGCCAACGTCATTGTGCCTGTGGCAGGACCAGTAAGCCCTTCGACCATAATTTTCTGTCAATCCCGCCTAACAACTCCACCGTCCCGCAGCCTGAACTAGCGAACTGGCTCGCAACGTTCGTACTTTACCCATTCCGTCGCCCCCCCCCCCCGTTTCGTTCTACTTACCACCTTTCCCTTCCCACCCACAGCCCTCAACGCATCGCCCACTCCGTCCTCTGCAACCGCGTCCTATTCCTGATATTCAAGCAACGCAACCTCCGTGCCCACCACCGCCTCCCCTCGCATTCTGGCCCGTCGTCCCTCTGCACGCCGCCACAGTCGTCCAGGCAAGGCGGTGACAAGTTATCGCAGTTTTTCTCCTCGTTCTTCACCACGCCTGAGGAGACTGGATATATGTTTTCGAGCTTTGGCGCAATGGCGCAGCAGGGTTCGGAGTCCGACGGGGGACGCGAGCTTGGGGGCGGTGAGAATTCAGGGCGTCGGACTCGCAGAGCGGCTCAGGAGGAAGAAGGGTTCGAGCTAAGGGAGTTGTCGAGTGGCTGACGACCCAGATTCGCCGTTCCGAATCACATCTATAGTGTCTCTGCAGGCAACTGCAAAACGCGTGACCCACCATAAGCGCAAAAGCGGCGCTGCCAAAAGTGCCACGTCACCCCAAGCGTTAAGCATGAACTCGAGAATCACCAATATGCACGTTGAAGTGGACTTAGCTAGCTCGTTCGCGAGTCTAGCCGTAGCACCTTTGTCCTGTCGCTTTTTCAGCCGTTTGGAATAGATCATTCCTCTATATGCATCCGTAATTCCGGGAAAAGTCACGGTTAACTACTGTCTAACGAGGACTGCCTTTCAGTATGGCAACTTTGATTGTCGGAACTGGTGGGTGTCTATATAAGCAGCTTAACACAGTTGCTATAATCCGATGTTCCTAGCGAACACACCGACTATTCATGACAACAAGCTTCCAGATCAAGACACCTCATCCAAATAGTTATAAACCAAAATTACAGTAGATTATTACAATTAATCAACCACTTAATAACGCGGTCGGTATTTCTCTTTCAACTGTGTCATGATCCTCTCGTTCCATCCATATGTAAGTGCGTTCGCTAATCCAACAAACTGAGTAGAAGCTTGCATCACTTGTGTTACCCGCGATGTACCACCTGACGCCTCGATGATGCGATTCGCTAAGCCCGGAATCCACAGAATGATGTAGAGCAAGGGGTATGCGTTGAGCAGCAGAACGCGCTGGATGGCACGTTCTCGAGGATTTACTGAAGACGCCGGTTTGTTGGGCTTCTCTGCGCGATGATGTGCGAATACGTGCTTCAGTGCCCCACCACTGGGTTTTGCCTGCGACTGTGAAGGGCCAGTAGGGATCGGTGAGGAGGGCTCCGCATCGTAAGGATTGTCAGTGAGTGGGCCACGCATTTTTGGCAGGTCATCATCCGCAAAAGGAGAGGTAGAATACCCGGGATGCGAAGATGAGATCACATCATGTTTAGACTCCGTACCATCAGCATGAGGTTGTGGAGCGAATGTAACCGGTGTCAATGGGATCGATTGGGTGAAATGATTGGAAGAGGTCGGAACGTTCGAAACGATAGGAACCGCGAGTCTGCGGAAATGTCGGCGAAGAAAGATATGCTACAATACACATCAGTGATCACGCAAGTCAACCATTGGCGTGAAGCGTACCAGATATGTGTACAGAATGAGCTCGAGAAGCATGAAGAGATATCTCCAGCCGTGTGTGAGAACATAGCGAAGATGAACTGGGTTATCGACAAGCCAGCACCAATTCCCAGATACCGGAGCATACCAATGCTTGCCCAAAGCAAGAAAGCCTTCAAGGTAAGCAATCAGCAGCTGATCTCGGGTGACATCGATATATGAATAGAATGACTTACCAGTTGTGAACGGCAGCAACCATATGGCGCCAGTCACTCCCATTATCATTGGCCATTCCCATTCACCTGAGACAAGGCGCGAGTGGGACGTCTTGGTGATGGTGTACACGGTGACCACCGCAATCGCCAATATCGCACAGTCAGCGGCCTGCCATACATTGAGGTTAGTTGAAGAAGGGATAGAACACATCAACGAACCTGCACACTGATTTGACCGACGAAGCCATTCAAGACGCACGCCGGGCCAGAACTTAACTCTCTCTTCTTGATGAGAATCTGCGAACCCGATGCAGAGTTATTGACAGAGTTGATGAAATCTAGAGAGATTGGCTGCTGAGAGGACGGAACCATATCGGCTGACCGCAAACTTACCGGCGACAGCAAGATTAAGGATCAAGACGTGACGAAAATGGCGGCGTAGAGGCAGCGCAAGGTAACACAAGATGATGAATCCCGAGCCCAAGGCAGACAGGATGCCCCCAGTGAAGTTGAGGATAGACATCGCCAATGTGAACCCCTCGATGGCCATGGTTGCTTGCAGTAGCGAGTTGGATGAGAAACCTCATGCAGCGTGGACTCGTTGCTTTTGAATGCGCATGAAAGCTATGCAGATGCCGGTCGTCGGTTGCGATATTGTTGACATTTGGGAAAAATGCAGCCCAGGAACTCGTCAAGCGTTCCGGGGATGCCCTAGCTACGCCGCCTCCATCCATAAGGTCGATACCAAAACATATTCACGGTTTCAAGATGACTAATATCACAAGGATTTAGTGTGCGGCATTTTCCAGGAGCGTTCCATGGTGAAACCTGTAAGTTTTCGATAAGTTAACCTTAATCGTGTCAAATTTAAGAAAGTGATTAAATCGTCACAAGTGTGACCTTAAGTTCGAGCTCCGACCAGCGTGAACCGCGGGTGACCATTTGCCCGGCATGATGAACCCCTAGACTAGATAGGTTCACCTTCCCCTGTCGCATGAACCACCAGATTGTACAGGTTCAACACTCTCCATTGCACAAACCACCGTCTTTCATAGGTTCAATCGATCAGCGCGCGGCAGTCTGTGTCGGCAGTGGCCGCCAAGCGTGGCTTGTTGGACATTTCCAGTTGGAACTGCTCATCGATACACGCTTCGCTATCCCACCGCTCTCTGCCGCGACTGACTATGGCTAGAGCTTCAAACAAGCCACCAGACGCTCTTCCAAGAACCCCATCGAAGAAAAAAAACTCCATCGAAGACAAAGGATGCCACGCAAAATGCACAGTTGATGACGCCGGCCCAAGATACACCCGGCCCATCGACCAACTCTCTTCTTGCTCAGACCGTACTCACCACAGACCAGTGGTACAGGTCTAGAAGCACTAAGAATGGCTACGCAAATTACGTGAAGGCAGGAAAGAAGTGGTTGGCCGAATGGGTTGAGCAAAATACAGGCGAGTCTTCCCCGGCAGGTGAACAGGGGATTGAATCAGAGGCTTCCAAGTTGGCTGGCGCGTTTGATGTAATTAAGGAGGAAACACCTCTTGCCCTCCGCCTCCTCATTGCATTCAAGTGCGAGCATCAGCAGCGTGGGTTCTCCACCGCAGAGGGGATTCGCGCTGCGTTCAAGGACTACTTCAGCCGGTACTATCAGCCCGCTATTTTACCGCAATGTCTAATATCTACCAAGGGTACTACTCTGTCAGGGCGACTTCTGGAAGCTCAATGAAGGGAAGCAGAAATGGGAAGGGAATCCTGTATTCCAAAGCGACTTTAAGGTGTACTTTGAATCGCTTAAGAACAGACAGAACCGCACAGCAACAGTAGTACAGGCCCTTCCAATGCTACCGGCAGATATGAAGGTACTGATGGACTACCTGGACACATCGGAGGCGTCGAAGAACATTGCAGAGGTCCGCCGATTGTGCTGGAAAGCGTTTGCAACGACTTCATTTTGTCTATGGACGAGGTGAGTGTATTTATGAGGCATTTTATGTAGAGCTAAGAGCTCGCCGTATTAAAGGAATGAGGAACTGATTAACTTCAAATATGGCGACGTCCGAATGTGCCAAGAGTCCGCCGCGGGTGAGTTATACCACGAATTCGACATCGTATTTCGCAAGACGAATAAGGATCCAACAAAAGGCATGATCAAGTAGTATAGAACTTGCAAAACTACTATCTAACAATAATTTAGGTCACTCGTACCGGATTCCCTTCCAGAAGTCAATGCCAGAGATTGACTGCTATACCCATTTTGTGAATTGGATTCAATACCTCGAGTTCCAATTGCAGCGCCCTATAGATGCATCCGATTACGTTTTCCCCGCCATTGCATCCACTGGAAAGCTCAAATTTGGCGAACCTCTCAGCCGCGCAGGGTTTGAGTCAATCATGGAACAAATTGTTGACAACTCCGGGATAATGATTGGCCGAAATGGAAAGTTTACTACACATTGCTTCCGAAGGGGTGGAGCGCAATACCGCTTTATGTGGGCTGAGCATAAATGGAGCTTAAAGGCAGTAAAGTGGTGGGGAGGATGGTCATCCGGTGAAGAGGTGAGCTCCGCCGCTAATGTGCTGCTTCGTGTTATAGCAATGTTCCTTTACAGGTCAACACTATTATGCGATACCTACTAGACGAGCTTACATCCTACGAGGAGGGATTCTCGGATATAATGATGGCGAGCAGGCCTAGTGAGCGCCACGAATCGTTCATGGCCACAGGGGACCCTGCAGGACACGTAACTCGAAACGATTTCCATGAGCTTGCAATGAGCTTAAAGAAGCAGCTTGACTCAGTTGTGCTATCAACGCCAGCACCTTCCCCAATTGCTGCTAGATACTCTCCGTATGGCAGGCCCTTCGCGACAGAGGACCAGCGCAAATATCCAGATCGAATGCTCACAGAGCAGACACCTCGGAGATCTAAGGGGAGGTACTCACCTTGCGGTAGGTGCTTGAGTAAATGAGAAAGCAAAAAAATCGTTGCTAACAAGGATCCTTTACCAGGCACCCCGCAGGTACTCCAACCGCTTCCTTCCTTATTTCAACAGCTCCAGAGTGCACAGGAGGCTATCCCACAAACCCCCCAGAGAATTCAGGCGGGGTACTTTCCTTATGGTACGTGTTTGAACCCCAGAAAAAGATGACAGAAAGTTCTTAACTGGAGGACTTGACCAGAGCCCCCCACGCAACTACAACCGCTTCCGTCCTTATTCCCACACCTCGAGCTAGACCAAGATGACGTTGCAAATGCACCGATGGAGATGCTAGCCCCCCAGCGCTCAGCGGCTGACATTTGCGACACATATATTCAGCCTACGCCCCCATTTCATGCCATCGCTCCCAGGATCCCAAAAACATCGACGATGGACGACGTAATCAAGTACTGGACAAAAGGGCATCCTCCTCAAGGTCTTCCGGGACCACTCCGCGACTGGCCAGAACAGTTTGAGCGAAAGGCATGGGCGTCTGAGGCTGTGAAGTTCAGTCAAATCAAGATTCTGTATGAAGAATACATGCGTTTAGGAGGCAGCAAGGAAGCATTTGACAAAGAGTATCCTAATCTTTGGACTAGATATACCGTTCTATTAAAAGCGGTCAGAGTAGCTAGAGAACGACGTGGTGATACGAAGTCACGGAGGAGAGGGAAGAGATGATATACAGTAAATTCTTACAGTGGTTAATTTATCTCATCTTCGCTCCAGAATGAAATCTTTGAACATTCTCCAATCAGTATTTTACAGCTTAAGCGGGTGAATACAGTATATTTGAGTTTTGGATCCTGAACGATTGACATATGGCTATTAGTATCTCCGAAAAGAGAACATTCTTATAGCGTGAAATGCTGTAGATTAAATTTCAAGCAGCTGAGTAGTGAGATAATAGCGCACTAAGTCCTTAGTTGGAGGAAATTTAGGGAAAAATTTAATTTCAATTTAGATCTGATGGAACCATCAATGATTGATGCATTCATGTCTGTCGCTCGACCAACTCTGTGTTCCACCTCAAAAATGGTCACTCAACTGCGACTCGCCCAAGTTCACTCGTACAAAGGCCGAATGGCAGAATATACCTCAAACCCTCAAATTCAGCTAGCTTGCAAGCTGTACTTGAGCTATACGGTGAAATAAATCTATTCCTTTGGCCCTCTCAAATCGACGTGAAGGCTTCCCGATTGGCGCCTATTGATTGATTCAACCATTGTTTGACCATTGTGCACAATTCAAAAGCCCTTTTTCACTCCCATCCTACCAACCCCTCCGCAACCACGATCAGCTTTACCCAACCGCAGAACGGCGGCCTACGCCGAGGGTTGTCCTTGAATGATGTTTACCGGGACGGACCGATCACGCACGAGAATGAACATTGCCCTGTCAATACAATGTACAGATTGGCGTTTGCTGCCACGAAGGCTATACTTTCAACAGCAAGCGAAGGTATTATACTAGTATTCTTGCACTTTCTACAAGTTCTATAATGCTTTCGCCTTAGTATTTACAAGTCAGACATGCACCCGCGACGCTGTGGGGATCACCACAGAGCCTGTCTGGGAACGCACCCCCAACTTCGAGGAGTACGAAGGAATGATGGCGGCCTCTACCAAGATTTCTCCACTCCACCTTAACTGCTTTGCTTTCCGAAGGAATATTAAGACACTTCTAGAGTGCTTGAAACGTCAGAAGCGGGTTATGGGCTCCATCGCTAAACGGTTGAAGAAGTACAACCGAGAGGATACAGAGTCCACGATGGCTGCTTTGCCTGAGACCGTCTGATTTGACGTGAGTCCTCATACAAAAAGCGAGATCAAGCTGGATGAATTAATAGTAATATATAGGAGCTAGCATCTTCTACTTCTCTTTTTCCAGAGAACTCTTTGTGTATCACATACCATTCAACCACATTCCGGTCAGAATCTCAGGTATACCGGTATTTAATGTTTCGATTCGAGTCCCTCTGTGTCTCTTGGAAATGTAAGAAGGCCCTTTCTCTGTAACTGAACCATAGCCACTAGGTGAGAGTATTATATAGCGAAAAAAAAAGCGATAGTGAGACCAGAAAGCTGTGAAAGAGATGAAGAGAAGCCTCCAGACCATCCAAAGTCATCCGCAAGTCGTCCGATTGGTCATTGTCCGTACGTGTACATAAGCTTGATAGTTGTACTATCCCCTCGCAATCATGAATTTTTGAAATATGACGTTCGCATTGACTCATATACTATGATGCATTCTTGGTGGCACGACAGTAGCTCTTAGCATTGGCAGTAGTGGGCACGCTGGGCAGCACTCCATTCTACATACCACGTGCTATCCACGTGGGTTATGTTTTGTTCATTGATTGACTGACTCTTGTTCTCAACCACCATGAGCTTTGAAATCATCAACAGGGTACGCCATATACGCTTTGAAGCATTAATGGATATCCCAACTCAATCATAGGTCATGTATGATCCTGTGCACGCTGGCCGCATCAAGTCAATGCAGCCAACGCTCCCTACGGACGTTGATATGACGACATTCACAAGGCTGTATCGTAGGCCCAAGCTTTCCCAGCAAGGCTTTGTGGCATTTTCAAAGTTCCAAGGAGTAGTACGTGTGAATCTGTGTCTCATTGTTCACATATTCATGACATATTTCCAGGCATGTACGCGATGCGAACACTCCGTCCCTCCCCGCATTTGTGAACCATCTGTATCCAACTTGCGATGTACGGAATGTAATGACAACAACTCCTGTACGCTCTACACGATCTTCCGAAAGGAAACTCTCTGCGAACGATTCAACCTATCCTCCGAGCGCTACGATGAGAAGGTTGAGGAGATGACGGCTGGA
The DNA here is from genome assembly GCA_029467805.1 of Pleurotus eryngii var. eryngii. Classification (NCBI taxonomy): domain Eukaryota; kingdom Fungi; phylum Basidiomycota; class Agaricomycetes; order Agaricales; family Pleurotaceae; genus Pleurotus; species Pleurotus eryngii. Next base: position 3,094,984 of record SZVJ01000003.1, read on the forward strand.
CAATCAACTCGTGCTGGTGACGTCGACCACGACCAAGCTGACGACAATGACACAACAACCCAGGCGTGCAGAGAGAACACTCCATTCGAAGCACGATACGAAAGCACGCTACAACAGATGGGAGAAGTATCGATGGAAGAATCCAACATATATAAGGCGGCCGTAAATAACACTTACGAGGCGTATAGCTTGGTTGACGAATACTCGCAACGAGTCAATGTACTCGAGCAGGAGAACTTGCAGCTCCGGAGGGCAATGAGCCAGCTACAAAAGGAAAAGGACGAGCTTCAAGGTATTTCGGTCTGTCAGCACTCACTTGCAACCTCCGCCCGCCAAACGATTGCGACAGGTAACCCCGTTCACTCGGAGATGCCTTATTCTTTATGCTCACGCTGTAATCTATAGGTCCAGAGGGTGTACCTGTACCAGTACTGGCGACTTTTCTTGTCGCCGAGATGGGTCACTGGGTGTCGATGGAATCGCAAATTGGGAGTGCGCGCGCCAGCGGCCCTGGTAATGTCACGCTACCTAGTAGCATTGCAGAGAATGCTCGCCAGCAATGCCTGGAGCGAATTCGATTTCTCAGAATGTGGATGTCGAATTTGCTACCGTCTATCTCCCCCGAAATCGACGCAATCATGCAAACAAAAGACATCTCAGACGATCTCGAGCGCGCTCTTCGACTCGAAGAAGCAATCTCCAACGAAATGAACGCCTTAAAGGATCGCCTGAAGCAGGAGCAATTGGAAGCTGAAGAAAAGGAAAACGAGCGTCAGAAGGCTGAAGCAGAGCTAGCTGCGATCTTGGCTCGGGATGCCGAAACTCAGCAACTTATGGCACACTTGGCTGCGAAGAGGCTTGAGTTGATGTCCGTCATTCAGCTCGAGGACGAGACGAGTTGAACATCTCATTTTCTGCTTTTTCTGAAGCTTCCCCCTCTTTCCTTTCGTGATCTCTGTTGGAAAGCCTCTGGCTCCCGATTTGTGCAAAGAAAAATTGGGATTGATCGAGGGAGTTCGGCTTGGTGGACGCATTTTGTGGTATGTGCAGGTACTTTAATTGAGATCCCTGTTACTGTTTTCTCTTTGACTCCGAATACATCTTTCTTTCGCTCCCATCATGTGAGGAGGTAGTTCTGCCGTCTGCGTGGATTGCGTTAAAGTATAGCCTCGTACGCCGAGTTATTGGGATTCAACATGTGGGTTGTGTCATGCTTGCTCGGAACGACGCGTCGAATGAGAAACTGCTCGACAAGACTGTCAGTGTCGTCTGACTATACCTGTGCAGGCTTTTCTCATGGCCTGCGAGTTGTGCACAGATCGCTTTCCAAGGACCTCGTTCTTGAATTCGGCCGCCGGCTTGGTATATACCAGCTGCGCTTCTTGTCCGAAGCGGGAACTTCGTAGCCGCTGCCATCGTACCAAGAATAGAAAATACTTTGAAAATCCTCAGAAGCTGGGGGCTTTTCACGAGACTTACAGTCCTGGCCGCGGTAGTAGTGCTACCTGTACTCTGTGTTGCCGTTTGGATGCCGCACCCGCTGGTATGTGCGGCTAGAGTAGGTGGTAAACACTTACAATACCGGTTAGATGGCAAGGCTCGCAGATATCCCGCAAATAACACTCTAATTGGCTTGTGAATACATGAATATACACTGAATGTTTCTAACACTTCGAAGTGAGCTACCGCCAGCGCGTCCCGCGGATCCATATTATAAGGTCTATTTTGAGTGTCCATGGTGTAGTCACCCAGACGGGCGGGCAGCCCAATGTTTTGCGCTTACTGTCTGCTCGTGTTTGTAAGGACATATCAACCCTTTCAGAGCATGATTGCGAGCGTAGCTCGCAACTAAAGTACATACGATAGCTCGCTCGCTTATTTCACACGTACAATCTATTCTAGTTTGTACGCAGCAAAACGATTTCTATTTGGTAAAATGAAAAGCGATGTTATAGTCCATGATAGACAGCAGGAAAACGACGATAGCGAATGATGAGATACTACGAAAGCGAGGGAAGGCAAAACATGAGCGAAGTCAAGCAAAAAAAGCCGGTGGTGTCAAAGCGGTATGAAAGCGAGGAAAGCAAGAATATGTAATATATTGATAGTAGAATTACGGTAATTGGAGCGTCAATGTTGGCGGTGCGCGAGTTGATCGACTTGGTGATGCAGACGTGCTTGGTTGCACGGTCTCTGTATCTAGCGTCAGAAGGCGAGACTGAGACCTTGACTGCGTCGAGAACGATGCATCCATAGCATCCGGATGGTGAGGAGTGGTGGTTTCGGCTTCCGGTGGGTTGGGTGACAAAGGTGTCGTCCTGCGTGATGTCCGACGGGTAGAGGGTTGCGACGATATTGAACTACTGTTCGCATTGACGAGCTCCATCAACTTCAGCTTCTTTTGGTGGAGGGCCGCAGACTCCGCCGCTACCCTCTCTTCCTGTTCCTGCAACAACCGCAGTTCAATGATCGCCATCCTCTTCCGTTCATCCGCCTCCTTTGATATCGACTGCTTTGCGTCGCGCTCCTGCTGTAATTTCGTCTTCACCGCACCAACAGCGTCTAGAATTGTTTCAAGGCGCTCCATCGGGTCCAAGGCGACACCGCTCATCAGCTCCGTGTTCATGGCGGTACCCAGCGAGGGTAGCATTGCGGCCATCCACCTCTGAATGAACTCGATTCGTTCGTGCGACTTCTCTCGGGCGATGTCAATCGAACCGGACGGCAGGACAACACTGTCATCTGGGTTGACCAAGGTACCGGACAGAGTGCTGCTGATGTCGGCCCAATAACCCAATTCTTGCACCAAAAAAGTAGTCAAGGCAGAAATCGGGATGCCCGTTGGTCCTATGAAAGTGGGACGTCAGTATGGTTTTAACGTTGGCTAGGATACTCAACCTACCAACTTCGAAAAGCCGCTCTGCCGCCTGCTCCGTGGAACGGTGCGATAGGACGACTGCCTGGACGTCGTTCTTTTCTTGGATTACCTTCTCCAAGGCACGTTCGAGGGACTGGTTTTGCTTCCGTAGCGATTCGATTGACATGTAGAGGGTGCGAAGCTGCTTGTGTGCATGAGCGACTGACTCTACGGCTTCCCCTCGCATGGACTCCATTGCCGCACACTTGGAGCGTAGGTGCTGAATCTCATTCTGAGCCGCTTCGTCCGCGACTTCATGACTTCGAGGTGGCGATAGATTCGGCCCACGGGGCGACGACGTGCGAGAGCGACGAGCAGAGGACGAACGGGAAAGTAGATCGTCTTTTGCGGCGGCCATGGGGGCTGAGATTGATGTAGAAAAGTCGCGGTCCAAGGGCTTGTCGATATCCTCGAAGTCCATCGGCAGTTCGTCGACCAAAGCCTCAACTCTTGCTCCACCTCCTTTCCGTATTGTGATGGGTGGGTGCTCGATATTGTCGTCATCTTCTTCGCTATCAATGCGAGCACGCTTGCGGCCACGGCGTTTTGGCGGAGCCTCGGCGGCAGGTGTTGTAAGTTTTGATGTGCCAGATGCCGATGCTGCACGAGTTTCCATTCGGTGACTGAGACGTTGGGCAGGAGGCTCTTGCCCATCGGGGCCTCGCTTTCTCCTTCGGGTCTTTGGCGTGACCTTCGCAGTAGGCTTTGTATCTTTCTTCGCAGCCTTAGCCTCAGTTTGCCGATCGATCTCCATATCTACCCTTCCTGACAGCTCCTTGTATTCCTCCTCCGTCAGGTCGAATCGCCTTTGTAGGAAGAACCGCTTGTAGTTCTCGTATCGGCTGCAACGAGCCTTTGCCTGCAGGCAGCAACCGCAAATATAACGATTTTCGACAATCGTACAGATTGATCCGCGTCCGAGCATTTCGCAGCGCGAGCATGGCTGATGTTTCTTTAATCGGGATTATGGCAGGGACCTTAGAGTAATGACTCACCGGAGCATGTTGGTTATTTAACCATGTCAAGAATTCTTCGAAAACGAAGGCCTTGGTGTTCTTGTACACCTTGGAAAATTCGGTGTACAAGGTCTCGGGAGGTAATTTCATGAGTGCTTTTGCAATCGAGTCGTTGATTGAATGAAACGAGCGAAGTGTAGTGATGTGTGGCGTGTGTGAACAAGTGCGCAAGTACAAACACAAACACACAATTCTCACAAACTGTACTGACAGCGCATTGTTCTTTTTGTAGAGAGGTCTCAAACTTAGCTTTATCATGTATAGTACAATCAGAGTCGATAACAATATGATATTTACCATTAGAGAGGGATTACATAGCGGCGCTGTGGTATATATGTGCTGGTGATCATTCGAAGTCCTCCGCGTCCCATCGAACCACGACCATGTCCTTTACAGTTCATTGGCATTGGCGATGATCTGGATAGTCGTTGAATAAAAGCGCCAGATCTTCTTGTACATAAGATAAAACATTATATTAATATAAATCGCTGAGAACACAACTGCCACTTACCAAGCTACCCCCGACCTTTTCCATTCTCAGCTGAGCTTCTACGCCAATCAATGTACCGCTTGACAGAGCATCAACCTCCTCCCATGGCTTAACCAGTTCAAAGCTCTTGTCGAAAATTGCTTGCTGAATGAAAGCATTCGTAGTGTTACCCAGGAGTGCTCTGGTCTTTTTGTCCGGCACGTCTCGGACTGGGTACATGGCTCCTACATGGCCTATCGAGGGGAAGTTGAGGTTAGTGAAAGTCAGCGGAGGAGTAAATATCATACAATGCTCGGGTTGTCCGTCCAAGAAAGCACCCATCTCTGCCTAACACATTATGAGTGTACGCCCTAGTGCAAGAGTGTAAGGTAGGTCACTACTCACGGTGTACCTTTTATTGAGAATTACGTGAATTCTATCCGATATAGTGCCCTGCTTTGGCATGATTCCATCTTGGATCTATGAATGTCAGGCAGCCATTTGTCCTCCGTGAAATTGACTCCTACGATTGTCAGCCCCATGTTGGCGGCCTCGAGTTCCATCATCTCCCGAAGATGTTCCATCTGCTTGACGTAGAATGTATCTAACACTGTGTTGCCAAGACCAGGATTGCCTAGTACGAGTCTTCCCGGGGGAAGCTCGTCTAAATTGTGAATATCCTTTATAAGACAAGGTCACTATAAGACAATCGTACTATCATGATGTAGACCATCTACCTCATCTGGAGACGGGAAAATTCCATAGTTGGTTCCAGAGTCCTTGTCTAGAACCTTGCCGATGAAGAGCAGTGTCGTGGGCTTGAACGAAGGGGTTGTGTAGCCCCACACTTCCGGCGCAATTTCTTCGCCTCTATAAAAGTCTCGTCGGAAGTGTGCATGTGCAAGAATATGAATTGCCTGAAAGTTGTCCAAAAACTCTTTCGTGGCTGCGACATGGGACGAATGAATGCTTGCGGTGGAAGCCATAGCTTGGATGAAAATATTTCTGAGCAGTCCACCATCGCGATGGTCATCGAAGCACGTGAATGAATTTACAGTGAGATATTCAATGACAAGAACGATAATTATGACATCTATGGTTTTGGCATCGTCCAGATTCATCTCTTGATAGACACCAAAACAGAGGAATGGTCAGCCGGATGAGCTCGCATCGACACATCTCCCTCTCTCCGTCGAGGCCTCCCCAGTGGAAAATATGCCGTCCTTCGTCAGCCGGCCACCGCCGTAACTTTCTGCAGCAGTAAACACCACAATCCTCGCCCATTCCATTACCATTTAGACAGACACTCAAACCATGTCCACCGTACTCCTGTCCAGGATGTCTTTCATCGACCAAGACGAGACCCCTTTCGTGCACGTCAGTATATAATGAGTAGAATGCGGATTCCGTCATGAATGTCATATAAGCGGAGACGCCTGTCCCTAGTATTGGTGTCAAGGCGTACGAGTCAACGCTGCTGTGGAGAATTACTGTTCTATCCGTCTAGATGAGATAATAGTTATATTGAGATTCCATGTACTTGCTTGCGTGACGCACCTCTGGATTCTTCAGATGCAACGAGCTAGGGCCATTGTATTCTTGATTCTCTTCTACCTCCCGATATCCGTGTAATGCAATCCAAAGCATGAGCTCGCTTGCCCCCCCTCGTGGAATGGTAATGTGTAGCTCTGATAGTTCCCAGTTCGCCCGAAGTATGATTGACAGAGGCACATCGCCACATATATAGCCCCTTGCACGCCGGAGTTGTGCAAAGAACTGAGGCATGGTGTCTTCCGAAAAAAACGGTTTCATCTTCTCCTTCACCAACGTTTTGAATGCCTCCCTAGCTGCATTCCGAATTACGTCGTTCACTTCGGCTGCCTGAATTAGTGTCTTCAAATCGGCGAATAAAAAGATGGTTATTAACACCTCCGGTGGAAGTATTCCCGAGTTACCAACGACGGGATGCAGGACGACTGGTTGATGGGAGCAGACAGATTGCTTCTTCTTGGTTCGAGATATATGAAGGCTGATTGCAATCTCCAGCGGTGTTATTGAAGTGAAACTAAAAGAGTGTTGGATTCGAACTGATTCGCTAGCTACAATTTGGCAATACGCACCTCGAGAGTACGGAATGGACATAACTCCCCAGCGTGTCCGACCAATCCACGGGTTCCCCAGATTGCCCGTGAACAGCAATTAGCACGTTTCCTTTCCATGCTGTAGTTGCGCCCAGCCAGTTATTGAGGCATGTGTTGACTTGGGTAGTATACGAGGGCATAGAGAAAAAGCAGGTAAAGTCGCATGTCCTAGCTGTAGGTGAGGAAGGCCACTCTGCTGCTCTAAATACCAGCCGAGTATGGCTTGAGTCAAACACCTCGCAGCGTGAAACCTAGTATATTGATAAGTTCAGAGATTAATATGTCCGTAGTTGGTTATAACTTGCATGATGCCTGGCTAGGCTGAATGTCTCTAGAACATCCGGCGTAGTTGCCCAACGATATGGCCTTGCAGTCTCCACCGGGACCGTCGTAGGTTCACTGTCAAGGCAGCGGAAAAAGAGGCAGTTGACGAAGACTCTATCCGCAAGTAATTCAGTCATTTGGGACGTTGGTCAAAATGATTGAGCGATGAGGCTTTTCTAGGTTCCCGGAGGAGACCGGCTCACACCTTCCTTTTAATCTACATTTGAATCAAGGAATAAATGTCGTGCGAATGACCACGATGGACATTTATTGTTGAATAGTGGATTATTGTGGATTACAACGACTTGAAAGATGTCATTTGAACACGTTAGACTCAATTGCTGATTATTCTATATTTGAATGACTGAAAGCTCAACATTCGAATGAAATTAGTTTCTATATGATGTGGAATAGCTCTTTAATCTTTATTGGAATTAGCCAGAATGCGGTGACAATAGCCATGTTAACATCAATAGCTTTTTAATCTACATTCGAATCAAAGAATAAATGTCATCCGAACAGCCTCGATGGACATGTGTTGCGATCCCTATTTGCCTCAAGGGATACATGTCATCCGAATGACCGCGATGGACATATACTGTTGAATGGCAGATTATTATAAGCTAGAATGGCTTGAAGGCTGGATATCAAGACTATAAATGTTAACATGATATTCTAGCAAGCAGGAATCCACTAGTCAGCGGTATATGTCCATCGCGGTCAGTCAGATGACATTTACTCCTTGGGTCGAATGGAAATTACAATATATGTCCATCGCCGCTGTTCGGATGACATTTATTTCTTTAGTCGAGTGTAGATTACAACATTATTGACGTTAACATGGAATGGTGAGATGTCCCATATAACGTCGAAGCACGTACAATATTTGGGCATCTCCCATGACTCCCACGGCATAATTGGTATTTAAGGCAGCGTCTAAAGTTGAATGCTGAGAATCTATCTTTTCACCAACCACCTTCCACACAATGCCAGCGAAGTCATCGAGAGCAAAGAAAGCACCAGCAAGGCCCAAGGTATCTAGCACAAGCAATGGGCGTGGTACCAACCCCAAGAAACGACGTGCTCCAGAGCATAGCGACGACGGCAGAGATCATCGTGTCACTCGAGCTTCTAGTGAGCTTTTTTGACCTGTTAAGGAGCTGCTGTCTCAGTTATTTTTTTAAAAAGAAAAGGCTTTGGACATGCGTCCAATTGCTTTGTTGGGTAGAGCGGCGGATGCTGATCCTTCTGCCGCATCCAGTGATGCATTTGATCGTCCGGAGTCTCCTCTGACAGAAGACGACGAGCAAAGCTTGCCGGAGGACGTTAATAGCCCTACCCATATCGAGCAAGCTACCACTAATCGCTTGGCGTCGACATTGAGCGACATTCAAATGGACGCTGACATTCGTGAGCTTGTTTATTCTGTGGCTACTGTGCGCTAAGTGTTTTGTGTCTTCTAGGAGGCGACAAAGGAAAGGCGACCGAATATCATGGGGGAGATGACAGACATTTGAATGGTGAGTGTATTTGATCATCTACCTAAGCTATTTCATAACTTTGAGCAATAGACACGACCAAGGGCGATAGCGAGTTTCAAGGCAGCCCTGATGAGTACACTAACTCAGAAAGTATGAACGGACATTTGGTGGGGTCCATCGAGAGTCAGTACAACGTCCTGTAGGTTCTACTACATATACTAATGCGCTACGTTTTCAAGAAATGCCTAAAATGGTGGATCTCGCTATTGCAAAGGAAAGGCGGATCATTACTCAAGGCTCCTCTGAACCTCCTGAGGGGCGTCCAAATGAACGTCACCTATCGATTGACACCTCGAAGGACAATGCAGAGGGCTCGGACGACAACGGGTATCAAGATGACCTTACGGGGGCAGCACCTACGCATCTACAGGTCTCACACGCTAGTGCTGGTATGAATTGTTGCATCCATCCAAGCATCATGTACTGTATCTCTCTGACGCTGGGATTCAGAGGAGCCTCTTGTAGTGCTACCCAGGATGGATATTACGGCGGACCCCGACGATGGACTTCGACTCTTATCGAGCGATGAGCAACTCGCGATTGAGCAGGGAACATCCACTTTGGACACCAAAAGTGAAGATGAAGGGGGGAACAATTTGAAAAAGAGATACCTTTCTTGCAAAGGTAAAGTTCCTCAGCTCATACTAGTCAGCCGACGTCCCTCAGACTATTGATGAGTTAGAAGTCGCCGATGAATTGCTTGAGCACTACTCAGTCCGTGCAATTCACCGCTTTGAAGACGCATGGAATGCTGCAGCTCTGTCCGCATACAAACACCGCGATATGCCACTTCAGATCAAAGATAAGGACGATATCCGACAACAACTACTTCAATGTGTTCATACGGCAGATAAACTCATCTGACAGGCTTGCAAGGCTTGTGGCGTAAAGGAGGACGACATTGCGGAGCAGCTACATCATATCAAATGGCCACAAATTGATGCTAGTGCCGATTTGGTCACCTTTGATGCCGCCCTTGCGGTAGTAACTTGGTTGGCAAAGCACACGGAGTTCAAAATGAAAAAGAAGGACGCTAAGAGGAAGGAGGTAAGGTTGCGCCCTTTGAAACTCATCTTCCACGCTGCTCAATGTGATTCTAGCCCCGGCATAACAATTGTCCTGCTTTCTATCACACGGAGGACAATGGGAATCGTACCATTAGATATCTCACCCAATCGGAATGCCTCAGTACCATGGCCGATCCGCACAAAAATCCTGGAGTTTTGGAAATACCACCTGAGGATGCCGCCCAGGTTTTCACCACCCGGGTGCGTACGGTTACATGTTCTCTATTCACTGCTACCTAACAAAGACTCCAGAAAGGTTATACAACATGTATTTCCCATAAGAAAAATCCATTGGGATACGTGAACAACTTTCAGCTTTCCGATAAGGTCGCTCTCAACTGTGGCTGCTCTATCTCCAGTGGCCTCCTCGAACTCTGGCTCGAAAAAACAGCAGCAGCAGCGGGAGTTCCAGTTCGAGGGGACACTGACATCGTCTTCAACACCATTTCATGGACTCCCGAACGCCTTCAGATTGTTGAGGCTGGTGTATTTGAGCTGTGCGGACTGCAACCTGAGGAGCTATTCACATCGAAGGAAGACAGATTGATCCGGACCGTTGAATGGGGCCTGCTGAAACTCACAAACATTTTCGGACTCAGGCCAGGAGAAGAAGAATTAGAGGGGACATGGGCGATGTTCGAAAAAGCACTCCGGGTGATCAGGAGTGAGTAATGTACGGTTGCTGCTTGTTCCTAGACTATCATGGACGACCGTTCCGAATGAGTGATCAAATTGTCATGACTTCCATCAGTATCGTCCGTACCCACCCTGGACTGTTTGCGCCGTGGCTGCAAAGGATAAAAATCGTACGGCTGTAAAAGGAATAGCGATAAAATGTCAATCAGGTACCTAGAGTCAGCCGATGAATCCGTGTTTCAGTCAATCGGAAGGAAGGAGGACAGGGTAGTGTCGTTCGTAGTGACAATCAGCTGCGAGGTACATTTGAAGTCCTTTTATCTTAGTGAACCTGGTGGCGTCTGAGTGGAGTGTCAGCTGCAATACGGTCGGCGCCGAGATAACTTGGAATGGAAGCATCAGAAGTATTCTACACAACACATCAATCTCTGTTTGCGGCTGCTACCCAGAGGGCTGGAGAGCGGTTATCACGCCTCTTCAGAGCCAACCTTCAGCTTCTTTTCATCTCCTCACTCCCCATCGTTCCTCCATCCTTGTGCTATGGAGTCCCCCTCGATTAACAACAAACATGACCGAAAACGTAACGCGCCCACGGAGTCTAGTGAAGCATCCATTGACATACAAAAATCACCAAGTAGGCTGCACATCATGCTACGTACTGCTTTAAACCATATGAACTCTCCACCACAGAAAAGCACAAATCTGGACAATTGGAGAACTCTGATTGCGACATTCCCATGGCCACTTCGGACGACAAGTACCCACCCCCTCTGAAATCGGCACCGGCGGACTTGGGTAGCCTCCCTCGAAGCTCTCCATTAACTTCAAGTGCAGAGGATGACGAAGAAGTCGACCAGGGTTTGCTAATCACCTACTCCTTCCTGGGGGTCATACAGTGGGCAATCATTGACATAATTCTCTAGGCCACCCATCGAAGGAGGAAATGGATAGTCGTGATACACGAGAAGAGGCAATAGCATCATGTGAGTAAATGGCACTCATTCCTACAAATTGATGCTAATTGAATCATTAGACGCTGATATTCCCAAGCGACCTGATGGAACAATAGATAATGGAAGTGCGTACACATTGCCAGTTGTTTAATGTGCCGCTGACTGTCTCCCAAGCATTTCTACAGGCGTTCGCCACACTCCTTGGCCTTAACAGGTTCACCGATGTTCAGCAGGCATGGGAGGGTGTTTTCAACTCTTTTGGGAGCAGGCGCATCATCGGCGGACCAGGTGAATCCTTGGCATATCGTAACCTCCACCACGCCATTGTTACGGCGGACTTCTATATGAGAGAACTCTGCAGAATCCTTGAACTGAACGATTCTGGGCGGAAAGCACAACTAGACAGCATTCGATGGCCGCTGACATTGATCCCCTTGTGCCAACATGACCACGACGAAGATGACAATTTGTATGAACCGGAAGCCCTGGATGCATTTCAAGTTCTGAAAGTGATTAAATTCTTCATCCGTCGCTTTCGTATGAAAACACCTGTGGACCCCCCAGTCGAAGATCCTTCAGATACGGTATGTGCCATAATTGACTTTATTCATGATGCTTATTGTACTTACGATAGTCGTATCCAATGTTCCCTGGTGGTGCTAATGGGAGGGATATTCCCCTGACCCCTGCAGTGGCACTGAGGGCGTTGAAAGAACCGAAGGAGTATCCAGCAGTTATTTCGTCGGGGTGGCGGACAGCCGCAAACGTTTTAGTTTCCATGGTATGCATGTTTACTTCTTATACCGCTCAGACGACTGATTACCACTGCAGGATAAGCATACCACTTGCCCGACTCATTTCGCCCGAGGATCCCCAAGCCAAAATGGCTATCCTCGCGACGTCGAAGGTCTTTGCAAGCTCAACTGTGGTTGCCCTCTCATGACGTCGCTCCTAGAGCTGTGGATCGAGAAAGCTGCCGTAGCTTCAGGGACGCCAGTTCGAGGCGAGTCTGGCTTCGACTTAGAGCGTGGAAGCTGGACGACGGAGCGCTTATGAATGACTCAAGCGGCAATACAGGAAGTATCTGGCCTTGACATCCAACAACTATTTTTACCATTACCTAAACGAATGGAGTCGATGATGCGGTGGGGATTTCGGCGGACGCTGAAGTTGAGGGAAGATCACAAAGCGTCTCTTATGCTCCAGAGGTCGTTTGAACTCTTCGAAAAGTATATGGAAATGATGGATGGTGATGAAGAGGATGTCGCATTTTAGCTCAGAGTAAATATGCGCATGTAGATTTAATAGCCTTTACTTCAGTCCTCATATGAAGCTTTCCTATGATGCGGCGGGAGTAGATTGGCGTGAAATCCTCCTTATCTATGGAAATATGTTGAGTTTCACGAGGTGCTTAGCTCTTGTTCTACCAACTCATGTGCCAAAGTAATCTCTTCGCCGCAGATTGCCCTGTTAGAGGGTAATGCAAAATATTTGGGATGTAAAGCCTGTATATGTACAAGCGGAGGAATTTGTCCAATCAACAATAGCATCAGATTAACTCCTACAGATCTGCATCCATTAATTGAAGCCTATGAGACAACTCGCCCATCCGAGCGGATGAAAGCTCAGTGACGACCGTCAACCGCCTCTTCTCCACAATGGTGTCCACCAGCTGTTGCTCCAGTTCTTTAAACTTCAATGAGTAGAACGAGTAGAGCCTCTCGTGTTCTCTGGACCTAAATAAATTGGCAGATTCAATCTGCTCAAGCTCATTGGGCACGAGTGCGTGGGACAGCTCGATCTTCCTGAACCTGATTTTTGTTAAACGCTGTAGGCTTTTCAATTCCTCGCCTATTAGCTTCATCAACTCCTAGAAATTCACTGTCAATGAAGGGTTGTGAGCTCAGCAGTTTTACCTCACATCTGTAGACAGTAAAGCCCTTTGGTTACGCTCATGCTCCTCGGCCATTCCCCTTAGCTCACCCTCAACGTCCTTCCTTGAATGATCAACCATCATTTCTCCCAGCCGCGATTGGCGCAGAGCCAAAGGTTGAGGCGGCTTATCCACCTCCGGCACGTCGGCGGAAAGGTACACGGCCATATAGTCATCACTCGGATGCGAGATTCCTCCATGGCCTTCAGTACACAGTGAGGACGTCCGTATATCCTCTCTGCCTCCCACTGTGGCGACCTGCCAAGTCAGCCGCGGATGAGTTCAATCGACTGAGATATAGATAGGTGAAAAGGTATCAACGTACACTTTCGTAGATTTGATTTCCGTTGCCTACACCATTCATCTCTGTATCATGTCGATCGTGCAATGAGAGGTCAAGTGTATCATTCTTTTCTGGCATAGCGGTAACCTGGTCCGTCAGCCGCGGCTGAGTTATAGCAGAACCAGGAAGTGGCTGAAGGGAAATACTCTGCGTACGTTTTCTCGTTTCAGTTCAACTAACAGCCAGGCGGACATTGAATATGGTTTGGGCCAATCACTATTCGATCGAAGTTTAATATATTTAACCGTTTATATGCTGTCTTCTCAATTACTCTCTTCTGTTACGTCTGGTGGTACATTAAATAGCTATGGACCTACCTCTTCTCTCAATTGCTGATTTCCTTGTTATCAGTCGCCGTAAATTAGAGCCCTCTGCAGTTCTTCATTTTCGGCTCCATTCGTTTGTCAGGTCCACAAAAATCGGTATGTTCCGAAAAAGAACTCCGTACGTTCCAATTAAACTCAGCCAAATACATCACAAGGACAGAAAAAACGAACGATCTGGCTGGTTGTCCTCACAAATCTTTTTCCCAACATGTCACCCCACCACACGCTGTTGCGTCGCATCGCTTCTTTGAATCGCCCTCTTCGCTCATCACATACGTCTCGCTGGCTCCTCGTCAATAGATTGACAAAAGTTCTTTCGACGCTCTTCAGCTCAAAGCCGGAAGCTCCCAGGGCTCCGCCGAGCTCACCCGCTGGCAGCATATATTCTGGGAGCTGTATAGGTGAGCATCGTCATACCACATTCCTTCATTGCTCTCATCTAATTACATGGTTTACAGGTTGTCAATGCTGCTACGAAAAAACGTTCAAATACGAACGCGATATGTTCCGCGTACATAAATCACATTTGACCCATCTCGATATTGCGTCGAGATTCGTTCTTCGAAGTCACGAGAGAGTGCACAGGCTCTGCGAGATACTGAAGGCGGAGGGAGAGGACTCGGAGTGGGTCGTCCTGGTAGACGCGGCACAACAGATCTTATTGGAGGTTGAGTACGTGTGGATGGCAGGCTGCACCCCAACGGAGGACCCAGACATCTTAGCCCCCACGTTGCTAGGTTAGCATTGCTCTTGACAGCAATTCGCAATATGTTAAATATATATCCCATACTGGAGTTGTGGTCAACCACACAATAATCCTCACATCACGAAAGTACTTTCGTTTAGATATTTCCAACATGCTTACAGAATGACCGAGATGGACATTTACTGTTGAATAGTGGATTATTGTGGATTACATCGACTTGAAAGATGTCATTTGAACACGTTAGACTCAACGGCTGATTATTCTGTATTCAAATGACTGAAAGCTCGATATTCGAATGAGAGTAGTTCTCATGTGATGCGGAATAACTCTTTAATCTTTATTGGAATTAGCCTAAATTCATCATCCAAATGACGGTGATAACCATGTTAACATTAAGAGCTTTTCTATCAACTTTCGAATCAAGGAATAAACGTCATCCGAATGGCCACGATGGACATTTACTGTTGAATAGTGGGTTATTGTGGCAGCACGACTGGCCGCGAGGGAGACTAATACCGTATTAGCGTGACATGGAGTCCAAAAATAATAACTCTTCTGGGCTGTCAGTAAAACATACCAACGTGTATATCACAATTATTTCAGTTTAGAGAAAACTCCTGAATCCCCCTAGCATGGAATCTCAGACTCGGAGGAACGGGAACTGGAGACTGAATGAGTGAACCACAACGACCCCGAACCATCAGAAGTAAGACGGGTAACTCATCTCCCGCATTCATCAGCCCTCGCTCTTGAACTCTACTCTGCTCAAAGCCGGCCCCATGCAATCTTTGATTCAGTGAGTAATCCTAACACTCACTAATATGAATTTAACGAACCTCAACCTCTGCTAGATATCAACACGGTCCTCTCTTAGATTTGGAGGAAATGGCACGGACGGTCGTCAGTCGAGACTCATCTCAGTGTCGACGAAACTAACGCCACACCTTTCTTACAGCCGTCATAATTCATCTGCCGCTCACTTTGTCGAACTTAGATTTGGAGGAAACAGTTATCTTTTGTGAGTTGTCTCGTTAGTTATCTTGTTAGCTTGCATTCATTCCCTTGATCCACTACGTCTAACCCATCCACGGCACTGACTTGACTTGACAACCCTGCACAAAGTATCATGAACAGGTAGTGTTCGCCAAGCGAAGTTGTTGACTTTTGCTGGTGCTAACACAAAGTCGTGTTATGACGAATGATGGCGAACAATGACGAACTAACGAACGACACACGATGCACGATGCACGACAAAAAAACAAACGACAAATGACAAATGAACAACAAATGATGAACGACAGTTCGTTGCATTCACCTGCTGCATACATCTAGTCACGATGTGTATCCACGCTTCAAAGCCTTGCAATGTCTGCCGCAAGTCTTTGCGATGTCAGAGAGCACTTGACAAACAAGATTGCATGTTTAAATAACAATAAGTGCACACTTTCTCGCTCTTCAGCTCTTTCCTCAATACTACCACCATCACAGTAAGTCCTTTCTCAAACCTCAACTTATCCACCTCATATCTTATTTGATCATAGCAAATCACAAGGTATGCGGCCTGGTACGCCCCTCATATCGACTACAAGGCAGCGCTTGAAGCTGGGGCAACGATCAGCGACATGAGACACAGAGACGTTCCACGCCTGGCTCATTTGATTATCATGTAAGTCTTTTCCAATCATTTGTCTCAATTCATGCTGAGAATGTCCGCTGACAGATATTTGTCGGTGGAGGCAGAGGGATTCGTTCTCAGTAATGGCGAGTATCTCTGCCACCTTACTATCCAAATATTAGAGGACACGCAATGTTGCTGCATTATGATCTATACAGAGCCTGCGCCCATCGAGCCTCTGGACCTACCTGCCAACTACATTCAAATTCGGAGGGCAGCCGTCGCAGCGGCGATCTTCCGTCGATACGTCCTGAATTGGTGGGTCACTTCGTTGCTCTTGCACTCATTGCTTTCTTGTTGCTGTGCTCTTCGTGTAACGCGCTCTGTACATACTGCTGTCCTCAATGTTCTCAACTGATCAACTTACAACTTACTTCCCACTTCATTGGAGAGACACCTCGTGATCGTAAGTGTGAATCGCGGTTCGTTTTCATTCCGAACCGTTTTTACTTTACGACAATCGGTTCGCTCGGTTGACAGCTATCAGCCCTGCAGCCTGTCACTCGTCCGTCACTAAATCCTCCCACCGTTGTCGGGGCCCTGCCCGCCAACCCGGCTTAAATCCAGCACACTAAGTATTTGGAATTGGAAGACGGAGAACATACCTCGACGGACATGTTACAGCATTCCAGCCCGAGAAGAAGAGAGACTGTCAAGATCAAACGAATCCGTGGGCGTCTAATCAGTTTCCGTCTTCTGACCTCTACATGCTCACGACATGGCTCTTTCCCTGCGAAGACGAAGCCTGACTCGTCTCCTTTTCCTCTTCACCGTCATCTTCTTCCTGCGTCTTTTCTTCTTCTCATCCTCTTCCTCAAGCACTGTTTCGCCGAGTTTGAGAATCCAAAATGCGCATGAAATTAAGGAACACAATTTCTTCGAACGCGCGACGCGGCCGGATAAGAGTCTCAATGTTCAGAAGTATAAGTTCCTGCAGTCGAGGATGGGACGTGACGACAGGGAGGACTTGTTCTCTGATCTGGTGAGGAACGGCGCACGGGATTATTGGGAGCGTTTCCAGCTTCCTTAGTGAGTCTACCATATCAAAGGGTTCTTCGCGTCGAGCACTAACCTTGGTGGCGCGTAGCATTACAGGGAGAGAGACAGCGCATACAGATGCTCAGACCGTTGTTTCGGCCATAGACCAACTCCTTTCGTTGAATGGTTGGGTGGCCGGTCTCTGTCCCACACTCGCACGTCCGTTTGGACAGAACCAACATCACAGTGCCTACGATGACCTTGTCAAAGAGAATCACCTCTACTATGTTGCTATAGTCATCCACTCCGCCGACCACTTCTTGGTTGATCAACTATCCGTCATCGTCCAGATGGTTAAACGCCTAGGGACGCAAAACGTGTTCGTCTCGATGCTCGACTACGACTCGACGGATTCTACGGAGACGCTGACGGATTTGTGTGAAGCAGTATTAACGTTACTTGGAGTCTCATATCGAATTAGACGCGTCCCTTCTATGACGGCGGATCCCGTGGCTGCATATTATCCATCAGAGGAGGCGCACATGAAGAATCTGGCTTTAGAGCCTTTGTTCGAATTGTACCACCGAAGGGGCCTGAAGTTTGATCGTGTCATTTGGCTGAAGGGGTTTACGTGCCCCAACGACATACTGGAAACAATCAAAGTCAGTTTCATAAATGACGCTGCTATGGTCTGTGGCATGGACTGGGCAGAGCACAATGGATTCTTCATTTTCTCAGACCGGTACGCAATCGTCTACATGTGCTCCATTTAATCGTCTTGTCTAACATCATATAGTTGGCGAACTCGTGACATAGACGGCGACCAGTTCCGTCAGTCAAAGTCGTCGTCTTCGAAGGAAGACACAGTACCGCCTCGCGACAAAGTGGGGGCCTCTCGCTACGCCCAATACCTCCCTTTCCAGGTGTTTTGCTGCGAATCGGGGACGCACGTCGTCGACCCGGAGCAATCCTATTACAAAGGCATCACCTATCGTTCTGGCTGGGAAACCGGGGACGTGCACAACGTTACGAATGGAGGCTCGCTCCCCTCGCGGGATCCAGATAGCCCTTGCTTGGACAGCAGTCAAGCGTGGTTCTGCAGAGATTTATGGGTCCATACAGCCGGAGAGGGAATGAACGAGATGGATCACGGTATCGCTGATTCCGAACGACTGAAAAAGCGGCAGGAGAAAGTCGCTGCTGCTCAGGCTGAAGAGAAGAAGAACGAACCCGCAGTTGACGATGCAAAGAAAGTCCCAGGACCTGCAGCAGGACCCGAAGGCGTTGTCGACGAAAGCGTGCGCACCCCCCAGAGCGACGAAGATGCCAACGCCGGCTCGGATTTTGACGCCATGCCTGATTCAGAGGACGTTCCTATGAACGACGTGACACCCCTCAAGTTGACTATCCCCAACGGAGCCTATCGTCCCGCGAGGATACTGGTGAATCCCCGGTGCGTGACGACGTACGCGGGCGTCAGTCATACGCAGTTAGCCTTGGATCTATTCGGCCCGCAGAGAGAAGAAGAGGAGAAGACTGCTGAAGCTGGAGATTATGTGCTCGAAGATTGGGAAGGAGCACCAGAGAGTTTTGTTTGCCAAGAGCAGAGGTCTGTAACTGTTTTTCTCGCACTCCAGGGGTGGGTTGCTCAACGCTCCTTCTTCTCTATAGGCAAACCGGTGGCAGAAAGGCTACGAAGACTCAAAGGAGGCTAGGGTTCTCTATTCACGATGAATTGCATCGGGGTTATAGCTCGTGAAGGACTGCTAGATTTCGGACATTGCTTTCTGTTTCGTATATTATGTCAATAAAGTGTATGATTATTATGTGCGTTCGCGGGCCCTGCGAAGTTGCTGCGGTCACAAGTTCATCCCCAACAAATCATTTTGGCGGTGAATTGAGGCAGAGAAACGAACTGCAAATATAAATACTACTGTGGAAGTCCGTAGTAAAGGCATCGGGCGTTAGCGAGCTTCTTTGAACTCAGATTGAATCTTGCGAACCTTATTTCAGCCACCCACAACATTGCTCGCCATCGTCACGCCGAACTTTCCACAACTGTCTTCACATTATTCAGACATGGTGAGTTATGCCGTCCCTCCGCTGCCCGAATCCATTCTCAGTGGCTCACCTAAATCGATTCTAGGATTCCACCTCAAAAGCCCCCGTCAAGCTCGCCAAAGTCATCAAGGTCAATTGATTCACCATTCAATCAAGGGAGCTTTGAACTTATCTGGATTTGCGGATTTCTGTGTTGTATAGGTCCTCGGAAGGACTGGCTCTCGTGGAGGTGTGACGCAAGTCCGTGTCGAGTTCATGGATGATACCTCGCGAACTATCATCCGTAACGTCAAGGGCCCTGTGCGAGAGGAGGATATCCTCGCCCTTTTGGAGAGTGAACGTGAAGCTCGGTATGTCTACAGCAACCATCTCCCTCGGGACTCCAAATCTGATGATACTTCCTCGTGAAGTCGTCTGCGATAGATTATTGTATTGCCGCCTTTCCATCTGTGTCACTTCCGCTTGTCCTCTCACATCTACTGCATTCCAAAATTTGTATGCCATGCCATGACATCTAGGCTCTCCCACGAATCGACATACGGTGGCTCTGCTATCAGCCATAACAACTCCGCCTGATGAGAACGTGAAATCGAACAGCTAATATCCTACATTTCACCTTGTTAACAGATGAGGGGACGTGAAGCATGAACGTTATGTAGGATAAATTGATGCCATCGGTCGACCGCTTCTAACGGTGAACGATTTCACCGGGAGATCCTCAGGAAACGCTTATCACCGCCCTCGAGTTCTATTGATTCAAATACATTGCATGACACATACATTGCATGACGCATTCATTCTTCGATACCATACACAATAAAAACCACGTTCGTCCCTTCAGCTCTCTCTCCGGCTGACCCAATAGGAGCCATGCGGCCACTCGTATTCAGCAATGCTTGTCTTATGCATCTCAATACTATATCCCTCAAGGGGATTCGTCGGAACATTATAGCGACCTTGGGCGTTGATAGAACAAGGTGTGACGAAGTGTTCGTGGAGGTGATCGACGAATTCCAGCACATTACGTTCCATGGTCCCCGAAACCGCGATATAATCAATTAAGCTGCATGGCGTCTAGTTAGCCAACCAAACGTTTGGGCATGTTCGAATGAAGGAATACCTTAAATGGATCACGTATTCGCAGAGCCCGACACCGCCTGCGTGAGGGCAGACGGGGATACCGAACCTAGCCATGGTCCCTCAGCATCCCGTACTTGGATGATGGATCGCGTCGTTGGTACTCACTTGGCCGCCATGAGCAAGACACTCAGGACCTCGCTGACACCAGCTAAGCGGCAAGAATCGATCTGGGCGACGTCGATAGCTTCGGCTTGGAGGAGCTGCTTGAACACCATCCGATTATGAGCGTGCTCGCCAGTAGCAACGCCAATCCCATGGGGCTTCAAGGCCTTTCGAACCGCTGCGTGGCCCAAGATGTCATCGGGTGCAGTGGGTTCTTCGATAAACCTACAATTAACACGTTATCCAACTGTTCTCATTAGCTATATTGGGTAGGAATTCACTTACCAAGGCTTAATCTCCTCAAGTCCTTTGACATAGTCAATCGCTTGATTAACATCCCAAACCTGATTCGCATCGATCATCAATACAGCACCGGTCGGTCCAGCATTCTTTCCCCTCAGCTCAGGACCGTTGGGGTCTCTGGGTTCCGCGCCCGCAGGAAGATACTGTGGGTCGTCGATGATAGACCGTATGATCTTGCCTCGCCGGAGGTCATTCGCTTGATCTGCGCCGACCTTCATTTTGAAGTGGTTGAAACCTGCTTGGACGGCTTCCTTGGTGAGTCTTGCAAACTTTCTCGTCGGTGTAGCCCAACCACCCGGCAGAAGTCACATAAGCAGGGTAGCTAATGAGACCAATCCATCATCGTCAAACGGTAAGGGGATGGTAGCAGGGATACGTACCCGAGTTCTCTGACTTTGGCTTCGCGTTCCCCTTTGGTGGCTGCTTTCTCCTTGAGCATGACCAACGCTTCCTCTTTCGTGATTGCGTCCGAGATGTACCGGAACGCAGTAGCACTCACGAGTTCCTCCTGTGAAACGCGGCGATTAATGCTTATCGCTTCGCGACGACGACGACGATTGGACACGAACGGGTGTGAAGTCTACGACAAGTTTCCATAGAGGTTTCTGCCTTGACCGAGCGTACATATCCCATAGGGCGTTGTTGACAGCTCCGGAAGCGATATGGATCACTCCCTTCTCTGGACCAATCCTAGATATGACGACAAGATTTGAAATCTAGATAGCAGCGAAGGCGAAGCCCCATTCGCGATACGACTGACCATCGGAGTTGTGGATCAGACATCATGAAGTCCCACGTCTTTCCCATATCCTTAAACAGCCCTTCCGTCTCTTTCCCGACCAACCTGTTCGCTACCGCTTCGATAGCCATGATGACCTGGGCAATGTTGTTAGCCCAGTGAATCCGGTATCGAATGGGTACCTACAATGTCGTTACCTCGACCGATGGTAAAGGTCATTCCATGGCCTACAAGGTCAGATTCCGTTTTGAGTGTGATGTACGCGGAGGAGTAGTCGCATTCCGTGTTCCTTGGGTGCAAGTTAGGCTGACGATCCTGGACTGGTAAGGGGATTGACGTACATTGCGTCGGTCCCATCCCCGCTCAGCGAGGTTGGGAATCGTACATCTGCGTGCCCAGGTCAGTTCATGATGGGGCTATGGAGAAAAGGTGCAGACCATGGGTCTCATATCCAGTGATTTTGACCATGACTTCCTGTCTGGAGCCAGGTGGCGATAAAACACAAGTAGTATATGGAGAAATCGCCTTTCTGTAACCTTATAACGGCTCAGCGTCGGTCGTATGCATGTGGCCTGGGGAGTTGCTGCAATTATCCGCACGGGCCGAGTCGACATAGCGGACCGTCACAACCGCTGGACTCTCCCCGCTGTCCCCGGTTTGTTTCTCGACTGCGAGCGTCTCCGCGCCCTCTGCTGCGAGAGCAAATAGCACGCGTAACGTCCATGAACGGACTGAGTCCTATACTCGCGAAAGACAGTGAGTAGCGCGGTGAGTGAACAAAGACTCAGGTGGGGTCATGTGATGCGGCATTTTTTATTTTTTATTATTAATGTCTGCATTTATATACCGCAACGAGTATGCTAAAGCTACTAAGACGCGGTGTGGGTTGAGTGCAACGAATTAACGCTGCACCCGGTTGATACAGTTTGGGTTGGGCAAGTTCGGGCGGGGACGGTGGGCATGTTAATAGTTGGTCAAGTAGTGTTGGACATAGAGGCATAGCGAAGGAAGTTTAAAGCCATTCCAGGACTCAGGCGTGGATACACCCACTTTAAGCTCCTTTACCAAGGGAGCACCGACACCGGGAAGTTTATAGTCCTTCCAGGACTCAGAGGGCGTGAACTTCATTTAAGCTCCTTAAAGAAGGAGCACCCCCTGGCAGGAGACCGTGCTGCCTTCCCTCGTCGTCGTAGTGCAAGAGTGGCTTTGGAAGCCTGTGCGTGGCTGACGACGAGCCTTGAGAACTGGGGAGTCAACCGTGGGAAACCCCGAGATTGTTTTGGTTCGAGTTCAAGAGCGGCCTGTCATGTGATGCGGCACAGTCACACATCAATTCCTGCAACAATGGACTATTGAGACGACTCCGTGTCCCGACTCGTTTGCGAAGCTTTCGCCACCCACAGATCTATTCTCAGAGGCTCGACTGTCATCCCCTCGATATAGAGGTTGGTCCCCAGCCCAGGCAGGAACATCGCCGGAGGAGACGCCTTCCATAGATCTCTTCATTCCGAAGGCTGAATTAGCTGATATGATGTGGTCACAATCATAACGAATTGACGTATAGCGACAAGCATTTGGATTCCCAGGTGCTACTCGTCGATGCGAGGTGCGAATGAACTGTTACGCGTTCGACATCACTCGCATCATGCCCGTTGGAAATGTGGTAAAGCCACGCCAGAAGCCCGGGCGGTCTATGAGCTAGTACGTGAAATGCAGAAGGTGCGTGATCTCTGCCACTCTATACACGTTTCTCTTGAGCACTAACGCGTATAAAGGAGTCCATGAAGCTCTTGGGGCCAGGTCTCTATCGGGACGTTGCGTCCTCATCAAGGGCTTCTTGACCCCCGCAACATCGTAGACAGTGGAACCCAGGTGTGGCTTCTGACCTCATCTCTTTGTGACGCATTAAAGAGGTATGAAGGAGTAGGCTCTGTGACGATTGAAGATGTCGCTCGGATCACGGAAAATGGGCACGAAAGCTTGACCACCGCGCTGAGCGACGCTGCTTGGACTGAAGGCGTATGTTCCGGGAACTCTGACACTGACAGACTACCATACTTGTAAGTTAAACAGTCGAGGAAACCCAATGAATAGGTTGTGTTGATATGGGTCATCTACCAAGGGCCCGCCCATACCGGTAGGCTTTATTTCACTCAACCAGACCATCTTACCGCTTTTGATAGTGGATGTGGATGCTCCGGGTCTCCGCGCCCCGGATCTCCCGTGTTTCTATTTCCCGTCCATTATCCATCCTTTCTGTCCGCTAATCACTCGTTAATCAAGGCGTTGGTGTCACGTCAGCCTACAAATACGCCCATCCACTAATTCAGGTCCATGATATAAAGTCATATCATTGAACCAACGAATCTAGAACGTTTTGACTGATTGGTCTACTGATTGATGAAACTAATAGATAGATCGTTGCGGCGTTAACGCTCTCTCAGACCACGTCCAAAGGGTCAAATCAAAAGAAGATCCAAGTAAGTATGTAACATTTACTATTTCACTTACTTGTTCGCTGCCCATGGTCCCAGGCTCTATGGAATGAACGATGCCCTCCGCCGCTGTCATGGGATTTGTTCCTTAACGAGAATACACCCACTCAGATGCAGTGCTGAATGTTCCTTACCACGCGTTCATCACTTCCAGGTTCCTAACTGGTTATCGCGAGGATACGCATAAACTTATAAACGAAGGTGAGCGGATCGTACATATGGGTGCGTATCATCGCAAGGTCTATGGGTAATCATCGTTCCTCATTGTCACTCGCGTTGTTTATACCCAAGGTTCAGATTGTTTCAACTTGGAGTTCCTCGGGCCTCGTTCGATGATCTCCTGCACAGGTTTAAGGCCAGTAAGGCTAATCCGAGGTACCTGTATTTTTCTCATCCATGCATCACGGCCGGACTCACCGGCGGTACACTTCACGGTATGCGCGGGGACAATGTCGGGAGGTCAAATCATGGATAGATTGAGTTTATATTCCAGCCAATCAGGGTTCGATGCCACTACTTACCACCATGATCACTCTCTCGTGCCGAGTTGTCAACATATGGGTCCCCAGACATACTCAGAGTCTCGAACACAAGGCTTTGAGCAATGCATGCGGTTTCAATTTTGTCCTGGGGACGTCAGCCGTCGAATAGAAGACGGACCTAAATTCAATAGCCAGGGCCCAGGGCGCGAAGTTTGAAGAAGAAGAAGTGATGTTGATTGACGTACGGCAAATGACAGGCAAGTCTAGAAGTGAACTCGGCCAGGATGCAGCCGAGGGCAATCGGAAACAAGCGGTCAACGGAATGTGGCTCAGTACTTGGATGGTCAAAGGGGAACAACCGCCAGGAGAGAAGCAGAGTGATTGGTGATACGTCTGCATGATTCACGGCAGGGAGCGACCAAGGGGGATGGGGATGGGAACTCGGAGGATGATCGGTGAGACGGGATGGGGGGAACTGGTGCTATATAACCTGCCTGCATGGCCCCCTCTTACTCGCAAGCTACTCGCCTTTCGAACAGCCCATCCTGAAGGGCGCATTTCAAGATGAAGACTTTCTCTCTCTCGTTGCTACTGCCAGCCCTTCACCTCGCCTCAGGCGTATTCGCTGCTTTCGATTTATGTGTGTACTATTCGCGTCCCATTCGTCGGCATACGACAACACTTATTGCCAATCCACAGCCCAAATTGTGTCGAACACAAACTGTGTTGGGGCGACCCTCCTTACAAACACGACGTTCGTCGTCGCAAATAACAAAACGGTGTTTTTATCGACCGTGCAATGTTCCTCCTTCTCCGCCGCCGGAAGTGGTGGTGGCTCAGTGGCTTTCAAGTCCGCCTCGAAGGACCTGATTATCGGCGGCGGCATCATAATTCAAGCAAGTATATGGAACATATGGCCTTTGTGCATTTTGTTCAATACCTGTAACCCCCCCAAACCACCTAAACCTACTACCACGAAGACAACGGCGAAACCGACTTCTACATGTACGTGATCCAGAATTCATCACCTCTCTTTTCATACTCATTTCAATCCAATTCTGCAGCAGAGACGGTGTCGTCGGAAACGCCATCGTCCACGCCTGCCGAGCCGACGCCGACGCCATCACCGCCGCCCTCCGGTCCCATACATGTGTGTGGCGCTCCTTGTGAGTTCGGTTTTCTCAACAGTTTGACTGTTGTTGATCGTCATTTTCATCATTTTTCTTCGTTACTCTGATATTGACCGTTTGATTGATGTACTCCTCAGGCGCAACCTCGTGTGACAACGACGCGGGTGTTCTCCCGCCTATAGATGAAGATTGCGAAACAATTGATAATGCAATCAAAGTACGTCCGCCCCTCCTGAACTAGCTTGAGCCTCGTCGTGACCAATTGATGCAGATATTCTCCGCCGAGTCTCCACAGTCATTTGTGGTCGCCCCTCAACACGTTGAAACTCTCACCTCCGGCACTTGCGCCTATTTCTTTATCAACTTTAATCCTGTTCCTGCCTCTGCAGGAGACGGTACAGCGACAGGGGGCAACGAAGGTGATATAGAAGCTTGTTGGAGTGACTTGGTATGCTTTCGAGCGTTCAATTCTGAACTCATCATCTCACAGGACTGTAATATGTTTTAGTCCACCGGTTCCCTCGCAGTCCGTACATCATGCTTCCCACCCGCACAGCCATTCACTTCTGGAGGTCTTTGCACATCTAGTGATAAATCGTGGGCTGTCGGGTAAGTCGATTAGATCATATCATAATCATGCGTACGAGAGGTTGCTAACTCTCGGCTTGTTTGCAGGGCTGCGCATTCCTAAACGTCACCCAAAGGTTGGGGAGTCAAAGTACCCCAAAATCGAGGAGAATGGCCTTCTCGCCCACAATTCATGCCCTATACTTTTGTTCCGTTGCCGTCGCTTTGCTTTCACTTTTGATGTTGAGCGTTAACGTTTGAACTTTGGACTATCTGGCTACACTCGTCTTAGACCCTCTATCAGCCTTGGTAATCGTCCATACTTATTGCTGAATTCGAGTTATTCAACTCCTCCGCGGCTCCTAAACCCCTTCTGGTTCCGTAGTGTTCAGCTTCCATATCACGGTCTATGAATACCCCCGCGTCGATGTCATAATACGTATCGTCACTATCGTGACCAAAGCCTTATGTTCTCTTCAATTCCAGGACGACAAGCTTCGTTACTGACTGATGCTCGCACCTCTTGAAGAAATGGATTCTTGGATTCTTGCAAGGAGGTTGAACAAAGTTGAGTTTTCCGTCTATTCTCAGAGGCTCGACTGTCATCCTCTCGATATACTATCATTCCCACACATCTTGAAAATGCACCCACATCTTGAAAATGCGAATTTGGTTATTTCCACAGCAAGTATGGGTGCGTGAATTTAATCAGGTATAGGTATGTAGTATATAAACATTGTCTCAAAGTCCTGGTTAAATTAAATGAGCCGTTGGCATTGGGTATTTTAGATAATGTCGATTTCACTCATTATATGCTACTAGAATCCTGATGTGGTGTATTCATATGGAAATATTGGTGTCATATGTTAATGATATAGTTATAAGTAAAATGGCCTCTTCCGCTAGTTATCAGTTGTGGAGAAATGAAGTATCGAGAGGAAAGTGTGACAATAAGCTCCTATCATTCGTGGCTCCGACTGAGCTCTCCTTCCAAATTAAGAAGGGCCCCTGAGCGTCCTCATTCTCATTGTGGACGTTCGGCAAATTCGGCCCGCTGCTCGGAGACTGAAGTATCCGTGACCATCCGTGACGAAACACCACATTTTTCAAGAAGTAGGTGCATTTTGAAGTCATCTGCCGGCATCGCATTTGACCTCTTGTATGCATTGCCAATTACTCAGGAAAAATCATCATACTGGCTATACCTATGGAGTAGCCTCGTGCTGAACCCGAGAGGGAACCAAGCAGTGGAAAGGCTATAAAAATATTCCTCCTGGAACTTTTTCAAGAAGTGTGGGAGTGATAATAGAGGTTGACGTTGGTCCCCAGCCAATTAGCCAAAGCTTTCCGTTGATTTTAGACGCCCCGCAAATGAAATTATTTAATACTGCAATTGGGGACTTGGGCGCCTGTTTCACTAAACCTTCCCGAGCCCCCAGAACTCAACGACTCACCAGTCCTCCTTGATTGCACTCCTTCGTAACATGCATTCCGGCTCTCGTGGAGGCTTGTAACCTCTATTTTTTGTCGTCTACTTTTAAGATGCGCAGCAACCTAGCACACTGCTTCGTCTACATCTGAAATTGGAATCCGAAACGCAACTCAGAAACACTCGCCAGAGTTGAACCTGGAGAGCATAGCAACCCAATCCCGGGTCTGATTCAACTCAACGCATATGGATAGGACTCCACTTCCAGGCCAAGCACCTCTCTTTACCCCTTCAGGTCGCCCGACGGTGTTGCATCTCGGGTCGCGCACGCATGACCTAGGGATTCACAAAGCGAAACGTCTCAGAATCGTATCGACCCAAGTCGCAGGCCCCGTTCGCCCCATTCGATGATCCCCCATGCATCGCAGTATCACTGAACGAAACCCAATGCAGCCCGGCACACCGTATTCTCGAAACAGGACCGTGTAACACGCCGTTCGGTTGTTTCGGTTGTATTGAAGCATTCGTGTGGTGTATCAAGTGGTGGTGTGTGTATTACGCTCGGTTAAGTACTACACACTGAGTACAGCGCACAGGTTGCATACCCGCGCCCCCATCATCTCTCGTCGCGACGCATCGCACACACTCTATCAGTAACGAGTTGCTATAACGCATCTACCCAACTCCCATTTCTCCCTCGACTTAACTTCTGACAGGCGCGGGTAGCCTATCGCGAGAAAGAGGTACTGGTATAGGAATTGAACATGTCCGTTGATTGTGAGTTGGAATATCGAGCGATTGAGGAGGGGGTGGAACGAGATCAAGACAATAAAGAGACGGAGAATGATGGAGCACTGAGAAGGCTGATTCGCGCGAGGTCAAGGAAGTCTCTGAGGGCTATTGACATCGGTCTCGAAATCGAGGATTTGAGCTCGCCGCCGCCACCACTCAACTCGGACGAAGCACCACCGAAGGAGAGGACTCCAAATAAAACGAAGAAGTTACCTCTCCCTCTCCCACTACCCCCAGCGTCAACTCTACCAGCACCTTTACCTATGCCACCAACTCGTCCCCTCTCACGTCCCCGTCCTCTACCTCCGCCTAATCCGTCCAATGTGAAACCAACGAACAGTCGTGCCCCTCTGCCATTGCCACTACCTCCGACGCCGCCGATTAACTCCACGGGATTGATCAAGAAGAGCAGCTTGAAAAAGCGCACTATATCCAAAATCCCGCCCCTCCCACTTCCCCCTACCTTTTCGCCTCTCTTAACTAGTTCATTTGGAACGAACGGGAACACAAACGGTAGTGTCACGCGAGTTCCTAGCCCGCGAGCGAATTCGAAGCTAGGCAGATCAGGGAACACAGGGATCGGGAGCAAGGGGAATGACAATGACAATGCCATTGCCAATGCCAACGAGAGGGTGGTGAGCTCACTCCTCTCTCTCTCTCTCTTTCGAACACCGAGTACTGACTTGAATTTGCGTAGCATAGCATTGGTATAGAGCTTAGCGTTACACGGAAATCTTCGATACTTAGGCGATACGGCTCTATACGCCTTTCGCGCGCCCGCCTCACGGCCGATCCAAACACCAACGCCCAATGGAAAGAAGAAATCGACGATTTCGATTTCGAGGGCGAAGTAAACGAAATCATCGATGCCTATACCTACGCTCTGATATCCGCTCCTGCTGTCACGAACGCCAGCTTCGGCTTTGGCCTCGGGTCTGGGATCCCTGACTTTAGGTCCGCCTCCAGCCACGACGGATCCAGATATTCCAAGTGCTCCAGATACTCCAAATACTCGAAGGGAGATGTTGTGACACCGTTTGTAGGGTTTGAGTTCGTGACGCCGCCGTGGTACGTTATGGCAAAGGGTTTGGCGACTGGGACGAGCGGCGCCGGCGGGATGCGGATGCGATTGAGTGGAGATTACGAGTACGACGAGAAAGACTATGGTCCAACGCCTGGAGGATACCCCTCTGTCTCTCGGAATGGTTTTGGCTTTGGGTTCGATGAGGAGAGGGAGGAGATGGGAGGAGATGGCTCGTTCAAGGCATTCACGAGGGGCGTCAGTGGGGTCCCGCGGACGGCGCATGCTTTGTCACTGCACGAGTACGAAATCGAGACGCTGTCGAGGAACGGTAGCATCGGCAGCGTCAGTAGGAGAGGGTGGACTACTGCAGATGAAGAACGAAAACGCAACTTGAAACGTGGCGGCGGCCGCGGAAGCGGCGGTAGTGGGGAGAGTCACGGAAGACCAATGCTGAGGCCACTGAGTATTCCATCCCCCTCGTCGTCTGGGACCGCGAGCTCCAAATCCGCGCATACGAGATTGGGGATGTCGACAACGCTGTCCATGAAGAATACAAGATACTCCGGTTCTGGTTTTCGGGCGAAGACAGATGCGAAGACGAGGAAGTCTATCTACCCTCTCTCGGCGCATCCGTCCACTAGAGCATCAAGGGCGGTCACCCGACAGTATACTGAGTATACTTATACTGTGGGGTTGGGAGTGGTGGCGGGGTTGGAGCTTCTAGATGAGGGGGGCGATGGCGCTGGCGCTGGCGGTGTAGGAGAGGCAGGAGGGAGAGGGTTGTTGTCAGCGACAGTGCAAATCCGGTCGGCGACGCTGCATTCAGCAACTTTTTCGTTCACAACCAAGAACTCTAATTCACATCCGAAGAGCGGCTTGAGCACTGGCAGCCCACTGGCAAGCCCATATTGGAAGTATCCGGCGCTAAGGGTGAACAAGAATCGATTTGCAGCTGATTTCTCGGGCAGTGTCGGGGATGTTGAACGGTGGTTTGGGGGGTTCGGAGGCAGTTTGGAGGGAAGTAATGACACCGACGAAGAGGAGGAAGTAATCGTTCTGAGGTCTGCGGATGTGGAGGAATTAAGGAGCATTAGCGTGACGGTTAGTCCGATTGAGGTTGACGAGTCGAGAGGTTTTGTATTGGGAAGGCAGGATGAGGAGATGGAGGTGGAAGGGATGCGACCGTTCTGGCCTTCCGAAGGACAACAACCGAGTTCACCGCCTCCACGTCTTGACGTCCAGCCATTCCACGAGCCCCTGGATATCGATGTATCATGGATACACGAGGAGAAAGCACAAGTCGAGGTGGGTGATGGGCAGGCTAGACCTAAGAGGAAGCCAGCTCCACCTCCATCGACGCCTTTGTTGAGGGACGAATGGGAGCGGGATATGCAGCGTGACGACGAAGCTCATATGGCTGGTAAGGCTGCTGAGTGGGAGCCGACACTGCCCCTGTCAAGCGCCCCGAGTTTACTGCCTCCTCCTGTGCCACCGAAGCTGGATGACCACTTACAAGGTCAAGGGACCACGGGCGCTGGCGGATGGATGACCAGATTCGTGGAGATGATCACACCCGCCGAACTCGAATGATTCGCCTCCCCCTTTCCAGAACGTAGTTAACGCTGAGGGGATGCCGTCCAATAGCGGAGTGGGGGTCAGCGGCCATGGAGGGGACGGATGGGAGAATGTGAGAGGCCGGCTGGAGGAAAGCGTGAAGGGATCTGGAAGGAACGAAGGTGCGGTAACGGAGAAGGATGTTACGGATGTTAGGGCGCTGTTAGCTGGCGCGAGAGGTTTCTCGATTGGGTCTCCATACGCATCTACATCGATGTCAGCAAAATTCTCTTCGCCCACGCACAATAGAAGTCAGTCCGAATCTGCGCTTGTTTGGAGTGCGGCGCCACCCGCCGCGAGGAGTCCCCACGGCTACTCGGCGACACGGACGAAAGCAAAAGTACTAGCGATAGGCGAGAAGGGGAAAGGGATTGGCAAGTTGCTTGGGAAGAAGATTGGGCTGACCGGGTGGAAAAGGGAAGAGGGCGGAGAGATGGTGATCAGTTCGCCGATGATGCTGGCCGAGAAGGACTACGTGCGGATGTGGGAGGAGAACAAGCGGCGTGCCGCTGTCTCGGACAAGCACTATGGAAAGAAGAACAAGGAGAAGAAAAAGAAACCCAGGGTTGTCATCGACACATCTTGGGATTTTTTAGACGGAGGGGAGTCCACGCCACTGAGCGTCTCCGCGTACTCGACCAGGGGAGGCGGTATGTTGGTTTTGTCGCCGTTGGTCCCGCATTTAGAGGAGGCGACTCGGCATATGGGGGTTGGTATCGACTCGCCGAGGTTGGGAATGTCGATGAAGGTGCATACGAATGCAGACGTAAACGATTCACGTTTGGAGGCGCTGCATTCGGGGGACGACGAAGGAACACGGAAGAGGGGGAGGAATGTCCCATTTCCAATCGGTGGGAGACCCTTGAAGAAGCGGTCGACTTCAGGATCATCTGGGAATCTGAGTTTGCTCCAAGATAGCAAGGGGGTCCCTCGGCGGGATAGCGATGCTTCGACTTCTTCGTCGAGGCGCTCAGGAAGAACTGCTGCCCCGCCTCCGTTGAAGGGTCCGCCGCCTAGCGGTCCACTGCCAGGTGTTCCGCCGCCTCCCCCACCTCTTTCATCTCCCCCATCTTCTTCCGGGACGTCGGAATCATCGGGAGAATGCGTCCATTTTTTCCAAACCACGGAGCCGCTCCGAGTTAAAGTGCCCAGGAGGATCATGGTGGGGACTGCATTATGAATGTATACGAATACGCTCGACATTGACGATATGGTATTAGTGAGACCCTCACTTCTATTTATTATTATGTATCGCAATTGTAACTGAAATTAAATGTCCTTCGCGACCGCTTAATCCATAAAAATGTAATTAATTCCCTTGAGCACTTGCTGCTTAGACCTGCACAGTGTCTCGCATTAGAAAGTGAGGATGGTCACAGACAGTGCCCCAAACAGGTCACAATATACATCCACGCGGCGGACACTCACAATCTCTACTGCTGCAATGTCATTCTAGTACTCATGCTCGACTATGCTCGACCCCCATGTCCAGTTTAAATCTCTCCACGTTCCGATCTGGTTCAGGAATGTAGCACTGATTGGAAGAATGTGTTGAACTCTATGACATGTCAGACTGCCTAGGAATTCATGCATACATATGTGCGAAGTAAGGAGGTTACATGTCATAATTACCAAAACGGTACCTAAGAACATCGGGTGCTACACCAATTTGCTCGGCAACTTGTTGCTGCTTGCCAGCAAGGGTTGCACTGTGATTGGCTTGTTCAATGCCATGACCGTCTAAGTAGCTGTCTGCGTGGGCGGAGGAAAGGGTTGTGATTGTCTGCAACGTTGTAAGTCTTCGCAGTGATTTGGGAGGCATGGTGCCGTCGGTGAATGGAACTTCATTGTATGGGAGGGTCAAGCCTTCGGCATGGGTACCATTGATGGCCTGATATAAGAAGTCAATGTAAAAACCAAATGTGGCTATATTAAAAATACCTTGGATATGAGACGGCGGAGATCAACACTCTCTTGTCGAAGATCACGAAGCTCCTGCGCGACACCCCGCATCTCCTGCTTGACACCCCACATCTCCTGCTTAAGATCCTGCTTGGCACCCCACATCTCCTGCTTAAGATCCTGCTTGAGATCCACGATGCTGTCCTTGATCTCAATGAGATTTTGCCTCAAGACCGAGCTGCCAACTAGTGATGATATGGTGAGAAAGTTGGCATATATGGGGCTGAAGAAGCTTACCATCCTCGATGCACTGGTTACCCTTGCGAAAGGACGATGGCGCGAGGATCTGTGATACAGAGATAAGTTAAATTGAAGAAGCTTATGTCTGTTACGTACGGCGTATAGGCGAGCGCCAGTCATAAAACGACCGAGTATGGTTTGTGAGGGGGCGATACGGATCATTGTGGGGGAATGTCAGGGTTGCTGGGTGAATTGCCCACGCGCTCGGGGTTTATATTTGTGCAGCGGTTGGGAGCTTGGACCATGCATGTGATAAACAACATCGGATGATGCAGCAAGTGTCGGTATGACGCATTGATGCGCTTTTGGCAGTGAGCAGCCTTGTAACCTGGCTCTCAAAGAGGAAACCAAACTGCCATACATAACAAGTGGAAACATCTACGGAATTATTACACATCTCCGAATCTACTGGTATGAACAATGCACTCCCACTGAACGCCACAAATCTACGTTCAACATTCACGTTCAACGTTCAACGGTCAAGCGGCGGCCTGTTTTACTCTCTTCTGCTTCTTAGCGGGCCGTGAGTCGATGGCACCACCAGCAGACTTGCCCAACTTCTTGTTCATAACCTTTTGGAGTGTTCGCTTAGTCTCGCCGTCTGGGAAGCTCGACAAGTCAAAATAACTCGGAGCAAATTCCAGAAGCCTGAATATATGTTTTAGAGATGGGTAGTAACACGGCGGATGAGGAACATACCACTCCGGTCTGACTTCGGAAACAGTGCGAATGTACGGTCGCGTGGTAAGAACAAATTCATTGAATAGCACCCATTCGGGTTGCGTGTCCAATCCGCAAGAAGGGTGCAAAGCGACGACTTGATTGTCCTTCACCGTCAGGTAGCTCCCCTTCTCACCCTCGCGATGAGCCACTTGCATAAAGAATCCACAGACAAGGGCTTGTCGAATGGATTGGAACATCTTCTTCTCGTCGCTTATTGACATCAGCTCCAGCTCAAACCTCTCCATGTTTCGCTGCAGTTGGGCGCGGACATTCTCCGCTTGAGCAAGCGCTCGGCCTGAAACATAGTTTGACCAAGTCCAGTTCTTGTCGAATTTATCTGCGATGCGAATAGATGAATTTATATGTAGGAATGCGACAAGCGACAGGGTACACGTACTTTGCATGTATTGATTGTACACATTGAGGAGTGTCAGATGGTCACCATCCGGGACGGTGAAGAAAGCTTTGGCAGCATCGGCCTGACTTCTCTGGTTTGCTGGGCGAACCCAAATGTTCGGCACTGATATAGAATGAACACGATGAAGGCCAGGGATAACAAAATAGGCGCACCCGAAAGCATGGCAGTAATAGTAAGGATTTCATTGCTGCATTTGAACTCGGGGCTCACGATGAGCAGCTCTGCTAACTGGCTCAGGTCAGCACTCGACAAACGAAACATTGATGCAGAAAAGGCCGCAATACCTGAGGATCGAGAGGGAACTCTGCCATCATAGAACCCAACGGCGTCAGGTTTCCGTCGTCGTCGAGCGCTTTCAAGAAGTTCAATAACTCCAACGCTCGCATCAATGTCTCAGGTGCAGGTGCATCAACGTAGTCAAATCGAACGAGATCCTGTAGGATGTTATCAGGAAATTAAACAAATCAAACGGATGCAATTCGTCTCACCTTGATACCAAGCTTAACAAGCTCAAGTACCGTGTTGCTAAGATTACTTCGTAAGATCTCAGGGTATGTTTGCTCTTCGAGCTGCGACATGAAATCTTTCTCCGTGTATAGCCTGAAGCACTTGCCAGGCCGTGTGCGACCTGCTCGTCCGGCGCGCTGCTGTGCTGAGGCTTTGGATATAGGGCTAACCAGCAAACTCTCCACTCGTATTCGGGGGTTGTACACTTTCTGCTTGGAGAAACCAGGATCGACAACGTAAACAATGCCGTCGATCGTGAGCGACGTCTCGGCAATATTTGTAGATACAACCACTTTTCGACCAGGCGGATAGTCGGGCCCACGAGCAGCTGGGGCTGGGTCGAAGATGCGCTGTTGTTGCATGGGTGGTAGCGATGAATAGAGTGGAATACAGACGATGGGGCCGACAGATGAGGGATCCTGGTTGATGAGATCATCCGCCTCGAGCTTGATTTTCCTGCACGCGTCTTCTATCTCTTCTTCACCGGTCAGGAACAGAAGAATATCCCCAGGATCTTCAGCGCGGTGTATCATGAGCACAGTTCGGATTGCTGCTTCTACATAATCTGGCTCGGGGTCCTGGGTGTAGAATATCTCCACCGGATGTGTACGACCAGGAACCTTGAATAACGGTGCCTGCGTGTCCGAGCGCAGACTGAAGTACTTTTGGAACTTGACGGCGTCGAGAGTAGCGGACATAATGATGATTTTCAAATCAGTGCGTCGTTTAGCAAGGGCTTTGAGAAGGCCCATTAGAATATCGGTAGCAAGGGTACGTTCGTGAGCCTCGTCAAGGATGATAGTTGAGTATCGTTGAAGGTCGGGGTCATTCATCGCTTCGCGCAGAAGCATACCGTCGGTCATGTATTTGAGGAAGGTGGTTCCTGGTTCTGTCATGTCTTCGAATCGAATCGAGTACCCGACTTGGCGTCCAAGTTGAACTACAGATGTCTTCAGTACCAATTGAGACATTGCAATGGCATATCCGCCGTACCATCCATTTCCTCTGCGACACGCTTTGCGACAGACATCGCCGCTACTCGACGAGGTTGCGTGCATGCAATCATCTTCCCATTCGAATGCGCTAGATCTGAATAGGCCACGAACTGCGGGATTCTATGTAACCGGTCACCATCAATACCCTTTAGACCGTGCACCCTCAACTCACTGCGTAGTTTTGCCAGACCCAGTCTCTCCAACCATCACGACGATCTGATTTTTACTGAACTATACTTGATCCATCAGCTACCGTTACTTGCGCTGATATTCAGAGGGGAGGCTGGTAACGCATCTAAGAAACAGTGATACTCAACCTCCCCTCGTACCACCACTCACCACTGTGAAGAAGTCATCCATCTGCGCGTATACGGGGAGGTTTTTCCTGGACTCCAAGATTTTCCGGTATTGGGCCGTGTGCGGCGTCGGCGGTTTGGTGAAAGGGTTGAGATCATGTTCCTACCAGAATTCCACGGTTAGGACAAGGAGTGCGAGTTGATAACGACTGCATACCAGAGCTTTCCTGGCCTGTTCGCCAGTCACTTTGCGAGGCATAAAGCCGTACAACGGTTGCAACGCTGATGGGTCATGCTTGCTCGGTTTTGACTGTTTGGCTTCAGGAATTTGTCGAATCTGTTCCCTGGTTACTTTGCGAAGCATGGCGCCTTCTGGTGGTTGCGGGTTATATTTACTTGATTTTGACTG
Organism: Pleurotus eryngii var. eryngii; assembly: GCA_029467805.1. NCBI lineage: Eukaryota > Fungi > Basidiomycota > Agaricomycetes > Agaricales > Pleurotaceae > Pleurotus > Pleurotus eryngii. The sequence continues at coordinate 3,131,437 of SZVJ01000003.1, forward strand.
CATGACTTGAGTAATTTGTGGAGCCTCCATTGGGCCATCCAGGAGGCCATCCAGTGATTGCGACGCCGATAGGCCATACATGCTTGGTTTTGACTTCTTGTCTGCAGACTGAGCAATTTGTGGAGCCTCTACAGTGCGAATCATGAGGGCATCCTGCGGTTGCGACGCCGATGGACCATACTTGTTCGGATGTTTGTCTTCAGCCATTTGTCGAATGAGTCAAAGGCTTCAAATGGTGGCAACAGACTTGTCGCACTGTTAGCGTGACAGAAATATTTGAGTAGCTTACGTCATCCAAGATTGGGACGCGTGCAGCTTGCGCGTTCCATTGCGCCAACGCCTCCATTTCCAATCTCACCATCACCAATGGACCATTTCCCTACCAATTGGGGTCGTCCCGTACGTTCGAATCAGATACCGCATTGTGCACCATCTCATATCTTTGCAGCGTAATGATGCTTTCGACGCGTACGGAACATACCCCATCGCCCAACACCCCAGAAATGTAGTTGATGTCTTTGCGGACGGCGTGCAACGAACGCAGTAAGACATTCTTCGACATATTTTGTCAGCCTATGTGCTGATTTCATGCCCACAGGCAGCCAATAGTCACTGGTACAAGTGTGCTAGCCATCAAGTACAAAGACGGGATTATGATGGCTGCCGACAACCTTGGTGAGTATTGACCCGACGTATATGATAAGCGGCGGGGTTGAATCGCATGTCATAGCTTCATATGGATCTCTTGCTCGCTTCAAGGATGTACAGCGTCTTCATCCCGTCGGAGACCACACGGTGATCGGTGCTGGCGGAGACATGTCCGATTTCCAGTACATCCAGCAGATGCTAGAGGAACTAGTAACCGAGGAATTTGCATCACAAGACGGGCACACTCTTGGTCCTGTGGAGATACATGAATATATGTCCCATGTCATGTATGCAAGACGCTCCAAGATCAACCCATTATGGAACTCGCTTGTAATTGGCGGCTTCAAGAACGGTAAAAGGTAAGAGTGCCGGCTCTACTCCTAGCAATCCTTCGTTTCACGACACGACATGAATGCAGCTTCTTGTCCTACGTTGACCTGTTGGGAACGACGTACACAGCATCGACCATCGCGACTGGCTATGGTTCCATGATCGCTCAACCCCTTCTTCGCAAAGCGGTTGAGGGCAACGAAACCATCTTGACAGAGGAAGAAGCACTGAAGATTATCGAGAGTAGCATGCGGGTGCTATTCTATCGCGATGCACGAAGCATCAACAAAGTATGTCAAGTACATCTTGTCGTTCCATCTATCTCACACATACCCGCAGTTCCAAGTGGCTACGATCACTGAGAAGGGTGCTACGATCTCGGAGTCCCGCCATTTGGAAACGTCTTGGTCGTTTGCAGAGGGAATCAGAGGTTACGGGTCGCAGACGCAATAAACAAATCGTATAAATCAGCTTGTTCCCGTTGTATGTGATAAACGTTGGATCGATGGCTTGGTGATGCACCTTTCGTCTTCTTTCTCTTTTCCCCGAGGATCGACAGCGTTCGAAAGAGTCCTGAAAGAAGTAGACGATCGTGTCCTATTGACCGTTACAAATATACAAGCGCGTGTAGGAGTAATATAACATATTTACATGGGTATGTAGGGTGCTTGGAGCACTCAGAATGCCCCGGGGATTAGCACCTTCTCAATTGGAGGTTGTCCTCCGACCTCGGCAACCCTCATTGATTCCTGCATTCCTAGCCCAACACGCTCCAGCTCCGACAGTATCGGCCTATAGATACTCTCGTGTCCGGGACCGACAACACCTCTTACCGCCACCTGTTCGTCAATAACTCTCAACGCTGCAAAGGCCACAGGTAATCCAACCGTTCTCGCCATCGCCGACGCACGATCATCGCCCAGCACCATCAGGTTGGAGGTATGTATTTCCGATTTCGCTCCTGGTACTTTAGGTGAGGCGATAATCTCATGCGACATGAGAACCATGTCCTTCTCGCTGAACCTATACTTTAGTTTATGGGCGAGGAGGATGCTGAAGAGATCTATCGGGGCGAGCTTCTCTCTAGGCATGGGCGGGAAAGACTGGATGGGGGCCGACGCATCTATTGAGGGGAGAAGACCTAGCCATCGGAGGGCATCGAAGAGTTCCCGAGCCTGGGATTCGCCTATAAGAGTTTTGATGGCACCCGGGATATCTAGTGTCCCGAATTTGACACCGAGCTTCATGGAAAGAGCTTGTGGGACCAAGGACGACCACCTCTCGAGGTACATCGTTTTATTAGTTTCAAGAATGCCGAGGGATTTGAAGGAGTCCATCAATTTGCTGAACCCGGGGTACCTATCAACGAAAAAGTGTTGAGATTAAATTGGGGGAGAATGAACAAATAGATGCAGACGGCATACGTACCTGAGTGTACCACGAAGGATGGTTCGGATAGGTTCGTCTTCGAGATTATATGTATTAAGGTAAGTCAGACTGTCTCGGTTTGCGATGCCTTCGAGATCGAACTTGTCCGTGATGGGTACGTCGGGGAAATAGGTCTTCAACAGATTATCACCAGCAATATTATATGTCTGACAGGAATTGGCAAATTGGCCTCACATCACATTGGAAAATGGCAGCGTACCGTATGGTTTAACCGATACTGTGCACCATTCAATGCGGCGGCCAAGACGCCTCTGGGGCTCCAACTGAACTTATATCTGAAGGGAACATGGGGCACGTCGGGTGCAGGAAGTCCTCCGCAGAAGGAAATAAAGGACGTGATCGTCTTGCCCTGTGATTTGAGGCGCTCGATAAGTGATATAGCAGAGCAGTGGTCGATGCCGGGATCCAAGCCAATCTCGTTGAGGAGGAGGACATCGGCGTCAATAGCACTGCGTATCAAGGCCATTGTGAGGACAAGAGTGTGGGAGAAGGAAATAGCGGCACAGACCTTTTATTAAGGAGGGCCATGTCGCTGCTAATGTACGACGCGGTGACGAGATGTTTCTTGTGCTCGACGCAAAGTTCGGCAGCCTTAGGGTGGAGCGATGCAGGGAGTAAGCTGTGAGCGTGTTCGATGAAGACCGCCTGCTGTTTCACATAGAGAGACAGACCTGATAACCACGTCGGATTCACTGATTAAGTCAGAAACCGTGTTCAAATCCTTCATGTCAATGATGCGATACTTCACATTGAGATGGCGCTCAGTGAGCTTTTCAACCTCTCTAAGTGAGTTACTGGCTATAAACTATTTATCAGGAAATGATTGACAGACGGGCGGAAAAAAGGATTTACCGATTAACAACTCGACATCTGCGCGCCTAGCGATCTCGTCTACAGCTGGCCCTGCAACCATCCCGCTCCCTAGCATTAGCATACGTTTCTTCTTTCCTCCTCTGTCGGCATCCTTAACATCAGTGGCGCCGACATTGCCCACGTTCAACGGCTTGTAAACATGCTGCTTTTCCGCAGTCTTGGTCTCATGCTCCCTGTTTTCTTCCGTTTCCTTTGAAAATAGACATCAAGAATATACTCGACGCGTCGTCGGCCAACTTCTGCGCCTCGCTCGGATGCTCCGCTCTCCACTTGGCTACATTGTCCTGAAGCCAGAGGTGGGGGGAAGTGAGCTCTCCGTTCATTGCTATCGTCGCGCGATCAAGGGCTTTCATATACTTGTCATCGCTATCAGGCCATTTGTTGGAGTGGTGGGGGAATTGTTGGTATTGTTCAATCAAAGCATTGAGATACGGCGAGAACGCTTCAGCGAAATGCTCTGACGCATCGAGGGGGATTGTAGTTGGCAGAATATCGACGGACATTATCTGCACGGAGGGCAACGAGGGGTCGACCCGTAGCTTATAGAACGGCTCGGATATTGTGCAGGAGCGGGTCATGAACTCCAGTCCACCCTAAACGCAACGAGGAAGTATCCGGGAATGATATAATGTAGTGAGCGATCAATTGTGGTCGACCCAGGGAAACAGAACTTACACCCAAGTCGCAACTGATATCCCCGATATTCAATAACCGTGCACCACCAATGGTACCTGCACGGAATAAAGCTGCTTCAAGTTGTTTGGTTGTCATCAGCCTTGGGAAGGACGATTGCCACCCAGCACCGTTGAGAAGAAGAGTCAAGTAGGGTGCGATCTATGGCCGTGTAAAAACAATTAGCAATTATCCAGGAGTAACTACAGAGCTTAACATACCTTCTCTGCAAAATCGGAGCGATAGGACTGAGGTGCCCTGTAATAATCTTGTCGGTCGTATGGTGCGCCATCCAGCCGTGAGATATAGTGGTGCGGGAGGGCATGTACCAAGTAAATTCTGTCGAGGGGAGTTCCTGTTGTTAAAGAAGGAAAGTTAGAGTGTATCTGTTGTCCGTTTGGAAAGGGGATATAGTATCGCTGTAGCTAGTAAAGGCAGAGGAAGTTACGTACTCGTGTCGCCGACAAGTCGTGGTAAATCCTTGGGCTGAACATATTGTATGGGGAGCTCGCGGAGCATTGATATGCATCCTTGAGAGACGTTCCCGTTACTAACGAATTTGTTAACTTCTGGCTAACTCAAATTATAAAGGGGAAATGGTTCACCCAGTCAAACCGATTACTACAGGGCCTAGCGCCGGGGGGGTCCCCTTCTCCTTGATAGTGTTGCCTATCTGTTTGAGCGAGGCTCGAAGGGCCGATAGTGACGACTGTGTGTGCGGTCGGGGAGTGTACTGCGATATGCGCAAAATGAGTTGTTGAAAATAGGGGAAGGAGAGGGGTTAACTAGATCAAGCGACGGAAACACACCAGAAAGGGAGAGGCAATACCCATCTCAAGGTGTGAGTGTGCCATCGAAGAAAGCGACTCCAAAACACCCGCGACTGTGCATCCATTGGAAGATTTAGCAGAAGTCATGTGAGCGCGTGAGGTCGTCAGACTAACCGCCGGCAAACCATCCAAAGCCCACCACTCTTTTGTCCGATTCTTCGTCCTTAATGAGTTCGTAGTCAATGAGTCTCGGTGCTCGCGACATGAACCCATTGAGGTCATCCCTCAAGTTGTATTTCGGGAGGAACTTCGCAAGAAGGCCCGTATTGTACGGTTGTCCTTTGGCGGTGTGAGAGAACATGACATGTGTTCGTGGATTGTCGAAAGGCGGACGCGTGAGTACGGTCTCTACTGGGGGCTCCTTGATGCCAAGTACGATGTCCGCATCCTCAAGAGAGGGTACAATCTTCGCTCCTGCCTGTCGAACACGTTCAGAAGACGAGATGGGAGAGAAAACGGCCTTGAATCACCTCAACCAGCTCCTTCTCCGACCAAATCCTTCGCTGACATCTTTCTACAAAGACCTTTACGTCCTTCCTTCTGAGGTTGTAGATGTGTGTGGGGGTTAGAGGGCAACGACGTTCCCAGATGCGAGCTGGGTCTTCTTTGCGGATGCCGACGACGACGTTTCGAGCTGGTCGGGCGAGCGAGGCCATGGTGGTCGATTTGAAAGTGTAATTGCAAAGGGAAGAGAGTATATGCGTGATAACCCCCTTGGATAATCGTGGATCCGCCCGTCGTGTTGGACGGCGGTCGGACCTCGAGATATGATTTCATGGTCGGCGTTTATTGCATGCCAGGGTGGCGACGGTCGAAGCCAAGTTAGTTAACCCCACATAGAGGTTCGCCCGAGCATCAACAATTCGAACAAGTTCAGAGGATTGTACGTATGAAATTCACAAGTTCAAGTGTCTCAAGAGACAGCGCGTCGGCCGTCGTACGTAGGATAAACAATAGTCGTCAGAGTATTAAGAGTCATATTCTACTACACCTAATGCCATATCCATGCAAAGAATCTAAACTCTACCTTCTCTAGCCCGACTACCCTTCGTCTCCACTCTCACATACTCCGTCTCGTCGACACCCTCACCATCTTTCCTGACGGCCATATACGCCTCGCCGAGCAGTTGCAGCGCCACAGCGCGAAGTTGCAACTTTTCTCGAGGTACCGAAGGGTCGCTGAGCACACGATCGCACGTCTCCCGCAGGACTGATTCAATTTCGAGTTTGGTTCCCTGCAGGAGAGCAATCGATCAGCATTTGTAGATAGACATACGTAGCATCGCCCATGCGCATACCTTGAATAACGCCTGTAATCCCTTCTCTGCAGCTTGTTCCTCCAGTTTTCTCTTCTCCTCAGGGCTGAGGTTGCCTGCTTTCTCCGCCGCCTGGATCTGATCGAATACGGCTTTGAGCTCGATCGCCGAACGGAGGGTTGATACGCTAAGGGTTGTCAATGGATCAGTGCACATCAATAGACATTCGACTTACGTTTCACTAAAGACATGGTATTTGCCTTGTACATTATGCAGCCACCCTCCAACGCCCATGAATGACTGATTCGTCGCGAGATGATGTTTCGCCTTGGAGGCGTATACAAATCCGATAGCGTGTAGCAGGTCCACACCGTACGACTCTTTCTTCAGTTCTCTATACACCAGTCAACACAAGCCCACTCCAACAAAATGGCAAACACTTACTCGGCTTCAATTTGACATATCGTCTTCCAGCTTGTCGCCACATCCTGGTCATTAGGGCCCGACGCAGATTCTGAGAAGATCCCCAATTTGCGAGTGAGATTGTCCACGAGCTTCTGTACCCTCTCTGCACGCGCCGCCGCTTTCTGAGTATATCAGCTTCCAAATGCGGCGCGCACGAGCGAACGCGGGCACACGTACCTCCACAGCCTTAGCACGGTCCTTCTCTTCCTTCTTCGCTTTCTCCTCCTCACTAAGGATTTCCCTCCCTTTAGCATCTCTCAATTTCTTACCATCCGCTTCGCCGCCCTCCGCCTCGTCGGCCTCCTGAAGCGCTGCTTTCATATCCCTCGCCAAGCTAATCTGTCCTATGATCGGGAGGAACCGCTCCCCACCGAAGATCGCCCCAAAGACCTCCTCTGGGTCGACATATCCTCCTTCTGGCGCAGAGTCCTTCGGCCCGAATTCGTTGTATTTAGAACGGAGGACAGGGTCGGATAGTGTTTGGTAGGCTATTGCAATATCCTTGAACCGTTCTTCGGCATGAGGATCGTCTGGATTCTTATCAGGATGATGCTTGATGGCCAATCTGCCTGCAAGAATGTCAATAGGCTGCGCTCGATTGGCGTTCGATGCGGGCAAACGTACGATAGGCTTTTTTGATGTCGTCTGTAGTAGCATCGACGGCGACACAGAGTATGTCGTAGTACCCTGTCTCGAGAGGGCGTTCCTGTGTTCCGATCTTACGCTTCCCTCCTCCTACTCGTACATTGGACTGCGCGGTTGACGCACCTGCGGTGCTTGGAGACGGTCTATGGGAAGACGAAGTGGAAGCACCCCCAGAATTGGACGTGGAGGTCGAGGTGAGTTGGTTGGGATAGAACGCGTGGGTGAGGATGGATTTACAAGAGAAGCAGCGAATTTGGAGGAGTGAGCCTGGCCGAGGTTGAGTGGTGACAGGGAATTCGAGGGCGGTGTGACATTGAGGGCATTGCGTGCGGATGTGGGGGACGATTGGGCGCGATTGGATGATGTTCGGGTTCGTCGTCGACATTGCGCTGGCTGTGGTGTAGAAGAAAGCCGTTCGCCCCTTTGAAGCCACGGTACCCTAAGCGCTTACTCCTTTTTTGGAGAGAGGGCGCGTACTTATTTCGATCGAATTCCTTTCAAACTTTCCTTCACAATTCCTTCCGCAAACCCCGTAACTGCTGGATATCGGAGACTCGAGAGGAAATCATTTCTGTACAGGCGAATCACGCATTGATGAGTTACGTCAACAGTCTTGCCATCAACCTGTAATTGCTAGCAAGCCGTATCTAGCCGCAGGTAGTCGTATCTAGTCAATATTCTTCAGTCTCTACCTCGGCCGTGGGTACACTGTACTGCCTTTTCTCCTCAGTGCAGGTCCTGCTGGGACTCTGGTGTACATATACTATCAATGGTCCACCTTTATCAAGGTGAGGGACGAGTCGCCATAGCCTACCAATACCTGTCCAGACAACCACGGCTACTGGGCTTCCTCTTGCGAGATAAAAAAATATGATCCTGACGCTGTTTCCCCCTCGTTCTAGCTTCAGCGCCGACTAAATGATCACACATTCGCGCCGAACCGCAAAACCAGGCATAACTACTTGATCCATCTTCAACACTAGACATAACCATTCACTCCCTAACTGACTCCATCTCGCCTCGTTGATGCGCTTGCTACCATGGGGGTGTCCAGACAAGCGACTCTTATGGTGCACAATACCCACCGCCAGTTCCGCTGCGGCTGGTGTTACTGGATCAATGGAAGACTTGGACTCGCTCGACAAGTTCTGCACCCCGGTAGCCTGAAGCAGTCCATTCGGGCACTGGACATGTCTTCACTGCCTTTACTATTACCGTTGCAAGCTGACGTATAGCTTTCGTTGTTTTCCCGAAGATTGCTAGATAGCCACGGCCAAACTTCAAAGAACGGTGCGTCCTACCCGGGAAGCATGCGACTTTGTGGGTTCTCGCACTCCCACCCGACGGTGCATTACTTGCTACACCCGCGTCCTAGGGTGACTTCATCGCGCAAGGGACGAACCAGTATAGCTGTTTCTAAGAACAGCAGTGTTTATGCACCGGTTAGAAACATCGGCATGACCTCGGGACTCTGGCCCCATGGTACTTTACCTTTCTCGAAGTTTTCTAAATGTAGTCTCTTGTTCCGAGCTACCCAGTATCTATTTGTGTTCCTAGAAGTGGTCTTTGTTTATATTTAGGTGGAATTGAGACTATAGGGAGTATGTCGGGTAATTTAATGAAGCGTTGGGGATGAAGCATAGAGGTGGGTAAGTCGTTGAGTTGTATGTTAGTTCAATGTCACGTCTCGGGTGGACTGCCGTCTTAGCAGTGGACGTTTTGTTGTTAGAAAAGTCGAGTATGGAAACTTTGATATGTAGCCACTGGCTCACTGAGCATTACTCATAATCTTCTGTTGTGGAAAGAACTAGCGTTGACAGTCGACTCTATTCAAGGAAGTAACAAATGTGGGAATTGATTACATCAGCAATCAACACCAATAGCGGCGACCGGTTGCACTATGGCTTACATCTACTATCAACCATGCTGCTCGGAATAGAGTCCACGCAAACAAACAAACATTCCTTGGAATGTACTCTGAAAGTATCCTGGTCTTTTGGTACACTGATTCATGCCGAGAAGTTGCTTCAACCATCAATGCACCTGACTCAAGGATTGCGGTTTATGCTTATGCAACTCAACCCTCCACTGCACAGCTAGAACCCAAGAACACTCCCTGCTACTTACACGACGCATGATCGCCGTTCTATCCCTTATCATGTAGAAGCCGTTTCCTTTGTTACGATGCTTCGACAACGGAGGAATTCCCGGGCGAGGTATTCCCGAACTCGTCGCGCTCCAACATATCTGGCTTCTCCGTATCTACAAAAGGATAATCGACCATTCCGAGCGGACCGCCCTTGAATACGCATTGACTTGCTTCCGGACCGTTTCAAACCTTCGCATTTTTGGGCACCCAGTAATCTTAGGACAGAGTGTCTATAAAGGCCGGCAAAATGGGCTCAATCGACAATTGCTGCGGATATACGCAACTTCAGTACCATCTCTTTCAATGAAGCTCTCTGTCTCTCTAGTCTTCCTCGTCGCTGCTGCGTCATCTGTAGCTGCTCATGGAGTGATCACTACTCCTAGTCCTCGCGTCGTAAGTCATGGTGGTTTCAATTTCCTTCCTTCGTCTAACCCATAGTATAGGTTGGCGCTGCGAATCAGGCTGCTTGTGGTACGGGTGCTTACACCGTCCTCAAAAGTGGTATGTAGTACTATGTGGTGGCCAGTTCTGCAATATCTCACCTTTGAGATGGGTGGTAGACAAAGCTGGACCGGTCAGTTGACTTCGGACCAGGTCCACGATATCGGCTGACCATATTGGCCCAGATCGAGAATGCAGTTGCCAAAATTGATTCTTCCTTTGATGCTCAGGCCTGTCAACTGTTCTTCTGCAGAGGCTACCAAGTACGCACATTTTTTTTCTTAATCTTGCAGCGGTGCCACAGTTTACCCCATCCTGTCACATAGTTGGAGGACAACATCAAAAACACCCGCAAATACGCCCCAGGAACCGTAGTGCCATTCCACGTTGACCTCATCGCCCACCACACTGGCTCGGCCGTAGGTTATCACCAATCTCGTACTAGAATTATGCTGAATAGTCCCCATTACGTAGAATGTCTCGGTTGTAAGTATTCAAACCCACCCTATGGTAGCCACATACCGATAGCTTCCTCTGGAACCGTAGGTCAACCTCGCCACTCAGAAGACAATCGGAACGCCGCTGTTCTTGTGGCCAGTTTACGCCAACGACTCCCTCGGGCCATCTGCTTGGCCGAAGAATGAGAGTAAGTCGTGTCCGGATCCAATGATTGTATTGAAATTGATCCTTTCGCTTCCGAAGCCGATTTCGAAATCACGATCCCAGATTTGGGATCTCAATGCTCTACCGTTGGAGCCTGTGCTATTCAATGGTGGTGGTGCGTCTTCGCCCATATATTACCCCTTTAACAACTCGAGCTGACTGTTGTATAATTCAGGTATGCGTCGAAGGTCAGACAGACCTACGAAAGCTGCATCGACTTCACTCAGTGATTCATGGCTCTCTATGAGGGGTGTTGGAAATCCCAGTCTAAACCCCTTCCTGTATCAACGTAGACGCGTCTCCTTCATTGTTCCTAATCAGCCCTCCTTCATATGAGTATGACCGTTTCAGGAATGAATCTATGCAACGATTTCTCCCTGATCGTGTCACAGTAGGTCACTCCACGTTACTTTAAACTCTACCTTCCCCTTTTGGACGACAATGCCCCTCGTCAGTCGGCCACAGTCAGCCACTTGAGTGGGCCATCGAGCCACCGATGGCGCTTTCACACTCTACTTTCTCCCCGCAACCACTTTGTTCTGTAGTTTAATCCCTCTAGAGCGGCACCACTCACCCCATATCTGGACGACATCTTCTCTTGTTCTCAGAAGACTTCAACCCGACTTCGCAAAGATGTCGACACCACTCGCCACTACCATCCTTCTATCATTTGGCATCTCTTCTACAGCGATGTCCGCTGTCTCCTCCACATCTACTGCGCTTCCCGACGAAGTGAAGACGCGAGGAAACGCCTTAGCAGCCGCTATAGCAGTGGCCGCAGTCGGCATGCTCATCGTAGGAATTTGCGTCTTTATACTTTTTACAGCCATGCGAAGGCAAAAGAAGCAGAACTATGGCTTGCGCATTGACCTCGAGGTAAGTCTCGACGCCAATGCTCACGAACTCAACGTCATCGTCCGTTAGCAACATACGAACGCGGAGGCAACTATCTCCGGCCCGCTTGATTTGCAGAAGGGAGGCCTGCGGACTCTTACACTCGCTCATCGAGCAGTGGTAACCACCGGACATACGTTCATACCTCCTAAACAGACATCGAAGGATGTTGGTCTCCGCGTATTGGTTCTTCCAGAGTTGGCGAAATCTCGCAAAACTTCGACATCAAGCAGCGTAGAAGATGCTCACCGATCAGGAAGAACTCAATTGCCATTGGCTACTGTGTCGAAGCCGTTCCCTTCTTACCAAGGCCGTAGCTTGTCCTAGTTCAATGATGGCGCAACTATATCAACTACAGACTTGAAGTGTTTATATAGGAACGCCCCTGAAGGCCCCTCATTTATTCGGTAGTGCTCTGTCCGCAATGTCTTATTTATAGCCCATCCGTTCGGTCGATAATCAGTCCGCTTTCATATTCAAGCCGTTCGTGGTGTAAGCCGGTCTCCTAGAGGCTCTTGTCAGCGTTTAAGGATGGTCAGTGTCGCCTTGAATAGGCGCCGGGAAAGACAATTCTACTCAACCACAACCATCCCTATACAACATCCCTATACACCCTGACCACCGCTAGTGGATCGAGAGGTCCGCCCTATTCTACGTAGCATCCTAGTGTATGACACGACGATGGTGGACCCCGAAACTCGCATGAGAAATCGCCCAACCATATGAACCTACCTCACCAATCCTGCATTCCGCCATTAGCAAATACGACAGCAAACTAAAACAACTTGCCAACACGCCTAGATTACCGGATCGCGTTACAGCCTACCTCTACAAATGCCTGCCCACCGGAGCCGTTGGAAATAACCAAGTGATAGAATTTCGTGGCGACGCCGACATCAATTTACTCTCCTCCTTGGCCGTCAAAGATGCATTGGATGCTACGAAAGGAGCGGTCGATCCCAGATGTCACGAAATCACGACGCGCATCCTTTCGAGTAATGACATCCTCGGCCGGATTGCATACGCGATGGAATTACACAAAGATCTCAATTTTAAGGCTGACTCAAAAGATGTAGGGCAACTCGACTATCGTAGTTTATATCACCGTCCTCCGCCACCGAAGGTTTATGCGGATCTCTTTGAAGTGCATATAGCAGGGCGAGTCGATACTCTGGTTTGGAACGGACAGTGGTGTGGTTTGGTTCACTCATGCAAATGCTGATGCCGGCAGCATTGGCCGACTTCATGGCCAGTCCACAACTACGTCTCATCTCATCAACATTCCATGAAGAGGATTACGTGTACTACCCCGCCAACTATGCGAACGCCATTTTGGAAGGAATTAGGTCTTTCGATGTTCTAGCTACTCCCCTCCAACTCTTTTCATCGACAGCAATTCATTTTGTGGGGCAAATTCCTGGTGTAGCCGATCTGCCTCACCTGAGCGACATCGAAATCGGCACGCGACTCCATTTTTACTGTCTACACATCACCGTCTTCTTCTGGCCCGGTTACTATCGCCCTTTCGGGCGGCTGCGGACTCTTGACGGTTCGTCGCCATGTTGACATCGTTGCTAATCATGCCATTATGATCTATCAAAGGGCATAGCGAAAGGACTGCTGAATGATTTGTGCCTTCGTGCGATTGCAATGCGTTGTCGAATCACTCTAAACATATCTACTCAAAAGGATCAGTACAATATCGCTGCCTGCGAAGTGGCTCTTGCTTTCCGAGCAGTGGTGGGGAATGCCTACACGGCGCGGTGCAGGGATTCATGAAGGTGCTATACACTTTTTTGCCTTTTTTGAGTGTTGACTGATTTCACGCTTGCATTAGGCTACGTCCCATCCTTACTCCTCGATATCAATTCAATAAGGTCACTTGGCCCATGAAATCCGCCACGGAATCTACATCACCGGATGCATTTCGAGCTGAGTGTAACATTATTCCGACATTATGCCCAGGAGTTATTAAGCTTAAAAACATATTGTGCTTGACGCCTTCGCATGTCACCGGGAAGAGGAAGAAGGCGGAACAAGACAACAAGCGAGGCCGGAACATCGGTCTCGGGAGGTGCTCACCCAATCATGCCCCTCAAACGGCGACGTCTAGGACCTAAGGAAACTCAAGGCGATGCTAACTCATCAGCATCAAGTGGCGTTCAAGCAACCTCAGCCGTCGAGAGGTTAGAATCGCGATGTGTCGGACCATCTCTCCTCTTGCTCCAACCCCCGCAAGAGGGTAAAGAAAACTCTGACCCGCATGATGGATCTCCAGGCAGCTCTCGCTCGCATTTGGCAAGACAACCTCTCGTTTCGCCGTTATCCCTCCTCTGACGGTTGGTTCCCTCCTGCAAAACACGACTCAGAAGCCCGTAAAAATATTCCTTGTACCTTTGGTGCGAAGCAACCCCGTTTGACCCGCCCTGCAAGTGTCAACACTCCCCAATCTGGTGATTGTCCATGCCCCCGGAGTCTTTCGCATCACAGGCGCCTCGCGGTCAAGTCTCAGACACTCCGCTGGCCGTTTTACAAGCTTCCGGATCAAGCCCATCCCTTCACTCCTCTGGAGCCCCGCCCCGAGATGCTGATCTACCGACCATCCTGGAGCCGAAACGGTCGGAACCGTCTTCTCTTCGGTATGCGTTGGACACTAGTACTTTGCCTCCTCGTTTTCGACGTTTCCGTTCAGCCTGCTACAACTCCTTGATCCTCGAGGATGCCCCAGTGCTGTAAAACCATACCATAATAGGTCCCTTCCGCCGAACTCTTCCTTCAACATATCAACACGTCACCCTGGCGAGCTTAGTTACTTTCCCTCAGTCACAACACGAATCTATGCGATCATTGGTTTGTACCCAGAGCGTAGAAGGCCTCAACAGCTTCTTCGCGGAAAAGCAAACTACTTTAGATTACCATACTCGTCTTGTACTTCGAACTTGCCATTCATCAATTTCGTGCCTCCTGGCTGATGAAGATCAACCCTTACTGTGTGGTACAAGTTGAACAAGCCTCAAAGGATTCGTGCATTTATGTACGAGCAATAGTAGAGTTGCAGAAAGAAGAGGGGAGCTTCGACTCTCACGATCACTAGTGTGGCGACTCAGTGTACAAAGCACTACAATCTACATAGTTGATCTAGCGAACCATCGAAGGTGTTAGTAGTCCAAATCCTGATCTTGGAAGTCATAAGCTGCTCAAAACTGTTGCAGTTTGCTCTCTCCGATACTTCCAATCGAATCCAGTCGTTATCATAGCCAATGGCCGAAAGCGAGAAGTTGAAAGTAACGAAGTACAATCCGTTAGCAGCGCAACCTTTGCATGGCTTTATGCCTCGGAAAGCAACTGGCGCACAGGCCAGGAAAGCTTTGGTACGCGAACAACGGTCATTTTGCGATGGGTCATGCTTGACCTTGAAATTCCGTGCCAGCAACATGATCTCAACCCATTCACCAAGCCGCTCACGCCGCATACCGCGCAATACAGGAAACTTCTGACATCCAGGGAGAAGCTTCCCGTCTACAGGAATATGGATGATTTCTTCACAGTGGTGAGTGCTACTAACGTCCCTTTGAATATTTGGGGAAGCAATGGTGGCCAACGCCTCAAGCCCTAGTAGTTCAGTAAGAACCAGATCGTCGTGATAGTGGGAGAGACAGGGTCTGGTAAAACTACACAGTAAGTGAGGTCCACGTTTTAAAGAGTATAGACGGTCAACGGTTGTACAGAATCCCGCAGTTCGTGGCCTATTCAGATCTAGCACATTCGAATGGGAAGATGATTGCATGCACACAACCTCGTCGAGTAGCAGCAATGTTTGTCGCAAAGCGTGTCGCAGAAGAAATGGATGGTGCGGGGGATATGCCATTGCAATGTCTCAATTGGTGCTAAAGACA
Organism: Pleurotus eryngii var. eryngii; assembly: GCA_029467805.1. Lineage (NCBI taxonomy): Eukaryota > Fungi > Basidiomycota > Agaricomycetes > Agaricales > Pleurotaceae > Pleurotus > Pleurotus eryngii. The sequence goes on from SZVJ01000003.1 coordinate 3,146,648, forward strand.
CTTGTAGTTCAACTCGGACGCCAAGTCGGGTACTCGATTCGATTCGAAGACATGACTGAACCAGGGACCACCTTCCTCAAATACATGACCGACGGTATGCTTCTGCGCGAAGCGATGAATGACCCCGACCTTCAACGATACTCAACTATCATCCTTGACGAGGTTCACGAACGTACCCTTGCTACCGATATTCTAATGGGCCTCCTCAAAGCCCTTGCCAAACGACGCGCTGATTTGAAAATCATCATTATGTCTGCCACTCTCGACGCCGTCAAGTTCCAAAGGTACTTCAGTCTGCGTTCGGACACGAAGGCACCGATATTCAAGGTTCCTGGTCGTACACATCCGGTGGAGATATTCTACACCCAGGACCCCGAGCCAGACTACGTTGAAGCGGCAATCCGAACCGTACTCATGATACACCGGGCTGAAGATCCTGGGGACATTCTTCTATTCCTGACCGGTGAAGAAGAGATAGAAGACGCGTGCAGGAAAATCAAGCTCGAGGCAGATGATCTCATCAACCAGGATCCCTCATCTGTCGGCCCAATCGTCTGTATACCACTCTATTCATCGCTACCACCCATGCAACAACAACGCATCTTCGACCCCGCCCCAGCTGCTCGTGGGCCCGACTATCCGCCTGGTCGAAAAGTGGTTGTATCTACAAATATTGCGGAGACGTCGCTCACGATCGACGGCATTGTTTACGTCGTCGATCCAGGTTTCTCCAAGCAGAAAGTGTACAACCCCCGAATACGAGTCGAGAGTTTACTGATCAGCCCTATATCCAAAGTCTCAGCACAGCAGCGCGCCGGACGAGCAGGTCGCACACGGCCTGGCAAGTGCTTCAGGCTATACACGGAGAAAGATTTCATGTCGCAGCTCGAGGAGCGAACATACCCTGGGATCTTGCGAAGTAATCTTAGCAACACGGTACTTGAGCTTGTTAAGCTTGGTATCAAGGTGAGACGAGTTGCATCCGTTTCACTTGTTTAATTTCCTGATAACATCCTACAGGATCTCGTTCGATTTGACTACGTTGATGCACCTGCACCTGAGACATTGATGCGAGCGTTGGAGTTATTGAACTTCTTGAAAGCGCTCGACGACGACGGAAACCTGACACCGCTAGGTTCTATGATGGCAGAGTTCCCTCTTGATCCTCAGGTCTGTCTCTGTCAATCTCTTATCGGCCGAGCGCTGACCTGAGCCAGTTAGCAGAGCTGCTCATTGTGAGCCCCGAGTTCAAATGCAGCAACGAAATCCTCACGATTACTGCCATGCTTTCGGGTGCGCCTATTTTGTTATCCCTTACCCTCATCGTGTTGATTCCGATCCAGTGCCGAACATCTGGGTTCGTCCGCCAAACCAGAGAAGCCAGGCTGACGCTGCCAAAGCTCTCTTCACCGTGCCGGACGGTGACCATCTGACACTCCTCAATGTGTACAATAAGTACATGCAAAGTACGTCCAGCCTGTCCCAGGTCGCATTTCGACACATTCAATTACTCGCATCGTAGATAAATTCGACAAGAGCTGGACTTGGTCAAACTATGTTTCAGGTCGAGCGCTTGCTCAAGCGGAAAATGTCCGCGCCCAACTGCAGCGAAACATGGAGAGGTTCGAGCTGGAGCTGATGTCAATAAGTGACGAGAAGATGCTGTACCAATCAATCCGGCAAGCACTTGTCTGTGGATTCTTTATGCAAGTAGCCCATCGCGAGGGTGAGAAAGGGAGCTACCTGACGGTGAAGGACAATCAAGTCGTCGCTTTGCACCCTTCTTGCGGATTGGACACGCAACCCGAATGGGTGCTATTCAATGAATTCGTTCTTACTATGCGGCCGTACATTCGCACTGTTTCCGAAGTCAGGCCAGAGTGGTATGTCTCTTCCTCTTCTCCAAGTTCGTGGGTGCATCTAAAATATGTATAGGCTTCTCGAGTTTGCTCCGAGCTATTTCGACCTGTCTACCTTACCAGACGGCGAGACTAAGCGAGCGCTCCAGAAGGTTATGAACAAGAAGTTGGGCAAGTCTGTCACTGCGGCTGAGAAGCGGCCTATCACGAAGGCAAAGAAAAAAAGTACAGCAAAAAAACAGGCTGAAGTCGAACAAGAGGATCAAGGACGCGCCGTACACTCTCCTGCCCACAGTTCTGACGTGCCGTCTGCACATACCTTGGAAAATGTGACTACGACATTCTCGCAAATATCTATCTGACGATCACTTGTCGGCGACAAGTTACCTGTCTTATGCCCTTCCGCCTTCGGAACCTATCCTGCTTGCTCTTCACCTGTTCCGCCTTGTGCCCTGTCCATACCTTGGAGCCTTCGACACTCTGACAGTGTCTGGGATCCTTCGTGTTCATTTCCCATATATTCTCCTAGAAGCGGATTCCAGGATGGATTAAGCGGGTTACTTTTTCGCTCCAGTTCGAAACAATACAACGAACTCCTCTCCTCATCCTCGTACCCAGCAATCATCATGCCTTTGCTTGCTTACGCTTACACTCCACCTTGTCCTCTTGGTTCCCTCACCTTCAGGGTAATGGCTTTGCTAGCTACCTCGCTGGACCATCTATGTCGCACATAACGTCAACAATCTCTCAGATCCATCTTCTCCGTGGATCTTCCGTCCTGCGATCATTTGGTCATGTAAACTACGTGCTCAATACTCCATATTTCATCGTGGCATCGTATTCTAGCCCTCCCGTGTAACTTGATGGGTGTTTGGGCTCTCAGAGGCTGGCAATGCTGTGTCCACGGTTATGGCCAATATCTTCGTCGATGTTCCTGCCATTGCTTTTCCCCTTTGCCTCGATATCTACCAGCAGACTGCTTTTGCTTTACTCATCTACGCTTCCTTTTGACCTTGGGTTACTTACCTTGTTCACTACAAGGGTCGGCAATCCACCAATATATGTTCTGAGTGCTTTGCAATGACAAGCTGACAGCATCTTTGGAGGGGTACAGATGCAATCTAGAATTCAAGTCAGGCGGGGGTGAAGGCCGTGATTAACTCCTCCGATTCTACTTACGGTCTGACACAGATGTCGTAAGATCACTGCCTCAGCCTTGTTCGAGGCATCGATCGATTGACTCTTACAATCATTCTACAGATCAGCGGCCACGCGAAGTATGTAGGCGTAGAAAATTTGGGGTTCAAGTGTTATTGTTTGTAGTCCATCAAGTCCATCGATGGAAGAAAATCCGGAACTCGGTAGCCTGTCGACGCTATCAGTTAAAAGTGCTAGGCAGGTTTCAACTGTTGATTTCCTCGATATAACAAGACTGGCCCGCGAAGGAACCAGGAAGTCTGGCAAGTATGGTTAGCACACGTACTGGGGCGCTTCGAAAAGGGTTTCCGCAGCAAGCAGCAAGGTAAATCAGCTCCCCGTGTATTGGTCAACTGGAAGAAGTTGAGGCGGTTTCCAATTCTACTCAGGTTGATTGGTGATACGCTGATCACGCTTAGACCGTTTCATCGCTAGTTAAAAGGCAGACAAGGAGCGCGACCTACCCATATCCATCACCTCAGATGGGCAAGAAAGACACCAAGAAGACTGCTTCCTCGAGCTCAAATCCGAAGCCGACATCAACACCGACCGATGTCTCCCAGACGCCAGCTGCTAGTGAACAACCGAAGAAACTCACAGCAAGGGAGCTTCTGCTGAAGGCCTTCGACGCGTTGCCGGTCTTGGACAAGCTACGTGCAAAAGCGGGTGGAAGCAAGGACGCCGAAATGCTTGTACACATAGAAAGATATATCACGACGCAGAAAGAAGCCGACAAGGCTAGTACACCGACGATTGGGGAGATAAGATGTTACTTATGGTGTTGTCGATCAACAGTTTGGGTTCTCCTCGGTTAAGTCTCCCATGTTAGAAGAGCTGGGGATCCGTCAAGCTGAATTCAACTTCGATTTGGAGACGTTGCGGACGATCGCCAGTTCGCGCGTTATAAGCGTAAGGTTTGACGAGGACCTGCGCTATCTGAAAATGTCAGGTTTATCGACGGTGTGTTGTGCTCCCGCTTGTCCTTCCGCCGCAAAACAATGTCAAGGAATATTTCACTAGAAAGAACAGCTATCATCCATCGTAACGGTAAACTATCTATTAGAATCCATGTACAATGCTCCTCCGCGCTCCAAAGATGTCGACGAGCCTCAAAACCCTAAAATCTCGCCGGAGTTGACGATCCCCCCTGGTACTCATATAAACGAGGACAATGGTATACAATACACTTTTCATGGAGCTGCCGATTACTTGGTTTTTTTGGTCGACAAAGACTGCATCCTACAAGGTGTAGACATCGATACACTGCTCAAGTTGAAACACTACTCCAACGGGAGTCTTGTCATCGTCGAAGTGAAAAGTTCTGCCAATGTCTTTACCCCTGGGCATATTGCCGAGGCCGTAGCGCAGGTGGCGACGGCGAGTCTACATACTGGGTATACACTATCTTCCATCTCTCTTCTCAGAAGTATTTTTCTCATCTTATTATTGCGGCAGCCGGGATCACCGTTTTATCATGACCGACTCCCAAGAATGGAGATTTTGCATTTACCGCCGAGAGGAGAAGACATACCACATGTCTCACTCACTTAGTGTCCTTACCCATGGGAACAAGGCCATCTTGACAGCCCTGGATGAATGGGTGAGTACTTCCAGTAGCGATGCACACTGAGTCTGATAGACTACTAGGTGTGGGATGCTAATCTTGTAAACTCGCCGGATCGGCTTTGGGCTTACCGAACAACAAGCAAAGACAAGTGCTAAGGCCCGTAGCACAATTACAAGTAGGCGAGATTCGAGAGTGATATATAATCTAGTAATGGGGACAGGAGCATCAAGTAGCGAGATATAACTCCCATAAAGCCCTATAGATAGGCCAATACTATTCGTCTACTGGGAGATGTCCTATCTTCGTATGTGATATAGAGACGGCCAGATTCTTCATCATAAGAAAGGTGGTGAACAAATTCGTTGTCCAAAAGACCGGAACAAACTAATCGTGTTGCTTGGATGTGATGTGAAGACGGAGCAGCGTCAAGGCGCATTAATCCACGACTCATTGCGTGGGTGACAGGAAGGGCAAATAGCCTGACGAGGCGATCTGGTAGATAGTGAACCCCTGAAAATCTACCCAGAATAGTTACTTCGTCTCTTCCCTTGCTATAGGGCACATCGGACCACATATGTTGGCTGTCAACATCATATGCAACGTCGACGCCATCTGGGGAAGAAAGAGTTGAGATACAGCGAAACCGCCCCGTCCATATGATGAATTGAGGTGGAGGCCTGTTGCTTGAGGGGTGATTCTCAAGTTGAATAGAGGTTACTCGGGGAGTGCGCAGACAATCGCCTCCTTGAATGGTGCGCCATATAGAAGGGCGATACACAGATGCACCGGCCACGTGCGTCCCAGCAACCGGGTACACATTAGGAAGCGTAAACATCCGATGAAACGTGCCACCGGCATTAACGACAATGAAGTAGCGTTGCGATATCATAGTGATGGACCCTCCCCGCGGGCATTGCTAGTAGGTGACCTCAGCGAGGGCATGGTGAACTTCAATGTTGCTCACCGGATCCTTCAGTCTCATGATAGAGGTATGAAGCCCCTCGGCGTACATACGGATATACGCAAATTGACCGTCATCGGGATCGTCCCAGAGGATTGCCAGATATGTTGGGTCGAAAAACAGCGCGCAGATCTTCTGATTCACAGAGAAATAATCTATCTGTTCAGATGTTCCCCCTTGGGCGTCGCAGCGATAAATCGAGATATGTGAGAGTAGCCTAGGGAATAATTCGATAACGCATTGGAAGGAATCAGAATCTAAGATACTCACAGTGGTCTACCGTGGAAATTACGCTCATCTACCTCTTCCAACGATACGACGACGACGTTGATGGCAGTAGAACCGACGGGAACTGCATGCCAAGAGTATATCGGGTGCTTAGAGGGTGGCACGAGGAGTCTCCCCTCTTCCAGCGTGCCAGCATTCCAGTCATGCACTACTAGCTTGCGTTCCGAATCTTGTAAAGTGGTGAAATGTCGGCCACCAGGGAGAGGAACAGGGAAAAGACCAATTACATCAAAGGATCGAATGGTCGTGAAGGTCGTGATTGGGTCCACCCCTCTAATTTTACGGTCCAAGGTAGTCAGTCGTAAAGTCGCTGTCATGATTTCATCCAGCTCCATTGCGTCCAGGCTTAAAAGGATTCGAGGAATTGGCCGGACTTCCAGAATATCGCGTAAAACCAGAAGCCAGATTGATCTATCTTGTAGAAGATTGAACAGTCGTTTCGAGGTCTGGTCAAACGAGGGCTTAGAGCTAAGTACGCCCTAATGTAAAGCCAATGCTTACCGCCCGCAAACTGCATAGGTCCTGAACAGAAAGGTAAAGCGATAGCACAAACGCCACATCGTAGGGGATGTCATCCAGGGTTTTTGGCGGCTGCCAGAGTATCGACCTCAAATGTCGAAGCAGGATAGAGTGCGACCAGTCCAGGCGCACGAGTCGCAAGACTTCTGTAGTCATTGAAGATGCCATAGCAAGAAGCTCTAGAAATACATTGGGCATTGGACGGGGCAAGTTTACAATGGTGCGGCCTGCAAGGCGTGGCAAGGGTCCCAGTCAAGGCAAAGTTTGCGAAAGCCACCATCGGCTGTTTCCGGTTCGTGCACCGGTGCTCTATATCAAGCCACGGGCGCTTCCTGGGACTACGCTACAACATCGACATCTTTCTCCAGGGGATTGATACGCGGTTCACGCATATGCTCGATATCTGCGTGCCCCTCTGATTCTATCTCGTAGAAGATTGAACAGTCGTTTCGAGATCTGGTCGAACGGAACAACAACACTGAGCTCGGTACGCCCTAATGTAAAGCCAATGCTTACCTCCCGCAAACTGCATAGGTCCTAAACAAAAAGATAGTGCGATAGCACAAATGCCACATCGTAGGGGATGTCATCCGGGGTTCTTGGAGCATCGACCTCAAATGTCGAAGTGCGACCAGTCCAGACGCACGAGTCGCAAGAATTCCGTAGTCATCGACCGTGACGTTTGTCATCGGACTGGGCAAGTCTACGATGGAGTCAAGGCTAGACACCAAAGTACTACCACGTTACACTTTGACAGTTCACGCCACTTTTCGGAGAACCACCGTCGAATGTCTCGCTTCATTGTGCGTGAGGTTGATACAGGCGATCTCTTGTACGGGCCGGCCCCAGAAGCGACGGTCCACAAAGTTCGCGAATGATTAATGAACGTTGAACGTTGCACTGTAGCCCGGTCCGTGCTAGAGGTACGTTCAGTCCACATGACGGCTACACCCATTAAAGATGTACTTTTATTCCAGTCACTTCCTTATGCCACGTAGTACGCGTGCTCCTATGAATATCATTTCCTCGAGACAGTGGACATCAGTCGCAATTTTCCTCAATGGACCTGTTCCTCGGATTCTTCCTTGTTGCCGCTCTAGGACTACTCGGTATCCGCGTCGTTCATGCTGGAACCGTGTCCACGAATGGTAGCCTCTGCACCATTCGTGCCAGCTTGGATGGCTCGGATGACGCACCTGCCATCCTTGCTGCATTCAACCTCTGCCGACGAGATTCAGTCATCTCTTTTGTAGATGATCTCTACCACATCGAGAGCGTCATGAATACCACCAAGCTCAGCAACGTGCAAGTGAATCTCCATGGCACGTTATTGGTGAGTTTTTGCTACGCCGTGAAGCAGGGTCGAACACTCAGTCGGTGGTGCTCAGTGGGGCACTAACATCACTTACTGGCGAGCTAACGGCCTTGCTCTCGATTATCTGAACATGACCACCGCATGGGCATTTGGCGGGGACAAGATAGTCTTCAACGGATACGACCGCGGTACATTTGATGGAAACGGGCAACTCTGGTAATATACTATTTAGGAATTCTGTTGGCGAGTGCTGGCTCATCTCGGTGCAAAAGGTACGACTTCACCAACGGCACCTCTAATCTCCCTGGAAGACCCATCAGTTTGATGATTACCGACACGACGCGCTCTGTTTTTACAGGAATCCGCTTTGTGCAATCACAATTCTGGACGATGGCCATCAAGAATTCTGACGAGGTTCTGTTGGAAAACATATACGTGAACAGTACATCGTCCAGTCGGGTAAATGTCTTCCATAGCCAGTCACCAACGGATTACTCACGGCGTATATCGCCGTAGGCTCCCGCTAGAAATACCGACGGAGTCGACACTTTCTTCTCCAACCAAATAACATTCCGAAACTGGACTGTCACTGGCGGGGATGATAACATATCACTGAAGGCGAACTCGACGAATATTCTGATACAAGATTGTGTCTTCCATGGTGGGCTTGGTGTGGCTATAGGGTCCATTGGCCAATACCCTGGTGTATTTGAAACGGTGGAGAACGTAACGGCAGAAAGAGTGAGCTGTTTCGGAACACGATACTCTGGATATATCAAAACATGGACAGGTATCCAGCAAAACTTTCCACCTAACGGTAAGCAACTCTTGTATCAAATTTTCCTGACTTGTGACCCTTGTTGCGTCCATTAGGCGGCGGTGGCGGACTAGGATACGCGAAAAACATAAGTGAGTGTCAATCCATCTGATGGTATCCTCCCAGACCTGAAGCATGGTCTACAGCATTTAGGGACTTCACGCTGGCGAACGTCACAGACGAGATTGCGCGCATCACACAGTGCACGTCGTTCTCCGGCGCCACTGGCGGCTGCGACACCTCGCTATTCCAGGTTTCGGACATAACGTGGGGCCCAATGACAGGAAACGTCCTATCTGACACGCTCGCCCAGTTACAGTGCAGTGGTGCATCCCCGTGCCCAGGCGTCCGTTTCGTTGGGATGGATAATATCGCGACCTCGGGCAGTAGTAGAAGGGTCGCCTGTAGCCATGTCGTCGATCCGAGGGGGTTCAACTGCACCGTATGACCGGGCAGTTGTTGTCTGAAGCATTTACCTTCGAGAGTTTTAAAACACAACTTGATGGGACTATGCGCAACGAGCAAACGGTTACCTTGACAGTTCTCGACCACAGAACTGTTAATGAAATGATGATATACATCTGTCATAGTCCGTCATCGACTCGCGTTAACATCATTGTACCTCTACAGATAAGCGAAGATTGATATATGAGAGAAATTGGATATATGTGTGCGTTGACGGGGAGGGAATTGCGGGATAATATTACAAACAGGGATTCGTCCCGCGGGAAGGCTGGCTACATAAAAGTGTTGTATCGAACAAAGGGCAATGACAGTGAACGAAAGGCGACGTAAATTTTACCAAGACAACCAAAGAAATAGAAAGGAAAAAAGAGATTGCGAGCGCAGTCCTAGCGCAATTGTCTCGGAGTCGACGAACGATCAGCGTAAGGCGGGGGCAGTTCGCGGACCACACCGCCATCTCTATGCTGGATGATGATTTCCGGGTGATCTTCCAGAAGTGGAGTTGTGCTCTGATACTGTGGTGATGATGGTGAGGCGTCAAACGAGGTCGGTCGGTGGTTATTGCTATCCGCCGACGTCGGTCTAATGCCCGCTTCTTGTGCCTTCATCCGCCGTGACGTAGTCGGGAAGGCGGCGAACGATGGCCGAGAGCTAAGGTTGGAACCACTACCGCCACTCGAGCTCAGCTCCGAATGCGTCGGGCCGTTGCTCGACTCGTTGTGGTATGGGTCGAAAGCAGGCGTATTCGCGTATTGCGCGTGCATCAGAGCCATGGACGATCCTGATAATTCCGCTGACTTGTGTGATCGCTGGGGGTTCGGAGGCAAGTCGTGCGGGTACGCGACAACGGGGGTGACCTGACCACTGTTGGAATCCTGGAATTTATGGGGTATCGCTTCTTCGAGCGCCATCCGTTTGCGATTTTTGCGACGCCAGTACCACACGGCCGTCCCAGCGAGCACAAGAAGCGCCACGACTCCAACGGAGACGCACACCCCGATGACTATCGATCTTTGTTTGCGGTCACTAGCTGCTTTCGCGGCTGCTTCTTCGATCTGCCGCACAACTTCTGTGTTGTTACCGCTAACAGTGTTCAGGCCAGTGCAAGCGATGTCAGTGGAGCCTAGTCTTTTTAGTTAGCCTATAACACAAGGGTGCGACATAATCAATTACATACCTCTCGTATTTATACTCGGCGTCCCGAAGGCATATCGACCAGTACTATAAAAGGGACCGATTTCAGATGGAGATATCATCCACAAATGGACGACTCACAAGTCAGTGACAGATGCTTACAACAAAGCAAATGATTAGCTACATTAATACATTGGTGGATAGCGACATACCTAACAATATCGTGTTGGGATCTGCTCGGTTGATGTATGTGAGGCGATCATCGAGGGCACCCATCGTGACATTGGTTATAACAGGCGAGCTGAGCGCTGCGAGAGTCACACTGTAAGGTTTGGAGCCTCCAACGATGGTTAAGCCCCAAGGGTCACAGGTATTCGCATCGCCCGTTATATTCGACGTGACAGTAAAGGTTGAAGGTTCCCTTGATTGTATGCACGTTATGGATTGCCCAGCTAGCGAACATAGGATCGAAGCAGCTTTGCGTGAACGAAGACGTGCCATACCTGTGACCTTAAACAATCGAGTTGGGACACCACCTGAGCTCCCATTAGCGTCCACAACAACCAGCATGAGTTCTTTGCCTTGAGACCAACAAATTAGAATCCGCAGGCTAGATAGCCAACTTTTACTCACCAAGGGGATGTGTGACCGTCCACCGCAAGTCGTTTTCGTCTGTCCCAATAAGGGTTGTCGTCGGCAGACCTCCCAACTCAAACGATCGCATGTAATACGGCGGTGTGCCATGGGTGGAGTTGTCCGCATTGAAGGATTTGACAATGATGCGCATTTCCCGACACGTAGGGAGATCGGTGGAAATTTGTTCAGCAAACTGCCATTGAAAGAGCCTTGACGTCTGCGCCGTGCATAAAGACGATAGAGACAGGAAAAGCAGTGTCGTGGGTCCGATCCACGTTGTATACATCAGAGTTGCTGTTTCGCTTTTTGCAGCGCGCCCGTGAGAGAGTCAATAAAGCCTCTCGAGATCCGGGAGGACGGGTATCCGGGATGGAGGTGGTAGAGAAGTGAAGCGGAGAGGAAGAAGGTGAAAGTGGGCGTAGTAAAGACCAGCCCTAAGGAGAAACTCGTGGATGATTATAAGGGGCGCCTGGCCTGATTTTGTGTGCATAAAGGGGATCTACAGCGCCAGGGGTCGTTAGCCAATAGAATACGCAAATGGCAGAGTCAATTCAGGGCCTCCGCTCGCGCAGTCCCGAGATTATCGCTGTGCTACGGCATCCCCCATGATGGCGTGAAACCTGGGGCCTGAATGGCCAGAACTAAATTGAAGCTCACCTCTCCAAAACTACCCCGAGATGTGGAAAACGAGTGGCAAGACCCGGATGGTCCGTATTCGCACACCCGCGAAGCCTCTGAATTGCGGACGGTTCGAGGTTCACGAGCGTACTGCTCGTCCTTGTACCATTAGCAACCAGCCTATTCCCTCCGAAAGGTTCTCTCACCTTTTATTAAGGTCGGCCGAGCTACGCGAGAGAAACGCCGGGGTATATCGCGCCACGCCAAACGCCTAGATGGGATGAGCGACGCTGTCGCCAACGTTCAACGTTGAAGGAGGGTAAGGAGTAAGGACAGTCAGAGGTCGAAAAGAGGATCAAAGATGAGTATCTCAACAAATACTTACGAGTGCCATCGAAACTAGGAGGACGGTTCTAGACATCAAACTGATGGTTCAGGTACTGTTATCTCGTTGCTGAGAAACCTGAAAGATCAGTTTGACACCGCCTCGTCCCCGACTATGCTAGCTGTTAACCACTGCTAGCCAGCGCAAACCCATTCACTGTAGCTGCAGCGTTTCACGACGAATTATCCCCTGGGGACAACGCTGGGCACCAAGCCATGCGGGACTCGTATGTCGGGAGCAACCAAACGAGCCTGGCCGATGATTAGCGATCAGTCTGACCACCAAGCTCGTCTAGTGTCTCACGCAGGCGTAGTACAATGACCAAACGAACCCATCACCACGCGCTTCAACCAGTCATTCTGATCTCTGCCAGAAATATATCACAATCAGTACTGTATCATCAGTTAAATATTTCATTCTCGCGTCGCTCGCTGTCGGTCGCATTTGTTCGCCCAAGTCTACGGGCTCGACCCCATTGCCCAAAACCTCCACCAAACCCAAACTACACTGCTACTGCACACGAGGCCGGAGACCATTTGGCAGCCTTTCACCCAACCGATCACCATGTACTTCCGCGTTATGGCCCCGATCATTCTCCGGCTTCCGTTGATTACGCTGAAATTTCGAAGTCACAATTTGTAGACACGTCGGCCTACCTTTCACGAGCCTGGACGTTCAAGAAACCCTGCACTTGTTTCCTTCTACGATCGCGGCAATTCATTGTCCAGCTCAACGACGGTCGACCTGACCACGACGACACAGTGCGAACGGCCCGGATATCATATCTCTCCGGTCCTTGAAAGTCACCGTGCATATCAACTCGCCGGGCACAACGCGATCATCCACCACTACTCACAATACATGAGGACCCACCCAACCACGATTACAGACTGTATCATCGGATTCACTATACAGGACTATGACTTGAAGATCTTTACACCTCCCCCGGTTCCGTGCCAGTCGGTCCCTATGTCTATGCACTATATTTGAGGAACGAGACCGATATATGTACGTCGGATGGTCGTGTCTCCCGGTTCCAGAGCCTACCTCGCTACGCATGGTGCGAGCAATCGATCGACGACGACAACCCTGTGAATGTAAAAATACAACGCTTAAGTCGACAACACCTAGGGACATCTTCAACATCCTTCATGGGTATCAGATAATGATTTCTTACCGTCGTTTGGCAGATCCCCACTGCCCGTCCGACATACATGCACTTATGATCTTGTGTCAGAATGACACGGCTCAATGGCTTTATAACAATACAACTATCCATCCAAGCGACACTACCCTCCAATTAATGAATCTACCATACAATGGTACAGCTTGGGCATAGGACCAGAATGAGCCATGTTCATAAAATCAAAGCTGCGCCAAAATGACATCCGCGGCGGTGATAGTTACTTGACTCGGGTCTTCCTCAACAGCCACAGTGCGGACAACAGGGCCATCGGTAATGAGTACAAAGCGCTGCAGGGGTAAAAATAAAAATACAATTAGTCAGTATTTGATGTTAATCAACACAGTATCAAAGCCGCAGCGTCTAGAGTCGCCCAACATCCACATGCTGGGGCGTGCGTGCTATGGGCGGCGAGGGCCCAACACCATTTGCCAGACATCACACCGGATGTTCGTTGATTACACGAAGGCTCACCTTTGAACGAGGGGAACCTAGCAACGGAGACGCATCGAAGATCAGCCCGAGCCTGCTGATAAGCTCGCCTTTATCGTCCGCAATGAATCGAACACCTATAAGTATAAGTCGCCACATTAAACAGGTCATATGGTGGGAGTCCAAGGCCCAGCACACCTGTGCCACTCGCAGCAAGTTGCTCCTTCCATGCCCTATACAAAACTAGTCAACAACCAATGTCCCAGTGATTTCTTGCCATAATGGCAACGTACTTCATGACAAATATGTCATTGGCAGCAACCTACGTTAGCGCTGAGATTAGCTACTATATCAAGACGAAGTAAGGACTCTTACAATGAAAACGTTGTTGACGCCCTTTTCCTTGAACTTTTCGAAGCTCTGGATGTATTTGGGGACTTGGGCGCTGCATGTACCCGTGAACGCGCCCGGTACGCCGACCTGTTTGTTAGTGTTGCAATTTACGAGCATATATGCGAATATAAGTTAAAACACGGAATAGCGCCGTAAACATGCCCACAAGTCAAACGTCCCCGTCAGTCAGTAACGCTTTCCCTCCAGAACGGGAGTCCAAGCGACTCACAATAACATTTGTCCCTACTGGTTTGAAAGCTTCGGCAGTCATTGCATCGTTCTCCTTAACCTTGATATCCTCCGGGATGCTTTCTCCGGGCTTGATCTGCGCGTTTGCGAGCAAGCTAGCAAGGGCTGAATGGGCTGCCTGCGCGGTGCCAGCGATGATGGAGGTCATTTCAATGGATACTTGGTGGCAATGGTGAGAGAGGTTCTGGATAAGGAAGCAAGACGGCGGAATTTCACAGAGCTCGCATTTATACGAAAGGTTAGAGGTATTCCTGGGTCACCGTGACGTCATCGCTTTGGATTTGTGGTGGCGGTGGATCGTCCCAACTAAGCCATAACATCCGACCAGCGAAACCGATTCCGCGTAGTGAGAGGGAACTTCACTCATACGCTGGCGGCTTGTGAATGCTGTTGAAACCATAAACAGAGCAGGTCTTAGCAGGTGGCAAATTGGCAATGTGTGCTCTATTGTGGCTGCGATGGTCCCTAGCGTTTATCACACGGTCACAAATATATTCCCACAGTCACACTACCCATCGAAACCTCCGTATCCCGAACGGCGAACTTGATTCATCTTCAGGATACCATCTGTGGGCATTAGTCTCACCTAGAGTATGCTACTTTGACAACTAATACTCGTTACCAGATCAACGTTCAACTTTTGACCAGTCCCCCGAAATAGCAATCATGACTTCCTCAGCCTCCCCTACATTCGCAGTGAACGAACGCGTTCTCTGCTACCACGGCCCCCTTATCTACGAGGCCAAAGTCCTTAAAGTAGATCAGAGCGAAGACCCCGCATCCGGGACCATACTCCCTAATTACTTCGTGCATTACAAGGGCTGGAAGCAGACGTGCGTTCCGGGATTAACAACCTGCATTTCATTTATTCTTATTATTTGCGTGATTGTATCGCGTGCGTAGCTGGGATGAATGGGTACCCCCGCATCGCTTGCTCAAGCACAACGATACGAACATAGCCATCCAAAAAAACCCTCCAGTCACAAGCAAATGCCACAAACGCAGCCGTTAACGCGTCAAACCGCGCTGTCAAATCGGGCCCCTCTGGGTCGCATAGAGAACACCATTCCGTCGGAGGGCTCGGTACTGGGAGTACGAGGGTACGGAAAGACGGCGCAAGGGGGACGAAGAGGGGGAGAGAAGAGGTGCGTTGGCGTTTGATTCCCTCTCTCTCCAAGTATGTGGACGCGCTATCATGACGCTAGGACGACGCTTCCAAAAAACCGGAGATTAAGCTCAATGTGCCCGAGGTTCTGAAAGTGATTCTGGTTGACGACTGGGAAGCTGTAACAAAGAACAACCAAGTGAGTCCTTAAACCACTTTCCTTCCTTATCATCTTCAACCTAGTTTCTCGCAGTTAGTAACTCTTCCGCGCTCACCAACCGTTGTCGAAGTTCTCAGCCAGTTCGAGTCCTACATCCTCGCCAGGCCGGCTTCAGAAAATGCGCAGTGCGTCTTTCCCTTCATATGTCCTTAGTCTGTTCAATTGAACTTGCATCTGCTGGCACGACAGTCTTACGAGTCCCTCTCTCCTCCTACCTACGATTATCTCTGGTCTCACAATATATTTTGACCGTTCACTTGGATCCAACCTCCTCTACCGGTTCGAGCGCCCGCAATATGCTGGCATTCGCAAACAGTATGTCACGGGGCCCCATATCATCGTCGGACAGGAGAAGGAAATGAGTTGTGTGTATGGCGCTGAACATATGCTACGGATGTTAGGTCAGTATTGAACGCACTTCTGCCTTTGATGATCGTCTGTTGGTCTTGAACTGATCATCGACGTACGTTAGTATCCTTGCCACAGATGATAGCAAACTCGACGATGGACGCCGACTCGGTCTCTATCATACGCGACTACGTCAACGAGTTATTATTGTACGCCTCTACACCCCTTCTACTACATTGAGCTGATCGAATATGTGATGCCGTACATAGGTACATGGTGAAAGAACGCGAGCGTCTGTTTCAACACGAATACGAAAGTGCAAGTATGCAGTACCAAAACATATCGAGATCATAGACCAGATAGTGCGGCTTGCTGCTATAGCCCCGCCTCTGGTTGGCCTGTGTACCTTATTGTCACTGCCACTCAAGTTATATCATATTCTCACAATTTCCAAGTCACCCTCCAGCAGATTGATCAACCGCTTTTGTATCGCATGCAAGGGATAAGGACCGTATTCACTACTGAATCCGTAAATAATCCTGGTACATATCAGACGACTGTGTTTTCAGTGATTGCAATGACCATGCGACTTGATTGAATACTGCGCTGAGCTTGCTGAGAAGTCTCAGCCCAGCCCAGGTGGGACCGCGCGCTCCGGGAGCCAGAACACTGGTGCCGATGGATCAATGCTCCCGGAATGCACTGTAGACGTCGTGTGCGTGTGTGTGTACAAGGATTGATATCATATTAGAAATGCTGGTACTCTCGATACAGGGCTGGTGCAAGAATCCTTGAAGGATTTGGTAGTAGCGACCCTGAGGCGGAGGTGCCCTGTCTGCCCGCTCCGAGAGGTCTCACACTTCTCCACTGCAAAGCCATCTTGTCTGTAAAGAACAATAGTCTCCGTGGGCGAGGCTGGGCGACTGTTTATAGCAACCAATCAAGGCCATCATTTCCGACTCGGGCAACCGATGCAGGCTGATGCAGGGCAATGCATTTCACGTTGGGTCTTCGGTCAGCATTGCTTGTTTTATGATTACGACCCCTAGTGCCGCCGGCGTGCACGTCTGAACTCGACGACCAATAAATCCCCTTCTAAACCACAAATTCTTCTCCTCTTCTACGCCAGCAAACTTCCGGGCGTCAGCATCTTCTTAGCAACGCGCAATGAGTCGTTCCAGCGACCACACGCTCGTAGAGAGCTTTCGCGATTCCACCCACTTGATACCATCGAGGGCCATAGACACGAAGAAACCGAGTCCATATGTGAGCAATACTGCTTGTGACTGCCACAAATACCTCAATTCTCTGTAGGACCCGCTCGTAATGCAGATCTGGTTGTGCGTGGCCACCGCGGCGTCGATGATGGGCGTAGGTATTGCGCTGGAGATTGGGCTAGCAATTTCAGCGAGAAATGGAGGTACGCGGCCCTGGTATTCTGCGGGGGCCTCCTGTTTTGAACTGTTCATGCGTAGGGTTCTCTGTCCCACAGCAAAACGTCGTTTCCTTCGTATCACCACAATTCCTGCTCTCATTCTTTCCCACAGTGAGTGAGCAAATACCTTATGCAGTTCAAGTTGACGACCTGGCTTTGGTAGCTTTTCGTGTTGCCCGTCGCATTCCTATGGCGAGAAATTGACTGGATGGTACGCTGGTACGAGCCCTACGTGGTATTATCCAGAGGGCATGCTACTGCAGAGGAGTCCCTTCTTCTCGATTGTGAGTTCCCATCTCCTTGGACTTATCCCCACTAACCTGGCCTGCAGACGTACGTCCATTTCCGTACCGCGTCCCCGCAGGTCTTCCATTGTCATCGTTTTATTAGATAGCCCTGGGGACCTTCTTTACCCTCTTTCGCGCTTTGAAGTACAAACATCGCATAGTGTTCTTCTCTGCCCTCACGGCCGCCACGACCTACATATTTCAGCCTCTCGCTGGTGCAATCTTCCAACTGAGGCAGATAGACCGGAGTGAGGACTGGTCGGTTACCAGCAGCAGAGTCATCGGCCTTGCCCCCGATGTGAGCCAGCTGAACGGATTTTTGGCGGCAGCAGGGGTGCGTTTCATAACTTAGTTCCACTCAATCACCCTCTCACGGACCAACCTTAGTACGCAGAAGCTGCAGGTTCTTGATTTCATTAATCTCTTAACTATCATCATTGACCTCGTCATATCGATCAGTCGCACACAACCTCTCGGATCCGCCATTCGTGAAAAATGGCTGGGCCACAGCAGAGTTTGTTGTATGTAACGATACTGACCTTGTACTAACTCACCACTCATAACTACGCTGACAGTTCCCTCAATACCCCGGCCTCAATGGCACTCTCGCCGTCAACACTACAGGCATTCAAACCGATACGGCCTGCCGTACCCCACGCGCAAGCGACCTTGTGCCGCAGTCCGAAAATCTGTTCAACTACACCGCAACATCTGTTGATGGGTGTATCGGGAGTGCATCCTTCAATGCTTCAGTCAGTGTCTCCCGGTCTCGCTCCTTCTTGATCTGAACGATAATCTGCTTCCAGGACTCAAACACTCAGTACGGCGTAGTCCCAGTCTCTTGCGCGGGAGCGTCGCCGAATATTACATTCCAACCTGTGATGTTTTGGTCTGTATTTCACTTCATCGCCCTCCTTCACAAGGCTAACCACCTCCCTTGTGCTGTAGGTACTTTCATCTGAGGGCAGACAACAATTTGCCCGAGGCGAAGGGCGTTTTCTGCACCCCCGCGATCAAAGCCTCGAATGTCGAGGCTACTGTCGACCTCGAGAAGAAGACGATGTCTGCTTGTGTACAGAAAGGGGACTTGCCGAACCCCAACAACGTCACTGGTCCCCCATTGAATGGTCGCGCCTATAACGGGTATATCATTTGGCTTTTTCCACAAGCTATCACTCGGACTGAATCCTTTTATCAGATTGATATTCAACTTCTCACCAGATGAACAAGATGCAAGGAATAACCCAGATAAGTTTGTGGCCGCTCGTGCAACTGCTGTCGCGGCTGGGGTCTCGGGTGCTATTTTCCGTCTGGCTTCCCAACAATCCGGCGGTTTGCAGGCAACTTTTGACCTACCCAACGGCTTCCTGGATTTGACGACCCAAGTCTACGTAAGTTCTTGTTCTACTTAGTAAGGGTCTCGCATAGCTGAACTATCCGAATCCTTAAGACCCAACATCTTGCTCTCACTGCCAAGTCGGTGTACTTCCTGCCGGATGGTTCGCAACTAAATGGTCGGTTGACTTCGTCTGTTCCAAGGCTCTGGATCGAGTGAGTATATTCAACTTACCCCACAATATGAGTGGCTGACTTATTTCCGCACCAGCCCCCTCCCCGGCCACGCGCTTGCAATTCTGATCTTCCTGGTTGGCTTCGTCGGAGTTGTGATCCACATCCTTGGCCGGCGCGCCCGTCGTAACCTTATTTTGTGTGCACCGCCCGGTAGCATTGCCGCCGTCATGGCCCTAACATCACGTTCTGGATTCGGCGAGCTTCTCCTTCCATACGACGACGAGAAGACGCTGGAAAAGAAGCTCAGCGGTCTAACATACAAAATGGATAGAAGAACGGGCGCTATCGTGGCTGATGAGAAAGGGTTCTACGAGTTTGGTGGAGGGAGTATGGGGAGGGACGATGCCATGATGTCTTTGATGGGGCAGACGCATGATCGAGTAAGTGGGAAAGACGAGGGGAGCTACTCAGATTCATCGAGTCACCTAGCACAACAAACGGCGGCTGGATACCCTCCGTGGGTGGCAAGAGGGGCGTGAGGCTGGCTCATCGGACTATAGTAGGATGTACATACTTGCTTTCTTGTTATCGCGGACATGGACTTATTATCATGGACATACGTACACATCATTCTAGGGGCCATGATTTACCTTCTGGGAGCGTAGCGAGCCCTAAGCAACGCTCAAGGACCCGGACTATGTAGCTTAGGGTTACATGGGGTGGGACTTAGCCACTGTGCGCGCTCATTGAGATCTGCAGTAGGGATCTGAGAGAGCTGGGCCAAAACAAGCGGAACATGGAATAAAAGTCTCAGCCCTTTCCGACCCCATGACTGCCCTCCGCAACGTTCCCTCACATTAACCACTTCCATGTTCGGTTTCGCAGTCGCTAGCAATCTCATTGTCGCGTTTGGTGCAACGACTATTGCGTCGTATTTATTGATTGTGCATCGCCTCCGCTGGCGCCGTTATGATGACATCCACGCGAAATTCGAAAGCAAGTTCAAGGAAGGCAAGTTGACTCCTCGCGACGCCCAGGAGATTATGCATGCATCCGCATTCTACGACATGCCTACCCTCATGACATATTCTCTGTCGTTTGCGCTCTTCAAAACGTATGCAATTGTAAGCACTGTGTTTTGGCACATAGGGAATATACCGATCATCGCACGCAGCCCAGCATATCAAAGATACTTGCCGCGACAGGAGAGTTCACGGACCCGTCGACAGTGTCAAAGCGCTATGCGGATGTATGCCTACTTCCGCTTTGAGCATCGAGCGCCAGCTGTAGGCTGACTTAACTGTTCACCAGACCGAAATCCTCATAAGCACCTGGATTGTATCGCAACTTCCCGGGGAATTCGACGGCGAGAATGAGGTCTCGGATCCACGAGGCATGATTGCTCTGGCCCGCACG
The DNA here is from genome assembly GCA_029467805.1 of Pleurotus eryngii var. eryngii. Taxonomy (NCBI): domain Eukaryota; kingdom Fungi; phylum Basidiomycota; class Agaricomycetes; order Agaricales; family Pleurotaceae; genus Pleurotus; species Pleurotus eryngii. The sequence continues at coordinate 3,166,989 of SZVJ01000003.1, forward strand.
AACTGGCTGCATTCAAAATATCCGATTGTCAGTAATCATACACTTTCTACGCACTGAATAACCCACTGCTATGTATTAGAAAAATGAGGACTACATTTACACTCTAGCGTTATTCATCTTAGAGCCCATCGTGAGTTTGCATGAAACTTTCCAGATGCTTGGCTTACTTAATTGGCCCAATCCCAGTCATGGGCCCGGCGATATGGGTGGAGACCTCTATCACCTATGGAGCAACAGGTTAGAGCCATATATTCATTCTAAAAGAAATCGTCGATTGAGTCTCTCAAGTCTTATTTCCTTTTCTGGGTCGAAATCAGCAAGCGAATGGAAATTCGTGACGTTCCCGGATCTTTGGATGAACTCGAGGAGTGGACGCAGGTTCGTCATTCCGTCCCAATTCCGGTGCAGTCTTCACGCCACGTTATCTATGCAGGCGTACGAGCAGCAAGCCATGGTCCCAGCTCAAAGCAATAACAAAGTTGCGGTAGGAACCACAAATGAGCTGCTACACGCTGCTCCACAAGCCTTCGGAATCAAGGGCTTCCTCGAGAGAATCACCGTCTGTCTCCTCGACGAGCGTGTACGCATCGCCATGATGTGAGTATAATCATTTCCCTAGGGTGCGATTTATTAATCGCTAGTACTTGTGCGTTTTCATAGGTACCCAAGCCAACCGTGGTACTTGCATGTGCTGATCCGATCCCTCCTGACAAGTGTGAAGTACTTCCAAGAGTACCTGTGTCTCCTGCGCTCCTCTATGGATAGTCTCGTTCGACTAGAAACACCCCCCGGTGATAGGCCTCGCCTTCATCCAACTAGGTATGGTCGTGTCTCTTCGATCAACACTGCCGCCTCACAAGCACTTTTCCAATTAGGTATCGCGCAGTGCCATGGTACCGTCAGAATCGCACAGGTATTCTCTCTCTCCTGGATAACTTCTTGGTCGGTGTCGGATTCCACGATGACCTTCCTGGTCCAAAATACCATGCTGACGGATATCGAATTGAGGAACTGGTACGGTCGCGTTTCCCGCCTCTCCTTTCTTGTCATAGCTGATTTCGTTCGCTGTAGGGTCCTCCTAAGTTTGAACAAGGTGAGACGAGTTGATTGCTATGTCTATTCGTTAGTAGTTGACTAACTGCTGATACCAAGCTGGTCAAGAAGAGGTTATGCAAATGGCTGAGAGGCTCCATGGATGCCCCATCAAGGGGCCATGGTCTTTACAACCAGAACACTAAGCTTGAATACTCTCTGTCGTCCTCTCTGCGGGTATTCTAAGTCAGATACGTAGTGCGTATCTACATATTTGTCTAATCCAATGAGAGTTAGTGCGAGGTCCAGCCGCTACTTCTCTTCTAATACAGACTTTTCCACCAAAAGCTCTTTATCACCGGGTAATCCAGTAGCATCCTCTCTTGGCCTAGGACTGGGCACACGTTTCATGGAAGGAGAGGCTACCCCGACCATAAAATCATCGACGCTGATATGTCCCATGGCGCCAATGCTTAAGCCTTCTGAACGTGCAAGCAACCCTTCTTCCATTGAGGTATCATCAATGTGTTCAAGGGCGATGGGTTTACTTGTGGACGTCGTCTCTTTCGTAAGCTTGGCGCACAGTAAGGTGATGTTGGTATGAAAAGCGAATAAAGTAACGTACCACGACGTATAAAGCAGAAGTAATGATGATGATTGTACCGATTGCGGAAAGAATGGATGGAGCCGTATGGAAGAATATTCGCTCTAGGATACCAGCGAAGACGATCTATAACAATATTAGAAGATGGAAACTATGGAAAGTAGAGAGACATACTTGGGTATAAATGCCTAGCGATCCCCGGCTTGCGGTTTCTCGCTGCAATCCCATCGTGAGAAGGACCTATTTGATGAGGGGTAGACCAATTGATAGGTATTTTGAAGGGAAGGTCGAAATAAGAGCCTACCTGGGCAATGAATCCGAAGACACCAATCAAGAGAAGGAGTAGTAGCCATTCGATTTTTGAGGGAAATACAAGTTTTGTCTGGGTGGCTACAAGGCTAGTCAATCGAAGGGCTACATCGTCAGTTGGTCTTGCGGCGGGCTTGGGTTGAAAGACATACCCGATGACGGAGACAACCACACATTGCGCAGAAAAGGAGGTCATTGCATGCAGAGGGTGCGCGCGTTTACCGATCGCTCTCAGTGTTGTGTCTGAGATGATGAGATTTACAAGAGTTAGATCTGAAGATAATCGAAGCTACTTACAAGCACCGGTGGCACCAAGGACGCCCAAGAGCGCGATCCTATGTCGAGATAAAAGGCAAGGCCTAGATTAGAACACAGTAATATGAGATGGGAATTTGCCTACCCAACTGCTATCAGTCTTTGGGACGACTCAGTCGCAGAACCTTCATTTAGGCTCGTCCCACCAAACAGAAATGTTGGGCGAGCAATCAAAACAACGCCAGATAAACTAAGGACTACAGCAGCGCGTCAATCGGGGGGGACGTGTGGGAAGTGAGCAGCGCACCTCCAGCTAGTGCTTCTCTCTTGGTAAATGTTTCCCCGAGCAAGCAAGATCCAGAAATAGCGGTTGTAAGGGGGGAGAGGAACGTTAGAACGACAGCATCAGAAAGCGATAGATATCGTAACGAATAATACAGTCCGAACAAACCAAAGAAACTGTGGATTAGGAAATCAGCATGGATCCACCAGGGTTAGTAGTGCTCAACTTACCCAGTGACACCCCTGAGCACTAGGAGTAGCCGTACGCCCTTAGGGCCGATCCATGGGTCCTCTACACCACGCAATAGCCTGGAGAATCAACGTAAGGATCTCAAAGCGTCGAAAACAAGCAAGGTACAAACATGTAAGACATGCAACACATGTATGTGATAAGCTGATAGCGAATGCAAACTTAACGCCGCACAAGGGGACTTGCTACATCCATGCTTACCATCCTTACAAGAACTAGCTAAGGCAGTATCAGCATAGATGTTATAGTGCACTGAGTAGCCACTCACCTCTAGCGTAGGAACGGGCGTATCGAGACTGTTTAGCTTCTTTACCGAGACATTCATAAATGACATGAACGCCTGCGACGCGACAATCAGCAGCAAGCCTATATTGCTCTGCACGACATCCTTTATTCTTGAAAGAATGTTGGACCTGCAGCACGAGCGTGATGAGCTACCACCCATCTCCGTTTCTTCATCACAACATGATGCCTCGGCGTCATTCACTGCTTGCAAATTGGTCGCATTTAGGGCGGCGTATGCATACTGAGATGTCATGAGCTTCGTAAGACGATATGTAGTTGATGGATCGTGGTGAGGAGTAGAGTACAAGCCTACAATCTGGTCGAGCAGAAGACAGTGCTACAACATTGTTGTTTTCTTTCTGCTGTTCTAACCGCACCGGCTCCGGGCCGGTTCAGGGCAAAGTCATGTGGCTTTTCCCCTGGAGATCCCTGTTATCCTCTGTCTTACGCTACAGTACACAGTGCAACCCCAACATAATCTAGTACTAAAGTTGCCATCGATTGTTTAAGAGGGCAACGGTGAGCCAGCACCACATATGGTCGCTTTGTTGAACAGTTAATATCTGACATTTATCCGCGATACCAGAGGGAAACTCATCAACAATACCGATTGAGACGATGCTCGTGATGTAATACCACGCATCGACGAGACAAGTATAGGTGACAAATTCTCATCTGCAAAAGGGTCATAGCATGTAAATTAAATTGACGCCCGTTGCGAGAGGGGTCAGTCGGTAAATCTGTCCTACTGACCAGACAATCCTTTCATTCGGATGGATCCGTGAGGTGAGTGATCTGTAACACTGCCTGCTTGCGAGAGCCGTGCGGGTCGCGAGAGCCAGCTAACTATAGCTTCCCCCAGATCAATGCAAGGGAACCTCGTGCGACTCCCTTTGTGCGGTACAAGCGAACCATTCACTCGGTTTGTGAGTGAGCCCTGAGAATCGTGATAAGTTTGTAAGACCTTTCCGCCAAGTGAGAAGGCTGAGTGAGAAGGCCTGGAGGACAGTATCTCAGCTACTCGGAGACACTACCATTGCTCGGCTCATCACATTCACGTCAAGGATAATCCTCGATATTATCGAACATCCATCCACGATGTCTAGTTAGCGTTGATAGACACTTGAGAAGATACAAGGCATCCCCGTAGCCTCGAGGCAGCCACTCACCATAAGTAGAAGAATGAACAAACTCACCGATCAACTCGTGAGCCATGAACCAATTATTACAAGGACGGGAGATGAACCAATCGCAACGCTTCGCCGTCTAATCGGCGTAAGTAACTCACATAGTGATGTCCTCGCATCGGAATGAGCTTCGATGAACCACGTCGCATAAACAGGAAACGATTGAGTCAGTCATTCTGAGCACTTCGAGGATACGCAGGTTCTTGAAGTTATAGATCATGATTGTTGAAAAGAAGACAAAACATACCATCGAACAGCATCTGTTCATCGGCATCTCGCAGATGTGGATGACAGCATGAAGCAAATCCTCGATTATCTATGTTCAGGGAACTACTCTTGGAAGATGAGAGAACACACGAGTTAGACCCTGGCAGGTACGACATGTGCAATGATTACAAGACCGTTACTAAATTCAGCGTGGTATGTTGGCCCAACCTTGATCAAGTATTACTCGCTTGTAGGGAATAGAGAAACCTGACGGACCCAGTAGTAGGGCAAGCAATGACCAGTTGCAACGAGCTTTCACAACAGGGGAACTTGAAACGAATCGTCGATGACCTATCGACGAATGTCAGCGCCATACCCATCGAAACCAATGTACGCACCAGTACGGTTATCTTCTCGGCGGAAGCTCAAGCAACTTGAATGAGTGGCAACGACCTTTCAGCATGGCTTGAAAGATGCCCTTGAGCTGAGGTCATATGGAGATGTTCGGCCACCGACCTCTGAAGTCGCGATGACCCACTTCCATGTATGTTCGCCGAGGGCGTGGATCAATTGAAGATCCACCTCTTCAGAACACATCCTCGAGCTCAGTCTAATTCGGTGGTATGTACTTGTGTTTTATTTCTGGCTCCCCTGCCCTGTACGTAAAATGGCTTCTAAGTCAGTGAAGTTACAATTGCGGCACGCACCTCTTTATAAGCTTACCGATGAAACTTCCTACCGACTCTGTCTGCCTCACGTTGCTATTGATTGTACTAGATCTTTGGGAGACACCCTCCTTGAGGCAGACGACGGTGCATGGAGAAACTCGCTAGAATATGCAGCAACTTGAACTTGAAGCTCAACTTGCCAAGGTGTGGATCGGTGGATCGGTTCGGTTGTTGACGCGAGGTGACTGCGGACTTAGTATTGCTCGATCCCTGCGCTTACGAATCATAAATAGCTTCCCCAAACGGCTCGTAGTCCGAGTGCGCCTAAGTGCGCCTTGTGCCGGGAATGCGGCCATAGCTCATGGCCTGGTCACGGCTGGCGACCGGCCGCCACAAGGCGATCATGTATACCACATGCATGAGCCTCGCGGAGCAACCGTTGAGGGTCGGGCAACACGTGTTTCGGGTCAAGCAGGGTTAAACAAGGGCTTGATCTTGAGTTACCGACATACCGAACGACACGTCGGGCGAGGAAGCTCACATGTCCCAACAAGTCCCCTTCAAAGCGAGGGGGTTAGTGGCGTAACCATGACTGGCTTTATCTTTGTTAGGTGTGTTCACTATTCGTTTAGAATGCCCCTACCTTCCATTTGAACCCTTAATCAAAACGAAATTCGAATTGACCATCACCTATCTTTATAGTTCTATGGAGAAAGTAGACAAGCACCGACAATCCAAGGACGATCGACTTACTATTCTCGCCTATGTGATAGATAGGTCAGCTACTAGGCACTGGAGAGGCAACATCGCTAATCCCTTCGCAGCACAGCAACACGGAGATTTCGAACAACTGTACAAATGCCGTTTGTATGTCAGCGATGATATACATGTCTACATATCTGCGAGAAATGGGCTGCTCAGCTTCCCCTCTCTAATGATGGACACAAATGCCGCTGAACTGCTTAGCCTCACGTGTCGAGGCTAGTGACAGATTCGGTTCCGCAAGTTTCTCAGCACTGAAGTATGTTAAGAATCAACGTCAATTCACAGTTATCACGGAGCGAGGCTGACAATGTTTTGATCTAGGTGTTCTCATATTCAGCATCGGTCTAGTCCATCTGATATGGTTAGGAATGACAACGGTGCGCCATCCCAATCCACCACGCCCCACACAGCCGAGAGAGGGGATGTTGCTCACAAATCTACTGCGTCTTTATATGTCGACAACCAAGTTCGTCCAGCCGCCAAATGCGCTTCGCAAACTCGCGCGATGATATCAACCGCCCTTTAGGACCTGCGGTACCTCATCAAGGCTATAGAAGTCTACTGCGTGAGTAGACCATGTGCAGCGCGTGCTTATATTTACTAACTGACGCACAGACGTGACAGACTTCGTTCGATTCCCTCACGCTGCCTTCAGTGCTCTCGACTGTTTAGTGCCGAAGTTGAAGGGTTCCTCCCGACTTCCTCGGTATCTTTCTTCGCACTTGACGCCTTGGTACCGCAGTTCGTTTAGAGTTACATAATCGTCTGTATGTGGATATAATACATCCTAGACGTTACTTATGCAAGTCTCACGAGAAGTATTGATAGTATGAGTTGAGGAAATTGTGTGATATCGAAGCTCTCCGGAGATGGGTGTGGGTTCAAGTGAGTAACATCCCTTTATTAGACAGAACTCCAGACTCCTTGCGAGCTCGACTCATTGAGTTTAGTACGTAGTACCCGAAGCGGAATGTTTTCGGTGAGTCTAGAAATCTAACCTAACAAACGCGTCTGCCAGACTCACCAGTGCTAGACCACACTTGCTTTGGAACCTGGGAATCTTGGGGATGATGGGAGTATGTAGGCAGCATGGGTGCGAAGTCAACTCCATGCTCCTATATTAATCTGTAAGCATCTCACGTACGTCAGTGTCCATTTATATGGGGCCTTAGCCCGCGCTTTGTTGCTGTAAATGCTTACGCGTAGTCTACATCCAGTTTGCATCATCATGCATCATGACCAAGTGTTCGACAGATGAACATGCCCCGCCCGGCGGGCTACATGCACTCTGGACCCTCGAGACGGCGTAATTAGCCGAACATATGTTCCTTAGAACTTAGCTGGTCAACCAGTCAAGTATATGGTCATAGTCGGGTTCGGTACAGGTATACCTAATTTAGCCTGATATAGTGGCATAGTTGCACACTATGACCCAGGGTTGAGCGCTCCAGGTGACCCTTGACTACAGACGAGTCGTACGTGGTGAGCTGATAAGAGTTGTTCGCGGAAGCCTGAGTCGTTAAGCAGAGGGACTCGGTTGTATACTGAGGTTGTGTGAGTCGGGACGCCCATGCCTTGAATTATGCATTGGGGACATTGATGACTTGACGGAGATGAGCCCACACACTGGCCTGAGTCGTAGCCTACGTTGGATTGAAAGTTCGAGCAGGCAGCCCGAGCCAGTGTTGGCCAAATAAGTGGCAACAATGTGAATCTGAATCGGGCCGTTCGGTTTTGAATGAGAGGAATCGTCTAAAGTAGGAGCTTCCCCTCTCTCCGTCTCTCCCTCAGCCTCATACACCCTGTCCATGTCCTCCTCCCAGCCAATCGCCCTCCCCTCGACGTCCAACAGCCACCACAGCCATTCTCAATACAACCACCACTCTCATTCATTTAGCAATCTTCACAACCCCAATAATCTCGGTAATAGTTATGGCAATGGTCAAGCAATGGACTACGGTAACTACCACACTCGAGGGGATTCCATCATAACATCTGGTTCCTACACTGGCTCGAGCAACGGGGATGATTTCAATCCTGCATCGTACACGAAGCACTACATGGGTTCACCGTTATCATGGCGCTCGGGCTCCTTCGGTAGTAGGCACGTTAGTGGCAATGCATTCTATGCAGGAAGTCCGACGGCTCATCTTCTGAGTGGCTTTGGGTGAGTGGCCAGCTTCGTTTATTGCAATATCAGACACCCTTCCCCTATCGACAATCACTAAGCGAGTCTGGGATCTCTTTCATTTCGAATTACCTTTCCCAAAAGTTCGTCCATCTGATTGCTTTGCTGACGTTCATCGAATCCCCGTCATAGCTCTCACGAATTCAAGGGAGGAAAGATGGCCTCAATGGAATCCGAGGACCGTAATTCCATATTGAACGCCGTGAACTTGTTTGAGTCGGGAAGGGAAGAAGAACTAGTAAGTTAGATTTCTTACAGGTGCTGAGCCGGCCTGTTGACACTCTTGATCTGAGCAGTGTCGCGACTATACATGCTGCGGACTGCATCTCCCCGATCTGCATGCCTTGCTCGATCACTTTGAGGAAGTTCACATTGTCGTTGTCGACGCTAACGGAAACCCCGTGACCGCCGCTAATAGCAACCACATTCCGAATGGCGCAGATGGTGGTACCATGCGCGTCGCTGTGTCAATACCTTTCAATCCTCAGTGCAATAACCCACCGTTAGCAACCAACGCGAACTCATCTGTCCCACATTCTCACGCTTCGTCTTCGATAACTCGCTTGCAGTCCAACTCCCATACACATTCTAGCTCTCAAGATCTTGGTAAACATGAACAAGTACACAACACACCAACGCAGATTCCCTATGTCCCGGATTACTTTGTTCACTCGGCGTCTATAGACACAAACCACCATCAGCCACAGCACTCGCAGTCCGACGCAATGCAGTCGTCCAGAAAATACGCTGGTAACGATATGGCTTATCGAGAAGGTGTTCCCATTGATCCTGACGACATGGAGATGGAGATGGAAGAATCATTGGCATACCCGCCCTCAGGCCATTACCGAGGGCACGGTTCTGATGCTAACCCTCACGCGTACGGAAGCATGTCGCCTCCCTCTTCCTCTGCTGGAACGTCAAGTGGAATGCAAGGCGTCAGCAACTCACCTTCTCCCCCATCCAGTAACTCACCGTCCTCTACGTCTGGCCATGGCATGCCCTCACCATCCTCTGGTGTACCTACTCCGCCTGACACGCCGATCACCACGCCTCTGAGTGCCTATCCAAGTCCTAGAATGGGTGAGTTGATATGCCTCGTTTCTGTAATTCTACGTCCCCCATTATTCGTCGCTTTTGCCTCGTTGTGTTCCTCCGTTTGATTCGGATCCATGGATACTACTGATATATATGATTTGCAGGGACTTTCCCCCCAAATCTTACCCCAGGCAAGCGGGCACTTCAGCATCATGGCTCCCATCAGTCCTTCCAGACCGGCCATCGCAGCCTCCATCACAAAATTTCCCTACAGCATATTCACCAAGAGCGTTTGCAGCAAAGTCATCGCACGGTCGATGCTCGAGGGGTTGTTGAGAATGCGAGGGGTGTCTACGCATCGGCACCGCCAAGCCCCCATCCGGGCCATGTGCGAAATAGTTGGAGTCACCTGCACGCCATGCGTGGGAGCAGCAACAATTCGCTAGATGGGGCACTCGGCGAAGACACCAGCTCCAACAACGGGGAGGCAAATAACTTTGAATCTGCGCTCACTCAACCAAGCGCAGCGGGCATGGCAGCGGGTGGCGCTTCCACCTTTCCCCTGAATTTCGACGTGGATTCTGGGGGCTCCTTTGGAAATGATGGTGTTTTCTCGGACGGTAGAGACAATGGCAATTTCGAGCGGCCTCCAGCGACTGCTAGTTCAGCAGGATTCGACTTGGATAACATGATGGGTAGTCCCAGTATGCCTGGGTCTCCTAACCACGCTCAGACTTCGATAGCGGGTCTTTCAACGAGCCCTGGCCTCACGCGGCATGCATCACTTGGCTCGTTGGGCTTCTCAAACGTTGCCTCTAGTACCAACCCCAGTGCTTGGAACGGGTCCAGACATTCGGCCTCGGGTGCTAGCGTTCCCCATCATCTAAGCTTGCACGGGTTGAATGATCTAGACAGTGCATTCAGTGGTGTCATCCACTCTGAACCGACAAGTCCCTACGTACAGCAGAGTCATGGTTCGGCATTCACCAACGGAGCCATGAACTTCGGTCTTCATAGGATGAATTCCATCGACGGTGCTATCATGGGCGGTCTAAGCGGCATGAATGCTCTTCATGCTACTGAGATGGCGCCGGCCTGTGTTCCTCCTGCGCTTTTGTTCAGCCCTGCGGGTACGGCGAATCCCACTCCCGTTGGGTCAAGGTCTGCTAGTCCCATCGGTCAGTGCCTGTGTGCTCTGTTTACCAGTCCCGGTCTGACGGGTTTTTTAGGCATCAAAGGCAAGGGTAAAGGGAAGAAAAACGGATCTCCTTCGGGTCGTAGCAGTGCGGTAGATGGGGTTGATGTTGCATCTTCGTCGAAAACCGCCTCGCAGTCTGGCGCGGTAGGCGCCAACGGTGGCGCCGTCATTCGACCGGCACCAGTGGCGAATTCGGCTTCTTCTGCCCTTCAGTCGCAGTCAGTAACACGACCAGCTGCGTCAATGCTGCTTTCCAAGCCGTTCCGTTGCCCAAAGCCAAACTGTAACAAGAGTTACAAGCAGGCAAATGGCCTAAAGTATCATATGACACACGGTAGCTGTAATTTCGCGCCGCCGAAGGACATCGAGCTACGGGATCGCCTTCTGGAAGCAAGGAGACGCGAAGGTATCGAGAGTAATCCTGGTAGCACACACCCGGCAGTGGCGCAAGTACGCCCATACCCGGAGGTATGTGATCCTTTTCACACTCTCCTCCGTAGTTTGGCTCAACACCTTTTGCAGGTGCCGTAGTTCCTGACCCATTGGGTCTGGGTACAATCAGCGAGCTTGAGCTTCGTGAGGTCGAAAAGGAAGCAGAAAGGCGACTTCGCCCATTCGCTTGTGGTATCGGCGATTGCCCCAGGAGATACAAGAACATGAACGGGTTACGCTATCACTACCAACATAGTGGCGATCATGGAGCAATGGGTTTAGCGCTGCTTGCAAGCGGACAGCACCGATGCTTGGCGCGCAACAGTGATAAGAACGCGGAACGGGAAGGTCGACGTGCGATGGCTAGTGCGCCTACTAGCCGCAGTAACTCCCGAGCAAGCTCTACCAACCGTGGCGTGGCTGGCGTATCCGGAAGTGGACCTATGAATGGCATGAGCTATACTCAAGTTTATTCAAGCAACGGAACATACTCACCGTCCGTCGGTGCCAACGGTACCGTCAATGGCGTCGCTCCGATGTCAAGTCCCCTATCGCAGGGCGGCTTTAGCTCCCAACAGGAGTACGCCATCCAACAAGTGCAGGCCCAAGCCGTGCAGATGCCTATGAATGTCGTTACTGCTCAACAGCAGCAGCAGCCCGTTGCCGATTTTACGATGTCTCCACAGCAACAGCCTCGACCCCAGCCTCAACCTGAATACTCGCAGCAGATGCAGGTCACTCAAGCACAACTAGCTTACCAGGCTCAGTATGCCGAACTTCAACGGGCGCAGTATCAGCAGCAGCAGCAGCTACTGCTGCCAGACCAAGGGGAGTATGGGGGAGTCGACGTCAATATGACTTGAACGGCCGGCGTTTTCCCTCGACGTAATTAAAAGTGTTGGTACTTGCACACCCTATTCTTTGTTCTCCCATGTTGTCTGCTTCTATCGCCGCATTCGCCCGTCTGCGACGCGCTCTCATCTTGTTCGTCCTTACACATTACACCCCATCCCTAATCATACGTCCCTCTCCCATATCGTCATCCGCGTTTATCTTGTCACTTATACGTATATTCTTCTTTGTTGTCTCCTTAATGGTTGGTTACTTCGAGGCTGGCCGCCGGTGGTTGCTCGACACCCAACCTCCTACTCTTGCCCTGATTCTGGTCGCACTTCCTTACGACCGCATCCTACGACCCGCATCCTCATTCAAGCTCAGCTTCCGAAGTGTTACCCGAAGACCTACAAAAATCAATGTGTACATGGTATCTTGGATGTACATTACCAACTCTTATAGGTGCAGCCGCTGCGTATCGCCACTGACGACGACGCCAGTCGGGTCCACCAAGTGATAAGCTTGCCTGCTAGTTTCTTCTTTTGCTCTATCTTTCCCAATCTGTCTCATCGTACTTGTCCTCCTCTCGGCTTTCCCCACTCTCTTTGTTTAATATCTTCATCTTGTCCCTAATACTACTGATCGCGACCCTCCCGAGTCGTATATAATTTGACATCGATTAGTACTAACCTTGAATAGTTTGAATGTTTGAAGGCAAACGTTACTTGACACGTGAGATCATCGCTGATGTGACCCAGAGTCACATCTGGGTTGTCGACAACGTTCTTCAAAACCACAATGCAGCCAAATTCTTCTTCAAGCCCTTTGGCACCCAATACACCTGCAGTACGAGGTCGCGTCCCGAGTAAGCGAGGCCGAAAGCCGAAAGGTGCTACCGCCGGTGCCGGAAATACACCTTTACGGGGCTCCCGAGATAGTACACCAGTCACCGGCTTTGCGAGTCCACAATTCCCGAGCGTACAGTGGTCAATGGCTTCTGGAAGCAATACAGTGCACGGCTCGCAACCACCTATACTTCAGCTGTCTCCACCGTCCCAACAACAAGTAACGTCACAAGGGGCCAGTTTCTCTCCAGTCGCTTCTAGCAACCAATCCCAATCACAGATAGCTGCTCTGTCAAATTCGGTCTCTGACCAGCCGACTACGTCGTCGCCGACAAACATGTCGAGTAACCCGATACATATGCCTGGCATGATCAGTTTTGACCCAGAACCTAGTCGATCTTCGCCTGCTCCGGGCATGGTTATGAGAGGAACACCTGTGCTTTCACTCGCTCCTCCTGGCGTTGGAGGAAGAATAGATGAAGAGGTAGAAGGCGAAGATGAATTGCTACCAGCCATGGCGGACGATGATTATTCTGCACAACTTTCGTGGCAGAGTCAGTCAAAGGACAATTTGAAGTACGCAAAAGCCCGCAGTTTTGCACTTCTGGGGGACTACTGATGCCGACTTTGTCAGAGTCCTTATGGATAACTTCAGTCCAGCCCAATATGAGCGCTTCGAGGCCTATAGACGTCATGCTCTTCCCAAGCAGGCCGTTCGTAAGGTGCCTATTCTTTCAGCCACCCCAATGTGTGACGCTGACTGGAGCATCAGGTCATTCAACAATCGTTGGGTCAGCAGGTGTCCCAGCCTGTTGCACAAATAGTGGCTGGTTTTGCCAAGGTTTTCGTCGGTGAGATAGTGGAGAAAGGTACGTATAGCTTTGGAGCGATAAAGTCAAGAATCTGACCTTTTGAGACAGCTCGTGCCGTCCAGTCACGTCGGGGAGACGTTGGACCTTTGTCTCCGGACCATCTTCGCGAAGCGTACAGAATGTATCAAATGGAGACTGGTCGTGTGGGTGCCGCCAGACCTCTTCGCTCAAAGAAGCTTTTTGTGAAATAAAAAGCTCGTCATCATTCGCGTCATGTCTGGGATTGCATCACATTTATATTGGGTCGCTGTCTATGGATTCACTACGACCGCATGATTACCGCCAACAATCAGTGGCGGGTCGAACTCCAACTTCGAAGTCTTGCCGTACAGACAAGTCGGACACCGGCTTCCTTGAACCCTCCTCCCTGTGGGTAATCGGTCGGCCCTCAAGTGTCTTCTATGTCCCAGTGGCGACCCTCATCTCAGTCGCTGTTTGAAATTACTTCGCAATAAATTCGAGGTTAGTGTCAAGAACCCATATGTTGCGTGCTGTTCGCTCCCTCGGAATCGTTCAAACTCCATGTCCGAAACCGCGCCCATTGAAGTACATCCGCTGGCAATTCCGAACTGTACTCACGAACATCCACGGTAATGCCGTTGCACAACGTTAAACGCGTCATTCTTGAGGAAACAATTGTTGCGGGTCTTGAGACTCAGCAAAGATATTTCAGGGTGAGAAGTTGAGAGCATGGAAGTCCCTGTTACGTACACGACGGGCATTGTGAGGTGCGAAGTGAGTGCGTCCCCCAACAGGAGGTTATAACGTTATTGCTGAACAAATTTTGGGGGTGCAATCATAAGTTTTCAAAGCTGCTGGTTGCCCTGTGCTGTTACCTGGGTCTGGTCTTCGAAGCTGAAAGGCCTGCCTCTGGAACACCACACTTCATGGAAGATAAAATCTTTCGCTTGTGTTTTGAATGAATTGTCGGAGTATTGTTTGCCCACCAATGTTACAACATGCCGTCAACACGAGGGTCTGGAAGTTTCATCTCGGAATGTTTTCCACCTAGTTGTGTCACAACATGCCGTTGCTGCACGAGGGAGCTAGCCAATGGCAAGCTTGGGTGGCTGTGAGGACGCTTGCAGCTTTACAACTTAGCCAATGTGCTTAGGCACCCTATTGAGACCCAAATGCTTCGATTCATGCTGCGTGTCGTACCGTGTCTTGCTCATATAACGCAGGCCCCCAAAAGGAGGATAATTAATTTTCGGTGGGAAGATGTCTTTCGACGGCGGTGCTCAATGAACAAGAAATACAACGTTCTGTTCGTATTGGTAAACAAGGTTCCACGCCAAGTTTCGGGCTGTGATAGCTCAACCAATGAGAGAACCATAACGCAGTCCGCCGTGCGTATCAGACGGCACAGACTGAGAAGATAGGTTGACGGAAATATGAACGCTTTCGCTGGATCTGTTGACAGTGTGAAACCGACCCAATTTCGAAGCACAACTGGGGCCGGAAACCTACATACAAAAATAGTTATTCGACCGTAAATGAGCACGATTTAGCAGTGACAACTCATCAACAGATGACCAATGTTTTCTACGTACGATCTTGGCGCGTGTCTAGACCCCACAGAAGATTCAGAACACGGCTAACGGCGAGCGCGTATTAGATTTAGCTGGGTGGTTACATGCCTGATCCGCCTCGAGCCGCTTGAAAGTAATTTGGCTGGGACAAGACCTAGGGTGGGTCTCGACGGTTTAGCCTGAGATCGTTCGACGGGACCTGAATTATCGGCCTTTACTATTCAGCCTCAATGCTTGACTCGAGATCTCACCGTCAGCTGGGAGTTGCTGGGAGTTGCTGGGAGTCCTAGAAGGGTCCCATTAATCACCTAAGCCTCTATCAATGATCGAACCTGCCCACAATGGAGATTCAATCGGCAGAGGCGACCAGCGCGCCGGAACATCGTCTCCAGATGCAATAGACCTCGAAAGAACTCTTGAAAATAAATCCAGCTTCCTCGGAGGCGATTGCACAGCTGAAAATGTATAAAAGCCCTAGAGACTGCACAGAAAGACTTCAGTCGAGCCCTCCAGTTCAACTACTTACATTCCAGTCAATCTACTCACAATGTTCTCCCGAGTCATCTTCTGCACCTTCTTGATCCTCCCACTCCTTGCTGCTGCCACGGCCATCCCGAGGACTGACCCAGCTCCCAGCTGCTCGACTGGCAGCCTTCAATGCTGCAATTCCCTTGAGGATGTTCGTCTTCCATTCATTGAATTCCAAACATTAGCTTAACTGACTACTCGAAATTTAGGCGTCGAACCCCATCGTTGGGCTCCTTGCAGGCTTGCTAGGCATTGTGCTCGGGCCGATTACTGCCCAAGTCGGGTGTAAGATTGATCATTCCGCAAGCATTTGCAGGGCACTGATCTTTTCGTTGAAGTAACGTGCTCGCCCATCACTGTCATAGGCGTAGGAGGAACCTCTTGCAGCGCGCAGACAGTCTGCTGCACTGGAAATAGCTTCGTATGTCAAATAAATCAGTCATGCACAGCAGCAATTCACCATACCTTTACAGAATGGTCTCATTGTCGTTGGGTGCTCCCCCATCAATATAAGCCTCTGAGTCCTGTCTTCTTGCGAGAGGCGGAGGTCTATAACGCCCGTAGCGTATTCATAGCTGTTTGCTTTGTTCTGATTCGCAAATTGGTTGTACCTTCTAAAAATATGATGGTTATTGTGATTCGAAATTCAAATTGTAAGAAACCTTGAGCGTATACTAGACATTGAAATGTTGAACCGCCAACTTTCCGATATAGCCTTCTAACACATATTAAGATTGACATTATTGTTCATGCATCTAGCTTGCGCTATTACTATGCGAATGCATACTTGATCGGCGCAGACATCTAGCGTCTAAAAGACGAAGAACATTAATGTGGACTGGTAGCAATTGTACGTACCAAGGCCGTTATGGTACAGACTATGTGGGTTATACCTTTGAAGTTACAGTTGAGTCGATTATGGTTGAACTGGCCGCTGGTTGGACGAAGATTTTGAGCCCAGCATTCTCACGTTTTCTACTCCTTAGAACGAGTGGCAAGTTACTTGTCGCTATTTGTCACAATGATCATTACCGTCAATACCGCGCTACTAGTACGCAGACTGCTCCCATAATCAATGCTCAATTTCACCTTCGAGGGCCTATGCTATGCAGGGCGTTGGAGTTCGCTTCAAATGCTCGAATCGGGCGACCCACGGCCTCGCGAGCTCCGCTGGACTGAAGGGAAGGAAAGCAAACAATACATGGTTATCACTTAAGCTCGTGCATGGGCATTCGTCGGCCAGATCCTCTTCCAAGGTTCGAAGGCTCAAGCAGTCGAGGTCCGACGGGAGTTCCCTTAGGCGAAAGTGACGGCCCCGGATTCTCCAATGACGGCCTGTCTCGTGGTTTTTTTCGATGAAGTGCTGTTCAACGGACTCGAATTGAACGTAAGGAGCTATCTCATCCCGTAACACGTCTGAACTGATGATTGACACACGGCGGAGTTCGACCTATGAAATCTTTACACACGTACAGTTGCTGGAGCATCGGGATAACAACTCAAAGCGACGAGAATTTTGATTGGCCAACATTCCTTCTCTTTGCTAACCTTCGAATGACATTTTGCCGGCACGCTCTTTTCGTCGAATCGGAATCGTTCATTTGATGGAACCAGACGGTACTTCGGAAGGTTCCTCATGGACCAAGCTATTCGTCCTTTAATTAGACTTCCCAGCCTGTCGCTCCACTCACCGTGCTGATATTATTCTGCTGATCGTGAAATCTGGTCGCGTCTGCCCATTCCCTCTATAAGACTAATGACTATCTTGACCCTTCTCAGCTATCGCCGAATCTTCCCATGTACATCAAGATAGCAATGCATAATTCCGGCCTGGACACACCCTCGGACTGTTCAAGAAGCTGTCGTCCGCCACTCTTGGTGATGTGAAGGAAGCGTATAAAGGCAAGGACTGTTCTCATTGCTCTACCCCAGGTTATTCTTTCCTTCGCCACAGTCATAGAAATGCTCTCTCATCCTATGAAACTCGTCTTCTTCGTCTTTGCTCTCTGCGCCCTTCTTGCGGCCGCCACCCCCGTCGTCGAGGTCCGTGACCATTCTGGCAATTCAGTTAGGGCTCACTGACAGGTTTCCTTCAAGGCTAGGGGCGGGGATCTGTGCGCCAATGGGAAGAAGACCATGTGCTGTGGCGAACTCAAGACCGTAATGCAACGAATAGTATTCCGTCTCCCCGCCCACTGATCATTCCTGTATATAGTTTGACAAGAACATCCTTGGCATCCTCGACGGCTTGCTGACAACAGTCGTTGGCCTGGCAGGAGAAATTCTCAAACCTACCGGCCTCGTGTTAGTACCGTTTCTATTTGCGACCAGGAGAATCTAATGACCGCGGTAAAACGACTCACAGTGGCCTCCAATGCGTACCCATCACATTGTTGGGCAATGGTGGCCTCAGTGACGTTTGCAAAGCAAATGGCGTGTGCTGCAAGGATCTCACACTGGTAAGTCATCTCCTGACTGGTAATTCTTTGCTATACGCTGAGCTTGTGGGATAGAAAGATGCCATTAGTATCGGTTGCGTTCCCATCAACATTCTATAAATCAGGCTGGGGATGGATACAGTAGACCACATTCAATGAGTAAAATGCTAGCTTTAAATATACCTCGTATCGGGCCCGTAAATCATCAATCAGCACGGCTGAGTCGATTATGCAAGTCAGGGTTCCGGGGCCCGGACATACAATGATAAACGAGCGTCCGACTTCGGACTTTTCATACATTCTAGCTTGATCCCATACGTGTCGGCACATTGATGTTGCTGCTCCAGTATTGTGTAGCATGACTACAATTATGATTATTTCCTCCTTTCCTCTGTGCATCCATCCCCAAACCACCCTCTCGCATGCTACGGATCTGTTCAAAAACCGACAATTGTCAGTATGCAGACGCAGATGTAGAGCGCACAATGCGGATTTCGTCGGTTAGTCTTAGAGTGCAATAGTGCTGGTTTTTCCTTACTTACGATACCGCTTGAGCGGCAATGCACACCTACGATAATAAAATCTGATAAACGTACTTCGTATGTAGCATTTCGAAGCCCGGGCGTACTGCCTCTTATCTCCGAGCTAAAAGATCAAGACGCTCTTAACGGGCAGACGCCCGTCAGCTCAAGTGACTGCACTTCTCCCTCCTAGACAAGTTCTCATTCGCCTCAACCACCGATGTAAGTCCCATCGCAAACCCAAGCTAGGGGTCCCTGTCCTCACATACGTAATAGTCATCATTGGAAAACCTAATGGCCGCTCACTAAAGCAACGGTGCTCTTATTCGGTGCGCAACGAGACGAACAGACAGTCATTCGACCTATCCCCTCTGGCCTTGCACGATTACTACCGAATCTTTTCCATAGTAAGATTTTTTGTCTGGCTTGGCCTGGCTAGCACGTCGTTAAACTGACCAAGAACCCGTTGTTAGCTCAGAATATGGGGGGTCGACATAAATAAAAGCAGGTACTTTATGGCACTATACCTCAGGATATATCATTATTTCCTTCGGCTTGTCTACAGTCATAGAAATGTTCTTCCATCCTCTGAAACTTGGTTTCCTCTTCTTCGCTTTCTGCGCCCTTCTTGCGGCTGCCACCCCGGTCCTTGAAATCTGTGACCATTGTACCAATCCAGTCCCCTCTTGCCAATGATTCCTTCAAGACTAGAGGCACCGAGGCTGATTTGTGTCCCAACGGAAAGAAGACGATGTGCTGTGGCGGTCTTGAAACTATAGATCAACCGCTCACATATCCTGTCTCTTTGCTACACTGACGATCCTTTTCCGTAGTACTCAAGGGATGCCCTCGGCGTCATCGTCAGCTTGTTGACCACTTCCGTGGAAGAGGTTCTCAGCGCTACTTGCCTTGTGTAAGAGTTCTGTTGTTGATTGGGCTTACCCAACGCTGGTTTCGACGCTTATCATTTTACAGTGGTCTCAAATGCACGCCCATTTCATTGCTAGGCGGTATTGGCATCATCGACGTTTGCAAAGCAAATGGTGTATGCCGCAGTGACAACGACCTAGTAAGTGATATGGTGGGGTTGCTTTGCTACACACTGACTTGAATTGTGTAGGGTGGTGTTATTTTCGCCGGGTGCGCCCCAATCGTAATTCTTTAAGCCGCTACTTCGGATACGTAGCTGAGGTGAAGATGTCTCATAACCACAGCCGTGCCACGGCAATGAGCTCTTTGAATGGCACATTACAGCTTATTCTACGTATGAAATAAACTCGATACCTATCTAGTGGTTCGGTGCCTGCTCTTGGAAAGAAGAGATCAACTAGCTGCCACTCCTCATGAGGCTTGAAACTAGCGTTCCACGAGTAACAGGCCTGCGTGGGGTAGCCACCCTCGTACTGGGTGTCGTCAAATACACCGACCGTATCGGCCGTGTCGGATAACAAGTCTCCCCTGGTTATTCCAGTTAGCATGGGCCGTATAGATTGCATGACGGAGGCCTTGGCCGCCGAGAAGACTGTATCCCTCTTAAGTTTTGAAGCGAAGAAGGAAGAATGAACCGCATTATCGGCAGGACTTACTGAGACCATTTCAGAGAAGAAAGATTGAATGGCCATGGGATCATACCCCCGAACTCTGGAGCACCATTATCACAACCATCATGCGTACAACTTACATGGGCGCTTCAGTGAGACTGTAGCTCAGAAGCCGAGAGGAGTGTTTGGAGGTTCGAAGAAGCGATGCAGATAACTGAGCTTGAGGCCTTGGGCTCTGAGATCTGAGGCCCAAGCCTCGTACAACCCCCAGTTCCCAAGTTTCTGACCTGTGCTGGTACTTACACACGTGAAAAAGACTCACGGAGATGGGTTCGCAAGAGTAATAACGACGCATCAAACCCTGTCGATTGGGCGCGACCTTGCTGGATGTTCGTGTACCATGGTCATCATGTCGACTCATGTTATGTACAGTCTTAGTATAATCCTGCGCTATGACCAGCTGCGGTCAACCCCGATTGTTCAAGCGGAGCTCTAAAATTTGCTTGCCCTCGACTTGAACACGTTCCGATTAATTGTCTCCTCCTTCTTCACGACCAACAAAGCCAATCCATCCTCCATCCTCATCTATGTAAGTTGTTCTAGCTCCACTTTCATATTTGCTCTGGCGTTTCGTGTAAGAAAGACGCGTTGTGCGATGGAGGAAAAACGCGATCTGCGCGCATTCCAAAACGTACCATTCCCGACATAGAACGCGACTAACTTCTTTTCCATGCAGAATGCGCGAAATCGTCCACCTTCAGACTGGCCAGGTATGTTCTTTGTGTCCTCGAGTCTATCCGCATCATGCTTACTTTTGTCGACCTGTCTGATAATAGTGTGGCAACCAAATTGGTTGGTTATCGATATATGCTACCTTACGCCCGTGTTCATGGATCGTGTGAACCTTCACTATAGGTGCCAAGTTCTGGGAGGTTGTTTCGGATGAGCATGGAATCGAGCCCGATGGTCTGTACAAGGGGAACAACGACCTTCAACTGGAGCGCATCTCAGTCTACTATAATGAGGTCGGAGCGAACAAGTACGTTCCCCGCGCTGTGCTGGTCGACCTCGAGCCCGGTACCATGGACTCGGTACGGTCGGGTCCTCTGGGTAGCCTTTTCCGCCCGGATAACTTTGTTTTTCGGACAAAGCGGAGCGGGTAATAACTGGGCAAAGGGCCGTAAGTTGTTTCCTTCTTGGCCTGATTGACTTGTCCCCGCTAAACTTCGTCCCTAGATTACACTGAAGGAGCTGAGCTCGTTGATGCCGTCCTCGATGTAGTGCGTAAGGAAGCTGAGGGCACAGACTGCCTTCAAGGTACGATCCTTGACCTCTTCGCTGGTGATCCCGAGCTTGATACCTCCTTAGGTTTCCAGATCACACATTCTCTTGGAGGTGGAACTGGTGCTGGTATGGGTACACTCCTGATTTCCAAAATCCGCGAGGAATACCCCGACCGGATGATGTGCACATACTCTGTTGTTCCGAGTCCCAAGGTGTCAGACACTGTCGTTGAGGTACGGAGGCGTAACGTCGCATCTTTCGGGGAACTAACTGCTGGTTTTCGTCTAGCCGTACAACGCCACACTCTCTGTCCATCAACTTGTAGAGAACTCTGACGAGACTTTCTGTATCGATAACGAGGCTCTCTATGACATTTGCTTCCGCACTCTCAAACTCACGACACCCACATACGGCGACCTCAACCATCTCATCTCCATTGTCATGTCTGGTATCACGACTTGTTTACGATTCCCTGGTCAGCTTAACTCCGATCTGAGAAAGTTGGCTGTCAACATGGGTAAGCCCTCAAACTTATCGATGATAATCAGCGTTGATGTGTCAATGTAGTTCCTTTCCCCCGTCTCCATTTCTTCATGACTGGCTTTGCCCCGCTCACCGCTCGAGGGAGCCAACAATATCGCGCCGTGACCGTCCCTGAGTTGACCCAGCAGATGTTCGACGCGAAGAACATGATGGCTGCCTCAGATCCACGTCATGGCCGCTATCTCACCGTGCGTTATGTGTACATCTTCTGCATGGACAACTCTTGAGCATCTTGTTCATCAGGTCGCTGCCGTCTTCCGTGGCAAAGTATCGATGAAGGAAGTCGAAGAGCAAATGCAGAACGTCCAGAACAAGAACTCTGCTTACTTTGTGGAATGGATCCCCAATAACGTTCTCACTGCCCAATGTGACATCCCACCTCGCGGATGCAAGATGGCTGTTACCTTCTTGGGCAACTCGACCGCCATCCAAGAACTCTTCAAGCGTGTCAACGACCAATTCGCGGCCATGTTCAAGCGTAAGGCTTTCTTGCATTGGTACACGCAGGAGGGTATGGACGAGATGGAAGTACGTGCTGATCCCATGAGGATATCGTTTTCTCTTACTCATTCATTGGCTTTGTAGTTCACCGAAGCCGAATCAAACATGCAAGATCTTGTCGCCGAATACCAACAATACCAGGATGCTACGTACGTGTCAACTTATTATACATGCATGTTCTTTGGTTTGACGTCCCCCTGCTTAGTGCCGATGAGGAAGAGGGCGAATACGAAGAGGAGCCTGTTGAAGAGGAACAGTGATCGTTGGATTGTCCATATCACCGACTCCCCTTGCTGGGTAAAACCCTACCTACCTTCTGCATATATGCCCTTCACCCCGTTTATTCTTCCCTCCCATCATCTCATCATACACTATCCATCCAGTTACCCCTTGATGCATGTTACGCACTTTCATTTTTCTATGTGGACGTCTGAATAAATTGGCTTTTATCAGCAATTTCCCGGTTCAGACCTTGATCCATCTTCTGCTTAATCATGCCTTCAGTGGGATTGTCTGGACGCGTAGTTGTCCGCTGCATCGTGGCTTGCAATCCTTCTCTGTTGTCGACCTGCCCCAGGAACGCTGCAGCCGAGGCTCAATGTATCCAATGCCTAGGCTAGAACTCTTGCAATTGACGGTGCTTCTGAACCAGGTCGATGAGGAATAAAGGTAACTAACTATGGAATATCTCGGGGATAAGACCTTGCTGTGTTAAGTGCGGCACGGATGCTGTCGTGTTGCTGAGCTTAACACACCTGTCTGCGACGGAGCTGGGTACTTGGCTTCCTTTTCCCAGATCCGTTCGAATATCTCTATCTGATTTCGTGAGTAGAAGACGAGGTCGTAATGGTGTTCATCTGGAAACTGAATTCCATCAATTGCCACATCTATAATTGGGTTCGTGACTAGGCCGTCTGCTTCATGTCATTTTGTGCCCTTAATTACACCTGGGAGCCGAGGTATAATCCTGGTATAAAGCCCAACTAACTTGGTCTAGGTGTTCCTCAGAATAAACCCCTACAACCTGAGCGCTACAGCACCGGACTGACACTCCGTATGAAGAAGCACCCCCATCGCTCTCTGGCCATCTTACCCAATGTCTCCTCCGATTTCCTTTCCTTGTGGCCGCCAACCCCCGGAGTGTCTCCACTCCACCAAAACACTTAGTGGGTTTATATTCACGCAACGAAGCAATCTGCTGACACCTCGCAATAGTTTTGAACCACTCGCTCTTTGAATTGCAGTGATGTCCTCTCGACGGGTCGTAGGCGTATGTCCTGAAGGCCTCAACAAGTTTGTGGCGACTTTCAATTTAGATGTTTAGAGGTATAATATCAACCAAGCAGAAGTCGAACTCGAATGTTGCCCATTTATCAATCATGCAGGCACCAGCCACCAGATGACCAGCTCCGTACACACCGCGAATAGTTGCCTGTATCTGTGTCATTCTGTGTGGAGTGGGTAAAACCGTGTATCTACCTCTGGGTCCAGGTCGTTCGCTAGTGTAACCCTCCATTTCCCCAACGGGACAATATAACATAGGGGACTATCGTGGTCCCTTCCGTCAGTTTCCTTTCCCATACCTGAGGAATAGGCAACTTGTGATCATCTCCACCGCAGAGGTCATCTTCCATAGCGGCTGCCATTGATGTGGTGGGGTTTGCTCTGTTGGGGTGGATCTTTTGTCCACGTCATTACCCACAGGCCCGTATAAGTGGGCGGGGCTCTGTGTGCGTGCGCATGTCAAATATCTCAGCCCCCTCACATCGACGATGGGGTGGGTTGACTCGATGAATTTCGGGATTTTCATTCTGACTAAATGCCAAACAAGGATAATATGTTCTTGCATCGCAGGTGCGCATCAAGTAGAATTGCGACTAGCGAGATTGTACTAAGCTTAATACTAGGTGTCTTTGCCTGCATTGGGGACGCAATAATGGCAGTAATCGACATCATTGCCGGCTGCCTTGAGTGCATAGTGTCCGGTAAGGATGAGCTTCTTTGTCTGGCTGAAGCTAGTCCTGAGTCTCGAATGTCCGTCTCAAGTCATTACGGGATTCTTCGTTGGGTTGTGTGATTGCATAGGTGCATGCCTATGCTGTAATTGCTGGTAAGAATATTCACCATTGATTTTCGCGATCGGCTCTAGATCAGCTGAATCATTCGATGTATAGCAGCCGTCGGCGAGACCATCTGTAGTCCTAAACGACTTGGAAGTGCAGCAAAGCACACAGCACACAAATGAGGTTCAAAGACATTTATTGTGCGACAATACATATAATCACCTAGTTCGAGTCTTTTTGTCCTTTTTACTCTGAGCTTGTGGCCAATTGCCAGTGAGGTGGTCGGTGGTCTACTCCTAGGTGCCAAAGTGAACTGATAAGATAGACGCCCTCAATTCACGTGCATTCGATCATCGATTGCTTCAGGGATTTTCATGCATTTGGCTCTTCTCCCGCTATAATTTTCCTCGGCGGGAGGTTCAAACAAAAATGGCTATTCCAACTTCTGCCAATGTATCGACCACAGCTCGACCTGGTCTTACACGCACCGACAGCACCATCCAAATTCCTGCACCCCCAGTGACTAGTCCTCCCATTCTAGCAGAAGCGCCGCCGAGCGACGTCGTCCTTGAGCTCAATGATGGCTCAGCTTTTAGTGGAATAAGCTTCGGTGCGGAGGGGAAAAGTGTGGCGGGAGAATGCGTCTTTCAGACTGGTATATCCCCTCCCTCTACGCTCGGGGTCTCTCTAACGAGGCTATAGGCATGGTGGGTTATACCGAGTCGCTGACGGATCCCTCATACGAGGGCCAGATCCTGATCCTGACTTACCCATTGGTTGGGAACTACGGAGTCCCTACACGCACAGACTCATTAGATCACCTCCCAGGGGAATTCGAGTCTAGTCGGATTCACATCGCAGCGTTGGTGGTTGGTTATTACACCGACGACTTCAGTCACTTCTTGGCAAAATCATCCCTTGGGACATGGCTCAAAGAGAATGGAGTCCCTGCGATGTATGGTATCGATACACGCGCGCTTACGAAGAAAATTAGAGAGAAGGGCTCCATGCTTGGAAAGTTTCTCGCTCGGCGGCCCGATGCCTCTCCCGGTCGTGTCAGGGCCCTGGTGGCAGCTTCTGCAGCCCCATCTCGCGCCGCATCCCCATCACTCACCTCGGCCTGGCGAGAAGATTACATGGATATACCGTTCTCTGACCCTAACCAAATTAACTTGGTTGCCTTGGTCTCGACGTCACGACCTCGCATATACGCACCAACGACAGAGCCACGCACGCATCCGTCAGGTCGCCCGTTGAGGATCTTGGCTATTGATGTTGGCATGAAGTACAACCAAATTCGATGCTTCATCGACAGAGGTGTCGAGCTCAAAGTAGTCCCTTGGGACTATGACTTCCTCCTCGAAGCTAAGCCTTACGATGGCATATTTCTTTCAAATGGTCCCGGCGACCCGACAACTCTACAATCCACCATCTCGAATCTGTCCAAAGCTATGGAGAAAGCCGATAAGCCAATCTTCGGTATATGCTTAGGGCATCAGTT
This sequence comes from Pleurotus eryngii var. eryngii, assembly GCA_029467805.1. NCBI lineage: Eukaryota > Fungi > Basidiomycota > Agaricomycetes > Agaricales > Pleurotaceae > Pleurotus > Pleurotus eryngii. The sequence continues at coordinate 3,192,692 of SZVJ01000003.1, forward strand.
AATGGCCCTCGCAGCTGGTGCCACCACATCGAAAATGAAATACGGTAATAGAGGGCATAACATCCCATGTACCGATGCCATGTCGGGTAGATGTTATATTACCAGCCAGAACCACGGTTTCCAGGTCGATAGAAGCTCATTGCCAGCCGGATGGAAAGAACTCTTCCGCAATGCTAACGACGGGAGTAACGAGGGAATATACTGTGTAGACAAACCTTTTTTCTCCGTTCAATTCCACCCGGAATCCGCACCTGGACCTCGCGATACCGAATTCCTCTTCGACGTCTTCATCCAAAATATCGTTGACTGTGTCGCCACCAAGACACTCTCCCCAATCGTTATGCCGGGCGGGAAGAAGCAGGATAACGATAAACGCGTGCCGAGAGCCAATGTGAGCAAGGTCATCATTCTCGGTTCGGGAGGCCTGTCAATTGGCCAAGCCGGAGAATTCGACTATTCTGGCTCGCAAGCTATTAAAGCGCTGAAAGGAGAGGGTATCTATACCATCATGGTTAATCCAAATATTGCCACCATCGCCACTTCGAAAGGCCTTGCTGATAAGGTGTACTTTCTACCTGTCACCCCCGAATTCGTTCGTAAAATCATTCACTACGAGAAGCCAGACGGCATCTACGTGACCTTTGGTGGCCAAACAGCACTCAACGTGGGCATAAAACTGAAGGATGAATTCGAGGCGCTAGGCGTCCAGGTTCTTGGCACACCCATAGACACGATCATCACCACCGAAGACAGGCAACTGTTTGCGAGCGCGATGGCCGAAATTGGCGAGAAATGCGCAGAGAGTTCCACTGCGACCAATCAGGACGAAGCAGTTGCGGCCGCGAGATCTATCGGTTTCCCTGTCATTGTTCGAGCCGCATATGCACTCGGCGGTCTTGGGTCAGGCTTCGCTCAAGATGAGGTTCAACTAAAAGCCTTATGTGCTAAAGCCTTCGCCACGAGTCCTCAAGTGTTGGTCGAGAAGAGCATGAAAGGGTGGAAAGAAATCGAGTATGAAGTTGTGAGGGATTGTCGTGACAATTGCATTACTGTGTGCAATATGGAGGTCAGTAAAACGCTATCGCTCGCTGCGATGTGGTTTTATGCCTATTGACGTTCGTTTCCAGAATTTTGACCCTTTGGGCATTCACACAGGAGATTCTATTGTCGTAGCGCCTTCTCAGACCCTCTCCGACTCCGACTACAATATGCTACGGACGACTGCCATTAATGTCATCCGCCACCTCGGGGTCATTGGTGAATGCAATATACAATACGCGTTGAATCCGACATCCCAGGAATACTGCATCATAGAGGTAAATTCATTATGAATTAACTACAATCTAGCGTCCGAGCTGAGCCTATATTGTTAGGTCAATGCACGCCTATCTAGGTCCTCAGCCCTCGCATCGAAGGCAACAGGATATCCTCTTGCGTTCATCGCAGCAAAACTTGGCTTGGGCATCCCACTAAACGAAATTAAGAACTCGGTCACCAAGGTCACAAGTGCCTGCTTCGAACCCAGTTTGGACTATGTCGTAGTCAAGATGCCTCGATGGGATTTGAAAAAGTTTAGCCGTGTCAGCCGCCTGTTGAGTAGTAGTATGAAGAGCGTAGGAGAGGTCATGAGCATCGGGCGCACATTCGAGGAAACTATCCAGAAAGCTATTCGTGCGATTGATGACCAGTTCACAGGTTTCGCAAATGTAAAATTTCCGCTGCACACCCTTGTAATATCTGATTCACCCTCTATCAGAATGACTTTGTGGAGAACATCGACGAAGAGCTAGTCAACCCCACCGATAAACGCATCTTCGCCATTTCGGCTGCCTTTCACCGCGGCTATTCCGTTGATAAGATTTGGCAGATGACGAATATCGACAAGTGGTTCTTGACAAAACTTCAGCGCATCTTCCAAATGGAACAACATCTTTCGTAAGATCTCCCGTCTATCACCGACCAATACCTTTACCTCTGTTGTAGGACTCTGAACGTTTCCACCATCGAGTCCCGCGTCCTACGACAAGCTAAACAACTAGGCTTCTCTGACAGGCAGCTGGCGAGTTGTTTAGAATCTACCGAGCTTGCTGTTCGCAGGAGACGACAAGAATCTGGAATCTCTCCGTTCGTCAAGCAAATAGACACTGTTGCTGCCGAGTTCCCTGCGTTTACGAACTACCTATACACATCGTACAATGCTGTTGAACACGACATCACATTCGACGACCGTGGTGTGATGGTCCTTGGCTCTGGAGTCTACCGTATCGGTTCATCCGTCGAGTTCGATTGGTGTGCTGTTCGTGCTATACGGACCTTGCGTGACCAAGGGTTCCCTACCATCATGGTCAACTATAATCCTGAGACAGTCAGCACGGACTACGATGAAGCCGACCGACTCTACTTCGAGAACATTAGCTTGGAAACGATCTTGGACATTTACGACACGGAACGTTCGAGGGGTGTCATCCTTGCCATGGGCGGGCAGACTCCAAACAACATTGCTTTACCGTTATATCGCCAGAACATCAAGATTTACGGGACCTCGCCTGAAATGATTGACACTGCCGAGAATAGATACAAGTTTTCTCGCCTGCTAGACGAGATCGGTGTCGACCAGCCACAGTGGAAGGAACTCACCAGCTACGACGAGGCCCTGGAATTCTGCGACAAGGTTGGCTACCCCGTTCTGGTTCGACCCTCATACGTGCTTTCTGGTGCTGCCATGAACGTTGTTTCGACTGGGGATGACCTTTCTAATTACTTGACGCAAGCAACTGCTGTCTCCCGAGATCACCCGGTTGTCATCACCAAGTATATCGAACATGCGAAGGAAATCGAAATGGACGCTGTCGCGAAGGGTGGTAAAATGGTCATGCACTTCATCTCTGAACATGTGGAAAACGCTGGAGTCCATTCCGGGGATGCTACACTCATCCACCCTCCGCAAGATCTCGACCCTCAGACAGTACGCCAAATCGAGGAAGCAACAGCGAAAATCGGCAATGCCCTGAATGTCACTGGTCCCTTCAACATCCAGTTTATTGCCAAGAATAACGAGATAAAGGTCATAGAATGCAACTTGCGAGCCGCGCGATCATTCCCATTCGTATCGAAAGTCACTGGCGTCGATGCCATAGAAATGGCAACCAAAGTTATGATGGACTTACCTGTAGAACCCTATCCCGACCTTGGACTCCCGTCGGATTACGTCGGGGTGAAGGTCCCCCAGTTTAGCTTTAGCCGTTTATCAGGCGCTGATCCCGTTCTCGGTGTGGAGATGGCCTCGACGGGTGAGGTCGCCTGCTTCGGTCATGATAAATACGAAGCATACCTAAAGGCCCTCATTTCCACTGGCATCGTGCCGCCCAAGAAAAAACATCCTCTTATCCATTGGAAGCTACCGAGAAAAACTGGAGCTACTGCCGTCCGTCCAAAAGCTCAGTGCTTCTGGCTACAATATCTTCGCCACTTCTGGAACTGCCGATTTCTTAACTGAACACAACGTACCATGCAAGGTATGTTATTGTGCCGTCCACCGAGAACATCGCTCATCGCTCGAAATTCGTTTGCCCAGTATCTTGAAACCCTGGGCGAGGAGAGCCGGGATAAGCAAAAGACCGAGTATTCTCTAACCCAGCATCTGGCCAACAACCTCATAGACATGTACATCAACCTCCCCTCGAAGAACAGCTATCGTCGGCCTGCCAGTTATTCCAGTAAGGGTTATCATACCCGTCGCATGGCAGTGGACTTTGCCGTGCCGCTGATCACAAACGTGAAGAATGCGAAGATGCTGGTTGAAGCGCTTGTCCGTAAACTGCCTTTGGACGTTTCGGCGGTGGATGCTAAGAGCTCGCATACAACCCACATATTCCCCGGACTCATTAACATTTCTTCCTTCGTGTCGAATATCTCTGCTCCTGGTTCCCATGATCTCGCAATATCAACACAAGCCTCCATCAGTTCTGGCTTTACCACCTCTATCGTTCTTCCTATTGGGCAAGACAATATGATCTTTGATCGTGATACTCTGAAGGAGGCGCGATCTAACGTGAACTCACGTGCACACTGCAACTACTCGCTTGGCTTTACGGCGACCCCAAATAACATACAAACACTCGATGACGAACTACAGGCAGAGGCGAAGTTTCTGTTCGTTCCGTTTGGCGTCGGCGGTGCTGCAACCCCCCTCTCTGTTGCTGCTTCGCACTTCTCTTCGTGGCCAATTGACAAGCCTATAGTCTCCGACGCTAAAGGATCCGACCTTGCATCAGTTCTACTTCTGGCTAGCCTTCATAACAGAAGCATCCATATTACAGATGTCTGTTCCAAGGAGGATCTTGATCTGATTTCGCTAAGCAAGGCTCGACAGTTGAAGGTAACATGCGACGTTTCCGTGTATTCGCTATTCTTTACGAGGGAGCAATATCCAAACTCTACCACCCTTCCCTCGGAAGAAAACCATAACGCTTTATGGAACAGGTTAGACACCATTGATGCTTTCTCCGTCGGCATGACTCCATTCCGGTTAGCCTCTGAAGTTGGAGAGGTTTACTCTCCGTGGTCTGGCACCGAGGAGACGCTCCCTTTGCTACTTACAGCTGTCGAGGACGGTCGCCTAACACTTGAAGATATACGTTTGCGACTTCATGACAATCCTATACATATCTTTGGTCTCCCTGACCAAGCCAATACACACGTTGAGGTGGTGATAGGCCGAAAGGCGGTCTTTGGGAAGCGACCTACTTGCTGGTCGACTATCGAGCAAGCCTCTGTCGCGGGCGCGATCCATCGTGTTGTTGTGCACGGACAGACTGTATTCCTTGACGGCCATGTATTCTCCTCCCCACAAGGAAAAGATATCTCGAGTGCAACGGTTACCCACGCAACGTCTACAACAGCGGCGGCGCTTGGCACAATCAGTGCTCAAGGGCGGGATGACCATTTGCCAGGTTTACCGGCGCTGCCATCTGGGCAACCATTAGGTGTTGGTTTGCATGGACCGCTGGCTCCTTCGCTTCATCTACCCCACCAACCTCATCCTGCGTTCCACCGTCGCCATATACTATCGGTTAGACAGTTCAGTCATCGCGACATTCATGACCTCTTCTCCTTGGCTCATGAAATGCAGCTACAAGTCGAACGGAATGGTATTTTGGATATTTTGAGGGGCAAGGTTCTTTGTACTCTTTTCTACGAGCCGTCAACACGAACCAGCTCCTCTTTCGACGCTGCGATGAAACGATGTGGTGGCGAAGTCGTCCAGATCAATGCTGAACTGTCCTCAGTACAAAAAGGAGAGACGTTGCCAGACACGGTTAGGACGCTAGGTTGTTATGGAGACGCTATCGTCCTTCGACATCCAGATGTCGGCAGCGCCCAAATAGCTGCAAAGTTTTCGCCGGTGCCCATCATCAACGCAGGTGACGGAATTGGAGAGCATCCCACCCAGGTAGGAACGTTACTTCTACTTAAACACTGACTTACTCTGGACCTAGGCCCTTTTGGATGTGTATACGATACGATCTGAGCTAGGTACCGTCAACGGCAGAACAATTACATTGCTCGGTGATTTAAAGAACGGTCGCACCGTTCACAGCTTGGTATCCCTCCTATGTCTTTACTCGGTCCGGTTGAACTTCGTTTCTCCGACATCACTTTCTATGCCTACGAACGTCGTTAGCGCTGCACGGAAAGCGGGGGTGGTTGTTTACCAGTGCGAATCCCTGGACGAAGTGTTGGCGGATACCGACGTCCTCTACGTCACTAGGGTGCAGAAGGAGCGGTTTGAAAGCGAACGCGAGTGGCAGCAGGTTAAAGACGCTTACAGAGTCGACCACGCTGTATTATCAAGAGCAAAAGAAGACATGATCGTCATGCACCCTCTCCCGAGAGTGAATGGTGAGACGAAAACCTGCTCTATTTGTGCAAGGTTTGATGTGGTGCCAATTCTAGAAATTGACCCCGAGGTCGACTTTGACTCGAGACGAGCTGTATACTTCCGCCAAATGCGTTATGGTCTCTATGTACGCTTCCCCCTGCTAAATAACAATGCCACGCTGATTTTCTGCCACTTAGATTCGAATGGCTTTGCTCGCAAGTGTAATGGGCTGAGTAAATGTCTCCGTTGCCTCCACCGAGCCTGGCGTTGGCTGACATCGGTGCCAGTTGCTGGGAACTGCTGAGAACCGGTGTCATACCAGCGGCGTGACCAAAGCGATCACAACATAACATCCCATGGGATTAGGTGTTGATTATCATATATCATATGTCGTTCAAGAAGTATGTCTTTAGATTGCTCCTCGCGGACATTGAATATTGAATTTTCAACTTCGCTCAATTTCCACCTTCATGAGAATAACCGGCGTTCTTGACATTGGATGCGGCTGATCATCCACATGCCGGGTATCCTGCGGTAGATTAGTATGGTCAGGCTTCAGACAATCGTGTCACAGGTTCCTTTCCTCTCAGCTTCACTGCTTACGGGGCTGGCCGCTTAATTATAAGTTGAACGCCTGTATATCGCGTGGTATGTCAAATCCTGGACGACTTCCGGCCCCCACGCAGGACTTTGGTGTGAATCGCTCGTCTTCCACCCTCGTAGACATGGATCACGGTCAAGATCACGCAACGCAAAGGGAACAGGCCATTCAACCAATTGTACCCCCTACTGCGACCGCCTTAGAGCAAGGCGGAGCGGAGCAGCTTGCTGGGACGCGAGTGCCCTCTCAGTCGCACCTTCTGGGGCAAACCGCCAGCCCAACACAATCGCAGCCCCAGGCAGACCGTCTACAACCGGAACGGCCGAGGCCTATTCTTTTACCCTCCACCATCCCTCAGGCACCTCTACAAGACGATAATAACCTAAATCTAGCCATTAATCGCGGGAATGAGCCCCCGCCAACTGCTCGAAATGTCCCGCCAGGGGAGGGGCTAGATGAACACAGTTTAAGAGACTCGTCGCCTGGACATCGTGTTAACCAACCCAACCCTGTTTACCCAAGATACGCGCAGCGTTTGGCAGATCCTGGGTTAAGTCGAGCAAATTCTCGGCGATCAGGCGTTGACTGGATTGTACCAGTGGAGGAACGGAAAGAATTGGTTCGTTCGCCATAAATGCTGCCCTACACAGTGCCCTTATCCTACTTTCAGTCTCCTCGTCCAAAAACCTTGGGAGAGAGATTGCAGAAAACAATCGACCACGCAAATGCCGAATGTGAGAAATATGCTGTCAGAGGTTGGCTTGAAACTGTCTACATGAGCTTTTGCTTACAAAAGGATTGATCTTTTAGCCAAATTAACGGCGTACGCGCTCAACATTGCTATCGGAATGCAAGTACTGTTAGGGGCGTTGACTACTGCGGTCTCAGCTGCTACATCCGGACGTAGTGTTGGTTGTGTTCGTATCCAAATTCTCCCGGTTGCTAATCTTGCATTGCCTTAGACGTCTATCGCTACCTCTGTCCTAGGTGAGCCGGGAAATTTGGTTTATTGCATCTACTGTTGACAGTGGTTTTCAGGCGGCCTCGCTACACTGGTTGCGTCGTATCTGGCTCGTGCACGAGGTTCAAACGAGCCAGAGCTGTCAATAACACGAGTTAAGGACCTGGAGCATTTTAAAACGAGAATGCGAAGCTTTCATCATGGATCATGGCCATAAAATCGAGGAGACTGGCCCGCTCGTAGACAAGATGAACAATCTACGTTACAAGTTTGAAGACTTGCTGGGTAATGCCAGTGGGTGAGTACTTCCTTGCGTCGTCTACGTTGGGATTTCTACCCACCAATCCTTCCCGATATAGCGAGCGGAAGCTGGCTCCTCCGGCGTGATACCGATAATTGATCAATAATGCCACTCTATATACATACCCTTCGTCACTAATTGCTCCCCTTTAATTTATCACTCTCTTCGGTTTTACTTTCTTTCAAAAGCAAGGTCATCTGGCTCGCTTTCTGGCTGATTCCATCATGTTATTCCTACCACAGCATGTTCCAATTGGGATTGTTGTCGAGTTCTTGGAACCGAAATGAAACGATAAAGACGCTTCTCTTTCAAATCCATCTGGCTAGAGATGTGTTTACTATAGAGTTCCGGTAGGGATGGAGTGTGGATAACCCAAGCATTTACTAGTAACTGGTCATTGGTCGGATAATTCACGGTGCATTCATCCCGTACATTTCCCGTGCGGAAGCCATTGGTAGTTTGATGCACGTGTGTGCCAGTATTCAGTTACAGTCAGTTACCTGGTCCCGCAACAGATCAGTCGGATACAAGTGGTCCCAGGGTGGAGGTGAGTGTGGTCTCCTCTCTGCGGAAACGCCGTGCAGTAGGTTAACCAGCAGGAAGTCAGCGGATGGGGTCAAAATGTATCGACCACGCAAGTCAAAACCCTACTTCGGGAGTGCTTACCGATCCTCAATTTACGAGGTGTCGCAGACACGGATATCATGCGTCGAATTGCGTCGAATTCCCGACCTCATGGTGGCCTTCTCGCAGTCTATTTCTGAATATGTTTTGCGGGCCGGAATTGGGGTCGAACGTTGAATGTTGAATATTCGTGAAATCGCGATGCTCATATTGGCCATTCAGACTGTGACCATTTGTTAGTAGAGACGAAGGAGAGTACAACATAAGACTCACAGTATTGTACATCAATAGTACTGAATAGATTACTGTGGTCGATACATCTTACATATCATCTACTCGAGACATACCGCCTTGGTTATTATTCGTCCCACCGTTGCTCGACGTCATCGTTGTCTTCCATTGGCGGTTCCCCGAAGGCTCACTCGTCCTCATCGTCCTCTTCCATTCTATTCTCACCATTCTCTTCTTCTTCGCCGTCTTCTTCCTCTTTCATAACAGGTTCCAACTTCTTCTTGCGGCGCCTCTTGGGTGGCGGCGCATTGCCGTCAGCGGCAGCTTTCTTACTCTTCGTTCTCCGCTTCTTGCCTTCGGGGGCCTCACCGTTCGTCGGCGCCTGCGCGTCCATGTCGATTGTACCACCATTGGATGGATCCGGTACAGATTCGACCAATTCTTTGAGGAAGTCGAGCATCTCCGTTGTCTCGACGGCATGCTTCCTATGGTAACCACGACCATACACAGAAACCACAATCAGTAACGTAGATCCAAGCACACGAGCGCATCGAACGCACAGATGGTACGCCTCCACCTTCTTTGAACCGCGTTCCACCGTGACATTACTGGCCTCTTCAATGATCATATTTAGGAACAGCTCTAAAGCCTTCGCTGGGCCCGTTGAGCATTGGTATCGCAGATGTCTCAGTAGCCCAGCGCATATACGTACAGATTACAATCGGTGTTGCCTGTGCCACTTTGCCCACTTCTTCATCTTTCTGCATTATCTTCTTGATGCGCGCCTTAGACCCCGCAGTTTGCTTTGGTTATTCGCGCAGCCGAGAGCTTAGGGGTGACTCACCACAGGGAATTTGGTTTGCTTGTTTCTATTCTTCATTGAAGGCGATGCAGGGAGGAGCAAGTGGGTGAAGTCGAGACTGACAATGAAGTGGCGTTGAGTGGTGTTTGAGACAAGTCACAAGTTGGACGATGGGCGCTTATCATGCGGCCCTATGCGCGCCAACAGTCTTTCATACATTAGGTTACGGCTCAGTTGGAAATACCGACAGTTTACAGGAAGTGTTGTAGATTATAAGTAGTAGTAGACTCGGATCATCCAATGTGAAGGTCGTATCCAAGCGTTGGCGGCCCAGTAGATGTGGCTCGTGGGTAAACAGCGCTGCTGCCCGGTACATCACCACAAAGAATTTTATTCTGTGTAAGTAGTCTGGCTTGGTCCGGATCCATAATGCTGATGGTATGTCAAAGGGACGCCGTAGCCCGGCGCCTGCGTACCAGGAGCAGGTATGTAGTACGCGACCTGGAACTGGGGAGGGTGGCCAGGGTGAGGCCTCACATGCTGAGCGTACCTGGGAGGTGCCTGCCCGTAATAGGCGGGCTGAGGGTGACAAGCGTACGACGCCTGCGGCGGGGCGTTCGCGTAAGCAGACTGGAACTCGGGCGCATAGTTGAATGAGTGAGGATGCCCGGGCCCGCTCTGCATGAGCTGGGTCATACTCTCAACCCATGCCCGATCAGCTTCCCTGCGCGCCTGCTCGGCCATCATCTCCTCTGCGATCATCCGGTCGCGTTCTGCGACTTCGCGATTGTGCTCAGCGATGCGGGCGGCGTGCGCTGCCACCCTCCGGACCTGCGCCTCCGCTCGCTGGGCCTCCTCTTCCACGCGCCGACAGTGCTCCAGGCGCGCGTGCGCGAGTCGCTCCTCTTCATCGAGATATCTGATTTGTCCCATAGCTTGGCTAAAAATAATGGTACTCTAGTCCGCAAATAAGTCAATAGATCGTGTTATGTACTTACTCAGTGACGAAGACGCGCATTTGGCTGTAGGAGCGAGCTACCCTGCGCTCAAAGAGGCATTACTGTGAGCGAATTGGAATCGAAAACGAAAGCGCATACATTGCAGAAATAATATCGGCTTGGGGAGCTTGGTGGCCTGTGGTATTATACGACTGTTGTACTGCATATCCTGGGTCGACACCAGGTTGATTGGCCGGACTTGCGCCATCTTCAGTATCATTCAGAACTGTATGGACACCACAACAAACACTCGGGGGCTTTTCTGAGGTGCGTACGTTGCCATTGTCGCGTGCTTCCTCAGCCTTTCTCTCAGCCTCTTCTACCTTACCGAGAACTATGCCATAGGCTTCCTGCTCCATTTTCTTCATCATTTCCCCGCCTGCCGCCTCCTGAGTCTCTCGCAAGTACTCCAGGATGACAGGACTTAGGCGCACAACTCTTTTCCTGGATGATGTATGCGGGTGAGGAGTTGTGCCGTCGCTAAACATCTTTGCTAAGCCGTCAAGTTCTTCTGAATCGGCAGGGTTGTTCATATATGCCAACATAAATACCAAGACCATGAAGCCGTCCGTAAGGATGTCCTTGATATCCTCCTTGGCGCCTGCATTCACGACCTTGCTCTCTATATTTCCTTCGTACCGCCTAATGAATGAGATGACGTCGCGCAACCAAATCGGACGTTGGTTTTCCAGGGACCTGGAAGTGTTGGGGGCATGGCTTGGAGGGGCCGAGCGAGAGGCAGCAGAATCTACTGAACTTGGTGGATTCTGGGGGATTGCAGTGGCTAATGAATTAATTCAGTATTGTTCGACCCATACAGAACGTATTAAATGACCTGCGGCTGTCGATTCGCTTCTTCTTCGTTTTCCTAGTCTGGTGGGGGGCGTCAATGTTAGAGTTTGTGGTGCACCAGTAGAAGGACCTTCAAGAGTGTGCGTGAGCGAGGTCGTCGATTGGAGAAGATTGTCGGCTGTCATTAAACGTATTTGCTATAAGTGTGGCAGCACGAAAGCGGCGCAGGCTCTTTATCCATTCGTCTTGAAACTCAGCGTCTTTGTGGCCAACATCATTTGACTGCTTGATGCACAATGGGCCACAGTGGCCACAGGCGGTGGTGGCCAATCTGCCATGACGGTCATGATCTGCATTGGGTCGTTGCCAAATTTGGCAATTCGGCCCCAGAAGCCTTCCCCCACGTGATCGCGTCCGCGCTCGACAGTAAACTCGCGTTGAACCGTATCCCTGTTTCACTTGCTTGGATGGCCGACTGGGACGAAGAATACGACCGTACATTTGGCGCCGGACAGCCTGCGGTAGCGTCGAGCAGCGCGGTCCCTGCCAATCCGTTTCTCGAACGCATACGGGACGTGGCTCGCGATGATGATGATATCGACATCGACGAGCTCATGGCGCCTGCAGGTATACAAGCCGGGCCTTTTGATCTTGTGGCCTCGTCGGCTCAGGGTGCATCACCCATCCAGCAGCTCATCAGACACTGGATGAACGAACGCCACGCGCCCGATATCCTCCCGATACAAGAACAACTGCTAGCCAGCATCTTGGATCATATTCGCCGGCAGGTACGACTGTCCGCGCCTCTCTATATAGGACGAATGCGCTCACGGCTTACTTACCAGTCCGAAGCAGTGCAGCTGATACGATCAGATCCCGGAGCCTCTCAGGAAGAGCACTTCCGAATCGTCCTCGTCCAAACAGAGATCGAGCGTATCAAGTTCATCGTTCGATCGTATCTTCGAACGAGACTGTTCAAGGTATGCCCCCTTGCTTCGCCGCGATCGCCACTTCACGACTCTTCCGTTGACTAGCAGCGCAGATCGAGAAATACGCCCGGTACATCGTTTCCAACGTAGATATCCAGACACGAATCTCCGCATCGGAGCGCACGTATGCCAGCAAGTACGTTTCATTATCTTCATCCCCCTGGGTGAATATCGCTGAGCAGGCATCAGACAAGCAAGAATCCTAGATAATCACTTCTGGGTCACCGTGCTCCAAAGTCTACCTGAAGCCCAGTCGCATCTTGACGATACCCCCATATTCATGCCCCCGATGGTCACAGAACCTGACAAATCGCGCGCCGTATTCGTTCACGCTCTCAAACAGTGTCCACCGGTCATTCTACCAGAGTATGTGCATCTTGCGTCGAACGAAGATGTCCGGCTCACTAATGCATTTCTTCCAGTGGCTCATCACTCGAAATGGCGAAAGACCATATTTCCCTTGTCCCCTTTTCGGCCGTGGAAAACCTCATCCTTCGAGAGGAAGTTGAGTTAGTTTGAAGTAATGAAGTAAAGAGAACATGTACATGTTTCGGTGGTTCGTACAATTCATTCCTAGAATACGGTAATCTCTATCTACGCATATAGCCAATAAAACCGGTCATTTCCGCCAGTAGTGATCAGATTGCAAGCCCCGACACTGTCTTCGTTTCGTCCGTGCTCGAGGACTCGTCCCGTTTGCGTGGACACAACGGGGCAACGTTCCTCATCATCTCCTCCCAAATCGCCGATAAATCACACTCTTCACCTTCCTCAACTCGAGACTCGTTCAAGTACGCCGAAGTAGAATATCCAGACGCAGAACTAGGGAGAGAGTGACGAGCCTGATCGTCTTTATCACCCGGAAAGGGCGCCGAGGGAAGTGCAGAAGAAACAAACGACACTGTCGGTCGTTCAGACCGGGTAGAAGTTGAACGTGCCGTGAGGAGTATAGATCGTGGCTGAGACATCGCCTCGTGAATCAAAATCTTGTTGTCCGCCCGACACCCCGGGCTTTCCGCAGGGCTTGCGTTTATGGAACCTGAATTGAGTCTTAGATCCGAGATATCGTCGGAGCGTAGTCCAAGGCCAGAAACCGGGCGAAGACTTGAAGGCGAGGAGGCGTCAGATATGAATGGCTTAAACAGCGAGCTGGTCGTTGGAACTGGGGGAAGTGGCCCGGTTGGTCGGCCAGGTAGAACCGGAGAACCAGGGAGGGATCCAGACATAGATTTCCCAGCATCTTTGCGGCGGACCACGGAGGAAAGACTGAGGTTCGACGGTAGACACGCTGAGAGATTCGCCCACCCGAACCGACGCGCATTGCGACGAGGTTCTTGGTTTGCAGCTTCTGGACTTTGAGGCGGGGCATCTGTTCGGTCTGTATCGCAAAACATCATGTAGTAATCTATGTCTAAACCAAGATCGCCATGGTTGCTGCTAAATGGCGTGGAGCAAGATGGTGGGGAAGAGTAGGTTGAGCTAGGCGAATCCCAAGGGCTGGCGCTAGAGCTAGGCGATGCGTAGATCGGAGGTGGGGGAGATGGGATTCTCAAAGGCGGCGGAGAAAATAACGAGAATGAGTCCGGGTCCAGTTCATCATCCACCCGGGGAGCCGGAATCCTGGTTGTGTAAGGGAAGGGCCTGCTGGATATGGGGGCGGCGACGTCCAGTGCGACGCCGTTACTGAAATATTGGTACCTTTCATGTGACTGGGTCGGGTTGGGGCTCTCCTCCGGGGCGCTATCGCAAGAAGGGTCTGTCCTATAGCTCGGAGGCGAGAACTGGGGAGAGGAATGCGAAGAACTAAAAGAGGCTGCGGGTGAGTAGGTAGGCAGTGGCATCCTCGGTAGACTATATTCAGAATCAGTGCCTCCGAACCGAGGGCGCGCACTATGCAGCTCAGCAAGACGACTTGATGGGTAGGGGTACTGCAGCCGGTCGCCGCCCCGGAGTGGGTAGTAGAGCGCTGCCCGCGTCCGTTTTGCTTCGATATCGACCAGAGGATCCTCGAGTCCATCGCGATCGCCATTCCGCCACCGGCGTTCGTTGAAGAAATGATTCCACTTCTTGGCTTTCTTGCACTTGTATGCGAAGGACTTGAATTGGCCGGTTCGCCTCGTGTCGGCGGTGCGATGCTCCCTTACGCGGTCGACCACTTGCATGACGGCCCATCCGAGCACAAAGATCAGGATCGTGCCGCCTATGAAGGATACGACCGTGATGGCGATCAGGCGAATTTCCGATTGGCGTATTCCGAGGTTGAGAGCCGACGAGGGGAATATAGCTGGGCGATCCGCCATTGTTGGGAGAGAGCCGTGTGGTAGTGATGTGGCTTGAGTATAAGGATTCAAACGAGTGCGGGGTGGAATGAGCGTAAAGCGTAGGGCTTGTGATGGTGGGGAAGAATAAAACCCGATAATGAGCTCGTTGCCTTTTTATACTTCGGAACTGCGGACGATCGACGACTCCATCAATCGCAGCGCCTGTCATTCGTTGCATCACATCGATAGCTGACATGCTTTCAAGTACCTATGCCTATAGAAAGGTACATGACAAGGAGGCTACTAAAGCAAGAGAAGTGAGCACCATGTCCGAAGCAACACTTTCGGACCGTAGCGACACCTTGTCCCAATTATTCGGCCGAACTGTGCACGCACCGCAAGTTTGAGACCAGCACTAGAGCGAACTCATGTCGTGGTCCTTCTTCGAATCAATCGACATGCAGCATCGGCGGAAGCCTTAAGTTCGAAATTGAGGATGCACTGAGGACATTCTGATGGACTATAAACTTCCTGGTGTCGGTGCTCCCTTGGTAAAGGAGCTTAAAGTGGGTGTATCTATTGTGCGCAGTAGAATAAAGGATGGTTATTACTATCTACAAGCCAGTTACAACAGCACATGAGAGAAACACATCTCTGATCTAGACCACCACCGCTAGCGACTTTCCCACGGCTCGACGAGGCGAAAGCTCAGTGGAAAGTGAAGTAGACTAGAAGAAGGAATATCATATCATATAATTCACCAACGATACCCGACGCGGGAGAAACGAAGGCACGAAGGGATGGATGAGAGCGCGGGAGGTAGCGGGGATACCGACGAATCAGGGCGACCGACAGTAAACATCCTAATGAACAACGCAATTGGGAAGGCCATGAGGAACGGAAAGGACATCCTAGTCAGGAACTCATTCAGCCTGGATAGCGACACTATCGATAACAGATGGGTGGTGAAAACCATCCGCATGATTGCAGCTCACGTCAAGTCACCCAAGGCAGCGAACGAGGGTCTAAAAGCACTGGCCGATGTGGTGGAAGCCATGACGAAGCAACGATTGGTGGACGATATAACGGAGATGGTGACGAAGGATGTCCGGGAGACAGTGGGCGAGATGCGGACACTAGCCCGACGCGCTGCGGACACGGAACGTCGGACGGCGGAGACGTTGGCGGGAATACAGGACATGGCAGAGGTGATGAAAACAGTGAAGCAGGACCTATCGAACGCAATCAACACCCCAGCGAGGACATATGCAGACGCAGCCAGAAGAGACTCAGCACCAGCCAGGGTGGCGGCGGTAATAGATAGGCAGGAAACACGAGCCAGGCAGATAATCATTTAGAAGGCGGACGATATCGATCTCAAGGATTACGATCTCGCATCGCTGAACGAGAGGGAGCTGGTGGAAAAAGCAAACATCGCACTCGAAGGCATGCAACTACTTGAAGGATTCCCTGAAGGCACGAGATTCATGGGGGCAAGGAAGTTGAAGGGCGGCGATGTCATGCTGCTGCTAAGCTCAACGGAAGCAAGGAACTGGCTCAACGGGACCGAGATCACGAAGGCATTCTTGGCAGGATTTAACGGTACATCTAAGATATGGACACCCATGCTCACTGTTATTGCAGAATATGTACCAGTCTCCTTCCAACCAGCGGAGAGAGGGGCAATACACTGTGTCGAGCAGGAGGGCGGCCTAGAGAGGGGTAGCATCAAAAACGCCGCCTGGATCCGACCAGTCGAGCGGCGTGCGCAATCGCAGCAGTATGCACACATGAAGATAAAATTCGAGAGTCGCAGTCAGGCAAATAAGGCAATACGAGATGGGCTATTCATCGGGGGCAAGGTGATAACAGTGAGGAAGGATGCGCAGGAGCCACCAATATGCTACAGGTGCCACACCATTGGCGACGGACACTTCGCCAACAGCTGCACGGTGGTGATGCACGACGTCTGCGGGCATTGCGGTCAGGAGCACAGATCGGCGCAGTGCCCACATCCATCATGAAAGTGGTGTTGGAATTGCAAACGACCAGGGCATGGCGCAGGCGACCGCAGCTGTGGAGTTCGACAGAAGCATTTGGAGGCATGGCGAAGGGCGAACCCAGAAGCGATGTACAGATTCTTCCTTGACGATGAGAATCCGTGGACATGGGAAGAACTTGGAGCGGCGGAAGAGGCATGGGGCCACATGGGGTGATGGCTATCGAAGGATGCTGGGGAAGGAGAACAACCAGCGGCAGGGCAACGAGACTTTGGGAAGGGAGTCAACCAGGGGCGACGCAACTTCCAAGGCATACGACGCTTTGACATGACAGGCGTACCTACAGCACCAAGATCGAGAAGCCGTACCACACACGTCAACCAGGAGCCAGGCGACAACGAAGATAGAGGGAGGAATACGGATGGTGATCAGGCAGGAACACCCAGGTCGACACAAAACGCGAATGACTGAAGGGGATCAGGTGGTCTTTAAGGCCAGGATTTTTCAACAGAACATCAACAAGTCCCTAACTGGGCAAAGCTACTTGATAAACTCGATCGCTAACTACAACATTGTACTTTACAGGAACCATGGCTGGGCCTTAACGGGAAAACACGGGCAATACGACGCTTCAATACCATCTACCCAGTCACACATGAGGCGGGAGATGAGAGGACTCGGGTGGTAACCCTCCTCTCGACGAGCATCGCTTCCAATCATTACGTGCAACTTCCCATAAAATCACCAGACGTCATCAGCGTAGACATCAAGTGCGGGCAGGATGAATGGCTACGGGTGATTAACATCTACAACGACTGCACTCACGACCGCAGCATGCAGGCAGTGGACGACTTTCTCACCACGGAAAGGCAACGAGGCAGGGCGGGCATCCACACATGAATGGTATGGGCAGGGGACTTCAACCGACACCACTGGATGTGGGATGAGGAGCGAAACCTCCACCTCTTCACACGACAGAACATTGAGGCAGCAGAGAGGCTGCTAGAGATGACAGACAGATATGGCATGGTGATGAGGTTAGCGAAGGGAACACCGACACTGCAGGCGACCCGCACTGGAAACTACACGCGGGTTGATAACGTGTGGTGCGCAGAGGAGCTGCAGGGGGCAGTATTGAAGTGCAACACAGAACCGTCCCTGCGACCACCGAAGACAGACCATCTACCAGTGATCACGGAGATGAGCATCGACATGGAAAAACGCGACCCAAGGATGCGGAAGAACTTCTGAGTGGCGGACTGGGAGGCATTTAGGGAGAGGCTGGGGGAGGCGCTTGCTGGCTTCAGAAGACCAACGGAGATATATGAGATTGAAGAATTCGAGAGACGGCGCAATCAAATTGAGGAGGCCATTCAGAGCATCACTGATGATGAGGAGGTGGTGCCAACAGCGAAGCCAACCCCATTCTCGAAACGATGGTGGAACTCAGATTTGGCGAGACAGCGAAAGGATGTAGGAAAGCTATCGAGGGCCTCATGCAAGAAGCGACATCAACCAGAGCACCCAATACATGAAGAGTTTCGCAAAGCGAGGAACCAGCTAGCTGACGCGATCAAGAGGACGAAACACAAGCACTGGAAGGACTTCCTAGAGGGAGTAGACAACAACTCCGTCTTTGTAGCAGGGCGCTTCGTTTCTGGGCCAGCAGACGATGGGGGGGCGATCAGGATGCCAGCGCTGAGGGTCGGGGTAGGTAATAGGGAGAAACGGCTAACAGGTAATACAGAGAAGGCCGACACGTTCTACAAGTTGTTCTACCCACCGCCACCACTCATGTCATCAGTCCCGCCGGACGTACGACATCCAGAGCCCAAATGGAACTTCAGAAACATAACCGACCATCAAGTCGAGACAGCATGCCGGCGCCTCTCGCCATACAAGGCTACAAAACCCGGAACTCCACCAAACAGCGTCTTCATGCACTGTAGCGAGATGCTGGCACCACACTTGGGGCCCATCTTCAGGGCGACATTCAACCTGGAACACTATCCAAGTGTATGGGCAGAGACAGAGATGGTTTGTAATACAAAAGCCAGGAAAGCCGGACTATACCGTTCTGGGAGCATGGAGACTAGTAACCCTCTCTCACGGCTTGGCCAGATTGCTCAACACTTGTCTCGCAGATGACTTGGTCGCATATGTGGAGAAGCACCAGATTCTCCCCCGAACCACTTTGGCGGCAGACCTGGGCGATCGACAATGGACTTGGTACACCTTCTTTCAAAAACTGTGATGGATGCCTGGCGCCGAAATGAAGTGGCGTCTGCACTCTTCCTTGATGTCAAGGGGGCCTTTCTAAGTGTCGCGATCGACCAACTAGAGCACAACCTACGGGAAGCTGGAATACCAGAGGAGTATATTGCATGGATTCTGCGGTGACTGGAACATCGAAAGACAATACTAACATTTGATGACTTCAGATCGGCACCGTTTCGGGTCATCAGCGGTTTAGATCAGGGCGACCCACTCTCGGTCATCCTATACATTCTGTACAACGCAAGCATGCTCAAGTCGATTCGAGGAGACAAATCCGAGCTGGGACTGCTATTTATCGACGATGCAGCCATCGTAGTGACAGGCGCAACCTTCCACGACACACACGAACGACTAAAGGAGATCATGATGGAGCCTGATGGGATCTTCAAGTGGGCAAGGGATCACAATTGCGAATTTGGGGTGGATAAGTTTCAGCTGCTCGATATGACACGCAAGCGCGTTCCGCACACATTCATGATCAAGCGGAAGGTACCAATGCCTCGCATGAATATGACCCTGGGGAGACATGTCATAGCCTCCACAGAACAGGTGCGTTTCCTTGGAATATTGTTTGACAGAGAGCTACGGTGGAACAGACAGGGAGCAGCAGCCCTCGCCAAAGGGCGAGACTGGATATCGAGGTTTCGCTCGGCTTGCACGCCCATCACAAGGGATCACTGCAAAGTATGCCGGACAGCTCTACAAGGCAATCGCACTGCCTCGGATCATGTACGGGGCAGAGGTATACCTCACCCCACCTCGAAGAGCGCCTACGGAGTTGCAACGAGAGAGAGGCATGCGAGCACAACGAGCGATTGTGGGGAAGCTGGCAGCATCACAACGGCAGGCCATGCTGATGGTGACAGGAGGAATGAGGTCGACAGCAAACGATGTTTTGGAGATCCTAACAGGCTACCTCCCATTTCACCTTGTGGTGGAACACTTCCGATACAAGGCAGCACTCCGGCTTGCGGCTTTGCCACCCTCCCACCCGCTGTTTAAGCATGTACAGAGAGCAGCAATCAGGGACGTCAAACGGCACCGAACCCCAATCCACGCACTGCTGCACGACTTCCGCATTTCCCTGAAAACGGTGGAGAAAATTCAGGCCACTCGGTGGGACGCGAAGTGGCGGTCAAAGGTGAAATGGTGCATTGCCAGTGATAGGGAGCAGGCGATAGAGAAGGAACGTAACGACACCAATCGCATCAAGGTCTACACAGACGGGTCAGGGTACAAAGGAGGCATAGGTGCGGCTGCAGTGTTATTGGAGAACGGCCAGCGACGGGCTGCGGTACGGATGCGACTGGGACCTGACAAGGAGTTCACAGTATATAACGGGGAGTGCGCAGCTCTTGTCATGGGAATGGAACTGATTCACAGACAGGTATACGTGGAGAAAGCAACAATGTACGTCGATAACCAGGCCTCCATTCTGGCACTGTCGTCACGCCGCCCCAGGCCAGGGCACTACCTGCTCGATTACTTTCACGAAGTTTATGCCAGAGCGAAGAAGCGCCATGCGGGGCTACAGCTCACCGTACGATGGATACCAGGGCATGCGGGGGTGGATGGGAACAAGTGGGTGGACAGGGAGGCAAAGGAAGCGGCGAGAGAGGGCAAGGAATCGAGGTGATGAAGCTGCCCCCAGTGCTGCGTGCAACAGATGCGATCAAGAAGAGCCGGCCTGCACTCCTGCAGATGTTTGATGTGAAGCTTCGGAGAAGGGCAGCAAAAGGGTGGAGGAAATCACCCAGGTTCCAGCGGATGTCAAGGGTCGGGCTCGCGGAACCCTCCAAGCAGCTGCGCGACACCATGGCTGCAATGTCAAGGAAACACACAAGCATTATCACCCAGCTGCTTACCAGACACATCCCGCTGGCACAATATCTGCACAAGGTCAAGAGGGCAGACTCGCCAAGGTGTCCAAGATGCAGATTATACGACGAGACGACCCACACACTTCCTAGCACAGTGCACCGCACATCAAGCAGCCAGAGACAGACTATGAGCAAGGGTGGGAAGGGCAGCATCGCATGCGGAACGATTGCTATCTAGCACGAAGCACTTTGGGGACATTGTCAAGTTTGTCGAAGAAACAGGAAGGATTTGGTGGAACGGATGGGAGGACGTGGGGCAAGGGGCCAGGGGGGAAGGATAGCAGGAGAGTAGAGGGCGTCAGGCGGCGGGGTGAGGCCAGGAGATGAACTTGTTCCCTTTTCCTTTCACTTTCACTTTTATTTACTCTAACACATTATAGTTTACTCACCCAAGGTGCGACCCCAGGGCGCGCCGCATATTCGCGGTACTCACCGCCAGGATGTCACTCTGTGACACCAGGCCGCTGTCCAGCAACGGAGAATGGACAAGTAGTGTACATGCATAGATTATTATACGGTACAGGTACACCCTCCCACATATGGCAAAGCCACAAACGGAGGTAAAACATGGATTCAAAAAAAAAAAAAAAAACAGCACATGAGTGAAATAGCTATCAGAATATTCTACTAAGAACTACAGTGGCAATGAAGTCAAGTTACTACTAAGTGTGAGATTCTCAAGTGTTCTTGGCCATTCTGCTAAGCTCCACTTGCAACAGTATCCACACCCTCTGAGTCCTGGAATGACTCTAAACTTCCCTCTCTATGCCTCACTAGGGCTATGGCCTATGTTCAACACTACCTGACCAACCACTATCCTGCTAAACATCCCTGCATAACACCAGGAACTACTTCAGACATGGCCCAACCCTAACTTGCCCAACCCTACTTGTAACAACTGGGTGCAGTGTTAATTTGTTGTACCCAACCCACACCATGTCTTAGTAGCTTTAGCATACTTGTTGTGGTATATAAATGCAGACATAAAAGAATAAAAAATAAAAATAAAAAAACTGAGGACATTCCTTCTAAGAGAACAAGAGAGAGTAGTCAGCCTATGCTATAGTATGGTTTCAGATCAGGGCACTGTTGACAATCATTGGAATCCCTATCAATGTTGGCACAATTGCAGTTCAATGGATGATGAATAATATAACCATGGCACATACCTTGAGGCTTGCAACTCATGTACTGAGGCACAACTTCAAGTCAGAGGCATATTCAAGGTTGAAACTGGTTTATCACAACTTTTTGCTATGTCTCACCCTGCAATCCAATGCCAGAGGAAATCAACTTGCACACCTTTTAAAAGTCTGCTGTGTCTTGCCTACATTGTTGTCTCCTGGATGATACATTTGCAGATTAAAACTGATATACCTTCAGTGGCTGATCAATGAGATTTGGCCAAGCTCTCAACAACCTAGCTGTTGCTCTCCACAATAGATATGGAAGCAGTCAAGCACAGAATGATTTACAGAAAGCCAATGGGCTTAATGTAGGGACACTTGAGCTCCTCCATCCAAGCCACCATGCTTGGAATATATCTCTCAACAACCAAGCAGCTGGCTATACTGCCCTGTGTGATATATATCAATACAGTTGAGCACAGAATGACTTGGAGAAAGCTACTAAGCTTCACATAGAGGCACTTGAGCTCTGCCCTTCTGGCCACCATGCTTGGGACATATCCCCTAGCAATGTGGCCAGTGCTCTACATGATTGATATCAACACAGTCAAGCACTGTAAGGGGACACTCCTATTTTCTCCTATTTCCCCTGTCTCTCCCCCTCATTCCTTTCTCTTTCCCTTTCTTTCCACAGACTCTTATATACATTCCCTTCTTTTCCTTCCATTCTGTTTCCCTTCCACCTTCCTTCTGCCCACTCCTTTTGCATCTGAGATAAAAGACAAAGATGGTCCAGATGTTGCTCAGATGTTAAAGAAATGCTCAAAGGAGATGAAAGTATGGACAATGTTATGTACTGATCCTCAGCCCCTTAGGGGTACCCCTTATGCCCCTTTTTGGACACTCGGACCTTTGGAATCCCTTGGGCTCCACCTCTGAGGTATAGGCATGGTGTGCAGTACTAGAATTACCTTGTTACATCTTTCATGTACATGTGTACTTACATACTAGCCTCATTACATACATATGTTAGTTAGTATTTATAGTAGCACTAGTACACATGTATTCCTCACTCTGAATCTTAGTTTCTTTCTGTCATCTTGTCCTTCTCTTGTCTTCACTGTGGGCTCCTCTGCAGAATCCACCTCTCATCTATGCTCTCTTTAAAATTGGAACACCACAGGGCTAGGAGGGCGCAGCATCAAAGTTGAAGCCAAGTCCTGTATGTTTGCACATTCTGCGCTTCAACACCCCTCACGGACAAGTCAGGAGGGCCCCTTGACACAGTCCTTAACAGACAAGAAATACATGAAAGCAGCAAGTGCACTGGGGTTGGTTACTCAGAAGATGAAGAAAAAGATGAAAAGGGTGGAAATAGATAGATGGGTGAACTTTGTTCAGATTGGAGCAAAGATATACAAATCAAGGTGATCTCTCTTGCTGTACTAGTGTTACATCAGGCTTCTAAAACCATCCACTCATATTGTAAGTTTTTTCAAGCATGTGATGGGTGCTAAGACACTGTAAACAAGTACAACATCAAGTGTACTCGAAAACTTTGATAGAGTGACTGGCAAAATATGTGACTGAGAACACTGATTTTGTTCCCATCCCGCTTGTTGCAACCCAGTGGTCACCCATAACAAGTATCCAATGGCAGACGTCAGCAGACTTGATTAGTACCAATTGGGATAAGTCACGCAACACTAACCCATCCCCTAATTGTTATCTACTGTGCTGCACATCCACCCACTGTATTACTGCAAATGTCCAATGTAGATATTCTGTTCAACTAGTGATGTAGATATATGATACAGATACAAATATATTGATGGGATTTTGATAACCACACTTGAACTGATGGTTTTAACCACCCTGCAACTGAACAACATGTTGAATATCCTTTGCAATGACTTTGATACAAGCCCTGGTGAAGTATTTCTATCATTCCTTTGCAATACTGCAAATGACAAGCATTAGCATGGTGTTTCTGCCAGCATAATTGAGTTCACACCCAAGATTTTGGCAGCTGTGGAGGGTTATTCACTGGTGTACAAATGAAGTGGCTGAGCTGTCATTGAAAGTACATGACTACCATTTCAATGTGAAGACTATGACAGAGGAGCAAATCCATGCTTGAATTAGCCACGTCAACCTCCATCAGATCACCATTTGATGGCTTGCATCTAGACTCTGTTGTTGCTTGCTGTCCAACATTGGAGGTGAGTGCACACTGCTTAGGTGTGGGGCCATTCTAGTTTGTTGCCTTATGTTTCGAACTTCCCCATTGACTGTTTTCGTCATCCAGATCTTTCTTATCAACCAGAAGGATTCCAACACCGGTTTCCCCCTTCCCCCTTGCTGCACGCCCAAATCGTTGGAATAAAGTATTCAGACTGCACGTTGCATGCCATTGGACTACAAGCTTGATGTCTGGTAAGTCCATCCCCTGGTAGTATTTGATTGGTTAACTCAGAGTCCAACAGTAGTAAAGATATTACCCTACCATGCCAAATGCATCAGTTGAACAAATCCCCCAGACTTTGTCCTGTCTGAACTTCTCAAGCTTCTCCTCATGGTAAGCCTGTGTCATCATTGAGTGAAAGTATTTCACACACAGCTGATTTCTGTTATTAAGCCATTTATGCAGAATGTTGCAAGCCACCTCCACCTCTTTAATATTGTTGAAGAAGACAATGAACTTGCCAGGGGACTTGTCACAATATGGGTTGTCCTTTAAGAGAAATTCAAGATCCTTGAAGCTGTTCACCAGGTATACCAATGACTGGGCGAATAGCAAGACCTCTGGCCAGTCATTCAATTGCAAGATATATTTCATACTACTCTCCTGCAGCCATAACACCTGTGATATCTCATGGAGAACCAATCTTGGCAATGTTGCTGATGCAACATAAAATGGGATGTTCTTAGCAGACCAGATCATGTTGCATAGTATGCCCAGCTGAGTGTAACCTTTCTTGAATTTTCCCCATTCACTGATGCAGTGTCCCTTGTCAAAGACGACTTGCAGGATCAATGACGTGAACTTTGTGTTGGCTAGAAGGGATGCCACATGTTTGTTTCCCATCAGAATCTTGGGATTCATGATCAAGACATTGTAGTGCCAGTCCTTTACTTCCTAGTAAAGATGAGCTCCCATTTACAGTTGTCAAAGTAGCAAGTCATCACTTACTTTCCATAACGCTTGTGAATTATTCTCACTGCTGATTGCAACAACATGAATACCCACCTGAGACAACTGAGCCATGTTCTGTTTACCTAGCAAATTCAACAGCATAACAACGATCATTGTAAGCCTCAATCCGTCTGCCTGTGCCATGACTAAAGGCATCCAAAAGGATAGTGTCTTTCCTGATCCTGTCAGTGCACAGGCGACAATGTCTTTGCAGTCATAGTAAATGGTTTTTGCAACCTGAATTTGGAACAAGCAAGGCCATTTATTGAATTGCTTGAACGTGGCTTCATATATTTCTTCAGTCGTCCATACATGTCGATTTATGGAGGTCATGTATTAGTAACAAAATCAATTAATTCAAAAGTCTAATTCTTAGTTTTCAATTACTACATTTGGAATTTATTAATTGTAAGCTTATATATTATCTAAACTAGCATGACACTTGCAACAAGCAGGATGAAAACAAAATCGGCATTCTCGGTTGCATATTTTGCCAGCTGCTCTATCAAAAGTTTTTGAGTATGCTTGACATTGTACTTGTTTACAGCACCTTAGTGCCTGACATGTGCTCAAATTTTTTATTTTTTTATTTTTTTCATGTCTGCATTTATATACCGCAACAAGTATGCTAAAGCTACTAAGATGCGGTGTGGGTTGAGTAAAATGAATTAACACTGCATCTGGTTGATACAGGTTGGGTTGGGCCATGTTTGGAGTAGTTCCAGAGGTGGGCAAGGATGGTGGGCATAATAATGGTTGGTCAAGTAGTGTTGGACATAGAGGCATAATGAAGGAAGTTTAAAGTCATTCCAGGACTTAGGCATGGATACACCCACTTTAAGCTCCTTTACCAAGGGAGCACTGACAGTGGCAGACACTGGGAAGTTTTCAGTCCTTCCAGGACTCAGCGGGCGTGAACTTCATTTAAGCTCCTTAAAGAAGGACACCCCTGGCAGGAGACCATGCTGCCTTCCCTTGTCATTGTAGTACAAGAGTGGCTTTGAAAGCCTGGGCATGGCTGATGATGAGCCTCAAGAACTGGGGGGTCAACTGTGGAAAACCCCGAGATGGTAATGGTTCGAGTTCAAGAGCAGCCTGCACATGCTCGAAAAAAAAAAAAACTTACAATACGAGCGGATGGTTTTAGAAGGCTGGTGTTACATCTGGAATTCTGAACTACCGACTAGCCACTACTTGAATTACATGTACTTGTATATCTACCCTGTTTGAACTGCACAATTCATGAATCATAATTACCCTCCCCTGCAGTATACTTGTAAGGTTAACAGTTGCGCCATAGTATTTAAGTCATGCCCCAAGGCCTAGAAAAAAACTGTTAGATACAATGGAGAGATGATGATGACAGAGATGGATCACCTAACCAGTAATTTAGCAACACCCGCCAGCACAACTCTACCGTCAACGACGGCTCAAAAGGACGCTAGGCGCGTCAACCACACCATCCTTGACATAGCCAATATCCTTCACTTGATTGTGAACGGCTGGCAGCCGGCTTGATGAACTTCACATCGTTGAAATTCGGCTCTAGAGCATCAACACGGAATCGTTGCAGCAAAGGGTGCGTAAAATGTTTCAGCCTGAATGAGCAAACGCACCATCAGCATGGATCATGCTGTATACCGTGACGAAAGAGTAAAAAACATACAGCAACACTCCTCCCTTACGGTTCCCTATGCTTTCTGCCGACCGCATATTCCGCTTTGTGAACTCCAGAACAGCGTTACATATCTCGAGGCTACTCTCCGTGTCTCGAGTAGTATTTCCCGTCATATTCGCCGCCATATCTGAGAGAATGACGTCGACCCTTCCGTCCCCACTCTGCAACAGGCTTTGGATCGAGGCTTCCGCTTCCGAGGAGAGGAAGTCGAGTTTCAGGGTATGCACGCCTTGGATGTGGGGGATAGTGAGGAGGTCGACGGCAATAATGGTTCCTTGGCCTTCAGACTGCGTATCCTCGACGTTAAGTGGGTCGTAGAAATCCAGCTCGGCGTCCGACGCTTTCCTCGGGGCACGCTTGTTGTTGTCTTTTCGCTTCCACCGTCGGGGCAGCTTTCCAGTATCGACGTCGTGTAGGAGCATCCTCCTGGACGTATCGTCCTTTCCTGGATTGAAGCCATCCAGCGGCCTAAGCTCCCCCTCCACATCGATATCCTGGGTCGATCCAGTAGGCGGCGAGTCATTCGCCGGCGTCGACGACCAGCCAAGCTTTCCGGCGACTACCTGGCTCCACCCTCCAGGGGGCAGCACCCAGGTCGACGACGGAGCGCACATGCAGTTGGCTAAGAAACGATCCATGGTTCTGGTCAATTTCGAGCAATTTGAAGGCAGAACGCGACCGATATGCTGCCGGGTCTGCGAGACGCTCCCGGACGAATGGATCCCGGCTCTGACGAGCCAGCCAAACTTTTGACGATGCTGAAGCTTTGCGACACGCAGGAGTTGCGCGGAACAGCATAAAAAGGCCGCTCGAAGTCGCGTCGAAGTAGGTCGAAGCTTACTTCAACTCAGAGGCAAATGAACAACTTCAATACACGTGATCAACTTCAGGTAGTTCTTCCCCTTCTTAGTCTACACTTTCAAAGTATTACGATGGCACACTGGATGTAATTAGTGAGCAACGAACAGACGGTTAACGGGCTTTAAAGCGCATAGAAAGAGCATCATCCATTTGGCTGAACAACGAGGCACCGAACATAATAAAATGAGAGTTCGTTCAGACGTCAGAAAGAGTGAAAAATCCGATTCCCGATACCTCTCGCTCCAAGAAGCGAAGATGATATGATAGCAAAAAACGAGTGGACAGGATGTCAAGTGTCAAGGGGGGAAGGGTATATCAATCATCACCACCACACAGTAGATGGTGCAACAAGAAACGTATATCGCAAGAAACCACGGCCGACAAGCAAGGCGTTTATCGTCTGCCCGTGCTGCGCCCGTAGCCGACCTGCAGATTGTCCAGCTCCGCCTCGAGCTGCTTGATAGCGCTGTGCGCCATCTCCAGGTCCTTGTTGAGGCGATCGCGCTCCGCGATGAGCTATATAGACACAACCCAATCAGTAAATTTTAGTGGAAGGCAATTTGACTCCACGTACGTGTTGTTTCCCACTGTCTGAACCGCGCTTCCTCGGCCTTGACCTGCTCGGTGAACCGCTTCCTGAGCTGCTCTTCCTCCTCCTTGAACTTGGGGTTGTCGAGCTTCTTGACTTTGGGCTCGCCGAACTTGCGGGTCTCCATCTGCTGCTGACGGTAGTTCTCGTAGTGGAGCTCCTCCGTCGTGGAGATGAGGTCTAGCATGTGGGTGCGAATAAGGAGCGAACGAAGCTTCTTGAAGTCGCAATGGTTCTCGTTTTTCAACTGCAACGGAGGTTAATTGCGGAAATCGAGGTTATTGAAGGGACGCACCTTCAGCAACACCCCACAGGTACTCGCGGCCCTTTACTATTCTACCATCAAGCGTTTTCACGTCCTCGGTGGAACCGATGATGGAGAAACGGAATGGCATCAGTGAGAATACGGGCATGTTCGACGCTTTGGGCATCATCATTGTCCAAGGGCGGTGTGTAGATACGAATGCCCTGGGCGGCAATGACCTCTCGAATCTACGGACAACTAAGCATGGATGGTCAAACATCGACAAAAAATACGTACACGCTGCTTGAACAAGAAAAGGTCGTTTTGGGTGAGGGTGTCGGCTTTGGCAATGACGGGTATGAGATTGACACGGGTTCCTAAGCGCTTCATGATCTCGATGTCGAGCGGCTTCAAACTGAGGGTTCGGACGTTTGTACAGGCGTCTTAGAAACGAGTGAGGAAAAAAACGCACGTATGCCCCGTCGCTCTGATGAAATAGACACAAGCATGCACCCGCAGGTCGATTTTCTCGTGTCTTTCGGGCTGCTGCTCCTGGCGCATGTATGCTTCATGTTGGTCGTCAATGAATTCGACAATGGGGGACCAGGAGTCGCGGTTGTTGACGTAGTCACCAAATCCAGGCGTGTCAATGACGGTCAACTTCACCTTGAACTGCTTCTCCTCCAGCTCGGCCTTGATGATGTCGACTTCCGTGAGCTTGTCAAGCTGTTTATGGTGGCGCCTGTTTGTAGTTTTTGGGGGGCGACAACTCCGTCGAGAAGAGGGTGTTGATGAGCGTCGTTTTACCGAGTCCAGACTCCCCTACAACGAAAACAAAGAGTTCAAGTTCACCCGCCGTTTCTCCATTCAAATCTGAATGTACTGACCCACTACCATCATCGTAAAATGCGCCCCACGCTTGGCGACAATCTTGTGTTTCTGCAGACGCGGGGGTGTCAAATGAAACTACCAGCCTAGAAAAAAGAGATATGCAAACCTGGTTTGGCAAGTTCGCAATACCAATGCCATCGACTGAAGAAATGGGGGCGGCCATGATGATGAAGGATGAGAACGAACGATGTTGGCAAAGTTGAGGAAGCTAGTACTTTGTTTACTAGAGTTTGGTACTCTCGGTTTCTTGATCGGCTAATTCCGTTCCAGCAGGCGCCCAAGTCACCCTATATATGTGGCATTGCCCCCTATGTCTTCTGGTCACCGGGCGTTCGCTTAATACGTTTGATCGATTTTTTTTTCAATTTCTCCTCCCTAACCCAAAGGATACACCCATCTACCACGGTACCCCCGAGGATGACTTCCTGATATGCCATTCGGCTGCGTCACTTGGGCTTCAAAGTCCCCGGTATATGCATCCAGATTATCTGTGGTTGATCCTATTCTCGCACCTTTAGACATAAAAATCGTGGACGAGTAAAAGTGTAAGATTTGCAGTCACCCTAACGATCTACTTTGCAAATGCTAATTGGACGTCGATGAAACGGTTAGTGTAAATTTGGCGTTCGTTTAACGAGGAAACATTGACTTCACGACGTGAGCAGGTCCCTTCACCGGACACTTCGCGTTCGAATTGCTCGAATCCCGTCGCTACGCGGTTGGAACTTAAAGCTTAAAGGAACAGCTTGGGGGGCCTGTTTCAAATTCATCCATAGCTTCCGCATAGTCAATACGCATTCTCGAACCCTTTGGAGCACAAACCTTTCTGCATAGTCCCGGGCTAGGTCGTCGTTTGCCTCTCGTTGTGTTGCATTGTTACCTCGTATAGGCCCCATATCCCACGTTCCGGTAGGATCTGCAAGTAAGTTGTAGGGACTTGCAACTAGGAAGACAAAATTTCGGCCCGCTCTTGTCACCTACCCCAAAACATTTCAATTCTCAGCCACTCTTCGGCAAGCTCTACGAATATGATAGCTCCGTTCGCGAGTTATAATAAATGGGATCGGTGACTCGAGAGGGGATTCTGTTGATGCGTAGCCCAAGTCTCTACAACTGTTGACAGTTTATATGTTCATTAAAAATCATTACCAATATCTGTGATTAGTGCACCTGAAAAATTGCGCAAAATACGAGCTCGATTTCCAAGCACCCAGAACCCTCCAAAAGGGTCTACGATGTCGAGAACGGGGAGCCAGAATGTCCCACACGAATAAATCGCGCCATTCTTTACCCGGTTATTTTGAAGTGGTGTGTTTTCTGCCACTCAGCGCTTAGGCATTTCGTATATAAAAGAACCACAATGACCGCCACGTCGGAGGAACCCCAGATCCACCACTACTGCCAATGGCGACAAACGCGACATTCAGCGCGCCGCAGCTATTCGAGACGCTTTACGGCGCCACGGACCTCGCTGCCCTTAACTGGTTCGAGAAACAATGGGTCGCCTGGTATATCTGGATTGGGAATCCAGTCATTGCTACGGGCCTCATGAGCTTTCTCCTGCACGAAGTGAGTTCCCAGCCATGTATCCTACCGGCCATGTATCCTAGGGTTAATCTAATTGATCTAATTGCCTTAGTTTGTCTACTTTGGCAGATGTATCCCATGGATAATCATCGACGCTATCCCGTTCTTCAGGCGGTGGAAGCTGCAGCCTAACAAAATACCTACGCCAAAAGAACAATGGGAATGCACGAAACAAGTCCTGTTCTCCCACTTCACGATTGAACTACCGGCTGTACGTCTTTTCTTACTGTTCGCCTCTGAACACATTCATCTACGCGGGTTCTGATGAATATATCATTTCCTATGTACAGATCTGGCTCTTCCACCCAATGGCAGAATCTATCGGAATGGCTACGTACCAAGTCCCCTTCCCCGACTGGCGCACCATGCTCCCGCAGGTCGCTTTCTGCTTCGTCTTTGAAGATTTCTTCCATTACGTCGGTAAGCATTCCACAATCACTTTGACTTACGGCATTGCAGTTCTCAATCCATCTTTTTATATAGCACACCAGGCGCTTCACTACGGCCCCCTTTATAAACACATCCACAAGATCCACCACAAGTATTCTGCCCCCTTTGGTCTGGCCGCGGAATACGCGCACCCAGCAGAAGTATTCATCTTAGGCACGGGGACAATCGCGGGGCCTCTCCTCTACTGCTTCTTCTTCGGCAACCTCCATATCGTCACCGTGTATATCTGGATCACCTTGCGTCTATTCCAGGCTATCGACTCACACAGTGGATACGGTAAGCATTCTGGATGTTCGATAGCCTCCCCTCGCTGTCTAACGAAGCCTTTTCCTTCGCGCAGACTTCCCCTGGTCGCTGCAGCACATCGTCCCCTTCTGGTCCGGCGCGGAGCACCACGACTTCCACCACATGGCCTTCACAAACAACTTCTCCACCTCCTTCCGCTGGTGCGACAGGCTGTTCGGCACGGACACGAAGTACCAGGAATACCGTGCGCGCGTGAAGGCGATGAAGACCAAGAGCGCTAACAAGGAAGACTTCCAGAGAATGGAGAAGAAGCTGATGGAGGAAGTGGAGAAGGAAGGCCAGATTGCGGAAAGTGAGGTTGAGAATGGCGTCAAGGCAAAGAAGCAATGATGATCTGTTTATCGATGGATAAAAGAGTGGGAGATGTAATATACAATATAGATGTCATAGAATAATGGAAACTCAGGCATTAGCTTCCTGC
This sequence comes from Pleurotus eryngii var. eryngii, assembly GCA_029467805.1. NCBI lineage: Eukaryota > Fungi > Basidiomycota > Agaricomycetes > Agaricales > Pleurotaceae > Pleurotus > Pleurotus eryngii. The sequence goes on from SZVJ01000003.1 coordinate 3,224,640, forward strand.
ACAGGAAGCAGCATTATATTTTAACGCACAAATCCCTTTCAGCGTCTCCTCTGATTTGAGTGTGAGTATGGCATGTTAGCCGGTCCGCCTCTCCTCTTCGTCGACCTCCATTGGGATGCGTGAATCCTCACAATCCTGAGTCCCAATAGATGAGTGCCCGCCTCCAAAGCTAGAATGTGTGTCTTCTCACTGAAGATCTGGCGGTTTGCCTCTCCGCCCCTCCCTGCGCTATTTGCGATGGATCATCATGCCTCAGGCATTTTCGAATGTATTTTTTTTTGGTTATGGTATTGATGCAATGCGAAATACGAAGCGTAATCAATTCATGTACACGAAATAATTTAAATGGGATTAAATTAGAAGGTCCATATGATAGGAATGCCCCAGAGAAATGGAAATGGGAAATGATATCAAAGGTTCCAAGTATCTTTGATGAGGTCCGCCCCACGCTCGGCAATCACATACGTTGGTGCCATCGTGTGCATGCTGGGGTTGTAGGGCTATTACACAACAGTGAGTGCAACACAATTGCATCTAATAAGAAGACTCACGAAGACAGACGCATCCACAATTCGGACGCCCTTCATTCCTCCCTTCATCTTCAAGTCCGGGTCCACAACACCCCATTGTGCTCCCTTCGGTGACATGCTGGCCGTCCCAACCGGGTGCGCCGTAGTCCCGCTGTTGCTCCTGACATACTCCTCGATCTCTTCGTCAGTGTCAGCAGTGGCCAGAGCTCCCAACGCTTCCACCACGTAATTCTGGAACACAGGTGCGGAGACAAATCGTTTAGCAGCTTTCACGGCTTCACGCATCGCCTTGATGTCCCAATCGGTAGTGTAGAATCCTGGATCAATCAGGGGCGCACGGAAGGCATTGAATCCGCCGCTGGTGTCGAGCCTGACGGAGCCACCTGAGCAAGTATTAGAGTCAAGGCCTATCAACGAGAACCGAGCGACGTACGGGACGTAGCCGAAACTAAATTCGTTGATATAGTCAACCATCTGCCTGGAGGTGGGGCGGGCGAGACGAAACCGTTCTACGATGGCATATCAGTAAGGTGACAGAAGAACCACATAGCAGACATACACCGATAGCCAATTCCAGATGAGGCGTATTGGGACCTGCTGCCGTATCCTCGCCAGCAGGGAGCCCAAGATTGGCTCGCTCAGTCTCGTTCAGCCTGAAGAACACAACTTCCCCGATGGGGGTGACGACGAGAGGACCTGTACCGTCTTGATTCCATTCATCCATAGCATCGTCGAGCACATTCTGCTCTTGGAATACGGGATCAAATGTGTCTGCATCGCCCCTGACATTCCAAAGACACCCCGTCGTAGGCTGATCAGTCAGGTTCCTGCCGACACTAGGCAAATTGACTAGCGGAGGGATTCCAACAGACGACAAGTAACTGGAGTCGCCGATACCAGAGTTGAGGAGAATCTGAGGCGTGCCGATGACACCTGCTGCCAGGAGAACCTCTTTCGTCGCGGTGACTGTGCGCAGCGGACCACTGTTGATATCTTGCGTGTACTCGACTCCCTGGAAGGTCGACCCGGCACCGGTTTGGAGAATGCGAGACACGCGAGCATTGACGAGCACATGAAGGTTGGGTCGGCTGATGAATTGGGGACCAAGGTACGACGTTGCCGCACTGCTGCGATGCGACCCATTGATAGCAGCCTGTAGCCACCCCAGGCCAAGAGGGGTACCGTCATTGTAATCGAGTTTGAAATCGAAGATGCCACCTAGTTCTTGTCCGGCTTGGAACACTAATGGGTCGAGGGCTTGGTGGTGGCCAGAAAGACTGTAGGAGTTGATGCCCGTGGTGCTATGGACAGACGGGTCATATTGACCAGTAGTGTCATGGCCATCAGCTGGAGACGTCCATTTCTCATTCTATAAGGAGGATATGGGCAAATGACGCCATGACGGTGATCAAGGACGAACCTTTGCGAAGTAGGTCTGAACGTTGTTCCACGACCAGCCAGAGTCACCAGTGACCTCCGCATAGCGATCAAAGTCATCGGAAGACCCTCGCGTGTAGAACATTCCATCTAGATACATGTTAGTTTACAATAAATGATATGGCATGGTTGATTTACTTATGGAACTGCTGCCGCCCAGTACGAACCCTCTGGCGAAAGGGACCTCAGCGTTGTGCATCCCAACTTGTGGCGTGGTCGTCTGTCATGCTATTATCAGATCGGCCAGGCGAAGACATAACAAACTACTTACATAGTTCCACGTGTATTGGGCTGGGATCCGGGTCACAAAAAATGGGACCTTAGTCTCGAAAGCATCTTCGTTCCTGAGGGAGAAAGATGTAAGTAAGGAAAGAATATAGGACATGTTGATAAGGTCTTACGAAGGACCCCCTTCGAGGACGAGTACGCTGGTCGCTGGATTTTCCGTCAAGCGGTTGGCGAGTACGCTTCCGCCCACACCACCTGGGGTACATAATCAGTCTTTGTGTGGACCACCAATGGGACAGTCACTTACCGCCAACAACGATAAAATCATAGGACACATTTGGTAAATCGGCCGCATTCTTGTACAAGGCAGCTGAAGCTCCGAGAGGCAGAGAAAGAAGCGAGAGGACGAGGGAGATATGAGCTGCGAGAGATTGGAACTTCATTGTCGCGTTGATTACTACTAGAAATTGAGTAAGAGTAAAAAGGATGAGGGAGTGGTAAGATGACGTTCAAGGCTCTTGTAAAACTGCTTTAAGTACTCTTCAGAGACACGCCCCGCTGCGTTCGTGCACCGGGAGGAGACGACACGACCCACACTTGCGTGTGCATTTGCTGAATTGTTTGTACCCACTGGTGATCGTTTGAGGTGGGTTTCTGAGCCATTCTGGGCCACCGACGGTCCAGGATCAGGTACGCGATTCCAAGACTCCCGAAGAGTTCGCTCTACATCGCGGAGTAGTAGTAGCGCGTCAGCCCAGGATCCTTCTAAGAGATAGGTATAATTTCCTGGCCCCAAAAAAGAAGGAATCACGTCTTCATTTCCAAGAGGCAGCTGCGAACCGTACGTGATGGTTTATGAATCAAGAGTGACGATTGACAATGAAGACGTAGCACAAATAGTCAACGAACTACCGCAAATTGCAAGCACTGATAGGCATCGCGACAAGCGTCGACTCGGCTCCGAGATGTACGTAGATGGTTGTCACCCCATAGGATACGCCGATGGCGGCAAAGCGCAAATTCGACCACATATGGTGCATGCGTGTAGAATTCCTCAGCTGCGACCAGTGATGCGGTACACTCACCGCCTGGAACGCTACTGGTCAGACTCTTCGGTTGTCGCGGACTCTTTAAACTTGAACCAGAATAGGGTAAGGCAAACGAACTGGCCGGTCGTAGTGCTCTTGAAAGGTAGCAGCGACTAGTATTATTGCGGATTGAGTACACGGTATGCGCGCGATGTAAATCAACCTAGCAAGGAAGAACTCTTGCACAGCGGTCAATGTCCATTGAGGGCTGAGCAAACGATGTGCTGATGAAATGAACATATCTACGCAAGCGCATGGGCCTTCTGCCCCTGGCAGATAATTTTTTGAGAGGTGGGGTTTGAGCCCTTGTCGACGAGAGACAAATGGACGGTGGCGCTAGATGCCGAGTTTATTTCCTGAAATGGTAAGAAGGCGGGAAATTACCACGGCCACGCGAGCGTCGAAAATCGCGGAAACCTTCGAATTAGTACTTCAGTTACTCATAATGTCTAGTCCCAGTGCACTCCTATCGAAACTTCCGACAGAGACCCAAGACTACATTGTCTCGTATCTCACTTCCACCGATCTTGCCACTCTTTCTACTGTCGATTCAACTCTGAATGTTATTGCGAGGCGAAGACTTTACCGCTCCATCACGATTTCCACAAATACACTGTTGCATTCCGGCCGTTGTCGGTCCTTGTCGAGCTCGATCAAATGTCTTCTGGCCATTGCGAATTCAGCAACTCACGCGCGCCATGTTCGTTCGCTCTTCATCGACCTCTCTTCTCCCGACCGTAGCATCCAAAGGATATTCGACCCGGGAGACGGCTCCCCCCGGGCTAACTACATCCCCCTCGCCAATGTCTACACCTTGCTCGCGCGAGTCCTCCACGCGACAACCAACTTGACAACGCTCTCGATCACGCTATCGCTTCGCGGGATCAAGAATCGGCGCGGTTTGACATTGGCTGCACCAACTTCCCTGGACAACGCTAGTAGCAAGCCGAGGGAGAGCATGTCTTTCTACGAGAGGATCCTCGACAATCCGTACACCATGATTGAAGACTCGCCGTTTCGATTAACGACTTTCGAAACCAACTCGCCCATTGATAGCTCGTTGGCGCTGTTCTTGGCGTCGCAGCCAGCTATAACGGATCTGACACTCCGATCGTGGTCGCCGAGCGACGACTCATCGCGCGGGCTGATCCATCCGTTTCTCTCCGCCGCGGCCGCGCAGACGCACACACAGGCGCTCGCTGTGCGCAACGACAAGTTCAAGTTCGTCCTCCCATCGTCCTCGCTCCCAAAGCTGCAGCAATTCCGCGCGATACACGGGACGCCCAGCTTGCTGAAGCAGTTCATCCCCGGTCGGCCAGTGCATTCTGTATACATACCGTTGTATCCACAGATGCCGTCGTCGGCGTGGCAGCCGCTGCTCCCACTCCCCGCATCAGTGTCTCAGCCATCGATTTATCCCACTTTGGACGTGCTGCGCGAATCGACTACGCCGATAAAAACGATTAACGGTATTCAGCTTCGACGCAATGGCCTCCTTCGCTGCAGGCGTTGCCAATGTCCTGAATGGCAACGCCACGAACGCTCAAACCCCAGCGGAAGCAGCCACAGATCAGAAGGGACCTAGTCTTGCGGAGGCGCTGCTCATGCAGATCGCTACGCTCGGCGACGAGCTGGAAACTCTGCAGGTTATCCTTATGATGACGCCCTGCCGCTTGGTTAGTCCCTACGCTACTTCGGTCTCGTGACGATTTCTGACGATTTCTGACTTTCCAGGGAGATCTTGAAGCTGCTGCCCCGCTTCTGGCCCACTATAAACGCTTACATGTTCGTCCCCCTCTTTATTCCACTCCCATGTTGACTTCCCGACCACATATTCATATTTACAGGCGATAACGTACATGGCCAACACAGACCCCTTCTTCTCCCCCACTCCTCTGGACGGCTCTACGGCGGCGGCCCAATCTCAGAGCGAGAGGGACGAACAGCTGCAACGCATCCGAGAAGCAGAATCCCGTGTTGTGATGTCGTGGGGGTCACATTGCCCGTCACTTCGGACGGTCGTGCTTCCCAGGGGACAGGTGTGGTTCAAGAGGTCGTTCACGGTCCCAGGAGCTCGGCGGGCTGGGGAAATCTCGGCGGCCACCGGAGGAGGCGCGGAAGGTGGGGGAAGCGGAGGAAGTGGAGGGACGCTTTGTCACGACGGTGGATGTTCGTGTGGGCATAGGGGCGGTGACTTCAGTCTGTCGACTTGGAGCTGTGACGAATGATGGACACCACAATGCGGCGGCGGGACGGGGAAAGAATCGCAGCCGAATTTTTTAGACGTTATCGTTAAGCATCAAGTAGAGAACGTCCTTGAGACCCAATTGTGTATATTAAAATGGCTTGGAAAAATGTTGCGAAGGTCGGACTTGATCTTTCCGACGACTACCACTATTCTGACACTGCTGACATAATCCAATGTGCGCCGTGAATGCATCGTAATCGCATTGAATGGCTACAAAATATTCAGCACTGGGGGTAAACGGATGTGATCACAATGTATTCCTGGGGGATATAGGTGTTGGAGTTAGCGTTGCACGTTTCAAGTGTTCGCCGAATCTGAGCACGCGGCTATCTAATCACATTATAGTTAGAAGTAAATTACATATGATTGTTCTCACGCAGATAAATAGGTAGTCTGAATGAGATGACCCCTCGCGCGTTAACGAGGGTCTACTGCTATCTCACACCCGAGTAACCGCGAAGAAACGGTTATTTCTACAATAGGACTATGTCAGCAGTGTGAACCCACTTGCCCCAAGTTTGCGTGTCGACTTTGTAACTGCCATAAGACGGCTCTGGCAATCATATTCTGCTCAGCCAAGGTTTCAGTATCTGATATCGAGGGCTTCTCTGACTAACCCATTTCACCTACACTTAAAGTCGAACACCAGGTAATCAATCTCATTCTTTACATAGCTACATCGTTTGAGCTGCGGCTTATAGGAGTATAGGAGTGCTACGATGATTAACAGGATACTTGTGCGGTATCGGGATGGCACAAAAAGCGGTAGAGCGTAAATAGCTATCCTGAACCGCATGCGCTGGAAGGTTCATTGGTACCTTAATGACATAGGATGTAAGTTCAATGACGTTGTCCGAAGCCAAGCCTCCGAAAGGGACTGGGCAAGCAGTGGAAGTATCATTTGTTGACGCGATTGCTTCTATGTCGCGGAGGCGGTTCCCGCCCCATTGAACCAGTGTGGGAGCTCCAAACAATGCATACTGTTGAGCTATGTCAAAATAACGAAGCAACGCCAGTCTGGCAAATTTCGGGGCTCCACACTAGGCGGGCACGTTGACCCTAGGTTATGAAAGACGTGATGTAGAAGTGTCCGCTCGTGCCCGTCAGACCACTCGAACGTACTGTAGCATAGAACAGGCCTGTATCCACCAGCTGCGAAAACGCCACATCCAACTTCGTGCACTCCAATGCTCCGTCGACTCGAGTGTGCTTCATCTGCCGTGTATGTGGTGTTCACCGTGACACGCTCCAGGTTCAGTGGCTCATGGATCTGCTGTAGGGCAGCAGATATGACCACGTAGGGCTCGAGCTCGGGGGAGTGGTCTGATCCCGTCGAACGTGGATAGGTGTTGATTTTGACGGTGAGATATCGGAGGAGATCAGGAAATGGAATATAATGATCAATGCAGTCATCTATCTACCCACTCCATTACCTCGAGGTATGTGGCGATGGAGTAACCCTGGTTGGTTATCTCGACGGTGACTTCCAAGTGCTCGAGGTTTGGGCATTCGATGAGGTCTATTGAAGGGAGCGGCGCGCTCCCAATCCATTCAAACAGCCGCAGAATCTGAAGGGATTCTAAACATACGGCCGAGGATACTATCCTTCCACCATCCACTGTTCCCCCATCATCCGCTATCGTGCCGTGATCTTAAGCCGTCTTCTGAATGAACAGATCCTCAAGGCCGGCTGAACAGCACGACAGGATATGCAGTAAATCGAAGGCATCCTTCAGAAAGCTCCAGCTTTCTAGGTAGAGAGCTTTGAGCAGGATGGCGGCGATCCGAGACATGATACCCAGGGCAAACGGCACCGGGGCCATCGACGGAGGAGAAGTACGGCAATTCTTGAGCCGTAAAGCGTTGAGTTGGAGGAGACAGGCCCAGATCCATTCGGGGGTATCGAGCATGCAGTTGTCCCATTGGAGGGTGGGTTCAACAATATGCTTGGTGTGGTGAAGTGCAGAAATTCCAACCATGCGTAGAAGTTCTGCGCGCGTACGACGACGGTGTGGACGGTGAGCGGACGGCAAAAAATCGTTCCATACGTGGCAAACGAGGGAACGTTCGAGGAGGATAAGAAAATCGCTGGCATCGCGAAGGATGCCGGCAATCTGGCAGACCATCTCGTTCGGAAGTTGCTTCATATTCTGCCACGAACACGCTGGCCTTTGCGCCTGAAGGTTTAGTACTTGGCTTGTAAAGTGGGGCCTCAGATCGAGGATATTTTTTGGGAGTAGGTGAAAAATGAGGTTACGGTAGGAAAAAACCTAGAAGCGACCCATCGTCACGATGCCCCCAGCCTACGGGGCGCGGTTCCCAGTAAATGCTTCGTATTCCACTTATGAATCTAAGCAAAGTCGTAAAGATATGAGTGGCCGAATTTAGTGTTCAACCGTCAGATTTCTGGAAAAAACAATAGCGATGTAACTGCGCTCACTATTCAATACTTATACTTTTCTTACTTCCAGGTTGGTGAGTATTTCTGTGGTGTTCGAAGCCCGATGCGGATGCTTTGGCGCCATGTCTCTATGCAACCAGGGCGCAATCCACGGCCGTGTTGTGCACGCCATCCGAACACGCAGGCAGCTGCCCAACTTAGACGAGTCGCGTGTGGGTAGCTTGACGGTCTGAGCAACAATTAATAGTATACAGTTAGCGACCGCGATTTGTGGCAAACCAGAACCATCCAAGGGCCTACCACATATTCGTAGTCGGGATTCGGTATTTCTACGGGCCGCTTATTTTTTTTGTCGGTCCTCGTAATCGAAAGAATTTAGCCATGGACCGTAAGACAATCGAGCAGGTCATCATAATTGACCTTAGGGAGGGCGCCCAGGTCATGGCCTTGTCACGTCGGTTTGTCGCTTGTGTCACGCGCAGTTCCAACGCAGTTCACACAACTCGAATTCCTTGGCTGCAGAAAAGCGGAAGGGCCTCTTCATGGAGCCGCTTCGAAGATCAGGTAGCTCAGAACCACTCCCTGCGTGAAATTGGTCCCGGAATCGATAGGTCTCAGAATTTTCCTCCCTCTTGTAGATATCGTTGAATAGTACTCACCGGGACAGAGTAAGGCGTGCAAGATGCCGCGAATCAGCGACGCTGCCCATGGAGAGTCAAACATCTCGCATCCCACTTCGGGTCTCTTGGGATATCGTTTACATTTATCCGTGTCTTCTATTCCTTCACGCGGTCATTCCGTTCCGTACGTTTACACCCCACGAGAATTAATTTTAGACCTACCATTCCACGTTCATTTAATTTGGCTCAAAACGTCGACGCTGTCATCCCACCATCCATAACGACGATACACCAGCGTCTCCACACACGAAGCCACATTCTCCGGCACCCCAAAGGGAATCAATTTCTGATCGCGGACTCGTCACGTCGGGGTTCGGGACTATGTGAAAAGCCATACCCGATAATCCCCAGGAGGATTTACGAGCATCTCAGTTCCTAGATGTAAATGCCTTACAAATTATGAACACAGCAATACAAGGGGGCATACCAGTAATCAGAGCAGGAGCGACCGCATTGCATGTCTACAGCCCATTGTGAGATATCCGATGGTGAAGGACGATAGACGGCATGGATGTACGACTCCATTCTTTGCATACCGGAAGCAACCCAATGCATTAATCCATGAAGAGCCGACTTGGATGAAGCGTAATGAGGGCTTACGCCTCCCAGTACTTCAGAGATAAGGGAAGTTTGAATCAATTACGACATTCCATGGCATCCGAGCACTTACCTGCTGCAACGCTAAACACATTACAGGAGTCAGAACGCACACCCATGCAAGTGGCATCCAAATCCCATGCGTGCCTGGAACGAAAGATAACCCGTCCAAATCCCTGACGCGCCATGCGTGTGGCCCGCATAATTGAGTTGGCTGCGTGAGCGATAACGATAAGGAACATTCAGGGGCGGTCAACGGAACGAATTATGATGATCGACGGACCAGAAGTGCCTGTGCCCTCCAGGTCAGTGTTGGGAACTGACCTGACCCCCTCTGACCTGACCAGGGGTCAAAGGGGTCAGACAGGTCAGGTCAGTAAGACTACTGACCCACCGGGGGGTCAGCGGAGTTATTAAGCGCCTGTGGTTCAACTTTTTCGTATTCGTAGTAACTTAATATTATTCATTTTCTACAGACTTACCCTCCGGCATCGGCTTCTAGATCCATCAAACACTATAATGGGTCGTGGGTGGCAATGGGAACAATTCTGCAACAACGGCAGTAAATTCAAAACCAACAATACACACAAGGCTGCTTGGTTGGCAGCTGTTGGCGGCAACGAAGAAGACAATTCTGATGGCGCTGAGGTAATGGTCAACTCTCACAGAAGTGGCTGATGCAGACCACAATGATACCTTCGATAATACTCCGACATCAACGTCTGGCGCGCCAGCAGGGCCTCAGCCTTTCCCCAGTCCTTGCCCTTGAGTAACCCTTCACTATGGGACAAATGAGAAGATCCCCCTGGAGAAGGTTTTCGACGTAGCTCACTGGGATACAGAGTCGAAGTTAGGCGGCAAATTGAACATGTTTGCAGCCTTTTCGGAGTGAGATTTAGAAGAACTAAAGGCATATGAGCTGTACAGCTTTGGTGATGAAGAGATGGTAAATAGTATTGATTCAGACTGAGTATGTACTCTATTGTAGAGCTACAAGATAGCTGCAATACATCAGTACCCAAAATTGAGGTCTGCGCAAGCTGACCCCTCTGACCTGGGGTCAATGAGGGGTCAGGTCAGCATCTGTTGACCCCGTTCCCACTGACCCGGTCACTGACCAGGGGTCAGCACAACACTGCTCCAGGTATGTTCGAACGCCTCGAGACTCATGTCCTCCGTGTTGCTTCTCAATTCTGACCCTGGGGCCGGTGATTCCAGCATTGTTGAACAGGATGTCAGGATAGCCCATTTGTGCTACAACCTCGGCGTGGAGCATTCTAACATCGTCCACTTGCTGAGATCTGCCTGGAATACTTCATCGTGTATGCGAGCGTTGGTGGTCTTCAATTCTTCTGCTAACGCGGTGGCTCTTTCCTTGGCGGAATGATAGTGAATTGCAATAGAGGAACCAAGGCGAGCAAGGGTGAGGGAGGTAGCGCGGCCAATCCCTCCCCTAATCCCGCTAATCGTGAATGCCAGTATCGAACGAATCGGGTTTGGGCTTACGTGCAGCCTGTTCAGGATTTCAGTTGACATCGTCAAAGTTAAACCTAAGTATTCTCACAATTTAAGTAATTCCATTTGTCGGAACTTCGGTACCGCGATGAGTGCAGCGTAATAAGAATAAGACGCAACACTGCAAGTTCAAGAATGAAAATAAGCTGCCGAGTCTTGCTCGAGTCGTGCGATGTGAAAGTGGACAGCCCGGTCCGGCTGTCCCATCCTCAAACGTGCGGCTAAAAATAAGAGGCCTGGAGTCATCACGTGACCCTTGTTTTATTTTATTTTATTTTATTTTATTTTATTTTTATTTTATTTTTATATCTGCATTTATATACCGCCACAAGTATGCTACTGCTACTAAGACGCGGTGGGGGGGGGTTAGGTACGTACATGTAGCTACTATCCCTGCCTGGGAGCCAGAGCCCAACCAGGCGTTGGCGGCGAGGGTGCGTTAAAAAACCCATTGGCAAAACCCTGTGGGAAAAGGCCGCTGGGAAAAAGCTACCTGCCGTACCCGTTTGTGACGAGGCTTGGGACCATTTGTGAGTGGGGCCGTATTAGGAGTAGTTCCCGGGGGCGTTCGGGGAAATTCATCTACGAGAAGGGTGTGTCAGATAAATGTTATGCTGCTCGAGGCTGTATAATTATAAGAAGTATAAGGTATAGGGACCAGGGGTGTAAGGGCAAAGCAGAGAGAAAGGTTGGGCTCAGCTGTTATTCGAGTCGGGTGGACGAAAGGCAGTCGACCGGCTGATGAACTTGGCCACCGCCATTATTCCCTTTTGAGTTCCCAATAAAAAATCTACTGAAAGATTTGACGACGCTTCGCGTAGAGCGTCTCTTGCGTGTTCGTGCAGCGGGCAGTCTACCAGGATGTGAGCTCTCACGTGCCCCTTGTACCCCTGTACGGACTTGTATTACGGCCCAAATTTAAGAATCGAGGTCACTTTTTCGCGGTGATGACAGCCAGCGGGGATTATTTTCGTTTTGAAAAGCTCTGTTCGGGTTCCAAGGCAGCATTTTGTTGTCATGTCATCTAAGCAATTGACAGCAGCTGATTCTGCCATTGTGTCGCACTTACAACGCTTTCACTGATACTTAAATTCTTATCGTCGGCAGCGGCGTGATTTGGACGTGATGAACAATATTCTACAATTCCTTTCCTAAAGGAACCACGCTTGTTGCCGGTCATTGCTGGGAGCGCATGGATGTGGCGACGGGAACATCCCACAGTCACTGCCGAGCAATGTACCGGAAGTGGCAACAATTTTCAGGTTTTCAATCCGACACTCTGACCAGAAGTCTTGGTTTCGGCATACAAAACATTCTTGCCTTCCGGGCACGATATTTTGTGTTTCGGGGTTCTTTCCAGATAACTGGCGGGCGAGCGAGGTGTCAGTCATGGTGGACCGCGTGTAACACCCAGCCATATCCGGACTCATACTCCGACCGCGACCCTGCGGGCTCGGTTGATTGATGCAAACTGACAGGCCATAAATAAATAACATATGGAGTCTTCTATCTCGTCCAGTCCCCCCCTCCCAGTTTTTCCATAGCTGTCGCACTTCAGTGAGGTTAAAATGGTCAACTTCTTCGACCTTCTAAATGCCCACGTACGTGTCTTGCGCCCGTCGGAATCGATGCCGAAGCTGAACCACATTTGCGTACTAGGTGGCGGACTCCTTCGTTGGAAGGTGGTTTCATTTGGAGGGCTCAGGTCACCCTAAAGAACGTGTTGGGTCCAGATTTTTGGTAAGTCATCGATATGGCGATCACAGGACGACCGAGAGCTGAGAGATTTGTCGTGTGCAGACCGAACTTCGTGCCGGAGTAACCACTTGGGCCTCTATGGCTTATATTGTGAGCGCAGACTGACCTTGCATTCAAATGGACGCTGACTCGCAAGTAGATCTCGGTCAATGCTGCAATCCTGTCAGATTCAGGGGGCACTTGCGAATGTAACCTTCCCGATCTCTGTGTGACCGACGAGACATATCTTTCCTGCGTGTCCGAAGTGCGCTTGGACCTGATTACGACTACGGCCGCTATCGCGGCACTGTCATCTTTCCTCATGGGCTTATTGGCAAATCTTCCAGTGGGGATGGCGCCTGGATTGGGTCTCAATGCCTACGTGAGTGGGTTTGTGGCGCCCAGACTCCCCTGGTGCTCCGAAGCTGATATCGCACCAATCATTTTACAGTTTGCCTACTCCGTCGTTGGCTTTCACGGTGGTGGTATTATCACCTACAAAGAAGCACTTTCGGCCGTGTTCCTAGAGGGGTACATTGTCATTGATCTCCCCTCTAACCAGTTTGCTAACCATTCACGGTCTCTAGTTGGATTTTCTTCTTCCTATCGCTTATCGGGTTGCGACAATGGCTTGTCCGCATAATGCCTCAATCCCTTGTACTCGCCGTCGGCGCTGGAATTGGTCTTTTTTATTGCGTGAGTTCGTAATAAGGGTCACGTGCAGCATCTGAGCAATCCTTGTAGTTTTATTGGTCTATCTTCTGGTGGACTAAGTGTTATCGGAGGAGACACAACAAACTTCGTCGGGCTCGGAGGGTGCAAACCTGAAGGTTTCTATTGTTTTGTTTAACCTCCGCGCCAATCCCCTCATAATTCACTAGATTTCTTGCCCGACCTTCCTAACTATTGCGCCGCCGGTCCCCTCCAGAGTCCCACAATGTGGCTGGGTATATTCGTCGGAGGGTAAGTCTCTTGTTCGCCATGGCTCTGCCTTGACTGAGTTCCCATAGTATATTCACGGTTCTCCTCATGATGTACCGAATTCGCGGCGCCATCCTGATTGGTATCTTTTTGACTGCCATCATCTCATGGCCGCGCCCTACTGTTGTTACATACTTCCCCCATACCCCTGCCGGTGACGCGCTGTTCGACTACTTCAAAAAGGTCGTCACCTGGCACCCAATCACCCGGACATTGAATGTCCTTGACGTAAGTGTCCTCTCAATCGAAACAAAGGGCAGCTAATCAACTGCCATCTAGTTCAACTATGGGTTAGCCTCCTGCCTCTAAGCTGCATGACAGTTATTGATACTTTGCCCTCCTCCCTTAGTAACGGTCAGGTTTGGTATGCACTTGTTTACATTCCTCTATGTCGACATTCTCGGTATTCTATTTTCCTTTGTCGTACCGGCTGCACTACTCACACCCCACGCTTTCGTAGATACGACCGGTACCCTGTACTCCATGGCCAAATTTGCCGGCCTCCGCGATCCTGTCACGCTGGACTTCGAAAATTCCACGATCGCTTACTGTGTGGACGCCTTCTGTATCAGCATCGGCTCCCTTTTGGGAACCAGCCCCGTCACCGCATTCATCGAGAGTGCTACGGGTATCAGCGGTCAGTATCATTTATTATCATTCTTCCATTTCGCGCTCTGCTTCTGCCGCGTTCATCGTCGATTTATTTCTGATCGTGATGTACAGACGGCGGCAAGACAGGATTAACTGCCATGATGACTGGCATCATGTTCTTTATATCCGTCTTCTTCGCGCCAATCTTTGCGTCCATCCCGCCATGGGCGACAGGTGGTGCGTTGGTGATCGTTGGTTCTCTGATGATTCGCAAGTGAGTGGTTGACTTTGTTCTGCGATGCACGATCTGAATATATATTATCTTAGCGTGCGAGAGATTAACTGGGATTACTACGGCGATGCGGTTCCCGCCTTCTTGACTTTGATTATCATCCCCTTGACTTACAAGTGAGTATACACGCGCTCTTGCCAGAATGCTACCAGAGTCTAACGAACTTTTAGCATTGCATATGGTGTCATTGCTGGCATCCTGTCTTACGTGGTTCTCAACGGCATTCCGTTGGCCCTCATGAAGATCTCCGGTGGTCGTATTGTTCCCCCTAACTACGATACCGCAGAAGAGTGGTCTCCGCCTGCTGGCTCGCTCGTCCCAATCTGGATCTTGAAGATCATGGGTCGCGAACCCCCCAGATATGACGACGATGTTGGCATGGAAGAACACCCGGGACAACAACGAGATTCGTCGGCGACCTCCTCCGCTGATCAACATAACGAGCCAAAGAGCCGCAGTATGCTCGAGCTAGAGAAAGACCCTAGGGTCATATAAACTCTTTGTCTGCATTTCAAATTCGTTCGGGACTTCGACCCATCACTTGTTGTTTGTGATTACATTATTGCACCCTTCGTTGCTACTCCATTGTGTACTTCGCTCCTTGGTTGTTGTTGTTAAACCAGTATCAGTTGTATCATTATCATTATTTTTATCCCGCGAGATTTGGCAAGTATCACTCTTCAAGGTGTAGTATGTACGTTGGCAAGGTTTCGCTTCAAAAGAGTCGCCCACTTTCGCAGACTCAGTGATGCAGCCTTCGACGAGCTGACTTACGCCCTCCTTGCAAGTCACATATGACCGAAATGGCACATCCTTTGCCTGGGTTATCGAACTCAGTGGGAAATCATATCCAACCCTCTTAAGAGTTAACTAGGGCCTCTAATGCGTAACTCTGATGGTGGAATAGCCAAAAAAACGGGCTCGCGAAAGCCGAGCCAATAAAATTGGATGTGAGCGAGAAAGGCTGACTAATACAAGTAGTTAAACCAAAGGAAAGAGGGAGTGGTGGGTGGGCGAAGAAGAATCCGAGGCAAGTAAGGTAGAATAGCAGAATATAGGTTACTAGCTGCAGGGCAAGAGATGAGCGAAGCTCTAAGGAGGGCGAAAATCAACACGTACCAGTGGCAAGATGAGTGAGGCTAATCTTGCGCACTGGATTGATGTCCGCTTTAGGTATCTGATACGTCCCACACCCGGCATCGGCTACTGCTGTAGCACCGAGATAGGGCAGGCCTAAGTGGGCAAAAATGGGTGTGATTGCGGAAGCGGAGAGGCGGAAGAGGTGAGTCATCCTATTGACCAGAGGCCTTTGGAACCGCGCGCTGAGCTTGCAGTCACATCTATTGATGCGCTCAATCGATTTCATTACGTTGCCACGCCACTTATAGATTGACCAGTACCAGCCTATAACTTCTACTACCACATCTCATCGTAGGCGAGCTGCATTGTTCCGCGTGATCTCGGGTTGCCTGTGAATATCAAGTCCTGCAACAGTCCACGAAGCGATCCGGGACCGAAAACGTCGAATGCATGATAGTATCTGAGGAATAGATCCGAAGATCGAATACAGTATTTCCCTACGATCTGCGGGAGGTTGGGTACTGGCTCATGCATTATGTTTTCAGATAGTGAAGCAATGAGTTTTGTTGGTCGCATGTATTGACGCGACGTATAGATAGATGCCAAATGTACACCAAAAAGGATTAGATTAGAAGGTCCATATGATAGGAATGCCCCAGAGAAATGGAAATGGGAAATGATATCAAAGGTTCCAAGTATCTTTGATGAGGTCCGCCCCACGCTCGGCAATCACATATGTTGGCGCCATCGTGTGCATGCTGGGGTTGTAGGGCTATTACACAACAGTGAGTGCAACACAATTGCATCTAATAAGAAGACTCACGAAGACAGACGCGTCGACAATTCGGACCCCCTTCATTCCTCCCTTCATCTTCAAGTCCGGGTCCACAACACCCCATTGTGCTCCCTTCGGTGACATGCTGGCCGTCCCAACCGGGTGCGCAGTAGTCCCGCTGTTGCTCCTGACGTACTCCTCGATCTCCTCGTCAGTGTCAGCAGTGGCCAGAGTTCCCAACGCTTCCACCACGTAATTCTGGAACGCAGGCGCGGAGACAAATCGTTTAGCAGCTTTCACGGCTTCACGCATCGCCTTGATGTCCCAATCCGTGGTGTAGAATCCTGGATCAATCAGGGGCGCACGGAAGGCATTGAATCCGCCACTGGTGTCAAGCGTGACGGAGCCGCCTGAGCGAGTATCAGAGTCAAGGCCTATCAACGAGAACCGAGCGACGTACGGGACGTAGCCGAAACTAAATTCGTTGATATAGTCAACCATCTGCCTGGAGGTGGGGCGGGTGAGACGAAACCATTCTACGAAGGCAAATCAGTAAGGTGACAGAAGAATCACATAGCAGACATACACCGATAGCCAATTCCAGATGAGGCGTATTGGGACCTGCTGCCGTATCCACACCAGCAGGGAGCCCAAGATTGGCTCGCTCAGTCTCGTTCAGCCTGAAGAACACAACTTCCCCGATGGGGGTGACGACGAGGGGACCCGTGCCGTCTTGATTCCATTCATCCATTGCATCGTCGAGCATATTCTGCTCTTGGAATACGGGATCGAATGTGTCTGCATCGCCCCTGACATTCCAAAGACACCCCGTCGTAGGCTGATCAGTCAGGTTCCTGCCGACACTAGGCAAATTGACTAGCGGAGGGATTCCAACAGACGTCAAGTAACTGGAGTCGCCGATACCAGAGTTGAGGAGAATCTGAGGCGTGCCGATGACACCTGCTGCCAGCAGAACCTCTTTCGTCGCGGTGACTGTGCGCAGCGGACCACTGTTGATATCTTGCGTGTACTCGACTCCCTGGAAGGTCGACCCGGCACCGGTTTGGAGAATGCGAGACACGCGAGCATTGACGAGCACATGAAGGTTGGGTCGGCTGATGAATTGGGGACCAAGGTACGACGTTGCCGCACTGCTGCGATGCGACCCATTGATAGCAGCTTGTAGCCATCCCAGGCCAAGAGGGGTACCGTCATTGTAATCGAGTTTGAAATCGAAGATACCACCCAGTTCTTGTCCGGCTTGGAACACTAATGGGTCGAGGGCTTGGTGGTGGCCAGAAAGACTGTAGGAGTTGATTCCCGTGGTGCTATGGACAGACGGGTCATATTGACCAGTAGTGTCATGGCCATCAGCTGGAGACGTCCATTTCTCATTCTATAAGGAGGATATAGGCAAATGACGCCGTGACGGTAATCAAGGACGAACCTTTGCGAAGTAGGTCTGAACGTTGTTCCACGACCAGCCAGAGTCACCAGTGACGTCCGCATAGCGATCAAAGTCATCGGAAGATCCTCGCGTGTAGAACATTCCATCTGCATACATGTTAGTTTACAATAAATGATATGACATGGTTGACTTACTTATGGAACTGCTGCCGCCCAGTACGAACCCTCTGGCGAAAGGGACCTCAGCGTTGTGCATCCCGACTTGTGGCGTGGTCGTCTATCATGCTATTGTCAGATCGGCCAGGCGAAGACATTACAAATGTAGCACACATAGTTCCATGTGTATTGGGCAGGGATTCGCGTCACAAAGAATGGAACCTTGGTTTCAAACGCATCCTCATTTCTGTGAGACCAATACGTGAGCAAAGACAGAGTATATGCGCATTGATATGGTCTTACGAAGGACCCCCTTCAAGGACGAGCACGTTTGTTGATGGATTTTCCGTCAGGCGGTTAGCGAGTACGCTACCTCCCACACCACCTGGAGTACACGATCTGTATCTGTACACCCACTGACAGGACATTCACTTACCGCCGACAACGATAAAATCATAGGAAACGTTCGGTAAATCGGCCGCATTCTTATACAAGGCAGCTGAGGCTCCGAGAGGGAGAGAAAGAAGCGAGAGGACAAGAGAGATGTGAGCTGCAAGAGACTGGAACTTCATTGTTCGGTTGATTATTACTGGTGATTGGGTAGAGGTAGCAACGATGAGGGGATGGTAGGATGACGTTCAAGGCTCTTGTCAAGCTGCTTTAAGTACCCTTCGAGGAACATTCCGTTAGCACTCTGAGACAACGACGAGACCCACACTTGCGCGTGCATTTGCTGAATTGTTGTACCCACCAGCGAGCGTTTGAGGTGGGTTTCAGAGGCCACCGACGGTCCAGGAAACAGGTACGCGACGCAAGATCCTCCGAAAAGCTCGCCCAACATCCTGTCGTAGTAACATCGCGTTAACCAACATAGTTCCTCCCCGACCGCTTCAAAACACTGACGAGAATTCCCTCCATTGTCTAAGATATAGCCGGAGGGTGCACTTGCGCCTGCACAACTTGCCAATTGGCGGCTTAATTCAGATCTTCATAGGTCCTGCGATAGTCCTTAATCGTAGACTTCGTTTTCGGTGCCTTGCAAATGATAAAAATCACAACAAGCGTCGATTCCTGTGCACAGATGGTTGTCACCTCTATATGGCGTACCGACGATGCTGAAAGCAGATTTCAGCAACTCCGACTTAGATGAATTTGGGGATGTCTACATACTGCAGTCAATAATACACGTATGAACAGGCGGTAAGGTGTATGCTACCTTAATGCCCGAATTTAGAAAGTGAAGGAACAACTGAACGGCGGGGACCTTCAGTGGTTTGTCGTTCTTTGCTCATACATAATTAGTCTTGAAGTTCAGGTTGAGTACTGTATAATGAAGATGTCCGCATAAGATGGACTCCGGTTCAACTCCGATTTTGGCGACGGTCCCGGCGATCCGTCACGCTCAGTAAAAACGTGTTAGTCCCGGTTGGTCCACGTGGGTCTCACTTTGTTCTGGCTGTGTCATTGCCCAATGTTAGGTCCCTTCGGTGTTCGGAAGTCCCCAGATTACCTAGTTTGGACTAACAGGTCCTGCAGGTCGTACCATGCGGTGTTGTTTAGGTCAACATCTAGTGATCGAGTGGGCGGCGCTTGTTTAGAGACATGCTCGAGTGCTCTCGGACTGCTAAGTGTATCTTCTAGGTGGGCAACAATCCTTACATATGATACAATAATATGTATCATGTCTTTAGTTTGTTGCATGCTTGCGAAACCTAGAAACACACTCAATTCGTCAATCGAAAGGCACTTGAGATCAATCGATCAAGTTGGGATAGTAGTATAGCATCGACGTCGGTGTTGCTGTTCTGCCTGCGTGCAAGATCTTGCGTATGTTTGACTCGAATGCAGAAGCTGAGATTGTGCATTCAATGTCCATTTTTCCAACTTCAGGTGGATGCCACTGCGATTCGACTGCTATTGCTCGAGCTGTGCTGGTAAGAAGAAGTTTGCTGAGGTCACTGTCAAGAACCATGTGGCACAAGATCTAGAAAAGATAAAATTGGGTGCAATGCACCCACATTTGAAGAATTACTACTCATCTATATGCGCTGACAATCTAAATAAGCTACAGGCACAAATTGAAGGTAGATCCTTTGGCACTTGCCAGACGTGCACTAAGCTGATGGTAACATTGTCACAGAGGCAGAGCATATTCAACCCATTGGGGGGCCCCTGCTGCCCAATTCTATTAATCAAGGTGAGATCAATCACCTAGTCCATGTCCATCTACATACTAAGTGCTTCTATCCCCGTTACTGTAGAGCATACACACTACTCTCCTTTGCCGCCATTTGATCATGAATATGCAATGGAGGTACTGGTAGACAGCGATGACGATTTTGAATTGGGAGAGTAAGTATTTGCCCGATCTTCATCCTATCAAATCTAGTGAATATGCTACTCTTAGTGAGAACTTGGGCCCTATGTGATTCTACGAACCTTCATTGGAAGGTGGATCTGGCAATGGAAGCAAATGGGAAGACCTTGCTGCTCAACAAGGCATAAACCAAGATGATAACGCGGACGACGCTGATGCAATCTGCGAAAACAGCATAGAACAACTACTTGCCTTGCCGGAATCCCAGGCAAAGCTTCAAGCTGAATTATTGGACAGTTACACATGCCCTGAAACTCCTCCTTCCAACCCAGCTGATGACAGAGCTTCAACGATGACCAAAGAAGAGTGGTGGAGCCTCAAGCTCTGGTTGGCCTGGAAGCGCAGCAATGGAATGGTGAACGCGTACAGCCAATTTCGTGCTCTGATGGAGGAGGCTCTTGCATTGGAGCTGCTTAGCTTGCATATGGTCAGGAAACTGGCCAAGGAGATCACTGGCTTATATCCAACCTATATTGACGTTTGCCCCAATAATTGCATAGCATTTACCAGTCCTTTCAAGGACCTCGAACAATGTCCATCTATTCTCAAAGTCAAGGATCCGCATAAGAAGAACAAATATCACCACCTTGCGTGCCAGGCACCTCGATATCGCACTCCCCAGGAGGGGAGTACATCACACGAACCACAGGCACAGATGATGGTCATACCTGTAGTGGCAAAATTGAAGGCAATGTTTCGAAATGCGGAGACAAGCTCACAGCTCCGATATCGAGACAGCATCATGAAGAAGACCCTTCATCTTTTGAATGAAGGCCAGAAGATTGCCTATCGCGACTATGGAACTGGAACCGTGCAAAGAGAGCTGCTCAAACACGGTGGAACCTTCACCGAATCCGCTTTCGGACCTGGTTTGTCACCACGAGAGCTCGCGCTTGCAATTACAATGGATGGAATCTAGCTAACACTTAAGAAAGAATCAGATACATGGGTTTTGATGCTCATTGTGATGGACATCCCTGATATCATCTGCTATCTTGTCAAAAATGTCCTCACTGTCCTTGTCACACCTGGCCCGAAGCCCCCTGGGAACCTTGAAACATTTCTATATTGCTTCTTTCAAGAGATGGCCTATGCAAGTGAAGGGCTTTGGATCTGGGACGCACTCGATAATGCCTACTTTGTCATGAAAGCATTCCTTGTTCTTACCCTCGCTGGTCAACTGGGCTCCGCAAAGCTCAATGGGCTTGTTGGGCATATGGGTCGCCATGGAGATAGATTCTCAATGGTAATTTCAGCTCGACCGCTCAAGAATGGGAAATACCTCTATTACCCGCTTTTCTTGCAAAACCTGATCTCAGCATGGAATCCTAAGCGGCCAGAGTACAATTCCTTGAATCTTCCCCTTTGAACAGAGCAGGACTACTGGAAGACGATCCACAAGCTCAATACAGCTGAACCTGATTCAAAAAAGCAGAAAGCTATCATCACACAATCTGGCATCCTTCGACTACCATTGGTGGCATCAAGCAAAGCGTTCATATACCCATCTATGTTCTTTCCTTCAGACCCTTTCCATCTATTATATGAGAACTGCACTGCATGGCTTTGGGATCTACTCATCGAGTCAGGGCATCTCACCATTCCACAGGCTGCCTGCTTTGGCCAGCTCTTGCAAGATGCGAACACTACATTACCGCCGTCATTCTGCAGGCCCATTCGCAATATATATCTGAAGCGGAACTCTCAATACAAGATCTTCGAATGGATGGCTTTGGTCCATTGGTATGCTGTGCCAATTCTTCTCTCGCCCTCGGTGTCAACGATCGGGTTGTTGACAACTTTGCCACATTCGTACACATCGTCGAATCAGCAATGCGATTGACTGGGCATACTGAGGATGATCTAGTCGAACTGGAAAGGACAATCATTGAGTTTTTGCGAACATACAAGAATATCTATGTTCACAGCAGTAGCAATATTGTAAGGTGTCACCTATGCTTGCTGCACCTGCTTCACATTCTGCGGCACATTCGTTCGTTTGGAAACTTTCGAATAGGCTCACAAGCAACATGCGAACTGGGGGTCAGGAGATTGGGTCGAAAGGTTTGCTCCGCGAAAGCTCCTTTCAAACATATGGCCAACCTCACGTTGGAAGATGAGCTAGAACACTGCATCGACCTTATCCTTCCAGATTTACATCCAAACACTACCACGAAATGAAGCCTGGATAGCAAACTCATACGGAAGTGGCAAATTCCTAAAACAGGAGCAGGCGCACAAGAAGTCCAGGCTGAGATGGCTGCCATTTCTTTGTCTGGGCTATGGAATGCAGACCTTGGATCATCGGATGTCGTTGGCAGGATATCTAGATGGGGAAAATTCAAAGCCAAGCATTCAAATGTCGTCATATCTAGCTGGCTATCTGAGTCAAACAAAAATAGGCTTCGGTCCTCTCAGTCCAGCAGGTTTTTCGAGGCAAAAGGCAAGATATGGGGGGAAGCAATCTCATTCTACAAACTCCAACCTGACGACAAGGAAGAACATGCTGTGCAACCCCCGACGATTGTTGTATTCCGACGATTCAACGTGAAGAACCACACATTTAATTTGTACTACACAGGTACCTTTGTGGCTGAAGGCCTAAGCGCGATAGAGGCCAGCTGCATCACGGCACTGGTGGGCCTATTCGCATATCAGGATAAAGTATATATTCTTCGAAAGCACAGTGCACTCAAAATGCTTTGTATCGAAGACTCTGGTGCAATTATTGATGTTGATGAGGGTGGAGAAGAGGACTTATTTGATGGAGATGATGCATAGTATACATAGCTGTCTTTGATACTCTGACATATTCAGGATATACAGCGCAGTTGAAATAAATCATTCAAGTGTCCAGCAAAAGTTCCCAGTGCCCACTACTAACTTCTACAAAGTCCCACAGTTGCCGCCACATTGAACTTACTGAGTATCTCCACTCTCTCTTATCTGTCGCTCCCATCGTTCCCACATACACCAGCAACTACCGGTGCTTCTGGTAAATGTCTTTGACATGCGAAACGTTACAGGAAACTAGCGCGCTTAGCAAACGCGAAGCGATCCATCAGTTCCTCAGCACGTTCCCCGACGACATGCAGGCCACCATCGACCCTATCCTCTGTACTTTGGCACCCGAGAAGCCACGGCATGAAGCAAGTGACCTCGACACCATATATCGCGTGGTCCTACATACCTACAATGGCAGATCGACGCTCTCGACTTGATATCAGAAGGATCATGGCGTCAGCTCCAGCGGAAGAAATACAGCACGATGTCAGCATCACGAACTTGCCATCTCATCAGCCACCTTGGCAGCCCAGAATCTGATAAATACATGCCCAACGGAATCAGCCTTGACGACAGCGGTCACGACGACAGCCAACCAGACAAATAGTCCGAGATCATACAATGAAATCAACAGCCAAGATCTAGGAACGCCTCAGCTAACGACTACCGCAACTCAGCTATTGACCATCCCAGAACCACGCGAACAGCTCGAAGCGATCCCCTTAGTCGACATCTGCGCAACTCAGGATGAACGACCATCACAGCCAGTACCTTTCGATGAGAACAACAGTGACTATGAAGCGACTACAGAATCAGGTTATGAACTCGACGCCGAAAACTTGCCACCACCAGTGCCCGTACCTCCAGACAGTGAAGACAAGAGTAGCAACGATAAAGCGGCTATACTGGCACCTCACAAACTCGACAGTGCAACGTTACTTCCACCGAACCATCCCTGTGCCTCACACCACAACAGCATTAGCACCGCAAAATAAAGCGTTAGGAATCCGACGCGAGGTATATCGACGACGCCACAGAGAAGGAATAGGTACCCCGCTACAAGAACTCAACACGACAATCGCCAACGGATATCGACGGCAACGAAGTCAGCACTCAAGTCTACGGCTAGTTCAAGGTCGTCAAATATGTGCTATATGGCACACAAGACACTGGCAAACACTACGGACATGGCTACACAAGCGGCGACCGCCAGAACGAGTTTAGTCAACACACGACCATGACAGACACAAGAGCTAACGACTCACTGCCACCCACGCCACTCAAATTGCAACAGATTAACGGACACTTGCCTCACGACACTCCTTCGATGCCACCACCACCTTCCACTCCCACACATTCGCTTCCCCTTCCCCATCGTTAGCACCGCCCCCGCCATCTCAAAAAAACGATCTACAAATACGTACATGGCATCTAACAACGATCCAGCAACTCTACGTACGCAAGAATAGATAAGAAGACCATGATCACAGTATGGCTGAAGCATAACGATAAATGACAACGACATCAGTAAATTACCAAGTACATACACACCTCCTTTCGTTTCCACCCACTCCACCACGCAATCCATCATTCCCCAAACCGCACCGCCTCATTCCCCTTCGTTTCGCTTCGTAGTACTTAGTTATTTCCGAATCCCCATCTCTTTATCACCCCCAGCTCACCACCCTCGAAATCGAACAACAAAAAACATCATATTCTACGTATATTAGATATAGTTTTCATTCTGTTCCATTTCGTTCGTACTAGATCAAGTTCCTTTAATTCTCGTCTCATTTCTTTCATATGTTACAATTCCTATCCCCGCTTTTCCCCCACTACCTCCGCACGCCACATCTCTCTCAACAACGCATCAAGACCTGTACACGAGCACGCCGACAACGCCAGTTCATTTGGAACTATGGTCAAGCGTGACTTTCAAGGACACGGAGCATCATTTGTTCGAAGCAAGCATTATAGCTCAAGCATCGACATCGAACACGCCCGTTCCCCCTCCTCATTCGTCGGCCACACCGCTGTCTTCATATCACCATTGCCGCACCATCTACCACCATCATTAGAACCACATGCAAACCCCTAGATTCTTTATGCGCGTATCATATGACGTCGGCCACATTACATTTCCAGGTCGTTCCCCGCGCGATTTGTTGCCTCGCTATTCACCGACCACGACAATTTACCCACACTGCGCACGACGAAGTGCTTGTCCTCACTCCATCCAACCTGTCCGCGCTTTGTGTCTTGTATCGTGCCCAACATGAATACGGGTGAAGCATGTGCACGAGGCCTTGAGGAGCAGCTTGTGGAAGAACTGCGTGAGCACCACGAGCACTTCAAACCAATCATGAAGAACTCACGAGCAAGGAGTCCGAGCGTTTGAAGGTGAAAAGAGCCTGGAGGAAGAGCTTGCCAAGCTGCAATGTCAAGCATCCACACTATGGAAGAAGATCACAACCTACGGTGCCGAAGATGAGACCATGGCCGAAAAGAGGCTGAGATAGATGACGAGGTTGGTGTTGGGCCGGCAGCCATGTCTTGTCCCCCCAGACTTCAGTGAGTACTTCCTCAGACTTATAAAAGTCATAGACTAATCAGTACTCCCAACCTTCTAGATAGACTTCTAGACTTCTCCGCCCCTTTGCTTGTCTTGACTCTGCCTCATAGTGTGTAGTACGTTGTTTAAGTTTATTTGTTTGTTCCAAACTGAATTGTTTTTTCCCCTTCAAACTACTTCCTTCTGTCCTCCCACAACAAACCAAATTCCTCTGCAAAGCTGCCCTAGTCCCATGAACTCTTCGTACTTTGACCGAGCCCATTTCATGGCCCCAGACAGGGCTCCAAGCCAGAGCGAGTCTGTCATTTCTGACTTGTCTTTTTTTGGCGGAAGTGAATGGTCTAATCTCTCTCGACCTACATCGGCTCTCTCTCAACCCATGTCCACTCGGTCTTGTTCATCTTCTGTTGTTGATTTATTTCCTCTGGAAGGAGCCTTCTCAAGCAGACCTTCCTCAGCAGCATCATATATTCTGCAAGGCAATGTGATACCACCGAGCGATAGCACCAACAATCCTCAGCCAAACTACCCCCCTGGGCTTCCAATACCACCAGTTGGCCAGCAGCAACCTTTTCCGAATGCACTGGCTGCACCATTCGCCCTGTGGCCTTCTGGCTCAGAGCCCTCAAAGCCTGGAAGGGAACAGGATTTCCCGCAGGCATCCCAGGGTCTTGCCCAACACTGGAGCCACCCATATACTCGCAGACCTTCTGTATCCTCTTCGGGCTTTGAGAATCCATCTGACTCAATGAACTGCCAGCCCAAAGGTCCTACGGCCAATGGTCAGTTTTGGGAGTTTTACAGTGTTTACCCTGTCCCACCAGCTGCGCAGCCATTTGTCAAGATGTCCTTACAATGGGCAGAAGCAAATCACTACAAGAGGGTCCAGGCCCTTTATGGTGCTCTTCAAGAACTTACGGCGTCGTTGGAGTAAGTCAGTAGATTTTCATTTAACCCTCCAATTCTCATTTATGATTAGAATAGCACGACGTGGGACTCCATCAGTCGCTGCAGACTCAGGGCCCCATAGAATTCACCATAATACCACAGGCTTTGCACCACCACCTAAACACACTTCGAATCCCTTAGGCCAACCTCCTGTGGCCGAAAAGCTTACTATAGAAACTCTGACGAATTTTTCAAAGCATTTTGCTCCTGGTCCCCCGACGCGACCAGCCCACCTGCAGGAGAGTGTCATTTACACTCGTGCTCAAGCGAAGTTACTCGCCTACGGAAACAACAAGGGCAAAGTTGTTGTGAAATGGGTCCTTCGTGAGGCTGATGGGACCTCCATATCAGATGATGATTTCTGATCCCTGATGGACTACGGGCGCCATGTAGCATATCTTCTATATTATCAGAAGTCTCCCAAGGCTCCTGAAGATGCCATATGTGGGGTGAAATATGTCAAAACCTATAACCAGACCTTGTGGAATGGCGGCATTGCGTTGTTGGAGTTCATCTGCCCCCAGCTTGCTTATTGCCAGGGTTCAATGAAGGCCCAAGCGGTTCTTGGAGTGTCTCTCAACTGGTGGCGACAACATGATGAGGAGCTGATATGGCAGCGATCCTCCAAGCCCACGTCCCATTCTTTGCCTCAGCGCCGATCTCCCTCACAAACTCACCGAACTACTTCTCCTCAGTTCCATCGTGCTTCTCCTCATGCACACCAGGCGTCTCGTCAGCAATTCAAAGACAAGGGCAAAGCCTGTGATCCAGGTCCATCTCATACAGCTAGCAAACAGGACAGCTCAGTTCTCTCCCCCATTCATTATACTGGTGCGAAGCGTAATCGATATCGTGAGTGACAGCATTGAGTCTGTTCTATTGGACTACCCTCATCTCTAGTTGCAGCTACTGCAGAAACAGTGACTTCAGAAGATTTCTCAGAAGCAATCAACATGGTCTCTGATGATGATGATCTTGACAATGACATTGCGAACACAACAGCACAGCCAGCTGCTCCACCATCACCATCGCCCTCCCCTGCATTATCACTTTCACCACCGCCACCATTCCCGATGTCTGCTGCAAGCTCAAAGATGACCAATACTATTGACCTTAGCTGGATTGAGGTTACTCCCACATGTGCGTCTCATGATATAATAATGCGAGCTCTCTGACATGTTTCCATTTGGAACAGATGATGGGTTATTAGGTGAGCATATATTCATTCTGAGCTTGGTCTGAATGACCTAGATATTTCTACAGCATACCTCAATGCGCAAGAAATTGCCGAAAGTCATCTCAATGCAATTCTGAACGAAATAATTCATCAAGTCCGCCAAGTAATCATCAATTTTGGCCAGAACTGACTATTCCAGCACAGTATTCCGGACGTAAATACATCAGCACTACTCCGGACCATGCTCGATACAGATACACTGATGGTTGATGAGGACAATAACAACCGCCAATGGAGGCACTCTCATTATAAGTCTGGCATCAAGAACACATTACTAACATGGGGTTCAGTAGGTTCCGTTGGCATGGCCTTTCAGCTGCTTGCTGCAGGGCTTCGCATTTCTGCTTGTGCACATCATATTTGTTACAAATGAAGAATACATATTTCCGCAGATAGTACTTTAATTGCAGACGTGTATCTTGAACACTTGACCAATCAGCTGGTCCATGTATGGCAGAAAGCTGACGGTGTATGTATCTTCTTTTTGCCACTGTTTCCTACATCTTCTGATCTGTTGCGTAGCCTATGGGAGGATTCACGGCACCATTTGTTGCACCATCACTTCTCCCTCAGCCTTCCAGTCTCCCTCTCCCTCCTCGTCCATCCCAGATTCCGATTCTCTCCCCGCAACTGTCTCAACCTCATGGGCTGGGGCACGTTTTAAGCCAGAGTGGCACTTTCGGGCAGCCCGAACTCCTCCCGCCTTCAGGCCATGCTGGCACAGGCCCTACCATGGATGATGATGACAACAATGACATAGCCATTGATGACGACAACATCAACACCAAGCTTTGCAAGGAGTTGGACACTATATCGATGCCCGATTGTCGGTTGATCCTTCAAGGCCTCGGGCTTACACCACCTAAAACAATGAAGAAACCTGCATGTGAGTCATGTCTCTGCATGCAATTTATTTTGATCTGATGTATTAATCAGTTGTCGAGTACATGGTGAAACTTGCGGCGGATCAAGATGCCAAAACAAGCAGCCAGCTCATTGCTGATATCAGTCGCAAAGCTGTATGTACAGTTAGCTCTGCCATGTTCACTATTACTTATCAACTTACTCCTTTCAGGCGTCCAAATCCAAAGCAACTGTGTCTCATCCCAAACCCTGTCGTATCATGCCCCCCATCACTCAGATACTTCCTGTATTCTCCCCCCCTTCCATTACCTAGCTACTTTTCAACATGATGTCATTTCTATATCCCTACTGCTACTACCCCTGCTCCGTCCGCTATGGCTTTCCTGTATGCCCAATATGCCTTTTCCAATCAAGATATGTTACATTTTTCGGACTATTTGATAATCATTTGTTACTTTTGGTGTCATTACAGTCATAGTATGGTTTAAATATATGCTTTACTTTCACCAAATTATCACTCAAGCAACGCACTAAGTATGAACCAGGTAGTAGATTAGTGTGAACATAAAGACCCTTTCAACACCATGCGCAACCTCAGTCAATATTTGATGAACTGAATGTCCGCATTTGGTCTCAATCTAGTGAACCAAATGTCTGTCTTCGGTACTTCTGGTCCAGGCCTAGTGGTGTATTGGTGCCACGGTGCGTTAGTCAAGCTAGCTCGGAATTTGAACCTGACCACCTAAACTACACCTCGGTGAACCAATGAGACACTTTGTTTGGTCTTGGTTTGGTGCGGGTCGCGTACTTATTTAGTATTGAAACAACAAATTGAACACCACCTGAGGATTCAGTCTGTCGCGCTCAGGGTCAAAATCAACTGGTCTTCAACTGGTGACAACTTGGTGCGTAGATTATCAATTTTGGACAATTAGAGACTTAAATTTTTACTGAGCGTCACGCGTCACGCTGGCACAAACCTAGCTCTCCAAGCAAGTCGAAGACCAGTTGTCTCAGGTCGCGTCGCCCTGTTCTCTCAAATAAAAGAACTCAGATACTGAAACTAATTCACCGTTCTTTTATTTCGTACTCTCTCGACTGCAAGCTCGCTTTCGAAATTTATGGCCCGTGGAAGACTGTCGACCGTCTTCGTCTATTATGCATTAAATTGAAAACAGAATAATCACTAAGGATATTTCACCCCAGCGGGCATGCTAGGTATGACTAAGATGGCGCCTGGACGAGTGCAGCTGAGGAGGCTAACCGTCGTTGGAATCATTCCAGCCGTCGGGCACCTGGATTCTGGGGATGGCCACATTGACAGCGCACCGATGCTGCACTCCTCATCTTTGACTACTACCACCGTTTCATTATGGCGGTATTCTCTCCGGCGGGCGTCCTCCTGCTCTCTGTCCTTGGTCTCGCAGCGTGTGCGCAAGGTCGGCCGAATCCCCTGAGCTGGGACGGACATTGGCCCACAACGTCCCCGGTGCACAGCGAACACCACGTGAAGGACACCGACACGAGCGCAGTGCGTTTCTGACTTTCTGTCGACGTTGGCTTTTCGTAATGATTAGATGTTAATCACTGGCTGTAGACATATCATCAGCATGTCCAGAGAGCTAGCCAACGCTACTCTAGGATGCTGGGGTCCTCGGTGGAGAAACGTTTCAATCAGGCTGTGATCGAGAATGCGGTATCACATTTACAAGAGACGCAAGCCAATGCCTCTGCTCCAGTGAACCTCTTGATACTGGACGAGAGCAACAATCCCAATCCGGAAGGCAGTGGATTCAGTCCAATTGGCCTAGAGATTGCGTTGGTTCAACCAGTCATCAGGGCCGAGCAGCCTCGACGGCCGAACTCCATTGGCTTGGACATCCAGTGAGCAGCAAATCAACATGTATCTGAATATAGTTTTATGCCTTTGTCAATGAAAGGGCGAATGATATCGGCTGTGAGAACTCTCTAACTTCTTCACTGGTCACGAATTTACGCGCAACAGATATTGCTACGGTACAAATTGGGACGCCTCCGAAGAACTTCAGTCTGTTTGTAGACTCTGGCTCCTCGGACCTCTGGGTCGGCCATGAAGAATGCAAGGGATACGACGTTGGCGATTGTGTAAGCCCTTCGATACCCACATCAACTGTCGTTCCTCAGGCCGACGTTGCCCATCGTACTAGGGCGCACACACATTCCTTGGCAACTCCAGTACGACATTTAATAACACAGGCGACCCGTGGCACATTCGTTACGGCGCAGGCTTCGTCCTGGGGAAGATCGTCACAGACCTCGTCAGCATCGCTGGTCTTCAGCTCAAGGCTCCTCATAAGTTTGGTGTGGCAATGGAGGAAAGTCCGGAATTCGCGTCGTGAGTACACTCCGATGGCAGACGACGATGGGAAATTGATTTTCCGCTGGCAGGAGCAAAGTACCTTATGACGGGTTCTTAGGAACCGCTAAGTCGGTCGGTGGAGCTGCAACTCAGGTCGTTGGTAGTTGCTGAACGTCACGCTCTGTTAGCATCTTTCGCAACAGCATGCTCCTACCCTCATCGAGGCCCTTCGCAATGAGGGCCTCGTCAAGGAGGGAATCGTCTCCTACCATATCCCTCGCGCCCTGGACACCATGAAAGGTTCTCCGACTCATTGCGCCCGCCCCCTCTTCGTGACTAACTCTTTCACCATGTGCAGCCGGCGCCCCGGTCAAGAACGTA
This sequence comes from Pleurotus eryngii var. eryngii, assembly GCA_029467805.1. Lineage (NCBI taxonomy): Eukaryota > Fungi > Basidiomycota > Agaricomycetes > Agaricales > Pleurotaceae > Pleurotus > Pleurotus eryngii. The sequence goes on from SZVJ01000003.1 coordinate 3,255,884, forward strand.
GGAGAACTTACGCTAGGTGCGATGAATCCAGCAAAGTTCAACGCCAGCACCCTCGTAACGGTGCGGAATGTCAGCCCTACCGGATTTTGGGAAGCACTGGTCGACGAAGTGAGGGTAAACAGAACAAGCATAGGCCTAGCCAGAAGGTCCGCCATCTTGGATACAGGCTCAGTAAGTCACTCGCGCGTAAGTGGCACCCAGGTTCCGTTGCTCATCGCTGTGTTTAGACCCTTCTGGTGGCTCCGAAGGAGGTAGGCTCACTTTCGCACTCTGAACAACTACGTTTCTCTCTCTAATCTACGATACCGCGTGTAGGACGTTTCAGCCATCCATATGCTCATCCCGGGCTCCCTGTATACCGGAACTCGATGGATCATCCCTTGTACCACCAACGCCACCATTTCACTCGTCATATCGGGCCAAGAATTCCCGATAGACTCGCGGGACCTCCTTTTCCTCCCTCTGAATATGGGGAGATTGAAAGGCTACTGTTGGTCAAGCATCAGCGAGATGCAAGGAGTGAGCAAGCCAAAAGGAACGAATATAAGCAAGACCGGCGGCAAAACTACTAGCTGGCTGGTACGTGTCCGATGTTCTGAGTGTGCGAGCTTTGTGGGTCAATTGATTAATATTTTGCACGATTAGGTTGGCGATGTATTCCTGAAGAATGTGTATTTTTCAACCAACCTCGATCGTGATACGATATCCATAGCTAGATTGGCGGAACAACCAGACCTGGCAGCATCGGAGGCCACAGAGTTAGAAGACAAAGCAGCTAACTAGTACTACAGTCCAATCATAGTACACTCTTTCGTCTTGGAAACAAACTACTCACGCGCCACCCAACGTAAGAATATCTTCAGAATGAATACTCTGACTATCTTCCTCCAATTCAGCCCCGGGAGTGCTAACGTGGTCTGTTTAAACTTAACGTGAGAAACGAGAAACTAGATCTAGGATGGACTGATATTATATACCTGAATACACGTCGGCCGCGGTCTCATGCATGGACCGACATCGTCGGTAGTAATGCCGACGGAGTGCGGGTGGAAATTCCACTTCGACCCCGTCGAATACTTTTTGTTTTTTCGTGGGACTCGGATTTTTTGACCTCTGTCTTTGAGGAGTGTCATCCCGAACCTGTCTCCTCTTGGTAGGGGCAACCGGTGGAGGCCTAGTAGTTCGAGGACGAGATGCAACAGGGGTCGCGGGAGGGGTTGGAGGCGCCATTGGGAAAGGGGCAGGAGCAGGAACAGGGGCAGGGATCCGCCTCTGGTATTTTCGTTTGGGCGGCGGGGGCATCGACTGCTGCTTCTTGAGGGCATTCGCAACTGCAAACCCATTATTTTCGAGTTAGCGTGGAGCGTAACGTACAATGCTTACCACCTATCTCCAATGTATTTAGTAGTTCCAACGCATCTTCTCTTGCTCTCTCGGCTGTTCGTCGTGCATTAAGGTCCCTACACACACTTCGTAGTGTATCTGTGCTGAGTTCTCCCCATGGAAACATTTTGAGGTGAGAGGCGGGGTTATGTTTCACTTCAATTCCTCAAGGCATTTATATTGTGGCAGTCCATCGATAAAGGATGGACTCAAGGGTTTTCTGAGCAATTGTGATTCTTTTAAGGGGACGTCCTGCCTCATGCACGGACTCATGGAACAGGTGTTACCATAATACTGCATTATCTCGCGCATCTTCAATCTCGTATCTTCCAGAACCACGTTTTCAATGTACTATTATACTAGAAACAAATGACATCAACTAATCTTACAAGGCGCCAAGTCATGACAACGTAAAAGGAATATAAGGTATGCAAAAAAATGCACGTAGAGCAGGCAATCTAAGATGCACAAACTTAAGCCGTCTTGCACTTCGAGGGGAGATCGTAGTCCTGGGCAAAGGGTCAACAACATGCCTCGAAGAATAAAATGGAAAGCCACATACATCCGTGCGGATTCCTCCACCCCATGGAGTGCGCCCGTCGACACGCGAATCAGGACCCAATCCGCGCTTTGAGAAGCCGGTCCAGAGAGTGCAGAAGTTCTCGCCACCAGTCAAGATCTGGTCAGCCTGGATGATGGCATCACGGGCCTCAAAGAACGATGGGCGACAAGGTTGGAGTTTCATGCCGTTGAGAACGAGCCTATTATTGCTTGGTTAGTCCTGTAGAGACAAAGTGAACGAGACTACTCACTGGATAGAGAGTGTGTTTCCGTGCTTGGGGATCAATGGCTTCTTCTTGCCAGCGGATGTGTATTCCGCGGGACGGTAGAAATCGCCCTCGGGAACGGTGCCATCTTCCGAAGGAGCGGGAGGGAACAACGAATCGGAGAAACCGTGGACATCGATAAGTCCGTTCGACACGACCCAGAGGATCTCTGCCCAAACCTCACCAATGGCGTGTACTCCCCAGTATCCTGGCTTGTCTAGAGTCTTGTAGGTGGAAGGATTGACGGTCTCGTTCTATGGAAGACGTAAGCGATAGAAGTCCTCAGAGGGTGAGAGCACTCACAAGAGAGTAGATGAAGTTACGGATACCCTGTTCACGGTTGGCAGCCCAAGAACCCATGGAGTAGTCAGAGTAGTGCTTCGTGCTTCGGATCGTAGTAGCAAGGAAGTCTAAAATTTCCTTAGTTTACGGTTGTTCACGCTTGAATATGGTGCAACTGACCTCCCCAGCCTTCACCCATTCCACCGCTCTCGCCCCAGCCCAAACAACCTGAGTTCGCAGGACCACCGGTGAGGCGAGTGCTGAGGCCGTGACTCAACTCATGAATAACGATGCCAGCTTCCAAGTCGCCATCGCGGTAGGGATTGGCAGTATTCCAAAGGTACATACGGCAGCGGCCGTTCTGACCATCAGGCGGTGTCATGAAGTTGGCATTGTTGAACCCTGAACCATCCTGGGCATTGGCGATAACGGCGTCGTTCTCCGCACCTCCACGACCGAAATTGTGTTGTTGGAAGTTACCCGCGACTTCGTCGAATCCATACCTGACATGGGGGACAAATCAATATAAGGTAGAGTGGCTGTGCAAAGGAATTCACCTATAGTAAAGGTCGTGCACCAAGTTGGAAGTGTAGAAGAGTTGCGTCACCGCGATGTCGATAAACTTCTTCGCTTCGCCGAGTGCGGCGGTCTTGTTCGTGGCTTGAGGGTCGTACGGGAAGTCGAAAACATTTCCCTTGTGGCCTTCAGGGCGGTAGTTGTTGATCCAGGAGTTCTGGCCTTCCCAGTTCTCGTGAGCGAAGACCTGCGAACGATGTGAGCAAGATCCCATTAAACATGTCATAGCCCCTCACGTTGTTACCCCAAGTGCTCGTTGTATTCCTGATGGCTTTCGGGGAGCTTAGTCGCACACCCTTCATGGAGGGATCGTTGGCGACAGGTAAAGCGTGCCATCCCCATGGGCTAGCAAGCGCATCGACGTTCTCTGTCTCAATAGAGCGCTTACCCTCCGAAGGGTCATTGATACCCCACGCGAAAACATTGTAGGTGGCTGGAGCACCGGGCTTCGGTTTGGGAATGGGAGCGTCCGAAGCCCAATCAACCACAGACACTATCCGGTGAGGAGCGGCCGCGGACACGGCTGCTTCATACCAGTTGTCTGACATCTCAACCTCGAACTTCCATACGAGGTTAAGCTCCGTAGAGTCGCTGGCCTTGTTGGGAACTTGGACGTAGGCGAGACGGGCCTTGACCGGGTTGACTGTATCTGGAACATTGCTGATTTCAAAGGGCGGAGCGCTCTCTGGGTCATCAAAGTGATGCACGACGGAGACGGACATCTTCTCGAAGTGCGCGTCGAAGTTGCTCAAAACGTCTTGAACAACGTCTTGATTGGGGGTGGCTGCGACCATAAACTGGAGAAGAGCAGCGCGAGGGTCGTCAACAGCTTCTTGGGAGACAAAGCCCTTGGAAGCCAAGTCGTAGGGCAAGTCAACGAATGCGCAGTTCGATTCGACAAGATGAGCGAGTTCATCTTCATCCACGGAGCCGGGAGAGGACATAGGAAGTTGTTCGCCTGAGGAGTAACGCTCTGCTACACGAAGCTGAAGCTCCGCAAGCAGAGTCTCGCAATGCTCGCGATGAGGGTGCCGAACATCGCCAATCAATGAGCTTGAGAGGTCGTCAGTAGGACCAGTGTAAAACTAACTCGCCAAGTTAGCGTCAAGGGTTTACTTTGTATTGTAATTACTTACAGAGTTGCCATATGATAAAACCATGCCATCTTTGATGTTCAAATTGATGTCGCCATCAGCAACCTCCAATCCGTTCACCATCTGGCGCACATATACGTGGGTCACACCGGTGTTCGCGTCCGTGTAAGAGTCCTTGCGAATCCTGTAGCGGGAGTTGAGCCCTGTCTGGCCGCTCAACAAGTCGCCGAGGAATGCTGTCGCAACCTCAAACGGGTCTGAGGCAGAACCCATTGGCATGAAGCCATTCGTTTGAATTTGGTATGGGTTTGCGTGGAATTTCGCGTGAGGGAGCTCCGGGCCAAATCCAAGCGACTTGCGCCGACGAACTTCGCCCCCATTGACTGGCGCGTGCCCAAAGACACCTCCCGCCAACCCAGCGATGAGCAGCGACGTTGCAAAAAATGTGCGCATGAGAAAGGAAGAAGACAATAGTTGGAATTCAGTCACAGCAGTGAATGAAACGAAAGACCGGAAGATGGGGCGTTCAAAGGTGGTCGAGTGAGATGGTGGTGGATCGAAGTCAAGGAGTGCTGCGTATGCAACTCGCGCCTTATCATCCATTTCGGGTATAGGACCCCGAACACTGCCACAGGGCGCTTCGTCTCAAACATATTTATTCCTCTATCAAGGACTCCGGCACTTACTTGATGGAAACCTTGTTCGTTCCGCTAGCTCGGCCAAGCTGAGAAGGCTCTGCACACGCTCTGCATCGTGGCCTCGGCTCACCCAACAGGTGAAGACTCATTTGTCGCCATATCCACCGCATAATCACCCCACAACGTTGTGGTAAGTCTATCCATACCTTTACTGCTCCCGGGGATAGCTGTGAGGCCTGAGGACCCCGGGAACGCCACCAGGTGTTGCGAGTGATTGCGAGCTACGCTCGCATATCCTTCTCTAAATGGGGTGCCAGGCCCGGACGACGACGAATTCCCGCGTCCCCATATTAATTTATTCTGGATCCTGAGGCGACAACTGAAAGACCGACACGGGTTCTAAATTCAATCATTCGACACAGGAAGGAGGGACGCGTCAGCGTATGAACTTGGATGGTACAAATACACGTATCCGTTAAACTTCACAGCTTTAGGTTTCGTTCATCCACCGAGCCATACACAGCGTGCGCGCAGAACCCAGACGGGATGGAGGACCGCGACGACTCTGGCGAGGACTACGGGCGTACTGCGTACACAGGGAACTCTCATGTCATGACCTGCGACTCCACAAGGGAGCGCCTTGCCAGATGAACGATCCCGGACCACCACCGACCAACGACGCTGGCATGATGCCCAGCCGGCGGACAACTGGGATGTTTATGGCCACAACAAATTGTCCCGACTGCGCTGCGCCCCGAACTTGCACCATGCTTACCGCCTGGCCAATTGTAATGTATGTGCGTCGAGTAGGATAGTCCGAAATCAGCCACCACTATACTCGATTCCCCTCAACCTCAGAGTCTACCGATTCAGCCCCTCCAAATTCGAACGAACGTACTTTGAATTTGTGCGGATATGTCGTCGTCTCAGTGTCGAAGATGAGTGAGCTGAGCTGAGCAGCACGGCAGCCATCAGTCCCCGCCGAGGAAGCACATAGCCCCCTGGTCAAGGTGACCACAGCGACCCTGTTGTTCGGGCCTGCGAGTGTCTTCGTCGTGACAAAGCTTCCCTTGCAACATCTCTTTGCCACCGCCTGCATGTAGTCGTAGTCCTTAGCCCTTGGTGAGGAGCGCGTAATTTCTATTCCTTGCGAGAGTCTGTGGCACGTCCGGACCCAGTGCGTCACGATATACCTGAGGTCGTCCATCTGCTCCGTGGCCAGGTTTACCCTCAGGCTCCGGACCAGGAGACACAAGGACTTCAGCCGCAGCCCGAACGGCGTAAGCAAGAATTGCCCAATTCCATCCAGGATTTCCTGTGGCGCACAAGTGCGATGATATGAGAATTGGAGCCTGACACGATGTGAAAGAGACAACAGTACCTTTGGAGGAAGTCTAGCCAATGAAAGTTTGAGGTGGATCAAGTGGGGAAGACGGGATGAGACATGAGGTAGGAAGTTCTTGGGCATGAAATCTCTCAAGGTGAATACAGCAGAGTCAAGCTGAGGCGCAGCTTGGCTGATCATGTCGACTCCTTCTATCGCATTCCGTGCGCTCAGAACCGCGCCAACATGCCTCATCGGGCGGGACTTTATGACCCTCACAGCAAGCTCGAGCTGGTCCCCGGTGCCCCACGTCCACGAGAACCTCTCCAAACGCGGGCACGCGCCCTCAGGCAGGGCAACACCCTCTAACATACGCGACTCCGAAGTCAGACACAGCTCCTTCAGGTCCTGCTGGTGCTCTATGAACGCCGTCACGTGCGGCCCAACGACGAACGTTGTCTTGAAGTACGTGAGGGAAAACGAGGCGAGTGAGAGGACATCGGCGGCGTATACATCCGACTGGCTGTCTCGCCCACTGACGATAAGGGTCAAACTCGTGAGATTGGTCGTACGGCCCAGCACGGTCCGAAGAAGCGCAAAGCGATCTCTGAAGAGTCGGCGGTTGAGCACTGCAGGGAGGGTGCCATAGCGCACCATCGCCTTGAAAAGCCCCTGGTTCGGTATCTCGTCTTTCAGGTATACATCTTCCCAGTTTATCGTCAGCTTCTTAACGAGCTGGGACGCGAGGTCGCTGAAGCAGAGGGATGTGAGACATCTGGTCGAAACTTCGAGCGGCAATCGGGGGATAGTTGCGTAGAGTTCCCGGATGGCGAGGTCATGGATGTGTCTATTGACACGCAGTAATTGACAAAGTGTGGCGCGACGACATTTCTCGAGGATAATCAGCAGCAGCTCTGCGGGGAGTCGAATAAATGGCATCGTGCTGCGGAGCGTGGGCTCCTCGTGCTACTCGTACCTCTGGTGCGAGTACCCCACACACAAAGTCCGTGGAAAAAAGACATCAAACTATTGGTCATGAGAATAACGTCGTGCAGGTCAAGACAACCTCCAACCGGTTACCGCCGGTCACTGGGCAAAGATAAAGGACATAAACCATAAAAGGAAAGTACGACTTGGTTCGAACCTAGCCGTCTTGGATTGTGCGTGCAAAAAAAAAAATATGGCGGCGGAAATTATATGTTACTTCTAGTAGTATAGGGCGGGGATTGGGTGCGGAATGTTCAGCAGTCAGAAGTCGGATATAATCACGGTTTTCGTCACTGTGGGCATCCCGTTCATGGGAAAGTTTTTACCCTCCTCCTCAGCAGTCTAGAGCGTCAATCGTTTACATGTGCACAATACCAAGGTGGGGAGGGTGGGTGAAATACCTGTGTCTCCGTGTCTTTGTCATGAGTGGCATTGTTGGATGCGTACCGGCCTTTGGAATAGGTAGCGTAGCTTGTACTGACGGTGTGGGCATGCTTCTGCTTAAGCTGGTCGCGTGAATTCAGCCTAGTGGAATCACGCCAGTAGTGAGAAGAAGACGCGAGGGGAGGAACTAGATCGTCCATACATCGCAACTAGAAGAGTGATCAGTATGCTGGTTTGTATAGGAGAACGAAAAAGGAACCCACAGAAAGTATTAGCGTAGAGCTTGGTGACATTGACATGGAAGGCGAGCCTAATTTGCGTATCGTCGGTAAGCTGTTAGGGCGACAATAACTCAAGTTCTCTCACCAATAGAGGCGCGAGGGGGCCGCATAGAACGTGATGAGGAGTAACGTTTGTATGAGGGTGACTAGCACCCCTCGATGAACCACGTAATGAATCAAAGATTTCAAGAGACCATTTGTCCTGATGAAACCGCGCTGTCAGTAGTAATTCAGCGATACGCTTCATCAGATGCCCACGAACTGTTGAATGCCAGTCTTCGCGCCGGAGAGCAAGATGCACATCGCGACGGTTGCGATGATATCGGTGAGCGCACCGAATCCCTTTGCCAGACCAAAGAATATCTGAATTTGCCAGATCAATACATCTTGATTTGGATGAAACGCAAGTCATGGATTACTTACCGAGAAGTTGAGATGACGTTCCCCCAGAACGTGGTGATCGTAAACAAACATCACGCTCGTGCACGCTGAGAAGGTTTGAGCATCGAGTATTTAGAAAACGCAGTTAGCAGCAAATGTAGCGCGTACCGACTCCAAAAACTGTCGCCATTTGCGATTGTCAATTCGTGTTATATGCGCGCTCAAACAGTCGAACCCACCAAATGCAAGGACGGCACAAACAGCCTGGTTTTGATGAGTAAAGTCACGCAAATCAGATAAGGTGCGAGATTTACCACAGATACCGGGACCATCCAACTGCCTCTACCAGTTTTGGTGACTATCAAGACCGATCAGTAAAATCGACGCCGGAACAAGGAGCCCTCTTTACCAGCATACAGTTGGGCAACAAAATAAAGTTGTGAGCTACATAGCTGTGAGATTAATCCAGCGGCGCGGAAGAGACAGTACTCACATGAACGTGATTAAAGTTGACAGCAGGCATTCAGCAGAAAGCTCTCTAATAATGAGTCGATCAGGGTTGCCGTTATGCACGATGGCGCGATGTAAGTGCTTACGGCGTTATGCTTGCAAGAGGGGGATAGCGATCCGAAGTGCGGAACCTGGGTTGCAACGAATGAGTATCATGCGGAAGCAACATCTTCGCTTTGAAATCACATACCAAGTAGTAATACACGGACTGGACGACAAGTGCTGATGATGCAAAGTCAAAGACTCTGGATAATTGGACCGCTCAGAAGAAAAGTGGGGAAGGTCATTGTGAGGACTTACACCATAGCTCCCGCCTTAGAAAATCCGTGAGTACGACGAAGTGAGCATAAGAATCGTTACACACAAACAAGTTGGATAATGAGGCGGTCCGAATGGCGAGGGAAATAGTTGTACGCTTGAAGTGCGGTGATTCCACCCAGCCTAGCGTCGATCAACGACATGTCTCTGGCACGATTGCTTGTCACCGACTTACACCAGAGATATTACGGTCCCTTTCAGAGTTCAAATCAGCATCACCGCTGGCTGATAAGAATTTGACTGCTCACCCCAGTATATGGGTCCGAAGACACCACTCATGTCCATACCGACATTGCTGCTGGCATCCATGTCTGAGGCGATGGTGGGGGTTCAAAGGAAGGTGGAGAGGTAGTACAAAGGGGGGTATAAACTTTGCTGCAAATCCTCAAGAGCATCGGCCATTAATATACCAGCACGAAGTCCGTGTTTCGAGCACACGCATTGAGTCCACCACAATCAAGTGATCTGCAGGGTGCGTATCTTTAGCTTTCACGAAGAAGGCATGTACATCAAACCCCCGTGATTGCGGGATGTAGACATTCGAAACAAGCTTGCCTGTCAAGCGGGAATCAACGTTGCATATGGCAGTAAAGGATTTACGACGGAACCAGCAACTTGAGCAATGTCCATTCAACGTCGTTCAGGCGGCCTTCATGGATAAAATCGATATGAGAAAGTTGTTGCGCGCAAATGTGGACCAGGACTCGGAGTGCTAGTAAGTACATTTGGGTCTGACTTCCTGATACAACTAACGACAACCACAGTGGCCTGGCTAAAGAAACCATGGGAAAACACAGGGTCAACCCCACAGATGATGTCCAAAGATGCAGGCTCGCCAGGGCGTAGACGAGTAAACCTTGCGATTGCAACCAAGTGAGCGTCGGAACAATGTGGCCTAGAGGAGAATATGGTCCCCGAAGCGGGCTTAGCCGACCCACATTCGGCAAAGACTCCACGGTTGCGCTGAAGCGTTCATGTGCGCGGTCGTCGAACCACGGCCTCGTATGTACCTCCAAATTCCGACGGACCATATTAATACCTCGATAGGATGTTATGCCGATACACATCCTCGAATTCCGAGCGTGAGCCCTCCTAGAAGTGGTGGCGGACCGGTTCCACAATTTTCCGGACATGTCTAGAACCGCAGTGAATAGAGCGTTTGTCGCACTCCTCTACCCGCCTGGAGATACGTACACTAGCGCAGCGCGACAAGCCCCACTGAAGGATCTCAACATCTAACATTCGAACGACGTTTCCCCCTCACGAATTTATCAAGGCCTGGTCCGCAGCCCCACCGCTCGATTGTAAACATGTCTCCATCGCTCTTCGTTTCAAAGCACAGACGCAAGGGGAAGGGGGCTTTGAATTCAATGCCAATCGAACGCCAGTGGATATCCGCCCAAACGACCAACTGGTTATACATCTTGAATGTGGATCAATTGTGCAGTATTAATACAAGCATTCTATTCATGAATCTCCAACATCCACCCACCTACTCATAGTTCCATTTATTCCCGCCGCATCTCAGCATGCCAAACTGGTACTACATCTGTTCTTTGGTGCTCTCTGCCGTCGTCCTTCACACGAAGCCATGGCGCTTGGGTAGAAGGGAGAAACACCTACCTCCAGGACCCCCCACGCAGTTCCTTATTGGCAACGCTGCCCAGTACCCAAAGGTCTTCCCCTACTTCAAGTAAGTTCCTCTGATACTTTGTGCTTGATGCGATATCTAACCGCTCTTCTAGGTTCGTCGAATGGGCAAAGACTTACGGAGACGTCTTTTCGGTATGGTCTCATATCGTCCTGGCATATCTAGTGAAGACAATAACTTTGCCACCGCGTAGCTCAAGATCATGAACAACACAATCATCGTGATCAATAGTGCCGCTGCGGTCAAGGAGATCCTTGACAAGCAGGGCGTCTTGACGGGGAATCGCCCAGAGTTCCACATGTTGGTCAGAGCGGATGGTCTAACGATGCCGAACCAGAACATGGGTGGGTAGCTAATCCGCTCACCCTGTGTTACGTTGCTCACTCGGCGTAGATACGCATGTCTGGAAGTCGGGTCGGAAAGCTGCTCGCGCGTTCCTGACGTCTAATGGCTTGAAGGCCCACTGGCCCACTCAACAAGCCGAATTCGCCCAGTTTCTTGTTGACATCCTTGATAGACCCGAAGTACGCATCAAGCATTCTTACGAATTGATAGAAATTGACGCTACCCCCAGGATCTATTTACTCACTTAAAACGCACGATGGTCTCCACAGTCACTACGCTCGTGTACGGCAAGCGGTTGCCTCAATACGAAGGCACCGAGGCGGAGACATACTTCAAGGGGGTAAAGCTCCTGAACGAAGTCATGGACCCCACAGCCCATCCCCCGATCGACTTGTTCCCCGCACTAAAGTACGTTCCCGCCCGATGGGCGTCGTGGAAAGGGCTATGCGCTCGTACGAAGTCTCTCCGTGACGGATTATACACTGGGCTGTTCACGGAGGTCGAGCAGAAAGTCGCATCCGGAACCGACGTCGGCTCGTATCTGGGAAACATCCTGCTGAATCTCGACGAACTTGAAATGAACACAGACGAAGCAAAGTGAGTTCCCTGCCCGCTCTTTTAGCTTTACTCCCCATCTGATCGCCTGCACAACAGGGCGATGGCGAAAGTCTTGATGGACGCAGGAGCCGAAACATCGACATCGTATCTCCAGTCATTCGTCTTGGCTCTCATCAACTTCCCGGAATGTCAAAAGCGAGCTCAGCGAGAGATAGACGAAGTCGTAGGCGCCGACCGGCTACCAACATTTGAAGACTTCCCAAATCTACCCTACGTCAATGCCTTCATCAAGGAGGTGGATACTAAAATTCCTCAGATACTTATATTGTATGTATACCGACACTGATGATGTAGGTCCATCGCTTCCGCCCTGTTGTGCCTCTTGGGTTGCCTCACTCCGCTGCGCAAGACGTCAAGGTCTGTAATTCTGGTCTTGTTCACCGACGCCTTCTTACGTACTCATATATACAGTACAAGGGCTACATAATCCCTGCCGGTTCGACGATTCTCACCAATCTGTGTGAGTCCCTCTTGCTCAGTTCCCTGACCCCTCTGACCCCTGGGCTCCTATGACATCTAGGGGGCATCTACCATGACACGCGCAAGTGGAAAGCCAGTGGTCGCCCGTCGTGTATACTAATGTTTTGTCGCTTGCAGGATTTTTTACCGCGCCAGATCGATTCATGCCAGAACGATTCCTCGAGTCTGAATTCGGCACTCGGACTGATATCAAGGTCGATTTGGAGGGGTTCCGCGAGAACCTCCCCTTCGGATCAGGCAGAGTGAGTCATGCCTCTCTATAGTATCCCAAGTGGTATTCTGAGCGACCATGAAACTTCAGCGGATATGCCCTGGCACTGAGATGGCCTCGAAGACGATCGTGAGTCACGATTCACGATTCCTCTCTCCCGACTTCGCTCACGCCCTCATCGTTTACAGGCAATAAACGCCTTGAATCTCCTGTGGGCTTTCAACTTCGCACAAGATAATTCAGGGACCGGCGGCATGGAAATCGATGCATACCAGAAGGTGCGCACCGCACTTTGCCTTCTTGGTGTACCTTTACTCATGTATCACATAGCCCGGGGTGGAGTTGGCGGCACATCCATTCAGCTGCGGTGTTGCTGTCCGCGACGAAAAGCGAGCGGCGCTCTTAAGAGATTGGCACACAGAAACCTCCAGGTCGGATTGAGAAGGAAAACCAGACATAAACATAGAGCGGACGTGTTGATACCCTGACTGACAGCTAAATTATCAATGTACTTCAATGTGTAGTTTATGATATTCTAAGTCGACCTTTACCTCCTGTCATATACGCTGAGACGCCCACCACGCCTTATCCTTGTGGTATCACACGGTATCACCATCGTAATTGTACATTTCAGTTACACACATCCGCTAGCATTACCCGTACAGTACGGCCCCAACGACTTTGCTTGCTCTGTTCACTTCAACTTGAACTGTCGCTCATAGAAATCTAACTCGCGTTCAAGCGCATCCTTGATGTTTTTCTCCTGACGCCATCCATGGCCTTCGCCTTCGTATAGTTTGTATTCCACCACCCCACCGTTCTTCAGAATTGTACCTCTCATCTGTTCTGCCTGTTCTTTCGGGACTACTCGATCAATTTCTCCTTGCAAGATCTATGGTTCCGCGCAGTGAGTGTGTCATCATCGTAGACATGGGTAAAGGTAAAGGGCTCCCTGACCAAAAGTGGAGATGTAATCTTATCTGCGTGATAAATGGGGGATCTATCCTTGTATAATTGAGGGTTCTCTTCTAGGGTGGCTCCGATAAGCTTGGTCAGGTAGTGAGATTCAAACTTGTGGGAGAACTCGGCAAGCTTGGCTACGTCAGAGACGCCGTAGGACGAGGTGCCAGCGGCGAAGGCAGCCGGATTCGAGCTCATCGAAAAAGCGGCGAGAGCAGTATACCCTCCTGCAGACCCACCCCGGATCGCGGTTCTCTTGGCGTCGAGGAGATTGTAGGGCGCTTTAGAAAGGATGTCCATGGCCTTGATGGAATCCTCTGTGTCTACAATTCCCCATTTCCCTGCGAGACGTTCACTACGACGGCATAAGTATTCTGATAGTCGCTGTAAAGGGTATGCATTGCACACATGTATTCACGACCATAACCTGACGAACCGCCGTGATTGATGTCCAGCCTATGCGCAAACGACTATGACAATATCGCAGCACATAAAGGGGCACTACGCACCACGCCCAGCCTCGGCTTGTGAAATACTGCTTCTTCCAATTCAGACCTTGAGGTTCGAGGGCCGTTGGGCCTCCATGGATACCGACGACGCAAGGCGGTAGTTCATGAGGGATGCTGCTCCCACTATACGCCGGGTTGGTTGGGGGATAATAAACAACGTGAACGAATGCATCTTGGGGGCCAATGCTAAGAGACCGAGGTACAGAAACGATGCCGTCCGGGAAATCGCCTGATGAAGCCTTCTTTTGTGCCGGACCAACCACCGTGAATTTGACGTCTTCGGGTTCAAGGGAAGAAGGCAAAGTGCAAAGAATGATAGCGCTATTGCCGTCTACCTTGGGAGACGAGAAGACGGCCTGATGGCTGCCAGTAGAAACAGCGCGGATGACATCGATAGCTACGAAAGGCGCCTCGATGAGTTTCGGTGCAGCTCCGCTTTGGATGTCGACGAGGTATATGATGTTTTTCCCGTCCTTCCACGCTGTGCATAGGACAGTCTGTCCGATGTCATCGACGGGGACATGGGGCGACCAGCCCAACGCCCAGGCTGGCTGGCTGAAGTCCTGTCCGATGGGTTCAAGGAATACCGGCGTATCTTGGCCACCCGCGTACTTATGAAGGTTTTGATATCCAAGTTGATCGCTCGTGAACAGTATAGTGTCGTTGTTGATCCAAGATGGAAAGGCAACACTGATTTGCGATGGCACGCCGGCGATAGTGAGAACGTTCGACAAGCTCACTTTCCCCTCTGTAACGACGACATCAGCGTGCCTCAGCTCAGAACCCTCCCAGAGCATGTCAGGGTGGAACCACTGGACCCAAACGAGACGAGTGCCATCCGGCGAGAACCTTGCGTTGGAATAGAAATCGGCGCCAGAAACCAAAGAGCTGACGGACTTGGCCGTCGTGTCGATGATGCAGAGAGTATTGACTACTTTCGACGGGGCTTTACCATCGGGATCGTCAGTGTGGTCTTCCATGATAGCCACCACAAGTTCAGAATTCTTTGGGTGGACATTGAAATCGGCGAACCGATGAAGACTTTTACTATCTGTAAGCAGAAAGGATAACATTGATCGTTGGTTGATCAGAAGATCATCTTTGCTTCTGACGCGTACCTGGAGTGACGGCCTCAGGGGTAGCACCCTCTACTTTGACATCGACGGTGTACACTCTGCCGTCGCCATAGTGAGAGAAGTAGGCGATGCCGTCGTGGACGATGGCAGCACCTCCGCCGTACTCATGCACGCCTGTGCGTACATTCCACTCCTTGCCGACCAACTCTCGGGCTGTCTCTGTCTCGACTAGGACGTTCCTTCCTGCCTCTGCTGGTCGGGATTCAACATGGTAGATTTTGTTTGTGATGGGATCGACAAGGAGCTCGGCGATTGGCTTAGACTAAATGCACGGTCAAATAGCATTTAGGTTACGACGATCCTCAACTCACCCCCTGAAGAATAGCATCGGTGGTGATTGGGGATTGCCAGGTACCGTAGGGGGCTTTTATGCCAGTGGCCATATTGCTATGAAGTGATTGGAGAGGACCAGACTGATATAGACCCTTTGAGGAGGTTCAAGACCCACGCATTCCATGATTCGCGTGCGCCTGAGTCGAACAAGCTATGCCGTTGTTACGAGCCCCTCGAGCTCTTCTCAATACTGATTACATCGATGACCCGCTGAACTGGCATCAGTCCTTCAAGTTGCAGCTGGGCATTCCCCAGAGTCCGAGTTCATGAGTTTTCAATCCCGATCTACTGATGCGAAACAGACATGTATGAACGATAACACCATATATCTGAAGCGTGGGGTACAGCTAAGCACGACCCGTTGAGGCAGAAGAGATTTCACAAACCTCAAAGCTTTGACGGTGAGGCAGGCACTGTCACGCGTTGTCACAGCCTCAGCTGCTTTGCTTTCGGATCCCGAAGCCAAAACGACAAGGAAGTTCCTACTCAGCCTATTAGGACTCCTCTACCCCTCTACCACAGCGATTATTCCAGGCGGCAATTTTTCTCGGAAGTTTCGCCCCTTCTTGGCCTTAGTCTAGATGGCGTGATCGTTGGGGTATGGAGCACGCAATAGACTCCTCGAATTGGTATATATCTATGTCCTAACTATAGATTAGCCCGTCCATATCCCCTCAGAAGCCATGGCGAACCACTTCTACAAGTGAGTGCGCCGCACTGTGTCTCCCAAAGACGACCTTTATTGACACTCGCGTTCGCAGAGAGCCCGAGTTCGATACTTTACAACTCCATGCAGGACAAGAACCAGACCCTACCACGAACGCCCGTGCCGTGCCAATTTACGCGACTACGAGCTTTGTCTTCAACGATTCCGCGGTGAGTGCTTAAACCATTGCCAGCATTCACTTACTGTCCTGACAGGGGACTACAGCACGGCGCCGATCTCTTTGGATTAAAGTTTGTGTGCTGGCCGAGTGATTATTTGCTCTTTGTGTCTAACCGATGGTCGCTTATCTCAGAACATTCGGCAACATATACTCGCGTATTGGGAACCCTACAGTGGTATGTCCATGATAAGTTTACGAGAAGGCAGGTTCTGATTAGTGGTCGACGATCCCTAACGGCTCTAGGACGTATTTGAGAAGCGAGTAGCAGCGCTTGAAGGAGGTGCCGCGGCGGTAGCAACATCTTCTGGCCAATCTGCCCAATTCCTGGCCATCTCAGCACTCGCTGGCTCAGGCGACAACATCGTATCATCGTACGTGTAGTATCACGATTACGTTCATTTATTGACTTTATCTCCTATAGATCTTTCTTGTACGGAGGCGTAAGTCGTTCGTTCGTCGTCTCCAGCCTGACACTGAAACAGTGACTTCCAGACATATAATCAATTCAAAGGTACAACTAAGACCCTCTGGTTCCAACCTTGGCAGCTGAGTACCCCTGGCAGTAACATTCAAAAAGTTCGGCATCGGTGTCAAATGGGTAACGGAAAACGACCCCCGCTGCCTACGAAGCCGCCATCGACGAGAACACCAAGGCGATATTCATTGAGAGCATCGCCAACCCGAAATATGTCGTTGCGGATATCCCTGCGCTAGCTGAGGTACATTGCATTTGGCTTTTCCAAGGAAACGATGCTCATGTTTTTCGCTGGTAGGTTGCGCACAAGCATGGTATCCCCCTCATCGTAGATAATACATTCGGCATGGCAGGTAAGCACAGGTGACATCTTAGAGCGTATGCAGTGCTAATCACCGAATTTGTGGCAGGATACCTCATTAGACCTATATCGTTGGGCGCGGATATCATAGGTTCGCATTGCCTTGAAGAATTTGACAATCCGACATTGACGTCCATCTAGTCCACAGCGCCACCAAGTGGATAGGTGGACACGGCACAACCATTGCTGGCGTAATCGTAGATTCAGGCAAGCATCATACGTGAGGTGATCCGGTAGCGCACTAATCGAACATACGGATATAGGCAATTTCGACTGGACCAAATCAACTAAATTCCCCGGATTCACCAGCCCTTCGGAAGGATATCACGGCTTGGTCTTCGCCGAAACGTTTGGCTCCGTCGCCTTTGCCGTCAAAGTCCGCACCGAGGTAAGTCGGCTATGAATAACATTTCATTATGCGGAATCCGATGCTTCATCTCGTTCATGATTTCTGACGATTGATCGGTTTCAATAAATAGCTTCTCCGAGACATTGGTCCCGCGTTGAATCCGTTCGCCGCATTCCTTCTTCTTCAGGGGCTCGAGACTCTGAGTCTGCGAGGTCAGCGACACTCGGACAACGCTCTTGCTTTGGCACAGTGAGTCTACGCCCTCCATTAGTTCATCACCGATGCTAAATCGTGTCGCAGGTGGCTAGAGCAGCACCCGAACGTTGCATGGGTATCTTACCTCGGACTTCCTTCCCATCCTTCAAATGCGATCGCTCAGAAACTCCTGAGGGCTAAGAACGTGTACGGTGGAGTACTAAGCTTTGGCGTAAAAGCGGACGCCGCAACGGCAAGCAAGGTTGTCGACTCTCTCAAGCTCGCCAGTCACTTGGCGAATGTGGGCGATGCAAAGACGCTAGTCATCCATCCGGCCACTACGACACATCAACAGCTATCTGATGAAGAGCAGCTCGCTTCCGGTGTTACCCCCGACTTGATTAGGGCGAGTGTTCCTTGTTTTTTTGCCCATTCTGCGAAATGATATTGATCACTGTATGAAATTTGTAGGTTTCGGTTGGAATCGAAGATATCAGCGATATAATTGCTGACTTTGCGGAAGCATTGAAGGTCATTCCTAGTCAGTAGATGGGACAATGGTGAAATGTAACTTGGGTAACTTGTACCATTATTGGATGCGTTCGGACGAGCGATGTCAGTACACGTTTAATGAACCTATACATCTGAATCAGGGAATACCCAGTAGCGACCTACGACATAAGGGCCTCCCTTATATAACGCCGGTTTCTCTCCTTCCCTAATCCTACCCATCCACTTGGCTGTCAACCCCGCGGCTCGGATGAACAACGTCCCGTCAAGGCATTCTGCACCATCGAGACCCGTATTGATGAATTCCGCGTCTTCAGCTCCCCGAGTGCCATACAAAGCACCGTAATGCGCTAACGCGCGCATGAGCTTGGGGAGGTGCTCGTCGACATGGACGATGCTTGATTGGAGGAGGGGGAGCCAGGGGTTGGGGGTGATGGCTGACGGAGACGACGGCGAGGGGAACGTCAATACGAGAGGCGCTGGCTGCGGGCCAGGAGGTCTCGGATAGGCGGTATCTGCTTTGAAGAACCCTCGGATGTCGGGTCGCTGGCGCCCGAGGCCAACCCACCAAGTCAGGCAGACCATCATGTACGACCGAAGGAGGAGTACTTGAGAACGCGGCGAAAGGTACGGCAGGACGGAGGGTAAGAAGAGACTTGATGTAATGAGATGCATACTGATGATGGGTATTCAGTCGATAGCTAGGCTGTAAGAATGTGAACAGAGGAAACCCACTAGAAGAAGTCGGCGTGCAGAGTATCTCCTCCCTTCCGGGTGCTAATTCCGTAGATAATCATGAAGAACCAGACGAGCTCCTCGAATTTCTTGGGGACCATCGCGGGATCGGTGGTGTCCAAAGTCCACTCATCGACATACGACTTGATGATTAACCCAACGTCTTCCGTAGTCTTCGAGTAAATTGCGAACGGGTCACTAACGGCACAGCCGTCTAGACGGCTGTCCGCTAGCATTTGTGCCATCATCTTCAATGCGTGGATATTCTCCTTCGGAGCATTCGCCGTTGGATTATCTTCGAGGACTAGCTTTTGCATGAGGTTTGTACTGACAACGACGCTCTGGCTTGCTACATTGAATAGGTCAAGGTTGATAACTTTGGTAGAGGTCGTCTGGTGTATCGCTGCAGATGCTAAACCTGAGGGGCAAAGCTCCTAGTCAGGACGGAAGATAGGGGGACGGGGGTGAACATACCTTCGACCAGCATACCCGGGATGTTGAGTTCTAAGCCATATCCGATGTGGATGAGCGGGTGCACGATTGCGTCCAGCAGACGGCAAAGCATCTGGGGGTTCTTCTTCCCATCAGATTGCGATGGGAAGTTCATTTCATTGGAGAATAGATATTTCTCGAGGACTTCGGAGACAGTACGGTCCTGTAGGACCTTGTAGAAGAAATGCATATAGGCATTGTAGTACCTAACGATCATTAAATTAAGAGGTGGGGCATGCACGAATGAGCGAGGGATACGCACGCGTGGTCCCCGAGATGCTCGACGAAATTACTTTCGTCAATTGGACCAGGAGATTTAAACGCAGGCTTTTGGTACGAGCAATTGGACTTGTACGCTGCCTTTATCACGTTCTCGTCGGCCCCAAGCGACCAAAGTGCCAACATATGGTGAGTCGCATGGCTGGTCAACAATTGGTCAACAAACAGCACCATCACGATTGGCAGCAAAAATCTCACTTGTGTCGACCGTAATCATCGATGTACACATGCCATTTCTTGTAGTTGTCTTGCAGCACTTCGCGCAGAGCGGCGGTCGACGCTGGTGTGGATCCAGGATATACCTTCGGAGAAATGGCTAAGGGTAAATGAGGAGATGGGATAGGATAGAGCTTTGCCAGATAGTTGTCCATTGTATGAGACTGAGTATTATGTTGGAAGAGCCAATTATAGGAGTATATATACCACGTCGATATCGACGTGCGTGAATAGGCTAGTCCCGACTTCAGATGACCATCAATGCACGTTCAATGAGTGGTCGTGGTTCCGCGCTCGCCAGTCCCATGGAACTTCTCGTGTGACCATCAACTGAATAGAGGCGGGCGAGCCACACCTCATCCTAACTAACCTGGATCTGGCACTAAGGAAGTTGCGGAAAACCTCAGGGGAGGCCCTTGTGGGTACTGTGGCAGTACCGGATAAGTACCCAGAAGGTAACCTCTGTCATTCTGCGGAGTGTACCTGCGCCGTGCGGCAGTACGTGATACACTCAATGTACCACTCAGCGGCGACAAGGGCTGTTTCATAGGGGATAGGGACAGAAGACAGGAGATCTATCTTCAGATCGAGACCGCAATTAGGCTCATAGTATCTTGCTCAATGCGCCACAGCCGAGATCGTAGGAAACCATGCAACTGCATTCAAGCCTACCCTCATCATTGACCCATAATCGACGAATGGTAAACAAGTGAATTTTCCATGATGATATACATACATATAAACAGCAGTGTGTTACTTCACATATCTTAGACTTTGAAAGGCGTGGTGCGCAGGTACGGCTGCAAGATAAAGTCGTCAGCAATCTAGACTGCGTATACAAACACCGCTTCTATCGTACCTTGTGCACAGTGTGCTCTGGGAACAGAGTTTTGGCTTCTTCGTTGGTAACAGATGGGTGGACAATCACGTCATCGCCCTTCTTCCAGTTGACGGGGGTAGTGATACGATACTTGTCACCAAGTTGTAAGGAGTCGATAACTCGGAGGATTTCATCCTGTAGATGGAAGATGTAAGTTGCTGAAGCACATATCCTGATAACGGGCGTACGAAGTTACGACCAGTGGATGCGGGGTATGCGATGGTCAAGCGAATGACCTTCTTAGGGTCAATGACGAAGACCGTTCGGATCTGAAAGAGCAGGTAAGAAATCGGTTGATCTACATTATCGCGCGACTTACAGTGAATGGCAAGCCCTTCGCGTCTTTGTTTGTGGCATCTTGATAGTCAAGCATGTCATACAAAGTAGAGATCTTCCTGTCAGCATCGGCGATCTGAAACACGGTGAACGGCACGTCAGAGATCAAAGCGACCGAGCATTCGGTGTTCACTTACGATGGGGAACTGGACATCAGTGGGAGCGGTTTTGGAGCCAAAATCGTTGATATCTTGCACCCATTCGTGGTGTTCCTGGAGACCATTGGCCGAGATGCCGATCACTTTGACGTTGCGAGCTGCGAAGTCAGGGGCACGGCGAGCAACTTCTCCAAGCTCGGTGGTGCAGACTGGGGTGAAGTCTCCTGGATGGGAGAACAAGACTGCCTAGGGATCGTCGGATCATTAAGACGTCTTCGCCCATGGAAGTAAAGATGCTCACCCACGAGTCTCCAATCCAATCGTGGAACTTGATGGGCCCAGCGGTGGTCTCCGCCTCAAAATCGGGGGCGATGTCACCGAGACGAAGAGACTTGTGTGCAGCGGCCATTGGTAGTGTGGGGGATTTGCTATGAAGGTAAAGTTCAATAGACTTTGTGCTTTCCCCCTTTTATGTATCGCGAATTGCCAATTGAAAAGCCTTGCGAATCGATCACCAACGAATGGTATCACTGATGCAAGTATGACACCATCCGTCTGCTATCCTGAGCCGTGACCTGCTTGGGTAAACCACTGCACACGCTCTAGGCAAGGAACTTTTTGTAACGTGTGGCGTTAGGTAACGGTCACGTACACGATAGGAGATAGAAGATGAGAGAGGGCTAGAGTCGTTCCGTCAAGGTTGAAAGGAATAACTGTTCGTATTTTCGGTGACATTAATCTAACTCCTTCGTACATGCACGTATACATACTGTAGCTATAGTCCGTGCAAAGTAAGTACAAAGGAGGATGAACCATGTGAGTAAGGGTTTCAAAAGACAGTAGAAAACAGGGACATTGAAACAGGGGGTACACATTAGTCCAAAATGGGAACTGAACTGTCACACTTTTCTTTAACTCTTCCTTCTCAGTTTTATTCTGCTGATCGACTATATGGATCCCCAAATAGATTGTAATCATCATAGAGGTTGAGCGCTGAGTGATGAGCTCTAGTATAATTTAAGAACCAACACCCTTTCATCTTTCATGTCAGGCAGTGCATCTTACAAGATGCTTGTGAGATGGTGTGAGAGTTGTTGCAATAGGGGCATCCCACTGGTTATTACTTTTGATTGAACACAAATGTTCAATGTTTCAATGCAGGACATCACCTATCTGTTATTGACATGCTTTTGTGGCACATGTAGGCATAATTATAGCAATCTCTATTTGATGACATGTACCCACAACTGTTTTCACAGGCATAGGAAAATTCATTGCCAATAAAGAGCTGCTGGATAGAATGGCTGGATCTTTTTGTGTATCTTGATGTTCAGAATTTGCTCTTTGCAGTGAGTACTGAAGGTTTCTCAAAAAAAAAAGTGGAGCTTTTCACTGGCTTTTGGGCCAGAAAGGCTTGGAGGTGGCTCAAGCTGTGACAATGCTGGCACCATGCTCTGAACAACTGGTGTACTTAGTAACTTATCAGCTTCAGGTATGCATAAAAAGGTGTGTCTCTTTCTGTGTAAGTGTAAGGGGACACTTCTATTTTCTCCTTTTTCCCTGTCTCTCTCCCTTTCTCTTTGTTCCTTTCTCTTTCTTTTCATTCCACTGACTCTTATTTACTTTACTTTACTTTACTTTCCATCCTATCATCCATCTGAGCCTTATCCAACAACATCTGACACATCTGGTGTATTTCTTGTGGTCTGGACTCACTTGGCTGCACTATGGAACACTTGGACATGCTTTGAACATATGTATACACTTTGGGGCACATCCAGGTGACCTATACCTTCTTCCCACACCTTCTTACTTCCTATTCCCACTTCCCTGGGTCACTGGCATGACTCTTGCATATTCCCTCCACTTGCTATCACATGCACCTGCTCATACATTGTGATATTCTGTGGACTTGTGGCTGAAGTACTATACAGTTGTTCCACCTTTCTCCCACGATTCTACAGTATATACTTCACCTCCTAGCATGGAGAATCCTTATCTTGTTCTCTTTGGATTCTCCCTATGTTAGATGAGCAGCCTCTCATGTATTGTGCATGCCCTAGCACTTTGAAGTGAGCATACCGCCAGTGTGCCCTGCAGATCCATATTAAGAACATGACAATCAATGCTTATTGGTATACTATGTTTCATCAGTGGGTCATACCCCATCAGTACTTTGTACCCCTCAATTTACTACACCAACTCAGCCTTCCTTTCTAAGATCTTTTCATGGCATAATTTACTAATGTATACCTATCTCCACATACCACTTTTGCACCTCAAAGTACAGTATTTCAGAGGATAAAATTCTAGCTAGTGTCATGCTCTGCCAATTGAGCTGAAGTGGAGATTTAACTCAATGTAGAATATTGGTGTGACATGCCTCACTGCACGATTCAGGCTCACTTTCAATGCTCTGTGCTGTAAGGAATCTGATCCCTTACCTATTCTTCCCCTGTCCCCTGACCCCTCAGATGTGGTCATGTGATGTCATCATATTCCCTTATATACCAAAGTTGTGTACCTATATTACTACTTCTTCTTGTACTCTTTCTCTCATCATCTCTCTAATACACTTCTGATGTTTGATTCTTTCACCCTGGTCCCACCCTGAGTGTTGTCACCTTTGGGTGTCTTTCACATGCCTCCAAGCCTCATCTTCCAAATGGCCAGAAGCTCTCAGAAGATCCAAAGTACAAGCATTGCATACAGGATGCTGTTGAAGGAGTGGCCTCTAGGAAGTGCAGAAATCTGCAAGTTGCCAGCCAAGCTGAAAATGTGAGTTCTATTACCTCTCACACATTGTCATAATTAACATGTCTATTAGGTGGTGTACACTACACTTCATGACCAAGTGCAAGGAAAGCACAGAAGCTCACAGGCTTTTTACATAACTTGCTGCTTACTCACTCTAGAAGAAGAAACAATGATCATTAACTGGGTGAAGCTTTCTGGGAAGTCTGGCAAGCCCTGGAGCAAGTCTGATCTGTGTGCAATGATAACCAAGTTAACTGGTAAAGAGGTCAGAAAGTGCTACATTGACCACTTCTTGCACAGACACTACAACCAACTGAAACTCACCAAACCATCCAAACTCAACCCCAAATGTGCAAAGAATTTCAATCACTCAAACATTATTGAGCATCTTATGAAGTGGCAAGAACTAAACAAGAGGTACAGTGGGATTCCACCCCAGAACATCTTCAACCTTGACAAGAAAGGTATTCAAATGGGTGGAGGTTGAAAGAATGGTAGTTGTAAAGCCATTTTCAGTCAAGCAGACAAGAACCATTATAAATCAAGTAATAATAATCTTGAACTGTCCACTCTGCTTGAATGTATATCTGTGGCTGGTGTCTCCATCCCTCCTCTCTTCATGTTGCAAGAGGGACCAATTCCTGACTTATGTGATGTTTCTGACATTGCTAGGTAACAAGTTTTCTATTCTTTCTGTACCTTCATGAGACTGATTAGTGACAAAGTTTCTCAGTCTAAGTCAGGTTGGACAGATAGCCAGATCATGGCTGACTGGGTTGAACAGGTTTTCATTCCATTTGCACTAGAGCACTGTGATTGTGCAAAACCAATTGTTCTCTGGGTTGATGGTCATGAAACACATGAAACTGCCAAAGTTATAATTCTATTGTTTGATGCCTCTGATAAGGATGGTTGCCTCTTCCTTCTCACCTGCTTTTCATTGAAATGCACCCACAAGCTCCAGCCACTGCATGTGCTTGTTTTTTGTATCGATTCAACATGCATGGAAGGAACATGCAGACCTTTGCCTTTTGAAAGGGATCAAGATTAATCGCTACACTCTTATCCCAGAGTACATGCATATACACCAACAACTCAAACCTGATCTCATCAAGAAAGCATTTGTGAAAACAGGTCTTTACCCTGTTAATGTGAATACCTTTACAGATGCAGATTTTGCCCCAAGCAAGGCTTCATCAATGACATTGCATACTCCCACACATTACCCAGATGAAATTCCAACATCCCCCCCTGCTGTTTCTAGTGATGCAGACAACATAACTGCTTCCAAGGCATCACAATCACACAACAAATCTGATTCCAAGTACAATCTAGCAGTTGATTCTTCTGATGAATGTGAAGACAATGCTATAGACTTCAGTGATGCAGCCTTTGCCCTGTTTGATAATGAATCCCAGATGGTACCTACCAGTGAGTCTGGATGTTGCATCACCCAATCTGTCCTTACTGCATTAAAACCAATTGCAGTACCAGCCTGTTTGCATTCAGACAAGGAGAAATCACACAAGAATCCCATTAAGAAGGTTCAGGAGCTTTGGTGTGACAATCGATGACTGAATAAATCTCAAACATCCATATGGGCAAGATGAAAGTGATAAATGCTCATCTTACCATTCTCAGGTGGCAGGTGGAGCAGTTTTGGATGAGGTTGGACAATGAGAAGAAGAGAAAGAAGTGCAGGTCAACAAAAATTAAGGCTTGCTTTATGACTTTGCCTGAGAACAGGGCCACATTTGAAGCTGAAGAAGCAGAACAAGAGAAACAACAAGTTGCAGCAGAGAAAGAAGCACAGAAAGAAGCTGAAGCAGCCAACCATCAATGGTGAATCAATGAGGCTGCATTCACTCAATATTTTGACCAACCCCTGTCATCATTCAAAAAGAAGGACAGACTTCTTTCTATTGCCATCACACTTAACCTTCTGACCCATGGAACTATTTCTGTACTCAATAATTGCATCAAGGAACATCTCCAGTCACATCTAGACCTTGCCAACAACTGTAGGTTTGCAGGCTTATTTCTTTGGGCACACCTGCCTCATTCTTGTAACCCCAGTTCTGAAGCTACAACTGCCACCCAACCCAGTGTCACTTTTTTACCTACTTTATAATATTTCTTCAAGTCAATATTTAATCCTTATGGATTTTTGGTACTGTCCATAATTGGGTATTATTAATTCCCTGTATATTTCTCTATACCACTTACAAGTGGTTACTGTAGATATCAGAAAGCTCAATTGCAACCTGGCTCATTACTTTCTGTGTGAAGTGGACTTGTGATTGCTGCTGGTGGCTGCCGAGTCAGAGTGTAAACTCCATCAGTGTGACATTTGTGACTACAAGGAACTGATGTGGGTACAACACATTGATGAAACATAGTATTGACATGAGCATTCAAGTTGATGCATTTTTTCCAGTGCTACCTGTCCTTTTCATTAATTCTAATTCTTAAGATGGTTATACTTGTCAAATCTAGGTCCTGATGACCTCAAGATAATCTCACTGCTGATCTGTTGGTCGCCAATGACAACTAGTTTGACCCAGTGTGCAGGATCAGATATTGTCACAGTTAATATGTGATTACTATGTGGGAATTATTTCTGATAATAAATTCACAGTGCTACTATGATTAGACAAAGAATATATGATGTAACTTAGCAATAATTCTCACAGTCAGTACATTATTGCTTACTTACATCATGTTAAGAACTGTATTGAGAGGCCTCCTGGCTTGTCCGTTTAGGGGGCGCGGGAATGCATCGGGAGCGTGGGAGCGCGGACACGCGGACGAGAGGAGCATATAGGACTTGGCTTCAGCTTTGATGCTGCGCCCTCCTAGCCCTGCAGTGTCCCGATTTCAGAGAGAGCAAGATAAGAGGCGGGCTCAGCAGAGGAGCCTGCAGCGAAGACAAGAGGTAGCCAAGTGGCGAAAAGGAACTAAGATTCAAAGTGAAGTATACATGTGTACTAGTGCTACTATAAATACTAACTAACACATGTATGTAGTGAGGCTAGTATGTAAGTACACATGTACATGTAACATGTAACAAAGTAATCCTAGTACTGCACACCATGCATAAGCCTCAAGGGTGGAGCCCGAGGGATTCCAAAGGTCCAAGTATCCGAAAGGGGCGTAGGGGGGGGGACCCCTAAGGGGGTGAGGATCGGACTCTGACACATCATATGTTCTTTGTCTAATGTAAAGCAGCATTATGAATTTATTATTTGGAATAATTCCTGCAAAATAATTGCATAGGATCAACTACAATATCTGATCCTGCACCCTGTGTGATGAGACCTTGATTATCTATCTTTGTCAATGCTCCACCTTTTCAAGTCTAGTGTTCAGAGATCTATGATGCACACCCACCAGGATGGATTATGCCACTGAGAGGATGAAACAATAGTGTCATGCATCACACAAGGACCCAACTTCACCTAGTCACCACACAAAAAACAGTACCTTGGGCTTCACCCAATGCTACTTGACATGAATCACTTTACTTGACACACTTCTTTTATTTTTCGCATCCATATCCTGTGCCCTGAAATTTTAGTTACCTTGCTTGAAAAGCTAGGTTCCCCATGCTAGAAAAAACCCTTATTTGGGTAACAGCTTTTTGCATGCTTGTGCTTGCCTTTGTTTGCTTTAACTTGTCTCACTTACTTCTGAACAGACAGTGCATGTGTAAGGGCAAACCTCAAGATGGCCAACAGTGCGAGCCTAGCAGAGGGAGAATCCAAAAAGAACAAGATAAGGATTCTCCATGCTAGAAGGCAAAGTATATACTGTAGAAGCATGGGAGGAAAGTGGGATAACTGTATAGTACATCAGCCACAAGTTCATAGAATATCACAAATTACAAGTGGGCACATGTGATAGCAAAGTGGAGGGAACATGCAAGAGTCATGCCAGCAACCTGGGGAAGTGGAAACAGGAAGTAAAGAGGTGCAGAGAGAAGGTATAGGTCACCCGAACATGTTCCAAAGCATATACATGTGTTCAAAGCATGTCTGGGCATGCCCAAGCGTGGCTGAGCCCAGCTGAGCAAATCCAGACCATGGAAATACATTGGATGCTTCAGATTTGGCTTGAATGTGTCAGATATGGCTTGGATGCATGGTAGGATGGAAAGGGAGCAAGGGAAATGTAAATAAGAGTCCATGAAAGGAAAGAAAGGAGAAAGGAATGAAGAAGAAGGGAGAGAGACAGGGGGAAGGAGAAAATAGGAGTGTCCCCTTATAGCATGTCCAATCCAAGTCTAATCTAAATCCATGGCAAGGTGTCATGCTTTGCAAATCAGGGGTTTGATTATACCACTCATACATATCTGCTATGACTACTCTTTCAGAATGGTCCTGCCTGAGACTGACACCTGTATGCTAACTATTCCAAGACCAGGAGCTGTCAGCCCTCAACAGACATTGGCTTGCTGCTCCCACTTACCAAAGTGTGTGTACATCCCCTCATTTGGATTGACGTTGAGTAATTGGCTTGCGTCAGTGAGATCTTGAAACCCGGAAGATGGGATCTAAAAGAAAGTTGGAACAAGTGCGGAACCTGGGACCACAGTCTGAGCACTCAGAATGAAGAATGAGTCGGAAATAGGGAAATCAGTCGTCGCTAGGGGCAATGAGACCCAGTGAGACAAGCAAGGTATTTCAAGGCGCCAACGGCGGCAATCTAGCATATAAGACCGATGTGTTTACTATGTATCGGACGGCCTAGTTGGAACCCTCGGATCGGAATAATACCCAAATAATACCGTGGCTCTTTACCCCTGTCATCCCACTCTCGTGCCTGGCGACCACTGACTTTCTCGCTCGCGCCGACCACTTTGCACAAACAGCCACCATGAAGCTTAGTGCCGCCTTTGGCTTTCTAACGGACTTTTGGTATGCATTGCGGGCCTCCCTGCCCGGTACACTCAAAGCAGTAATATCCTCACCTTCCCTGCTCCTGAAGCCAGCACTCGTGTCTCGTATTGCCATGTCCTATGTCTGGGGGCTGTTTGCTAACGGAATCGACGGGAACGGTCGTGAAATCAAGATCGAATTGATAACCCAGGGTGCTCATGGATTAGTGCTGGATATCGGTGCTGGTGCGCGCAATATCACTTGAACGACACAACGTCTTGAATTTCAATCCGCAGGTCACGGACATACAGCTAACTACTTGGACCACGATAAAGTCTCTACATACGTCGCTTTGGAACCCAACGTGTTGATGCATCCGCAAATCCGCGCGACGGCAAAGGCGGCGGGATTCGAAGAAGCTGATGGCACGTTGCTCATCTTATCTTGCGGCGCGGAAGACACGGAAAACCATCCTCTCGACTGTCGGCGCAGTGGACACCATTGTCTCCGTCCTGACTCTGTGCAGTGTACCCAGCCCGGAACTCACTATTATCTCGCTAGTCAGAGACGTCCTCAAGCCCGGGGGAGTCCTCCTGTACTTCGAGCATGTACGAAGCCCTCGAGATGATGTCGCGTGGTGGCAGAAGCTTTGGACTCCCTTGTGGCAACTCGCTTTTGACGGTTGCAAACTCGATCGCCCCACTCATCTTTGGATAGAAGGCGCGCTGAATGCTAAGGGGGATAAGGTTTGGAAGGAGGGTCAGAGGTGGGGAGTCAAGGGCGAGCCGGAGGAACACCTCTGGTGGCACCAAGTGGGAAGATATGTGAAGGTATCATGAGCCTTGGTGAGTAATTGGAGTTATTGGTCCTGAGACATGATCTGAGCCCTGCATTTCTCAAGTACATGTTAGCTGTTTCTTCGTTTCTAACCGTCTTATAGCTGTGAAGGCTGTAACTAAAGGTGAGAAGAACTGTATAATATATCAGACAGTGCTGTACTGTGCCACTGTGGTGCAACTACAGTGCTTGAACATGTAGGGAACTCGCCTAAATGTTCGGCCTTGAATCTATGGTATGGGCTTTGCAACGCTTAGTCTCTATCGCAGCACGATGGAACGTGCAGGAATTTTCCTGGCGACGACGGCCAGCGTTCAGCTTTATAAGTCCTGATTTATGAATGTCTTCTCTCGGCTGATAAGCTTAGTCATAGGAGAGGGCAGGCGCGACCACGAAAAGCATCACGTATACTAACGTTCGTATGATCATTTGAATGAATTGGGGTTTCTCGTGTCGTACCATTTAAAATATTACCTTTGTTATTCAGAATTCGCGATCCCAGAACTCGTTAGCCTTCTCCCCGCTATGTGTCCTCCCCATGCGCTTGTCCGTCAACCCAGCTGCGCGAATGAACAACGACCCGTCCACCTTATCAGCGCCCTCGAGCTCCGTATCCTTCAGATCCCCTTCCCCAGCACGTCGAGATCCGTAGATTGCTGAGTAATGCGCGAGCGCGCGTTGGAGCTTAGGCACATGTTCATCGGGGGAGATGATGCTGTTCTGGATAATGGGGAGCCAAGGATTGGGGTTACTTGCTGTTGCAGGTGATCCAAGAGCTCCCTCCCATGGGGTAGGTCGGGTTCCGGGCTGAGCAGGATGGAGGGTATCCGCAGCAAAGAATCCTGGGATATCGAGCGCTGGGGCTCCTCGAGAGAGGTACCACGCGAGTGAGAAGGCGAAATAGGATTTGAGGAAGAGTGCCTGGGAGGCAGGCCCAAGATACGGCACCAGAGAGGACAAGAATAGGGATGAGGTCACAAGGTGCATTCTAGATAGCGATGGTAATCAGCTGTGGGTTTACTGGGAATCGTGATAGGAACACGTACGTGAAGAAGTTGGCCTTGAAGTCTTGTCCTTCCTTCCAACCGGGGAGAGCGTACAGCAAGACATTCGTGAGGATTATCTCTTCGATTTTCTTCTCCACTGCTTTGGGATCCGAAGCGTCCACAACCCAGTCGTCAAGGATTTTCAAGAGCGGCTCGCTCAGGTTATCCACCAGATACTGGAAGTCGTTGCTCTTGCCAATCTTCTTCACATCGAACTTCAGGTCTTTGAGGAGGCGAGCGAGGATGGTGAAGGCGTGGACGCCGGACGTGGTGGAGGGTTTGGAAATAGACCGATTGTCCAGAACCAGCATGGACGCCAGTCGCGTAATGAGATTATGCTCTGACGTTGCGGGGGAGAATGCAGATGGCGGGACAAGCTTCGTGGCATCGACTTCGTGAACGGCAGTTTGAGCCAGACCTTTGAGTAGCCAGACAAATCAATATGAAGGGTGCTATCACTCGTCAGCGGACCACAAACCTTCGACAATCATACCAGGAAGGCCTAATTCAGCACCATATCCCGTGTGGATGAGTGGATGGACAAGTCCAGACATAAAGCGGTTCAGCATCTGAGGCTGAGCGTCGCCAGAGAAGTTGGACTTTTCGGCGAAGACAAATTCCTCCAAAACGGAGGAAAAGCCCTTTGCTTGGACTTCTCCCTTGAAGAATTCCAAGTAGGAATTATAATACCTATGCCAATGGTCAATTCTTCGAGTAAGCGGTCACTGGCATACGAACTCACTCTTCTTTTCCGAGATGTTCATGAAAGTTCTGAAGAGTGATAGGGGCGGGTGACTTGAACGCCGGACGCTGGTAATCCGCCGAATGCTGATACACCGCGCGAATGATGTCAGCGTCTGCACCAAGTACCCAAGCGGCTATAATAGCGTGCGCGCCGTGACTGATGGCAGAGATAATATGTTATCGATTATAGACGGCAAATAGGACATCATAGCTCACTTGTGGAACCGTCGATCGTTGAAGAATATGTGCCACTTCTCATGATTGGCTTGTAGGGTCTCGCGCAACGCGGCGGTTGTCTGGGGCGAGATCCCAGCCCATCGGAAAGGTGAGATTGGCGACGGGGCAGGGGCCGGGTCGGGGAAGAGCTCGAAGGTAGAGGTCATTTCAGTTGATTGCTGGATCAAAGTGAATGGCGCCAACGAGGAGTTTATATACCCCAGGCTACTTCCTCTTGATCCATACCGTATGACGTTGAAAAATCACGGGACTTGTGGAGAGAGCAACTCCCATCATAAGACGCTTACGCACTGAGACAATGCATAGGCAAGATTTGGGGACTGAGCGGACGGGTATACGGATCTTTAGCCTGTATGTCAGAGAACTGAATGGGGCACACCACGTCCTAATAACGAGTCAGCGAGTCACGTCGGGGCTAATTCGTACTTCATTCCGATGTACCCGCGGGAGAAAGGCGACTGACGGTTGAAATCAGAGTGTGGGTCAGAGACAAGGAACACGTATAGGCCTTCTCGTACGTGGCACTTTTGAAACTTGGCTCCCATGGCAGACGTAGTGGAAATGGGAGCACATCACCGCGCGCGCGCAGCCGCCATGACGAAGCTCATGAAACAACCGGCAAGTAACCCATGACGTGAATAAATTATGATCCTAGTGAGACATCCTCTATGCAAAAATGGTACGGACAATAGGATTCGAAGCAATTACGCACGTAAGCAGCTTCGTGTCCGTACATCGCCAATTTTGCCCTCTAGAACCCAAGGCTACCGCCCAGTCTCCACATCCCTGCCCACCCTGGACTCGCTCCTCAATGGTGATCCAGGAACCACGAAGCCAACCCCAGGCCTTGGGCTCCACCCTTCTTCGGTTCTCTCATCCCCTCTGATCAAACTCGCGATGCTAGCAGTGTGCCGATGCCCCTAACGTTCCCCGGCTTGAATTTTCCACCAGTAGCACTGCCGTTTGGCCCTCGGGCAAAAGGCGCTGCAGAGCTAGGGACATCGAAGTCGGGCTTGGGGGAGCGATATGTAATATCAACTTCTTCTTCGTCAGACTCGTGGTCGCTTTCTTCGTCCAGATCAAAATCAGCCGCATCCACGATGCCATTGGCGTTACGGCGAGGGATCTCTAGGTCGTATATTTCGTACTTGTTGCGCTGCGAACGTGCGGGGAGACCTCCGGGAGGTGCGGTGGCGCCGGGGCCTTGGAGAGCGTCAGGAAGGAAGAGGTAGAAGAAGGCGGTGGCCAAGCACGCGCCGCCGACAACATCAATGAGGTAGTGGTGCGTGAGATACATCGTTGCCCAATACAGGACCCCGGCGTATGTCCAAGCATAGCGGGTGTACTGCGGGAAGAAATGCGAGATGTAGAATGCTTCCATGGTGGCGCAGGCGGAGTGCAGCGATGGGAAGGCTCCAAATACGACGGGCGAGTTGGAGAACGCTACGTTGTAGCCATTCCCGTGGAAGAGTGCATCAATGCGTGCTAGGCCGCCGGGGGAGCCTTTCATCGAGTAGTCTGCTGGTGTGAGCCCATGAATGAGCTCGTACCACGGAGCTGCGCAGGGAAGAATGATTTGAATCCATACACCGAGGAAGTTGAGGTATCCGAACGATTTCCCGAAGAAATGGAGGGCTTCTTTCGAGCGAAAGAGCCCACAGAAACGCTGCGACGAAAAATGGGAAAACGAAGTGGCCCACACCGTACGGGAACCACGCGATGACGTCGAGGATGGGGTGTGTGAAGCGTGTGAGGATGTCGGAAATATTTGCGCCATACAGAACCGACTCGAGAGTGGGGAGCAGAGAAACTGAGATGGACGGTCGCCAATCCGTTGGAATGAACCGCGACGAGTAAAATGAGAGTAAATACGCAAATATCGGCGTCGCAGGAATGAAAAACTGGGAAGTCAAAGGAATGAGGATTGCAGTGAAGTACAATACGGGGATCAACAGCTTCAAGGGGAATCCTGGTGATTGCATGATCGTCAACCAAAATCCCGCAACTGCGAGATGGAAGACGTGGATTAAGTCTGTCCAGGAAAAGACGTGTTGTCGTAGTTTCAGAATGGTATCTTTGGGATTCAGCGACTTATCCAACCGCCCCACTGCTGCGAGAAACGCTTGCAGCAGCGTGCGGCCTGCTTGTCGTGGAGAGCATCCGACCATTGTCGCTATGGATTGCCCACCGAAGGGAAAGGGTAAATTGGAAGTTGTTTCTGAACCTGGTCGTCTCCCGCAAGTCAAGTATCGGAACGGTAGCGTACTTGGATTTGAGGCGTGGTCGCGGCCGCGGCGGATGATGGGCGTTGGGGACAGAAGATCCGCGTGATGAAGGAAAACTGGAAGTGACAGTCACGAACCGTCGGGATGGTGCATCACAGTCACCGTGACACGATCGAGTGCTTGTCATCCCGCCGGCCGACCGCGTCAGGTTCGATAATTCCTACTCGGCTAACTGCGCCACTTTCCCACGTCTAGCTCAGCACGCGTACAGTTGAGGACAATCAAACACTGCTAAAATAAAAAGTTTTTTTATTGTGCTCCGGACTTACGCGGAATACATTCTAGCTTGAAAACCCTTTCAAATGATACCCTGCTCGTCCAATTCTGATGAGCTGATCGCCTAGAAAAGGTGAATTATTGGAAAATACCCCCAAAATTTTGGTGTAAGCCCAATATATTAGATAAAATCATGAAAAATATACCAATCGACTCCTTTTAATTAGCTCACGTTGATCCTGTCAAAATCTCAGACTTCTATCAAGCTGTTCCTGAGGAAAAATATTCATATTTCTGGGCACTTTGTGATGAGAAACCAGGGGCGTGAAAGACAACTGTAAGGGCAAACCTCAAGATGGCCGCACAGCGCAGGCCTAGCAGAGGGAGAATCTAGCAGAGGGAGAATCCAAAGTATGAATAAGTCTAACTACAATACATGAGAGAGCTGCTCACCTAGCAGAGGGAGAATCCAAAGAGAACAGGATAGGGATTCTCCATGCTAGGAAGCGAAGTATATACTGTAGTAGCGTGGGAGGAATGAAGGATAACTGTACAGTACACCAGCCACAAGTCCGAACGAATATCACAAGGTACAAGGGGCATGTGATAATGAAGTGGAAGGGGAATGTACAGGAGTCGTGCCAGCGACCTGGGGGAGTAAGAGCAAAGAGTAATGAAGTGGGGAAAGAGGATAGGGGTAGCCCGGACGAGCCCCGAAGTGTATATACGAGTCCGAGCGAGTCCGAAGCGCGGGAAGACTTCGGAGTCACCGGACGTGACTCGGATGCGAAAGGAGTGGATGGAGAGGAAAAGGGGACGAAAGGGAATGAAGGGGATGTAGGTAAGAGTCCGTGGGATGAAGGAAAGGAGAAAGGAACGAGGAGGAAGGGGACAGGGACAGGGGAATAGGAGAAAATAGGAGTGTCCCCTTACATCACCCCCCCTTTAAGGTTGCGGCGACCCGACGCGAAGATTCCTGCCTGCCACGCCATGAATTCACTAGACCCGAAACTCCGGATTGCTGCGAGAAGATGTCGAAGTACGATTGCGCAGAGCCCGGAGCCTTCCGACTGCGCCAGCGCTCCCAGGACTGGTCCAGTGCTGTAGGAGTCATCCGGAGTGGTAGAGGAGTCGTTGGAGTCATTGGACTCGTGCGGAGTAAGCGTACTGCGTCCGGATGACGATCATGGAAGTCCTTGACCTTCTGGGCAGCATGCTGGAGGTTGCTCGCGGGCTCCCAGGAGTCGTGCTCGATACCATAGCCTCGCCAGCGCACCAGATACTTCAGGACCCGACCAAAACGTCTGCTATTCCGGACCTCTTCTACCTCGTGTTCCTCTTCTCCATCAACGAGCTGCGGAGGTGGCGGAGTGACAGGGCGTCTACCCGGAATGGGGTCTGGAACGAAGGGAGAGAGTTTGACCACGGGGAAGACGGGATGGAGACGGGATAGGCCCGGAGGGAGCTGGAGTCGGTATGCTGCCTTGCCAACCTTCCGGACGACCTTGTAAGGACCAAGTCGTGCGTGTCCGAGTTTCCGGGAAGGTCGCGCAAGGTTGATGTCCGATGAGTCCAGCCAAACCTTGTCACCCGGTTGGTACTCCGGAGCAGGAGTCCGACGCTGATCGTAGTAGCGCTTCATGTCGTCCTGAGCTTTGACCAATGCGGACTGAGCTTCATCAACTGCGGACTTCATCCGGTCTACAAACTCGTTTGCGGACTCCATCCGAGACGGCGGCTGATGAGGTTCGAACCCGAGACGAGGGTGACGGCCGGTATCTAGGAGGAAGGGCGACTGCTGAGTGGACGCATGGACCCGGTTGTTGTACGCGAACTCTGCGATAGGTAGAAGTCGGGCCCAGTCATCCTGACGCTCTCCGACGAAGATCCGGAGATAAGACTCGAGTTCCTGGTTAGTCCGCTCTGTCTGTCCGTCGGACTGAGGGTGATATGCAGTGGAGGCAGCCAGCTTGATTCCGAGCATCCTGTAGACTTCTCGGGTGAAACTCTGCGACGAATTGCGGACCCCGGTCGGACACTACGGACCGAGGGAGTCCGTGCAGCTTCCAGACGTTCTGCAGGTACAAGTTCGCGGATCCGAGGGCGGACACTGTGGTGTGAGTCGGAATGAAGTGGGCGCGTTTGCTTACGGAGTCGACCACATTCATGACAGCGTCAAATCCATCGGACTCCGGAAGCTCGACAATGAAGTCGACACTCAGACGATCCCAGCGTTCATCCGGAATAGGAAGCGGATGGAGTTCACCCATGGGCGGATGCCTCTGGGCCTTCGTCCGGAGACAGAGGTCGCAATGGTGGGTGTAGGATCCGACGTACCGGGACATGTTTGGCCACCAGTAGCTGCGCGAAATGAGCTCAAGGGTCTTCCATCTGCCGGCGTGTCCTGCAACCTTGGTGTCATGGTGCTGGGCTACAATAGTCCGACGCAAGTCCGGTGAGTCCGGAACATAGATCTTACCCCGGAACATCAGGAGTCCGTCCGATTGAGACCATTCCGCACTCCGGACTGTCTTGCGACTGCCCTGGGCCTTCTTCAACTCCTCTGCCGCCTTTGCCACTGCGTCTTCGAACTTCGCATCTCGCACTCCAGTCCGGATAGCCGTGAGGATATCCTTCTCCTCCCCTTCAAGAGTGACACCCGTGGCACGGACGGCAAAGTAGGACGGCTTAAGTAAAACCACATCCTTGTTGTCGTCCTTACCGTCCGAGTGATCCGAGCGACGCGAGAGAGCATCCGGTTTACCCATAGTCCGACCCGGACGATGCAGGAGAGTGAAGTCGAAGCGGGAGAGGTATAGGGACCAGCGGGCCTGGCGACGGTTGAGTTTCTGGGCCTTGATGAAGTACTCCAGGTTCTTGTGGTCCGTCCAGATCTCGAATGGAGTCTCCGCGCCTTCAAGGTAGTGCCGCCATTCTTCGAGTGCCCGGATGATTGAAAGCATCTCCTTGTCGTGTATTTCGTAGTTCCGCTCCGCAGCCTGTAGACTTTTAGAGTAGAATGCGACAGGATGCCATTTACCATCATCCGGATCCAGCTGTGACAAGACTGCACCCCTAGCGTAGTCCGACGAGTCCGCTTCAACCCGGTACGGCCGATCCTCCTTCGGAAAGACCAGAACAGGTTCCGAAGTGATCAGCTCCTTGATCCGAAGAAATGCGGATTGAGCGGAGTCGTTCCACTGCCATTCTTTTGCGCAGGTGAGGTCAAAGAGAGGCCGAGCAATATGCGAGTAGTCCTTGATGAAGCGGCGGTAAAAGTTGACGAACCCGAGGAAGGATTGGAGTTCAGTCCAAGTCCGAGGGGTCGGCCAGTCCGCGACTCCGGAAACCTTTACGGGGTCCATCTCGATCTTACCCTCGGAGATGACGACTCCGAGATACTCCACCTTGGTCTGTTCGAAATCGCACTTGTCTGCTCGGAGGAAGAGCTTGTTCCGCTGGAGGATCTCTAGGACTCGCTTGAGAACCCGGCGATGCTCTTCGCGTGTCTTGGTGTAGATCAGAATGTCATCCAGATAGATAATGACCACACCTTCCGTAATGAGCTCCCGGAAGAGGTCGTTCATCATGGTCTGGAAGGTAGATGGGCTGTTGGTCAGTCCGAAGAACATCACCAAGGGTTCGAAGAGTCCGCGCGTAGTCCGAAATGCGGCCTTCCACTCGTCACCCTCCTTGATCCGGACGTTGTTGAAACCCCATCGGACGTCGAGCTTGGAGAAGTATCGAGCGTTCCGGAGTTTGTCCACCAAGTCCGAGATGAGTGGGAGCGGGTACCGATTCTTGACCGTCATGTTGTTGAGCTTGCGGTAGTCCTGGACCAAGCGGAGCGATCCGTCCTTTTTCTTGACAAAGAACACTGGGGCGGCCATAGGTGACTTGCTGGGGCGGATCCGACCAGTCCGAAGATTTTCTTCCAGAAATTCGTCCAGCTGTTTCTGCTCCGCAGGGGACAGCGGGTAGCACTTGGTAGAGGTCGGTTCCGCTCCGTCCAGTAGCTCAATGGCGTGGTCCCACGGACGCGGCATGGGCAGTTCATCAAAGGACTCCTTTGCGAAGACGTCCTCGAATTCCTGAAGGAAGTCCGGGACTGCGCTGTTCCGATGATCGTGGGGTTTGTTGCGCTGGAAAGCCAATGCGAGGCGCTGCGAGACCGTCTCCGAAGCCCGGATGTGTTCTTCCTGAAGACTCCGAAGGTACTTCGGAGTCGGAGGAGGAATGGCTGCAAAGATACGGTCACCCTTCTCAAGTCCGGAGTCGTCCGGAGTTGTAGTCTCGTCATCATCGTCGTCGTCCTCGCAGTCCTGAAGCTGTGGGAGATCATCAGAGTGCAGTTCCTCAACCCTTGGCATCGGACCCGTACGACACTCCCGGAGTCGCACGGACTCCTTGCGTCGGGCCAGCTTGTCATGGCGGAACTCCTTGCGACAGGTGTCGCATCCGGACGGACAACGGCTCATGGTCACATCCTTCGTCTGCCAGTCGATCTCGGGGTTGTGCTTCCGAAGCCAGGTGTATCCGAGGATGATGTCCTGCCGTCCGATGTTAGTGACTGCGAAAAGCATCCGTTCTGTGTGATCCTTGAACCGGAGTACAAGGTCCACGACTTCAGAGATGGATCCGTTTTCGTTTGGTGATCCGTCGACATTGAAGACCGGAATCGGAGCGGACAGCTTGCGTCGGGTGAAACCATGGGCATCAGCGAAGCGCGGATGCATGAAGACTCCGGTGGCCCCGCAGTCCACCAGGGCCTGAAGGGTGCATCTGTGTTGTGTATCCGTGCTCTGCACTTCAACGGGTATATCTAAGGAAAGCTTGCCGGGCAGCGCGGAGATCTTATAGCTACTACTGGGTAGCCGCCGTTCCCACTGCGGGCGAAACCTTCGGAGTGTGCGGATTGTAACCGGAGTCGCTTGCTTAACGTCGGATGAATCATCGGATTGATCGGAGTCATCATCTCGTATTTCGTCTACGCTAAGACAAGCAAATCGGTTATTTACCAACGAGGTCGCACTGATCACTCGTTGGTCCGGACAAAATCCGCCGTGCCCGATTCCTCAACCGGGGCCGTTCCCTCACCATCTATTCCTTCCGAAGTTTCCGCACTTTCTACAACATCGGCCGCGGTCAAGAGATCTTCAATGGCGGACATCCGCTCCTCGGTGGTCATGAACCGGACATCGTACCGGAGTGGGCACTCGCGGGACATGTGGCCGGGCTTGCCGCATCGGTAACAGAGCTGTGAAGTGGCAGGTCGGGAGCGGGTGTGGTCGACGTCCATAGGGACGCCCGGTGAGAGAGCCTTCGGAGGAGGCGGGGGTTGGAAACGCGATTGCAGAGGTGGGAGCAGAGTCCGAGGCATGGGAAGTACACCCGCAGGAGTCCGAGCGACTCCGGAATTGGCTGCTGGTCGGACGAGGGGTCCGGAGTGTCCGGAGTTACCGGAGTGCATGCCAAAGTGGAAGGACTGGTTAGCAGCACGATTGTCAGCAACCCGCTGCGCTGCTCTGTACCATTCCTCGAAGTCATCTTCGTCCGGACAGTCTGCGGACTCGGCAACGCGGCTCTGGATGATGGAGTCCAATCCGCGGCGGAACTTCATCGTGATGTTGGAGCCCTCGGTGTATCCGGATTGGTCTACGAGATCCCGGAACTCATCGAGGTACTCTTGGAAGGTCCGATGGCCTTGGTGGTACCGGGTGGACTCCAGCTTTAGCATGGCGGCTTCGCGTTCCCGATCCGGAAGGAAGCGAGTCCGGAACTCGGTTGCGAAGGCGGCCCAGGACTCGAAGTACGGATCCTTCGGACTCCGGAGCACCATGTCCGCGTACTCCTTGGCACGATCCTTCTGAAAGAAGGAGAGACACCAGAGGATTTTGGCCTGCTCGTTCGGAAAGTGGTCCGGACAGAGCTGGAAGTAGATGGAGCACGCATTGTAGAATGCACGGCCATCCTTGCGGTTTCCGTCGAAGATTGGGGGAGAGGCAGGCTTCAGACGGGAACGCTGAGTGTTTTCGGATCGACCCGGGGTGTGCTGGGAGGCTTCGGTGCCCCTCAGCTCGGAGTCCGGAGTCGTTTTCGGAGTAGTCGGACGGGGTGTTAGGAGGAGTTCTTCGATTCGGGCAAGTGTATCATGGATGGAACGGATTTGGGTTTGGTGTTCGTACGTCTGAGCCCACAAGGTCTGCAAAGTCTCGGAGTCCGGTCCTGAGTCGGCTGGCTCGGATGGCGGGATCTGGCTAGAACCGCCCGTCATTTCGGAGTCGTCAGGGGAGCGAGGGATGGAGTTCCTTGTGTCCTCAGAGGTGGGTGGGAGTAGCAGGAGAGCGTCCGGAATGTCCGCAAAACCGGAGAGACGTCGGGAACGAGTCCGGAGTGGCGCAGGACGTTTTCCGTAGGGCTCTGGTGCCAGGATGGGAGATCCTGTTCTGCTGTAAGGGCAACCTCAAGATGGCCGCACAGCGCAGGCCTAGCAGAGGGAGAATCTAGCAGAGGGAGAATCCAAAGTATGAATAAGTCTAACTACAATACATGAGAGAGCTGCTCACCTAGCAGAGGGAGAATCCAAAGAGAACAGGATAGGGATTCTCCATGCTAGGAAGCGAAGTATATACTGTAGTAGCGTGGGAGGAATGAAGGATAACTGTACAGTACACCAGCCACAAGTCCGAACGAATATCACAAGGTACAAGGGGGCATGTGATAATGAAGTGGAAGGGGAATGTACAGGAGTCGTGCCAGCGACCTGGGGGAGTAAGAGCAAAGAGTAATGAAGTGG
The DNA here is from genome assembly GCA_029467805.1 of Pleurotus eryngii var. eryngii. Classification (NCBI taxonomy): domain Eukaryota; kingdom Fungi; phylum Basidiomycota; class Agaricomycetes; order Agaricales; family Pleurotaceae; genus Pleurotus; species Pleurotus eryngii. The sequence continues at coordinate 3,296,720 of SZVJ01000003.1, forward strand.
GGAAAGAGGATAGGGGTAGCCCGGACGAGCCCCGAAGTGTATATACGAGTCCGAGCGAGTCCGAAGCGCGGGAAGACTTCGGAGTCACCGGACGTGACTCGGATGCGAAAGGAGTGGATGGAGAGGAAAAGGGGACGAAAGGGAATGAAGGGGATGTAGGTAAGAGTCCGTGGGATGAAGGAAAGGAGAAAGGAACGAGGAGGAAGGGGACAGGGACAGGGGAATAGGAGAAAATAGGAGTGTCCCCTTACAACAACCTTGTTGGTGTGAGAATTTATGACTTGAGGTCACTTTTGGAATAGTTCCAAAACAAAGGCTAGCAATATTTCAACACAACTTCCATTTGGGGATCCTAAGAATTGGGTTGCATGCCCAATCTTGAGCGCCTGCCAGCCTGAAAAGGCCTACAGAGATACACACAATTTGAATTTTTCACTCCAAAATATTGGCACAGACAGATTCTCATAGGAAAAACTTCGGAGGTGCTTTTTCTAACATTTTCAACTATTCTGAGTCTGAATCTGGCATTAGTTTGTCCCCAAAAAATCCTGTTCAAGCGCTACACAATTTGCAGTCTTTGACTGTCCTCAACTGTAGGTTCAGAAACAATTGCTTTGTTTGAAAAGCAAGGTCTAACACCTTGGAACTGTCCCGATTTGGAACAAAGCAGCAGGTTTCCTTATTTAGTATAGCATACAGCCCAGCCATTGCCAGAGTAGCCAAAGTTGACCTAATAAGTGATGTGGTTGAATTTTGACAATGAACTATTTACAATAGGTGTAGGCTGTCATTGCCCAGTAGCCAATGTTGAATGTACACTTTTACCAAATGTGGAGAGTTTGTGTAACATGGGAAGCTGATGGGCTGCAGTGCTGAAGGTGTTATGGTTTGATATTTTCTATTGTTTCTGATCATCTCTCCCTATCTTATTGGCCATGTCACAGGCATACATGTGCCTGATGACATGTCCCTTTACTAATCAATATTACATACCTGTAGGTAGCCTTAGTAAGAAACACATCAGAACCACATGTCCGCAGCCAATCCGCAGCCATGACAAGACATCATGCACAAAGGGTGCACTTTCCATGGAATGCTAACAGATTACAGCATGTAGTAGTACATGAGGATACCACCTGTACACTAGTATATATTCTCCAATGGGACATCCAGAGATGTTAGCTCGTTCTCTTGGGATTTCTACTAGTTAAGTGTAAATCTAAGTCAACCAGGCTATTCTCTCTCTTTCTATCTGCTTTAGTATTCTTGTGGGAGCCATGCTGGTGTTAACTAGTGTCACCCTAACAGAAGAACAAGCTACTCTCTCAGCATCCCTCCCATCCTCTGCCATCACCTTCTGCAGTGTTCATCTGCAAAGACCAACCACTTGACTTGACCCAAGATATGTTTCCTATTATCTCCTTTTGCTACTGCATAACCCCTTTTTCAATCTCTGCCAATAGGCCCATTGGGCCTTGATTGTCTTTTTCATACCCCTATAGTTGCCCATCCAATTTGAACCACTGGCTCTATACTCCAGTGGGGTAACGTTTAAAGACAACCCTCCAAGTGAGCCTTAAGGTGTCAACTGATCACTAATCTTCAGAGAGGGGTCTGCATGCAAGGTGCTGGATAAAAAAGAAGGCCCTACCTTATTGGTTCAGCAAGACAGTGAGTGACTTTGCATCTAGCTAGCTGAAGAATTCCTTCCTTGTTGATGTTGTCTGCTTAGGTGCCAGTGTGCACTAGTTTGAAGTTCAGCGTCAATTGACAGGGTAACCCCTACTCCCTATGTCCAGCAGCAGCCTCTCAAGTTTCGACAATATTAGAGATCATAACATGGACGGACCATCTCATTAACAAGCACAGGAACTCTAACAAACTCTGCAGCAGCCAATGACCACTGAAGAAATGATGATGGTGCTCATGGATCGCCTAGCACAGATGGAGGCCAGATATGAACAACTCACATCTATTGTCCACACTCAACACGCTTCAGCCCCAGTTCTGGTACCTGCACCCACTCCAGCTCTGATCTCTATCTCCAACCCCACCCCAGTTGAGACTGCCTGCATTGTGGCACCAAAGCTTGCCAAACCAGAAACCTTTGATGACAAGCAAGCCAAATGCAGATCCTTCCTTTGAAACATCCACATGTACATTGCCATCAATGAATGGCAACTTACAAATGAAAACCCAAAAGTTCTCTATGCCCTCTTGTTCATCCAGGAATGAAAAGTCAATAACTGGAAAAACAAAATGATCAACTGGGCTTTAGACTGGAGAAGTAATGGCGGTTACAACCCAGTAGTTTCCAGCTTTCAAAGATCTTTGGAAGAACTGGAAAGGATGTTTGAAGACCCCAATCCTAGGGAAACTGCAATCACGACACTGTCCACCCTAAAACAGGGCAACAATGCCATGGAAGAATATGTCATGAAGTTTGAGGCACTGTGGGCAGACACAGGATATAATGACATAGCCCTGGTAGAGTTGTTCAAGTGTGGATCAAACCCCAGCTTGTTAAACCACCTTTACAGCCTCCATCTGCTCCCAGCAGACTACCAACCTTGGAGTGAAGAGGCTATCAGGTTCGATAGGCAATGGCATGAAATGCAGGCCTATACCAAAGGACAAGGTCAGGGGCACTAACAGGGGCAGTCCCCACAATAACAAGGCCAGAAGCAGGGCCAATGGCAGGCAAGGGGGCAAGGGCAATCACAGCAGCCAGCCCTACAGTGAACTGAACAGCAGTCCTGACTGGTTCAAAGGGACCCAAATGCAATAGATGTTGACTGGACACAATGAGCCCTGGCTAAATGTTTCAAATGTGGAGGTTTGGGACACATTGCCTGAAACTGCCAGAGGAGGTTGGACATTTGGGCAATAAACTATGACAAGCAGTTGCAATACTGGTAGGAGGAGTTGACCTGTCAGGGTTTTTCTGAAGGAACCCAGAAGGCATTGACCTGAGTTCCAAGAACCCTTTTTCTGTACTTGCCAATGAGATGGACTTGTCCTTAGCAGAATCCGATGTAACAACAAATATTTATAATAAGGATTCAGCTTCAGAGTCAGATGAGATAGATGGAAAGATGCATAAAGGATCCAAAGAAGTGTATTTGTATTGAACCTCATCTGACAAAAACTATGTCCCTATTAATATTACCATCATCTCATTCGACATCCTTAAGACATTGGTACCAAAGACAATGCTGGATTGCAGAGCATCAGACTTCTTTATTGACCAGGCATATGTCAAAAGGCATGGGCTCAAAACTAAGAAGCTGACGAGACCCGCAATCATAAGGAATGCCAATGGGACACCTAGTAACACAGGATGAGTAGAAGAGAAAGTAGAACTGAGGATGAACTTCAGAGGGCATGCAGAACAGGCGACCTTTTACATGACAAACCTGGGAAATGTTGATGTTATCATTGGGCTAACCTGGCTCAAGCGACACAACTTAGAAGTCAACTGGAAAACAGGGGAAGTCATGACCAGGTGCCCAAGGAAGTGCAAATGAAGAGTGAATAGATGGGCAAAAGAGGAGCAGAATGAGCCATACCCAGGAGAAGTGGAGATAGTGGAAGATGAGGAAGAGGTGAAGGAGGTATGATGAATGGACCCCTGAGACATCTCAGTTGCAGGAGTAAGGCAATGGAATCAACTTCGAAGTGAATACTTGCGCAACCTGAATGATCTAACACAGGAGTACCATGAAATTGTAGCCAGAATGTGGATCAACAAGATGTGGAGAAGCCATATGGGGGTTGAGGAGGAAGAAAAGGACATGTACCTTAGAGCAGTTGGAAAATACGACTACATAATAGAACACAACAAGGAGAAGCTGAAGGAGGATGAGAGAAAGACGGAGGAGCAAATGGTTCCCAACTACTACCATGAGTTCATGAAGGTGTTCAGGAAACAGGACTCAGAACAAATGCCAGTGCAAAGGCCATGGGATCACACCATAGAGCTGATGCCAGAATTTGAACTGAAGGCTTCCAAGGTCTACCCCTTGTCACCAGATGAACAGAAGGAGCTCAATGAATTCTTGGATGAGAACTTGAGAAAAGGGTATATCTGGCCATCAAAGTTGCCACAAACCTTGCCAGTATTTTTCATACAAAAGAAAGATGGCAAAAAAAACAATTGGTCCAAGATTACTAGTACCTCAACAAGTTCACAATCCAAAATGTGTACCTGCTCCTGCTAATATCACAATTGGTGGACAAGGTGTCAAAGGTGAAGCCATTCACCAAAAATGGACCTAAGGTGGGAATACCACAATGTTAGGATCAAGGAGGAGGACAGGTGGAAAGTGGCATTCAATACTCCAAGAGGAGCATTCGAACCCACTGTCATGTTTTTTGAACTCATCAATTCACCAGCAACATTCCAAAACCATGATGAACAAACTCTTCAAGGAGTTGATTGATGAGGAAGTGGTGGTTATTTACCTGGATGATATCTTAATCTTCACAGAGGACAACAAGGAGAGGCACAGAGAGATAGTTTGAAGGGTGCTGAAGATCATGCTGGACAATGATCTATATTTAAAACCGGAAAAAATGTGCTTTTGAAATGAAGGAAGTGGAGTTCCTGGAAGTGGTAGTAAGGGATGGACAAGTACAGATGGAGGAGGCGAAGGTTAAGGTAGTAAGGAAATGGCCCACACCAAAAATGTGCAGTAGGTTCAACAATTCCTAGGTTTTAGCAACTACTACTGATGGTTCATCAAGGACTTTGCAGCTATTGCCAGACCCCTTCACGAACTGACCAAGAAGGATGAGGAGTTTGTATGAGATGAGTGAAGGGAAACAGCATTCAGAAACCTCAAAAAGGCATTTACAGAGGAATCCATCCTTGTCCTACCTGACACTGACAAGGAAATGAAAATTGAAGCAGACTTCTCAAATTATGCATCAGGGGCAGTACTATCAATGCTGTGCAAAGATAGAAAGTGGAGGCCATGTGCTTATTTATCCAAGGGGTTGAGCAAGACAGAGAGGAACTATGATATCCATGACAAGGAGATGCTGGCCATTATTTGAGCCCTGGAGGCATGGAGACACTATCTGAAGGGGAACTGTCATCAATTCACAATCTGGTCAGATTATACAAACCTGGAATACTTCATGACGACCAAGAAACTGAATAGAAGACAAGCACAATGGGCCCTGTATTTGTCTTGTTTCAACTTTGTACTTAAACACAAGCCAGGAGCTTCAAATATGAAGGCAGATGTCCTGTCAAGACAACCAGACCTTGATCGGAGGGAGGATGACAACAATATGGCACTTTTAAAACTGGAATACTTTCAAATCAAGGCAATGCAGCAGGAACATGTCTTGATCAATGGAGTGGAATCACCATTGTTGTCCAAGATTAGAAAATCCAAAAACTATGATGAGGCAGTGGTGAAGGTGATGGAAGAACTGAAAAGGTCACCCACAAAGGTGTTTGAGGGAGGCGGAATGGTCAGAAGAGCAGGACTTGGTACTGTATTATGGAAAAGTTTACGTTCCCAAAGACATGGACCTGAGAAGGGAAATTGTGAAACTATACCATGATTCAGCAATAGCAGGGCATCCAGGGAGGTGGAAGACTATTGAGCTGGTTTCATGGAACTACTGGTGGCCAGGATGAACAGGTTCATAGTGGAATACATTAAAGGATGCGACCAGTGCCAGCGAAGCAAGGGCCTATTTGCACCAGCCATAGGGGAAACTACAGTCCACCCCAATTCCCTCAGAACCCTGGACTGACATTTCAGCAGACTTCATCACCAAGCTCCCAGGATTGCAAGGTTACAATGTGATTTTAGTAGTAGTGGACCGCTTCACCAAAATGGTTCACCTGATTCCCACCACAGAGAAGCTGTCATTGCTAGGACTGGCCAAGCTGTATCGGGATCACGTCTGGAAGGACTTTGGTTTACCTAACACCATCATATCGGATCAGGAACCTCAGTTCGCATCACAGGTGATGCAGAAGCTGAATAAATTATTGGGAATTCAAACTCAGTTGTCAACTGCCTTCCACCCACAGACTGATGGACAAACTGAACAGGTTAACCAAGAAATTGAAACCTACTTGCAGATGTTCATCAACCACAGGCAGGATGACTGGGCAGAGTGGCTGGCCATTTGCAAGTTCTCCCTCAATAACAAAACCCAAATGAGCTTCAGGCAGAGCCTATTTTTTCTAAATTATGGCCAACACCCATAAATGGGAATCGAAACCCCAAAAGCAGTTGAAAGTGGAAGCAGTAGACAACTTTGTCAAACGAATGGCCAGGACTTGGGAAGAAGTGAGGTCAGCCCTGGTAAAGGCGGAAGAGGAGATGAAGTATGCAGACCGGCGAGTAGGGGAGATGCCTGAGTACAAAGTGGAGGACAAGGCCTTTATCTTCATGGATAACTTAATCACAACCTGACCCTCACAAAAATTGGAGCAAAAGAAAATTGGACCATACGAGGTGATAGCAGTGCCAACAAAAAATGCAATAACTCTAAAACTCCCCAAAAAATTATCTATTCATCCCACCATATCCATCCATCAAACCAAAATGGCCAATCCCACCACTATATTAGGCCAAGTAGCCCCACCACCCCTGCTGGTGAAAATTGGAGGCAAGGACAAGTATGAGGTTGAGGAAATCTTAGACAGTAGGATGAGATAAGGGCAACTGAAATACCTGGTCAGATGGAAGGGTTATACACCTGAGCACAATTCCTGGAAACCAGAAGTCAGTCTAAAACATACACCAGAACAACTTCAGGCATTCCATGCAAAACATGCAGCCACCCCTAGAAGGATCGCTGCCATGGTGTTTGATCTCATTGGCTTTAGACCACAGCACCTCTATACTGAGCCCACATTTGTCACTAACACAAAAATTTACAAACTGGAAAATACCAGACTGTGATGACAATATAACCTGTTACCATGAGGGCAGCAAGGAAGATGACCAAGACAAACAGGAAGCACTGATGGGCAGACCACAATGAGAAGAAAGCATCCTGGTTGGTATCAGCTGCGCTCATGTCGAGAAAGTGGAGTTGTCAAATGGAGTTAACAGGCCTTAAAGGGGGGGTGATGTTATGGTTCAATATTTTCTATTGTTTCTGATCATCTTTCTCTATCTTATCAGCCATGTCACAGGCATACATGTGCCTGATAACATGTCCCTTTACTAATCAATATTACATACCTGTAGGTAGCCTTAGTAAAAACTGCACCAGAAGCACATGTCCGCAGCCAATCCACAGCCATGACAAGACACCATGCACAAATGGTGTGCTTTCCATGGAATGCTGGTGGGTTACGGTGTGTAGTAGTACATGAGGATACTGCCTGTACACTAGTATATATTCTCCAATAGGACATCCAGAGACATTAACTCATTCTCTTGGGATTTCCACTAGTTAGTATGAACCTAAGTCAACCAAGCTATTCTCTTTTTTTCTACTGATTTAGTATTCTTGTGGGAGCCAGGCTGGTGTTAACTAGTGTCGCCCTAACACTGAGGACAAATGGACCTGCAAAATAAGGCACTCTAGCATTTAGACTATTAAGCATGCAAACACTTGGATGTATATATGATGAAGGTGTCAAAACATCACATATATGGCAACAAAAGGTCTTGTACATGCCTGCCACAGGGCATTATCCTACTAACTCTCTCCAACCTGTAGCCTACCAGTAAGATTCCAGCACAATGTTGCAAGTAGTGAGCTTTCACACTGAACACTCCTGCAGTCTTACCCCATGGTCTCAATGGTGATAGAATTTGGGGTACTCCACTTGTGTTTCTGATTGTCCATTACTGTGACCAGGATGAGTCTGTGACAACCAGGTACGTGCATACAAGTCTGAGGGTTCTGAAAGGGGTTGATAGGAGATAGGAGTGGATAGGAATACCTGGAACAGAAGGGTACAACCCATACAATACTTCGAAGGAGTCAAACTTCTAAACGAAGTCATGGATCCACAGCGCATCCACCAATAGACTTCTTTCCCGCACTGAAGTATGTCCCTGCTCGATGGGCTTCCTGGAAAGGGCTGTGTGCACGGGCGAAGGCACTACATGACGGGCTACACACCGGACTATTCACTGAGGTCGAACAGAAAGTAGCGTCCGGAATAGGCGTTGGCTCATACCTGGGGAATATCCTGCTGAACCCCGACGAACTGGAAATGAACATGGACGAAGCAAAGTGAGTCTCATCCCTTCTTCTAATTTCCGATCTCTGACGGGGTTCCGTTTGCCGTGTATAATAGAGCAATGGCGAAGGTATTGACGGAGGCAGGTGCTGAAACATCGACTTCGTATCTCCAGTCATTCGTCTTGGCTCTCATCAACTTCCCGGAATGTCAAAAGAGAGCTCAGAAGGAACTAGAGGAAATCATTGGGACCGACCGGCTTCCCACATTTGAAAACCCCCCAATCTACCTTATGTCAATACATTTATCAAGGAGGTGAGTAAAGTGTCCTGATTCGTTGCGAAGTGCTTAATGCTTATATTTTCGTTTTAGGTCCATTGATTCCGCCTCGTTGTACCCCTCGGGTTGCCTCACTCTGCTGCGCAAGACGTAAAGGTCAGTAGTATGGTCCTTCTTTATCCTAGACACGTTTCGATGAAATGATATACGCAGTACAAGGGCTACGTTATTCCCGCTGGGTCGACAATCCTCACTAACCCGTGTAAGCCCAATTTGCTCAATCCTTGCAACTCTTTCGCTCACCCGGGAGACCTTTCCACAGGGAGCATCTACCATGATCCGCGTAAGTGAACACGACTAGTTGGTGGAACCTCACCGCATGTTTTGCAGGCTTTTTTACTGACCCGGAAGAATTCATGCCCGAGCGACTCCTGCAGTTTGAATTCGGCACTCGGACTGATATCAAGGTTGATGGTACAGAAGGATTCCGTGAAAATCTTCCCTTTGGTTCAGGCAGAGTCAGCTGTGCATGTGTAGTATCCTCATGGCGTCACTGATTTATTCTTATACTTCAGAGGATATGTCCGGGCGCGGAGATAGCTTCGAAGACGATTGTAGGCCATGCATTGATTATCTCTAGGGTACACTCATGCGAGCCAATCCGGATAGGCCATCAACACCATGAACCTCCTTTGGGTTTTCGCAAGATGCCTCAGGTACGGGTGGCATAGACATTGACGCCTACCAAAAGGTGCGCACTACCTAAACAGTTCATTCTCAGAACAGTTCAATTGAGTCCGCATCCATCACCGTTTAGCCCGGGGTGGAGCTGGCAGCACATCCATTCAGTGTTGTCCGCGATGAAAAAGTGCTGCACTAATGAGAGACTGGCACGCGGACGCGTCGCGGTCGTCGGATTGAACGGGACTCAGAGAATTGGATAACTCTCCGACCTTAGCAGACAAGTATCGTATGGGCGTAACCAGTTCCTAATTTATCGTAACATAGACCTCACGCGGACACTGCAACACTGCAATCACATACCCTTCCAGAGGATATCGCCTCCTGAGAACCTCCTGAGCTCGCCTGGAGATCAAGCGCCAGTTCCGCTGTTGAAACGTGGACACTTGACAGTGATTTTTGGGTCAATTGATATTGCATCATGCATGGTAGTTGAATATTGGTTCTGGGTTCTCGCAGACCATCAGTATGCTCCACCAGCTGCCAGGCCTTGCCGGGATTTCCCAACGCACAGCTTCCCCCACTGACATCACCTCTTCACGGACCTTTTTACCGAAAACGTCGACTATTTAATCTGGCAGTGCTAGTGAACTCTCTATCGCCAACCGTCTTTCGCTAGGAATCCTTCTTTCGCTGGAATGCACTGCGCATAGCGACGCATCTTTCACGCCACGGTCGGTTCAAAGCGTTCTTCATCGAATGGCGGCTAATCTCAACTGCCATCAACAGGATGAACGCCCTGGAAATTCCACATTATTTTCCGACATTTCTGTGGAAGTTCTGGCTGGCCGATATGTGAGCGCTTCCCCCTTCGTCGTCGTGTGCACTCATCACAGCAAATCCCTGTAGATGCCACGTCTCCCATGTTCTACGCGACCCGAGGATCCACGCCTACGATGTATACGAAAACGAGCTTAAGGAGACCCGCACCATGCCGGCATGTGCTAGGTCCGCTTTTGACGACTTTCGGGATGATTCGATGACGAACGAATGTGCAATGGTGCTTGCTGAAGTCGAATCAGCCTTTATGAGGTTAGAATCGCTGGCGGAGCAAGCGCTGCTGGTTCTCATGCGCGGTATTCCGTCACCTACCTCAGATTCCCCTCGAAGAGCCCAAGTTGTGCTAGATAGGCACCATGTCGATCAAATTAGGACGTACCTAGTGTTCCTTCGATTCAGGAATAGCCCCAAGTATGCTGAGATAGTGACGACGATGTGCCGACCCAGGTCCCGTTCCGTGAGGTACTCCATCTTCTCGCGTCCGTTCTTCTTGCCGGTTCGCCAACGAGTCATCTTGGAGGGCATGCTACAGTTCTTCAAGTCGTGCCCAGGCGTTTCGGCTTGTATGGAACAGACTGAAGCACGAAGGCGACCAACTGTTTTCAATGACGAGAGGGACGACTTCCACAGAGCTATGCAGAACTATTGCTGGAAGTTCAGCGAGGCTGAAGTATGCATTGGTCTGGCTTCCGAGAAGCAGGAATACATGATGACGGACAAGTGTTATGGAACACTGCATGAGGTATTCGTCGACGACGGGTAAGTACCCTACATGCGTTTCGAAGTCCAGCTTCTAACGAACTCGTCAGTGCCTCAACCGACCTGTTCTTCTCGATCTTCCCTACTTTGGCGGTGTACATTCTCGCCGACCCGGACCATGATCTCGACGATAACCCAAAGACAAGCAAAGTTGCCATCGACTACGGCCTCGAGACCCCATCGGACATCCATCTACGCAATGCGATGCTCCTACAAACCTATCCACAGCGGCTGTACTTCTGCACCCTTCTTTCTGTCACGCAATCCATTTCGTCTTACGACGAGTTTCGCTGGATTCCCGAGCACCAGGATTACAGCCGTCTGAAGCAGCGATGCCGGCAGAAACATACCATCGAAGGAGTGAAGAAGACGCTGCTCGTGAAGGGGAGGGTGGTTATATCCGACCTCACAGACGAGGTGGTCAAATCAGGCAGGGAGCCGTTATATCATGGCTCGTTCTCAGATGTCTGGAAGGGTACATGGGATGATACTGCTTCCGAGCAGCGTCGAGTTGTACGTGGCCACCTATTTCACTATCGCTCAACCATTCTTATTTTTTGTTTCGCTGGTAGGTTGCATTGAAGTTCTTGCGCCAAGTAATGGTCCAGAACGTTAGGGAGAAACTACTCAAGGTCAGTGCTGGTCATGCCATCCTTTCGATATCTAAAGCCCCCAGCTTTGTTACAGCGTTTGCAAGACGAAGTTGTGGCGTGGTACCGGCTCGATCATGCAAATATACTCCCATTGTTCGGAATCGTTCAGAGGCCCAACACCGTCGGAATGGTGTCTCCCTGGTGCGAGAACGGGACCATAGCGCACTATATTCGGCGAAAACCCCAACGTCGATCGTCTCAACTTGGTGAGTATCGGCTTGCGTCTCCCGTGGCCTACTGTTGACGCTAGAATGCATCACTAGCTAGCGCAGGTAGCCTCAGGCGTGGCCTATCTCCACAGCTTCAACCCGGCAGTCATCCACGGGGACCTCAAAGGGGTAGGTGTTTCCCAACTTATCTTCCAAATTTGCACTGCTAATTTCGTGAATCAATAGGGAAATATTCTCATTGGGGACGATGGTCAACCTTTGATCACAGATTTTGGCCTCTCGAAGGTCGTTGAAGATCTGAGCGACTCGCTACACATTGGGACGTCTTTCTTCGCGGGATCGACGCGATGGATGGCTCCCGAGTTGGTGTTTACTTTGGTGGAGGACGATGGGAGACCCCCCGTAGTGACTACGCAGAGTGATGTGTACTCGTTCGCTTCCGTTTGCTTTGAGGTAAAAAAATTGACCAGCTATCCTTGGAGATCCAGCTGACCAGGCCGTGCTGTTGAACTATAGGTCGTGACCGGGAAGCTGCCGTTCTGCCATAGATCAAACGATCATGCGGTCTTGGTCGATATCCTCCGTGGGGTGCCACCATCTCTCGGCATCTCGACGTTTTCTAGCATCAAGCCCGCCGCCGAACCCGGACTGTGGAGCCTTCTCCACAGATGCTGGGATCAGGATCCATCTCGGCGCCCAAGTATGCACGAGGCAGCCTCGACGCTGCAAACCCTAGACAACTTGTGAACAGCTGTATCTGCAAATAGTTTGTCTCGTCGCTCTCTCATCCCGCTTTCCCTACTCTCCCCACGCACAATCCGTATATCAACTTATAGCACTAAATTATTTACAATCCAAGCATATATCAAACATATTCCTAGCAATGTATATCAATCATGTACAATATACCGTAATCTGCAACAATTTCGGGTTAAGCAGGCTGTGCTGTGTCCACACTACCCATGTAAACTAAGTCGTCCGAATGGACGCTCTGGCTGTCCGTTTCTAATTCTGCGCCGGGTGTGCTAACGTGATCTGCGGACGAGGCGAAAGATGAAAGGTCGGGTAGACAAGTAGAAATGGGACTTACCTGAGTAGACGTCCACCCCCAAGTTCCCCCTGTTGGCATAGCATCTGCGAAGACAATCGACTTCCACTCCGTCGAATATCTTCTTTTGTGATGGGCGAGGCGGGCGTGGCGGGTATTGTACACGTCGTAAAACAGTAATTTCGGCCGCCACCCGAGTGGCCATCCATCGAGTAGACGGTATCTCAACCCCGTCGAACACTTTCTTCCGGGGTGGGCATAGTGCGGGAGGTTGCGCTTGGACACGCTGGCGTTTGGCCCGCGCAGACGGCGCACTAATCCGCGTCTTATCTACATCTATCACTACCGCGTCCAAAACCTTCCTCTTCTGAGGTGTGACGACCTCCGGTGGCGCCGAGGCGCGTCGTGCACTCCTAGTCGATCGAGTGTGCATGGTGGCCGCAGGAGTTGGTTTCTGTGGCGCTGCAGCTGGCCTCTGCGCCGTGTTTTTACCCCGGACGGAAGGAACTGCAGTAGAGGCAGGGATTCCCTTGCGCTTCGTGACAGCGCGCTTCGCTGATGCTGCAGATCGCCGCTGCGTGCGGGTACCTTTTCGAGGCGAAGTTGCTTGCGCTGCTGCTGGCAGCGACTTTGCTCGATCTGATGGCCGGGCCTTTGAAGTTTTTGGAGGAGTGGCTACTGGTGTTGGCCGGCGCATTGACGTGGTCCAACTCGAAGGCACTTGGACCATCGATACAGCTCGCGGCACAATCGAAAGCTGATTTGGTTCTGTTTCTAGCGGCCTCATGACATTGGCGACTATAGTAATGTCAAATAAATTCAGAATTACCCATCATCGACTCCGCTGCTTCCTCGGTAGAAGATTAACAGTAAACTAACCGCTCATTCCGACTGTGTTCAGCAACTCCAAGGCGTCACTTCTCCCTCGCTTTGCCGTTCGTGATGCACCAAGATCTTCGCAAAGATGCTTCAAAGTCGGCGTGCTTACTTGCATCCAGGGAAACATGAATTGACTCATCGGGGTGGTTTGTGTACGTACTGTCCTCCTGAACTTTTATATTACGTGGTCTCACAATTGCATTATCGATTGGCATCTAGAAGCCCTGAATTACTGGTTATAACACTAGCAGTATGCCCAGGCTCGTGCGGCGTGGAGGGCCTCATGGGCTGTTATCAACACGGAAGCCTCTCGTATGATTCTGAAACGTTCCCTCACGGACCGGGGCCGGGGGGATGGGCTACACCATTATCCATCGAGAGAGTATCCTACATGTCCTCCAGAACTCTTATGCAGATCAAGTAGCCGTGATAACATGGCTTTCCCCCTCGCGTCCAGAGTATCATAGAAGCTTGTGCTGGTCATCCACTTTAACCCATGCTGCAGGATGTTGCGAGCACGCGTAGATCCCCCACGGGAGTCACCCATACAGGCGTGAAGGGTTGTTCTTGGTGTCTTCGAGTCGTACGTCGCGCAATGGAGGATATTCGAGTTGTAGAATACAGAATCCCCAGCTGCGTTAACATTAAAAAAGCATTATTAGAGGCAAAGGCTGACGAACGTATGATGGAGAATGACTTGGATGGCTCCGGGCATATCGAGAGGGTTGTCTGGGGGCACTTGAGAAGAAGATAGAGAGCGTTGTTTGGAAGTCCTAGGCTGCTTGTGTGAGCCCGGTACGATGTAAAGGCATCAATCTTCATACAGCGCTCTATGAGCAGAAATCAGTATCACCGGCAATGGCGCTAGGTGGAGCAGATTCCTACATGTTCCATTGAACCTAGGTTCGGGTTTCAGATTCTCAGCAGATATACATATGCGAGAGTGCCCTCGCTCACGCCGTGGTGCCAAATAGCCAAGGCCTCCTGCTCTTCCTGCTCTGTTGCCTTTTCAGATACGTCATCGCGATGCCATCGCAGCGCGAAGTTGTGCGATACAGGGTTTATCAAGAGGTTAAACAGCTCTACTTGAGTATCAGACAGAGCATTCCTCAATAAGTTGACAGGCGCTCACCCATTTGCAGATGATCGGCATCGCAAACCAGTAGCTGTGTCACCACCTTGATCAGTGCGTCCGAGCGATACCACTTGGCGAAGGCAGGTTCACATAGATCGGGGTGCATGACATGTTGCACACCCCAAGAGTCCGAATCGTCATCGCCGTACGGGGGAAATTGTTTCCCAACTGTTCGACAATGGGCCCATTTGCCATTACGAGTATGGGAGATAACCCGAGTGCAAGCAGCCTTGAGCTGTTCGAAGTCTTCTGATGGGATAAGCCCTCCGAGAACAACAAAACCTTGGTTGTCGTAGGTGTCCTTGATCGAGCCCGACATTTTGATCATGAGATTGGTTGAGCGTGCCCCAAGCGTGCCCAGCGATTTGGACAGCTATGGGCTAGATAATCGGAGGCATAACTTCGATCAGTCTCAGTCAGGTATGCCTCGGCTGGAAGCGGAAGGATGAAAATGGAAAGCGCCCGCTGATTAACAATGCCAAGACGAGGACCCAGGAAAATCTAAATGTCAGTTCACTATCTGCTAGTGTTTCGTCCATATGTGTAAGGAGGGTTAGTTAAAAAATAATAGGTGTCTCCTAGCATTAAATAATATTCCCATACCTATGTTGACTAGTTACTGTAGTGCTTGCAGCACTTGATAGTACCTTGCTTTATGTGGCCTGCCTTCTTGTGATTCATCACTACCAACTTTTGTCTGCAGGCTAACCAAACACTGTAAGTTACTTGTTCTGCTCAACTACATGATGTGATGGCACCTACATTATTAGCCTATGAAGAGCATTGGCACACCATGCAACAAGAAGATGACTGCATAGAGCCATTTCTGTTTGGCGAAATTTTATTTCCACCACACACACACTTGTTTGTGCATGCATGTTGCAAATTGTGCAGACACATAAGTATCCAGTACACCTGAGCTACCTCTTCAGCCAATTATCTAGGGGAACAACCAAAGACTCTGCCTCCACCTTCTGCACAACCTCCATCTTCTTTCTTGCCACTGGTGTTTGCCTCATGATCCAAGCCTTCTTAGGCCATGCTCTGAAGTTATCAGCTTCATTCTTCTCACTGTCAGGGTCCGATCCTCACCCCCTTAGGGATACCCCTTTACACCCCCTTTTGGACACTCAGACCATCAGAATCCCTTGGGCTCTGCCCTCAAGGTGTAGGCATGGTGCGCAGTACTTAGATTCACTTGTTACATGTTTCATGTACATGTGTACTTACATACTAGCCTCACTACATACACATGTTAGTTAGTATTTAATGTAGCACTAGTACACATGTAGACCTCACTCTGAATCTTAGTTCCTTTCTGTCAATACTTGCCTTTTTGTCTTTGCTGCAGGCTCCACTGTGGAGCCTGCCTCTCATCTTGCTCTCTCTGAAATTGGAACACTGCAGGGCTAGGAGGGTGCAGCATCAAAGCTGAAGCTGAGTCCTGTATGCTCCTCTTGTCCATGTATTCCACACTCCTATGCTCTCCATGCATTCCTGCACCCCCCCCAAACAGACAGGTCAGGAGGCCCTATGATACGGTTCTTAACACTCACTCACATAGTGATGCAACAAAAAAGTTACTTGCACCAACAATCCCACAAGTGATGCTGTCCAGTTCTTAACCAGCATACAGACACTGTTCCTACTAACCACCTCGATTAGCTTGAACTTGTGTGACGATTGCATGTCTTGAACCTCTTTGCTGCAGAATACCCTACAGGCCAGTCAACAACCATATGCTTGTTAACATTTTTCAAACTTTTCTAATGTATCTCAGTATACTGATTTCATTTTCCAAATTCATGCACACCTTCCTGATGAACATCAGTGCTGTGAACATCATTACTGATGTGTGATCTTCTTTATGCAAAAGACCCCTGTGTCTGCCCAATCTCAATGCCACACCTTGAGTGACATTGAGTGTAAAAGTGGTGGGACCCAGAATTTTGTTTTTAATGAGGATAAGAGTGTTATGAAGTTACACACTATTTTAAGTCTGGGCCACATGTTGCTGGGCTGGAATGTTCCAACAAAAAGTTGTCAAAGTTGATAGTAAAAATATTTTCAAGAAGAAAGAGGAAGGGACAGTATGGGCATTAGATTTGAAGTTATCAACACCACTGGCTATACATCAAGAAGAAGAAGGTTCAACATCTTTATCAGCAGTGGGAGGTCCCACACCATGACAGCAAGCAGTATCCAGAGGAAGGAAACATATCTGAGAACTATTGAAAACACAATGAGCAGGTAAGAAATAAGTAAAATGTAATAAGGAAACCAAAGTATTTTTAAGATTTGAGGACTTTGAGCAGGCACACAGCTAGCACCATGGGAAAACAAGTGCTTATGCAAGAAAGTCCTAATTAGGAAATGAAAAGTTAACACTGGTGACCTTGCAAGTGGGATAATTATGATCATCTTCCATCTTATGGAGAATCCTTATCTTGTTCTCTTTGTATTCTCCCTCTGCTAGGTGAGCAGTCTCTCATGTATTGTAGTAGCTCTAATCATATCTTTGGATTCTCCCTCTGCTAGGCTTGCACTGTCGGCCATCTTGAGGTTGCCCTTACACCACCACCCAAGGCTTGCAAGAAGACTGTAGAAACCATTGATGGTTCCCTTATGAAGCTTCATTCATTTGTTGTTCAGGGGCAGCACATATTGGAGGTGTCCATTGATGGCCTTCCAGCTCTCCAGCTGCAGCTCTGTGTACCACATCCACCATTGAACACCATACTACAATGATGCAGCAGGTTTCTGTGTTTAGATAAATTGCCCAACACACTGGCTAGGTGCATAGTACTCAATGCACCATTCCTACATCATTTTCATTGTTCTCAGAGAACAGGAATCAGCTGTACTTGAGCTGATACTGTATGAACTGCAAGGGGGTTTCTTTGAAGTGTCCTGGCTGTCTGAAATGCATTTCCTCATATTTGATCATGTGTTCATTGATCCAATGAGCATCCATGAAGTGTTCTTGCAAGCATAGAACAAATTCACTGAAAGAAAACATAGCTCTTCTTCATACTTCAGAGGGTAACATAGTAAACCAATTCTTGGCCTCATGTGTGAACCATGTCAGTGTAATTTGCATTATGTCATTCTCCATCATTTCGTCCAAGTTGCCATAGGAGGTCAAGTTGGTAAGATAGTCAATCAAGATTTTCCCTTCACTGTTCCATTCCAAAAGTGAGGACAGGGGAATCTTATGATTGACTTGCTAGTGTTCAGCACGAGGAGGGGAATGACAGTGAGTGTCACATTCACCAGAATCCTCTGGATCTTCAGATGGACTATGATGCCTTGGTCTGTGGTTGCAGCTGTGATTCTCTTCAGGATTCTCTGGATCACCTGATCCCAGTCCCACCATGGTCATCTGCCAAAAGGGGAATTGTGCCTAGGGGGTTCCCCTCCAGACCTGTTGCTGCTGCCATCTGAAGGGCCTCCAGTGTTGCCTGCTTCCTGCCAGAGTCTGAGAGGATCTGAAAGACCATCATCCCTTCCTCCATCTGCTACAGGAGGCAGTCAGGGACATATAACAGCCCTACCATGTCTGAATTGTGGATCTGTGGGTGTATGGGGAGGAGGATCTCTACTACCTGAACTGGTGCATGACAATGGCCCCCCAGACCTAGGTCTAGGAGAGGAAAGCCCTGGTAGATGACTAATTGGATGCATGGGTACAATCTTGGGAGTCTCTTTGAATTGAAGTTGCCTGGCTACCATTTGTCGCAATGAAATGGAGAAGGCTGCATGAGGAGGATTAATGCTGTACAAGGGCACTGAGTACCCGTCTGCTTGCAAGCTAGCTGTTAGAAGATCAGCATGTACCTTCAAATGAGTTGGTAACTTGCTACGCTTCTCCTCATCCTGCCAGAAGTGGGCTAACTCCGTCCTGGGTGATTGTGTGCCATACATCAAGCACATTTCCCCTTCTGTAGAGTCAAATGAAACTTGCGACAATCTAGCATCCAGCTCTGTGAAGAACTGGTACAGTGTCTGTAGCTGTGCTTTGATGTTCTCATGCAAGTGAAGTAACTGCTGGACTAGCATTTCCCAGAATAATTCTATATGCAGAGGACTAGGGTCTCCTTCCAGGCTATGAATGAAGGAGTAGCTGGGATTGATATGGAAGGCTTGGTGGATCAGAATTCCTTGTAGCTCACTGAGCACAGAAAGGATTTGTTGCACTGCAAGGACCACATGGGCTAACTGTTCTAGTTTCACTGGTTGAATAGTGAAGGAGGGGGATTCCATTTCTCCCTTGATCTTCTTTACATCATTGACATTGAGGATAAATTCCTTCATACAAAGGTCAGATAACTGTTGTGCTAGGTTATCCCAATGGGAGAGTCAATGGGGGTACCACCATCATAGCAGGATGTGACACATAAGAGAGGAAGTTCCTTCTTCTTGGTCTGGCAGCTGCCTGGCTAGACCTCCAAACATGTTTAGTGGGTTTTCTGCCCCTTCTATATCAGGTATGACATGCCATCAAAGTACAGATGCTTGTAGAGATTCAACATAGATGCCAAGGGCCTGCACTACTCCTATGAATAAGTTCTCCTGTTCAGGTCCAAGTAGAAGGGAAGGAGATAATGAGTGCTTGCATATAAGCAAACACAAGAAAGGAGTTGAGGATATTGAGGGAATCAGTGTATCCATAAATGGGGAACAGGATGTGCTCAGTCCCATCATCATTTGCAAGGTAGGGTTGGTAAGGTCATAAGATAGGTTGATCGTCTTGCAGAGAAGAAGGACAACATTGGGGGAGGATCCCAGCAAATCAAAAATGGAAGAGACTTCAGCCTTACTCTTTCCTTTCGCATTGGCCATGCAGGAGGAGGGTGCAGATTCTTCCATTGATTGAGTGGGAGGAAGTGCGGTGCCTAGAGGGGGAGCTGCCATATCACTTCTGGCTACAAGAGGGGTGCTAAGGTTATGAACGGCTGGGGAAGAGGGTCCTGTGCTCAAGGATGCAGCTCCAGCAGTCATGGGGATGGGCTTGTCCCCAAAGCCTTGTGCACTGTTATGGAATGAGTGGCTTTAGGTGAAAAGATGGCCTTTGGATTGGAGGGGGCAGTGCTGATTTTGATATTTTTCATTTGGAGTGAGTGCTCATGCTCTTAGATATGTGTTGTTCATTTTTTATATGTTTCATCATTTGATAATGAGGGCAAACAAAGTGGCTTGACAGCATGACATACTGGAGCAGGCTCTTACAATGTGTTTGCTGACATGCTTTGCGATAAGCAGATACAAAGTCATGATGCAATACATGCAACCAAACATAGGCTCAATGACAGTGAAGTTGGAGCGGGATTCAGGAATGTCTTCAGCATCATTGGTTCTTAACAGTTGATGAAAACTTCTAGTGCCTTGTTCACTGAATTATTATTGGTTACTTGACAGCATGGACACTAGGGTTTCACAGCATTGACTCAGACAGGATTCTTGAAGGAATACCGAGATGACAAGTTTCTCAGCTTCAGACTTCAATACCATATGCTAATGGATCTCAAATCCAGAGGTTATAGGGTGCTTGTAAGGCTCTACAGTGTGTCACACCAGAGCAGCTCCCATCTAGGCTCAACAGCTACATGCTGGAGTGTCCTAGGAAGCCAGTACAGTTCCTTAAGCTTGAGGATGGCTTGACAGCATGTCATGCTAGAGCAAGTGAAACTTTGCCAAGTCTTACCATTTGAGCAATCTGATGACTTCCATGGAGATGCCACCATTGTAATGACCATGTACAGGATGTCAAGTTGCTCAAGTGCAGGAAAAGCTTGTGTCCCTAGCAAGAGGGTCCTGTAGCCCAGGGAACAGAGTTCACCTGTGACCTGGGCTACAGGGAGTGTGACCTGCTCAGGAGACAGGCAAGGTCAGTAGGCACACATAGTAGAAAGAAGACAAGAAGAATCATTATTCAGAGTTCTAAATATTGTAATCCTACTAGCTATGTGAATGTGTGTAATAACTACTTCTATGAAGGTAACTACTAGGAACTCCATTGTTGCAGTTTGATATCTTTGAATGAACACTGGTGGGTAGGTTCCCACCAGAAGGGAACTGTATCACTGGTTAGTCCTGATGTTAAGAACCATATCACGGGGCCTCCTGACTTGTCCATTTGGGGTGTGGGAATGCATGGGGAGCATGAAAGCGCAGAACATGCAGATGAGAGGAGCATATGGGACTCAGCTTCAGCTTTGATGCTGTGCCCTCCTAGCCCTACAGTGTCCCGATTTTGGAGAGAGCCTGCAGCAAAGACAAGAAGGCAAGTATTGATGGAAAGGAACTAAGATTCAGAGTAGAGAATACATGTGTACTAGTGCTACTTTAAATACTAACTAACATGTGTATGTAGTGAGGCTAGTATGTAAGTACACATGTACATGAAACATGTAACAAGTGAATCTAAGTACTGTGCACCATGTCTACACCTTGAGGGCAGAGCCCAAGGGATTCTGATGGTCTGATGGTCCGAAAGGGGGTGCAAAGGGGTGAGGATTGGACCCTGACACCTGACAGAATTCCCATAGGAATTTGTACTCATGATACATCATTCACAAGGTATCCCACTACATCCAGGAATCCACATAGCAGGTTGCGATTTGTGGAGGTCTTCTAGTTGGCTACAGAATTGACCTTATGTGGGTCCATCCAAATCCCATCTTTGTCAATGATTTGACCCAAGATTTTTGTTTCTTCATGCAGGAAGAACAGTTTTTTGGCTGAGAGGTATAGTTTCTCACATTTCAGAATATCAAGTACTATTCTAACA
Organism: Pleurotus eryngii var. eryngii; assembly: GCA_029467805.1. Classification (NCBI taxonomy): domain Eukaryota; kingdom Fungi; phylum Basidiomycota; class Agaricomycetes; order Agaricales; family Pleurotaceae; genus Pleurotus; species Pleurotus eryngii. The sequence goes on from SZVJ01000003.1 coordinate 3,318,127, forward strand.
TGCTTAATATGATCTTTCAGAGTGTCTGAGAAGATAACAATATTGTTTAGGTAGACATACTGTAAGCTTGCGCTTACTCATACTCCCCCTGTCCCACCCCTGATCACGTGTATGCCCATATATATACCGCGACCCTGACCTTCTCAATTACTTACTTCCCGTTTGTACCCTACTTCATCTCATCTCACTCCGAATCCCATACATTTGATCCATTCACCTCTCGTTCTTGATTCCTGAGTGTTCAGCCTTCGGGCTTGTTCCACATACATGAATACCCCCAGATACAGGGCAAATAGGTGATTCATGAGGGCCTGATACGTCACAGGGCCATTGCAATCACCCTGCTGTAATACCTCTGACAACATGGTTCCATTAGGCATTGTCATTGCCATTTGGTGAACATGTTCCAGTATGATACAAATGTTTTTGTAGGTGTTCTGTCTGTCTAACAATGACTAGTACTTCACTTGAGCAACACATTGGAGGAGTCCCTCAATTACAGAGAAAGGAGATGACATTTTGATGGTATTTGCATTTCATTCTCTGAGGTCCATTACACATCTGAGCTGGTCAGTACCAGGTTTATAGATCAGTAACATAGGTACCATGTTACTTGAGGTGGATACCTTCCAGTGGCCTGTGTGTATGTATGCTGCCCACTTCACATTCCATTGTTCACATAGAGGTTTAGGACAGCACGATGGCCGCCAGTGGTGTACTTTGTTCTCATCTATCAAGGGGATGGTGTGATTGATTGCACACAAAGGCAGTAAGGGAGTTTCTTCTGCTGACAAACAAATTGGGGCTGTGTGCTCACATAGTTCCTCTTGGATTCATTCTAGGTTTCCTTCATGTAGGCTCATGGCTCAAGAAGAGTGTTGACATGCCTGCACCCTTCATGGGTTGTGAACTCAAGCTGTCAACAGACACATTTATGAGGTTAATTCTGAACATAACCTAGTGCTGGTATAGCCATGACGTACCCAGAATCAAATCATAGTTGGAGAGGTTGATCACATCGAAGTATTGTTCCTCAGCAATATTCTGGTACATCATCTTTGCACAACATCCTTAATTGATTTTCAAACAAGATCCTTGAATAGCTAGTTGAACTGCCAGAGGGTTTTGAAGTTGGATCTTCTTTAGTTTCAGCTGTTTGACCAGAGTAGTTGAGATGAAGTCCCTGAGGGATTCTGAATCAATCAATGTGTGAGCCAAATGTCCATTCATGTTAACAGTAATAGTAACTGGTTTGGGGACCATGCAACTATAGTCTTGGGTAACAGCCATGTTTCTCTGAAGAGAGGTGTATGTTCCTTCTTTAACCTGCTGTCCAAATAGTTTCAGGTGATCTATTGGGGGCTCTGCCACTTTAGTGGGGTTTCTGTCAAGCTGTGCAAACCTGCCAATAAGTTTGAGTATGAACTCAACCAGCTTAGGGTCATCGTCATTCTCAGACATGGTGAAGAACTGGCCAAGGTCGGCATCCTTAGGATCCTTGTCCAAGATGAGCCATGCCTTCTCCATTTGACAGGTTAACCATCCAACAACATTGAAGTGGGGGTTTCACAGGTGTGCCCAATCTAGATCATGAATGAGCCCAGTTAATGTAAGGGGACACTCCTATTTCCTCCTATTCCCCTGTCCCTCTCCCTTCCTCCTTGTTCCTTTCTCTTTTCCTTCATCCCACGGACTCTTACATACATCCCTTTCATTCCCTTTTGTTCCCTTTCCTTTCCACTTCCTTTCCACCCACTCCTTTCGCATCCGAGTCACATCCGATGACTCCGGAGTCTTCCCGCACTTCGGACTCGCTTCGGACTCGCTCGGACTTGTCTATACACTTCAGGGCTCGTCCGGGCTACCCCTATCCTCTTTCCCCACTTCATTTCTCTTTGCTCTTACTTCCCCAGGCCATTGGCACAACTCCTGTACATTCCCCCTCCACTTCATTATCACATGCCCCCTTGTACCTTGTGATATTCATTCAGACTTGTGGCTGGTGTACTGTACAGTTATCCTTCATTCCTCCCACGCTACTACAGTATATACTTCGCTTCCTAGCATGGAGAATCCCTATCCTGTTCTCTTTGGATTCTCCCTCTGCTAGGTGAGCAGCTCTCTCATGTATTGTAGTTAGACTTATTCATATCTTTGGATTCTCCCTCTGCTAGGCCTGCGCTGTCAGCCATCTTGAGGTTGCCCTTACAGTTAACAAATCCATGATTGTTATGATCATAGTGGTCTCATTCCACTGGGCCGTAAATTGGTTAGGATCCATCTCACTTTTTGCAGATCATAGATGTTCCAGGTACAGATTTTCAGTAGACAGAGCCAACTGGATCATGGTGGCTAGTATGTTGCTAACACTTTCCACAGAAACATATTTTCAAACTGTCATGTGTGGTTGCTGGTGTTGTTGTGCTGTTCATACAGCTAGCCAGTGTACAATATTAAATTGTGGGTTCATCAACTGACTGATAGGCAGATATTTGAACTGATCTTGCTGTAGTCAATCTTCAATGACTACCTTGTCATCTGAGATTTGTGTGATCACTGTAAGGGCAACCTCAAGATGGCTGACAGTGCAAGCCTAGCAGAGGAAGAATCCAAAGAGAACAAGATAAGGATTCTCCATGCTAGGAGGTGAAGTATATACTGTAGAAGCATGGGAGGAAAGTGGGATAACTGTATAGTACACCAGCCACAAGTCCAGAGAATATCACAAGGTACAAGCAGGCACATGTGATAGCAAAGTGGAGGGAACATGCAAGAGTCATGCCAGCAACCTGGGGAAGTGGGAACAGGGAGTAAAGAGGTGCAGAAAGAAGGTATAGGTCACCCAGACATGCCCCGAAGTGTATATGTGTGTCCAAAGCATGTCTGAGCATGCCCAAGTGCAGCTGAGTGTGGCTGAGCAAATCCAGACTGCAGGAATATGTTGGATGCTTTGGATATGGCTCAGATGCATGATAGGATGGAAAGGGAGCAAGGGAAATGTAAATAAGAGTCCGTGGAAGGAAAGAAAGGAGAAAGGAACAAATAGAAAGGGAGAGAGACAGGGGGAAAGGAGAAAATAGAAGTGTCCCCTTACAATCACAAAGCGATGCTCATCCCAGAAGTTGTTGAGCAGGGGGTAGGTGTAGTCCTCCAGGAGGGTGAGTCCTTTAGGTTCGTTTAACATATTCTCACAAGCAGTGGTGTAGAAGCCAATTAGTCCAGCCTGGGCTGGGCTGGTAGTAGTTGCTGGGCTGCCCTCATTCTTGACAAATCCCATGCTTCCAATAGGCAGGACATCAAGTGTATCATTGTCCAAATCAACAGCTTCATGAAGCTCTTCAGTTTCCTCAAGGAATCCAACATCAATCCCATGGACCAGGAGTCCAGGGGGCCCTCTAGAGGATTGATTTCAGACAGTGTGCACTTGTGGACACTGTCAAGATACATGTCCCATTTTCTTACAATGGAAACAGTGTCCTTCAGATCTTAATTGAGCAACCTCAACATTGGATAGTTTGGGCTTTTTGTTGTGAGGTTTGTTATTTCCAAAGTTCCCCTTAGGTTTGTTCTGTGGTTGACTTCCATTTTGATTGTCAGAAGATCCATTTTGGTTTCTGATGAAGGGTTTCGGTTGATTGCATTGGAACACTTTGTTCTGTGCATGTGGCTGGGGTGGATCATTTTTTCATTTGTCAGATGTATCACGGTTGTCTCAGGTATTGCCATTACGATGGACAATTACTGACTGTGCAATCTCAATAACTTCGGTGGCAGAGATGACCTCATCCCATGTAGAGATTTCAGGGTTTTGATGGTCTTGCCAGAGATTTTGTTGGATTATTGATTGCAAACCAAACCAGAGGGTATTGACCTTGTCTTGCTCCATGATCTCACCAATGATGTTATACAGTTCAATTAACTTGGATACATACTCTTTGACAGTTTTGGAGTTCTGATATAGGTTCTTCAATCATTTATGTTGCTTGGATATGTAATTGGTTGGAAAGCAGAAGTTGAACAATGATGTAAAGAAGGCATCCAACATTCATTCACTTGAATTGAACACAACCTGGTGAATGTAGAACATGTAAGCCTGTCCTTGAAGGTACTGGGACAGCTTCTCTACTCTATGCTTTCAGCAGACCTGTCCTTCTTGAATGTAACTTTTAGATTTGCACATGAAACAAAAGAAGGCCTGGCTGTTGGTGCTTCCATCATATGGTTTGGAAAGGGTAGGTTTGATCAGGCATGATCATTTTCCCTTATCTCAATGTTGTTTCCTTTTGGTGGCTCAATGCCTGGTTTTGTAGTTATCAGAGCTACTCTCAGAGTCACTAGGCTCTTCACTGGAGGACAATTCTGATCCATCAGGAGAGAATGTTTCATCTGATGAGGATCCTGGATCATTGCCATTACTCAGACCAGCAAAGTGGTGCTTCTTACTGAACACTCAACTGAGGTAGCTGTTGGCAGGAAGTTGTCTACTGGGCAACAAATGTGTCTGTTTGCCATGTGTTGGGACTCTGTCAGAGTCCGATCCTCACCCCCTTAGGGGTCCCCCCTTATGCCCCTTTCGGATACTTGGACCTTCGGAATCCCTCAGGCTCCGCCCTCAAGGCTTATGCATGGTGTGCAGTACTAGGATTACCTTGTTACATGTTTCATGTACATGTGTACTTACATACTAGCCTCACTACATACATGTGTTAGTTAGTATTTATAGTAGCACTAGTACACATGTATTCTACACTTTGAATCTTAGTTCCTCTTTGCCACTTTGCTCACTCTTGTCTTTGCTGCGGGCTCCTCCGCGGAGCCTGCCCCTCACCTTGCTCTCTCCAAAATTGGAACACTGCAGGGCTAGGAGGGCGCAGCATCAAAGCTGAAGCCAAGTCCTGTACGCTCCTCTTGTCCGTGCGTCCGCACCCCCGCGCTCCCCGCGCATTCCCATGCCCCCTAAACAGACAAGCCAGGAGGCCTCGCGATACGGTTCTTAACAGACTCCTTTAGTGGCTCTGGACACAATTCCTCATGAGATTGATACAGGATCCACATGAGGTAGTGCCAGTTGAGTGTGTTTGTGGTTAGAGGGTAGCACTGCCTGTTGTTCATGTAGCCAAGTGTTCTCAGCATGGATTTCTCTTAATTCATTTAGGATCTCTCAATTCAAGGCTTTGATGGTAGAAGGATTTGGGGCAGGCACAGCTGGCTGCCTGAAAGGGTATGCAGGTCTGTTGTGTTGGTTATTGTGCTGACATGCCTTCCATTCATTGTAGGCTTTGTCCTGCACCTCAGCATGCAAGTTGTCATTATCAGAGAAGTCTATGTTCCTTCAGTTATGGAGGTCGATGCCTTTTTCCTTGTTCCTGGAGGGGCCATCTCCAGGCTCAGCAAGCTGCTCATGGGCCTGAGCATCATCTTGCATATTCTGATGCTGTTTGGTGATCCTATCTTTTCCTCCCACAGTCAAGCCATCTTCAGCATTCCTCACAGTCTCCATCTGCCCATGGCTTAACTCAGTGCAAGTGGTTTTTCATAGGTTGAACTCTTCATCAAGAGTTAACTTATCTACTCCATGATAGGAGATCTCCTCTGCAGAGGGTACACACTTTGCTACAACGTCACTATAAGAGTGATGCTGGGGCTCAGCAGGGTGTATGTCATCTTGTTCAGAGTCCATGACTGCTGAACAGTATGGTGGGGGAGTAGGTGGGAGAAAGATTGGAGACTCACCAGTGAGTTCTGGGTTGTCAGGGGTAGCCACACATGGAATGGTGCAACTATGAGTGGCATAGGTTCTAGTCATGGTAAAATGGAGGATAGGAAGTGGGGGCAGTGTGAGGTGAATTGATCAGACTTGTGGTCATCTGGTGGGTGGGTTGTTTTTATGGGTTAAGAGGGGGCAGTGTGGTGGATATCAAAAATATGTAACGCAAGTGTGAAGGTTAGGGCACACAGTTGAGGCAATCCAAAGGTGATAGGGATAATGCTTAATTGGAGTACACTCACTGCGGGGATAAGCCGATAACCTCACAGAGGAAATTTAGATGATAGCTTAGTTATTAACTTAAATAAATTCCTATTTACATCTACAGCGGAAATAAGAAGTAAATGTAATTAACACATAAAATATATTCATACTTACATCAGGGGAGACATTCAGAAAACCATCTGAGATGGCAACCAGAAGTTATTGAGGAGATAATGTGAATATCTTCCGGCTATTTTCTGATTACCCTCGATGACGAAAATTAGGATATCTTCTGATTTTTGCGCAAGATGATTGGCAGGAGATAATCATATTGCCATCTTATCATCCTCAGCGAGGGTATCCCGATGGAATTCTTATTTTCTTTTATCTTATCTTCGGATTACCCTCGGCGATGGCATTCAGAATATCCGTGGGATCTATATCGGGAAATTTGTTATCTGTACCTCATGTGACTTGAATCATCGGCATTATCCGCACCCTCCCACCCCCCAAGTCACTCGCGGCGTCTATACCATGCTTTTTTCCTTCTTTCTTTCCTACCACTACGTACACCTCTACTGTAGACACGATAAATATATACTAAATGTAGATGTAGCAGATGTTCTAGAGTACAAAGCCTCAATTCATCTTATATATCCACCTCAGACCATGCTTGGACATCTACAAAGTCCAGAAAACGGACCGTCCGCTCGATCACGCATTTGACAAGTCAATAACGTCTTGATCATCTCGAGCCCAGTCTTTCACTTCGGAGGGGGTTTAGTGGATACGAAGAGCAGAGACGAGGCAGATGAACCAACGGGGAATGTACGAAAGAAACAGAACGAACGAGAACGGGAACGAACCAAATAAGCAGGACGAACATGAAGAGAAAGCGAAGGTAAACAACGTACCAATACGCATGCCAGCGCCGACTACTGATCCCCACCTTAACACTCCGATCCCAATCCCCGATCCCCTCCCTTCTCTTGTCGATGTCGACAGCGCGCGATTTCGGCAGTTATCGTCAGGGCCCTGCTAACGACCAAGCGATAAACGAGGTACTCACGAGGTGAGTCTGGCCTTGCGAGCACCCCGAGATGGATAATCATCGTCATCGCTTTGTTTAATAGTGCCAAGCTAGCTTGCGTGGAAGGTGGGATGTGTATTGCAACCATTGGGCATTCGCAGGTCATTGGGCAGTCGCAGGGTGTACGAGGTGTCAGGGTGAGCGATGTATGGTCCATTGAATCGGGGCATAAACTTAGTCACTCGCCCATCGTTCTTTTGCATGTAATCCCTTCGTTGATTCCCCGTAGATAGGAACACGAAATCGCCGACGGCGTGTGGCACTTCCTTACTTCTCCCACCGCGTCGACGATGAGATAGAACGAAAGAACTCACGTATTTAGTGTACGAACCGGCTTTGCACGTGGGCAAGCTCGGGCTTGAGTGCGTGGTGGACGTGAACGGCGACAGCGATGACTGCGTTGTCCTACGTGAATGCTTGACGAACACATCCTCATCGAGGAGCACGGGGGGCAAGTCGAAAACGAAGACGAGCGGGGCTCGCAATTAGGTTTGGAGTCGGCTGCGACTTGGGAGGACGCTGGAACGAGAACTATTTACTACGTTCAATTCCCCATCGCATGTCCCTCCAATGAACCCCGTCGCCAACGCGCTCACGCTCGCTGGGATCTCGCCCGTCCCTCGTACGCCAGCTTCGACTGGCCGTGGCTCAAGTACTAGTAGCCCGGCGTTAGACTTGTTGCTGTTGCTGCTTCCATTGTCGAACGGCATGCTGTCAAGAGCACTGTCCGTATCCTTAGCCTTACGTGCTCGCTCGTCTCTGTCTTTAGTCGAGCAATCGGGGAGCGCGCGACGGGATTCGTCGTTCGGCAGTTGGGGTGGTGTGCGGTGCGCTTGCTGGTGGTGTCAGGGCCGAGACGCTGAGACGATGGGGGTGAAGGTGCTGGCTACGCGGGGGGGGGGGGGGGTCGTTAGAACGAAAGCAAAAGCTGGGTGGCGGCAGTAGTTAGTTTCGGCGCCTAGTGGGTAGAAAACAGAGCAACTTACCCGTTATTGCTTGCCTTGAGGCAAGTACGACGTTTCCACTTGCGAGCGGGCACGTTGCAGCTGATGAGAGGTGGTGAGGACGAGTGTTGAGTGACGATGTTAAGGGGAGACGGAAGGCCTAAGGGGTGAGTGAGGGGGGATGTCAATACTGCGTTGGCGTTGGCGTAGTTGTGGTCAATTGTTTGGAGTCTCGATGTTGGGGTCGGCGGTAACAGTATGGACGTACGCCACGTCTTTGTTTCGTGAGACCTTTCGTGGCGGCGTATGTTTGCTTTCTGTCCAGCCTTGCATTCTCTTTCTCCGCTTGTTTTGGCTAGATATGCGTCTTTCAAAACCGATCGATCGATCATGATTGACTCAATACGTATCGAAGTTCGTCCAAACCAGCGTCATTATGCCATTAAAATGCTTTATCTACTACACAGTATAAGATACGTAGTCTACTTTCTCTAGTTCACTAATTATTATCGCTGCGTACTACTCAAAATTAAGGTACTACAAAAAGATTTACTATTTATACAACAAAACTGCAATTTTCGGTCATCTGTTTACGATTGACACACAATTTGAACATCGTTGATAGAGACCAGTAGAGTGTATTTCTGCGCGTTTGATGGGTAATTAATGATTCCAGGAAACAGAACGTTGAGTGACGCGAAAGCAAGCGTTGCTGACTTGTCACGTGTAACGGATCGTTGAGCAAGTAATACATTGCACACAGAAACACAAAACACTTTATAATCAGAGCATGGGTCGGACACAGTGAGTACCAAAGCGTAGCAACTATTAACGTGCGCTCCTATGGCTCCCCCTTTCTTTTTGGGATGTAAGTACAGATCACCTGATATTTTCAGGGAATCGATCACATTGACACGCGAACACTAGCCGAGTTCTTCATGGATCTCAAGGTTAACCTAAAGGAAGCTATGGATTTCCGGAATCGCTATTCAGTTGAGGATTTACATGCGACAATCGTTAACTCCTTACCTGGCATAGAATTCGACACAATGCTTCAAGCTTTCTCGAGCATTAAAGTCCCCGCCGACCTTATTCAGCCAATCGAGCTGTACTATTTGCGTGTTGAGGGGAGGGCGACCGCCGAAAGGCTACCTTGCTGTAAAGTAAGTGAGTGTACAAGTGGGGGTCGTTATAGATCCTTTAAAGGGTGAAGCGTCACTCCGCGACCGTCTGCAATGACCGTGACACAAGGGTGTACACACAAGCGAGCCGACTCGCGGGGCAGAAGCCACTAAAGCAGCTTTCTAATCAATTGCTGGGGTAGTTCAGATCCTTTAGCGGGACAGCCGCCAATCACCGTTGATAAACGCAGATGACTGCACGACGATGCCAATTGGGGACGCGGAAATCGTGATATCGCGCATCCTCGTCCTTGTTGTTACTCGAGATCAGGGTGATAAACGGGCTGAGCGTGCTATTTATGCTGTTGCAAAGTGAGCTGAACTACTAGGAAAGTCGTCAATAGCTTCTTGTTTGAATCGAACACAATTACTTGCACTGGGATTGTCTGCGATGGTATTCAAGAATCGCCTTCTTTGGAACCATATTGATTATCCACCCATCAAATCCAACGATAGAGTTGGTCAAAGACATCGCCACGTATAGTGGTCCAAATGTTGTTTGGATATTGGGTTGCCGGAATGCGACCACAGCCCGTTCAAGTTGAAGACGTGGGGAAGATGATCAGCGTCGACGAACGTCATACATCCAAAGACGAACATTAGATGAGGATATACAGAGCCAATTTCTTTCGCAAAGCTTTTGGTACGACCAGCCGCTTCATTCGCCCAAGTAAGAAGTCCTACGTACCGGTTCGGTCATCGGTTATCATCGTTTATCTAATCTTATCGTAACTCATGTGATCTCAATCGCCTCGGCATCCCCCGCGGGTCTCTCGCCCCGAAAAGGCATGAATTGACGGGGCCTGAAATCTTTCTGCCTTGTTTTCGAACCACCATGTCGAGGTTGGTCACTCTTGTAGACTCATAAATAGAGACTTAATAATATACAATCTTTGAAATATCAATATCAGAGCGGGTTTCCCAACCCTCTCAAGCAAGACTTGTTTTCGAACGAGATAGACCACGTCGAGGTCAACTACTCTTAGACTCGTAACTCAATAATATACACTGCTTGAAATATCAATATCAGAGCGAAAGAAACGGGGTTTCCCAACCGGAGTAGAGCTCTCAAGCAAGACATTGTCGGTCTGCATGCTTAGTAGGTAATCGACGTTCTCGCAGGCTACAACGAACAGAAGAAACTCATATTTTTTCATATCAAATAACTCACCCCAGTTGATTGGCAAATCTTTAGCGTATATATAGACTAACACCAACCTGTGGATATTTCTGCGATAGCATAAATGCCCACCTTTGAAGCCATTTTGTTTCCTTCGGATGGACGACTGCCACATATGGTACGTACAGTAGTCGTTGCGAGGAACACTGCTAATGCTACCTCGCGCTGAAAGGCAACAATGATGACCAGGTAAATAAATCATGATTATCGCTAAAATTTGCTTATGAACTCGCTGCTTCATCTTGTAAGCCCAATGGTGATGCCGACTCACTATGCATCTTTCACTTTTAAGCAGCTACTCACGCCCCATCCAGAGGAGTTCATGGACTACCTTACCGAGGGTTCACGTGCGTGGAGATACCAGGTAGATACTAGGTTTGTTTGTACCGCTATTATCATGGACTTGACAAGGTCAATTCTTTCAGCTGGTGGCAGCGTTAGATGGCATGAATCGCAAGTTTGCCCACCCCTACATTATATTCTACCCAACCGTCTCCCGCGATGGCCTCCCTTTCCCCATCACCAAACTCCTCCGCGAGATTCAAGGAACTGTCTTCCAAGAGGAAGTAGCCTGGCGAGGCAACATCATCGTCGCGAAATACTGGGACAACCCTTTTTCTTCAATGACCAACGCGTCCATAGACGACTTCCCCATCCTTAAAAACTAATTCAGAACGCACGGCTCTCCTGTTCATGGCTGAATCGTCCTCCTTCATCTGTGCCCAAGTGGTACACGGCACATTCCACATATCTTGTCGTATTTTGGGGCAATACTTTACTTGTACGCATGCATTGGATAAATGTACTATGCAGTGAAAGTTGAACGAGATATATATGATCTCAACATATCACAAGTCAGAATGGTCCTACCGTGGCAAATCGAAATCGTTTAATCGAGTGCGCCCACGGTCAACACCATTCCAACCTTGCGTAACTTCAACAGTCCATCCAGCTCGTTTGGGATAACGAAGAATGTATTCGTTGTCGCCATGAGCTCTCTCGTTCGACGACTGGTCCACGGGAGACATATATCTCTCCAACGATCACAGTAAGTCTGATTGTTCGCAAAGACTTATTGCGTCGCTCATGATTTACAGGCTCGCAACCCTCCAATGCGGTTTGAAACATCATGTATTGGGCATTTCTTGGTTGAATTGGGGGAAGGCACGTCTCCCCAAGAAATACAGTCCCTCGAGATTGACAGTAAGTTCAGAATTCTCGTTCAATGTCCATGTCAGTGATCGTCGCCTCAACAGATGAATGGCCATGGCTGTAACTTCAAACTTGATACAACAATTGCGACATAATATTATTGTACAACAGTCGCAACCGATTCCTACGAGAATGACTGGCTGCATCGCCTACTAATGCATGCAAGTGGATCATTCATACCACACATCACACTCTCATAGTGCATACCTTCCCGCCATCGACACATCTTGACCGTGGAGCACGCTTGACAAGCCTGATTGTAACTGACCCGAACTTGCAATTTAAAAAGACGTACCTCTTGCTAGACTTGAATTACTCAACGAGTGAAGGAGTGACAAAGTTTCAAGCCCGAGTGTACATGTCCGAAATGCGTGCCAGATATTAGATGCGCAATGGCGCCCATTGTTATTCTTATCCTATCTTCTCTTATCTTATCGTAACTCATGTGACTTCAATCACTTCGGCATATCCCGCACCCTCTTCGCCCCGAAGTCTCTCGGAGCGACGGAAGTTGAAATTTTTCCTCTTGTACCTGTACCACGACGTACATGTCCACAAGCTGTGGTAGTACTTTAGTTAGGCTATGATGTGACACAAAATGGCATATACTTGTCCCGAATATCGAAAAGTGTAGAAAGAGCTCTAGTCAGCATCAAGAAATCCTCTATGCGCAGTGTCAGAAGTGGTAGATCATTCAGAAGGTGTCCCTTTTTCTGAGCGCAAGAAATGAACCAATGTTACTCGGCGTAGAAGCTCTCGACAGTCCCACCGTCCCGGCGAGACAACTTGGGACATAGAAGTAATCAATTGCGATCAACGGAAAATCTAACCAAACCTGCTCTCTGTAATTTGTTTTGTCTTGCAGCCTCCTTTGCCATTTCCATCGTTCTGTGTCGTCTATTGCACACTGTGAGTAGTGTATGCGTATGTACATTCCCCGTATATGCTTAGCAAATCTTCCAGATGCCGGACGACAGGCATACTTCGTCTGACCTCACTGACCTTGAGGAGGACACTTGGGCGGTCTGAGATGCGGCAAGGGATACTGGCAGTGCAAAGGGGCAGTCATCCGGAAAGCATGTTCCAATGGCTGTCGGTATTGTGGTAGGATTGAAGTACAGGTCACTGTAGAGACTGAAAACACGCTTGCAAAATTTACAAACAAAAAGGAAGTCCTTTGTAGATCCCTTTGAGGCCTTTGAGGAAGTAAAAGGTCCGTCCCCTTCAATGATTCGTGCCAAGACTCGCGATTCTTCCTTTCAACAAAGCGCGCGGACCGTTTGTATTGAGCCGCAGGCTATCGCTATTAAGAAGCCTGAGCACTGTTACTTTACCTGTAAGCCTCTTACTTGCAAACCTACCACCTCTGGGCTCGTCCGTATACCCTCATACACCCACGAGCCCGCAATCTGACTCGATGCCAATCGCCAACCTTCCAGAGGAGATCCTCAGGCATACTTTCATTTGGTTGATGACACTCTGTGCCGCGGAAAGTGATTCAGGACGTCAACCGTGGCTCGTGGTCGCCCAGGTTTCCTATCAATGGAGGAGAATAGCGCTTGATTGCGGAGAACTATGGTCGATTGTTGATCTTTCCTGGCCAGAAGCCCAAAAGGCGACCCATGTCAAGCGGGCTGGCTTTCATAACCTTGATCTCATCTGCACACATGCCCTGCACACCGTAGCGATCCCTCCACGTCTATATACGTCTTTGAACCGAGTGGAAGCAATCCAAGCAATGTTTAGGACACCTGATGCGGCGGTGGAAATGCGAGTCAAGTTGAGCCCCCGCTTCCTGACCAATCTGAAACGCCTCGAGTTGGGCCTCAAGAGAACACCGGGCTCGCTACCTAGGGGGCTATTTGTGCCCAACACGCTACAGTTGGTCACCAACATAACGTTCACCAACTTCATCATGCACGACAGTATCCCGTTCCTCCCAAATTTGACGGTCCTGAAGCTAGAAGTCGTCCAGACTACCGCAGAGGTCATCCTAGCATCGATAGTCGATAATCCACAGATCCGGGCATGCTGGTTGACATGGGTAACACGGCCTGACTTCAATGACAGCATGATCACCCCCCCAGACTGCCCGTTCAAGACGCAGCTACGCCTCATGGATATCAACACCCCTTGCCCAGCAATAGGAGACATCTTAGCTTCGTTATCGCTCCCAAAAGATTGTTACTTCAGTTTGCGGTATTCCGGATCACTCCCGCAGTCGGTTCGAACCTTCGCTCGCAATTTGGTAGCAGACCCCCTTAGGCGTGCCCTTATAAATGATGTAGAAATCGCATTCGACCCCTCCGCCTCTACGAATGCCAGGGATGTCAGCCTCTGGGCGGGCCCCCTTCACTTCCAATTTAGGATCAGCAAAATATCTGACTTGTCATCAGTCATTTCGACACTCCCATTCCAACAAATCACCAAATTGAACCTCCTTCGAGGCGATTTTCCTGGCTCTGAAGCTTGGGTCGAATGCCTATACTCCTTCCACTCCGTAACGCAGCTTAGACTCAGCTACCCCAGTAATTTGCTGGCAGAACTCTTGATCTTTGAGGGACGGTGTCCCCTCTTCCCTTCTTTAACCACGTTGGTACTTGAGGTGTACGTAAATCTCCCTCCCCCGCAGTCCAGCGATATGCTACTGACTGCTGACTGATACCAGTACTGCTCCAATCACGGACACCATATTAAAGGCAACCTTAGACTGCCGGCGTCACGCAGGTTGCCCTGTCTTAGACTTTTGCCTAGCCGATACGGGAGACTGCACGGTTGATGTGGTTGAAGACCCTCGTGGTTATGAAAGGGTATCGGAAAACCGTGGCTTCATAGCATTCACGTATAAACTGTGACAGATCCCACAACATTTATCTATTTATTGTACGCCGAGGATCTATGTATGACAGGCGTACGCGTATATGTATAATCGATTAATCCCTCACACTAGCCTACGCTATAGCTATTTCCCATTCCTAATAAATATAGTTCTATATATTCTATAAGTCACGGCTGCTCAAACATGTGACACTTGAGAGCCTGGTAAACCAAACGCGTTATAATATAAGGTAGGGATTGAACTGTGTTCATCCCCAGATACATGGTTTATTGTACGTATTCTATCGTTTCGTTTATTTCCTGTTTCGGTCCGCATCACTCACCTACGGCCGCGTTGTTTGTTAGGTACTATCTTACTTACTCATACATGCACATTCCGCATGTTTAGTTACATGTAGTACAAGTATATATAGTACCTACCTATCTACCTATAACAAGAAGCTAGATTTTCCCCCTCAGTTGCGTTGCGAAGTCGAGTCCAGCAGTCGCAAGTGGCACTCTGGTTTGCGTTCCGTCCTCGCATTCACACGGCGAATACGACTTCGCGCCTACAATAACTCATCTGCGTTAGCTGCCTTCTGGTTTTCTTCTTACGAGCAATATGAGACCATACCGAGATGTGAGTCAAGTTTATCTGATATCTTCGTGCCTGACACTCCGCTCAGATACTGGCATTCCTTGATATCGAGGCCGGGGTGGAAAACTCGGACGACGACGGAGACGAAGAGGATTTCGATGCCCCTGGTATTTAGGCGACTCTGAACGCCTCACTCCCCACTAACTTTCGAATGTAACAGGTTTTATCTCAAATGATCCCGAAATAGATGAAGGCGAAATAGACGGAGGCGTTTCGATTACCGGCCCAGATCGCGGGGATTCGTCGAGATTATGGAACAACGATGCCGAATCCATAGTGAAGGAGATTATGGATCGCTACCGAGGTTGCGAGGGCTCCGCTTGGAAGCACCAGCATGCCGCAGACCGAAGAACATACATCGATGGATGGAAGAGCACCGTGGCGTATCTGCCTTCCATTGCAGATGGCGACATTTGGAAAGTTGATGTTACGGTAGTATTTTGCCTACTTCATGTTTCGAAAGGAAAGCTCATTATGCCCTCTTCAGCCTGGCAGGGAGCTTGTGGTTGTCGCGACCATATTCAACAAAGCTTTGGCTCTGGGGATCGATGGTGTCGACAGTGCCTTCTATAGAGAAGGGATCCCCGGTGTTGTCTACATCGAGGCCCGCAACTACGGTGCTGTGCTCACCATTCTAAAGGGCATCAACAACGTCTGGCTCCAATATTACAAGGCTGAAGGCGGGCCGATAGACCTGGTACCCATCAGCGAAAGGCTTGCACTGCTGACACTGGACATCAGCCCGGTCAACGAAGTCGAAAAGGCTGCGGACGAGTGGCAACGATTCGTTCGCATTCGTGACCGCACTCGATACAGAAACCAGCTTGCCATTATCGGGAGCTACGTTATGGACGCAAGAGAAGCCCTCGTCCTTGTCGTACCCCGTGCGGGTACATCTAGGCGTTTTGCTGCGCCACCTGCCCTCAAGAGGGCCGCCCCCGTCGCCGGGGATCTGGAGGCCGTTTCACCGCCCTTCCTCACTTCCGACGGTGTAGACAATCTACAATCGGTAGCAGAGGGGCAATATCTCTCGGGACTGGAAGTCCGGAGAATAGACGTTTCGAAACTGGTCTATCGCGATATACACCCAGCGGCCCACGAACTGGATCTTTTCGAGGCCACTCAACACGACGAAATATGCGGACTTGTTCGCAATGCTCGAAATCTCCAAATTCGTCAAGGCGAGAAATTTGAGGGTGACCCAGGGGCCTTGGAAAGGATTCAAAGGCATTGTCGAAGGTACAATGGTCACTGACCTAGACATATCTATACGAATGAAGGGTCGATACTCCTGGGAGGATATCGAGGTGCCAAGATCGGACTTGGTTTCTACGGGCTCGAAAGGTTGCGCAACAACGGTGAAAGCAGGTCCTTACTCTGGGTTGAATGGGAGGATATATGAGTACGTCGGTGATGAGATATGGTGATCGTCTCTCCAGATGCTGGGGAGGAGCAGATAGTAGACGTTAGGGTATCAGATATCCAGCGCACCGTCGATCCGGGCGACGAAGTCGAAATTATGACGGGCAGGCTTAAGGGCCACTCGGGCTTTTATGTGAGTACGGACGATGAGGCAAAGGCTCGGATCTACCTCCCGTCGACTTCGCATGGAAGAATGGTGAGTTATTCATCCATAGCTTCATGAACACCCGATGCTCAAATGAGCCCCAAAGGTCAGCATACCCTTTTCATGTATACGAACCCCCCCAGATGCTCGGAATGTACGCCTTACAGCACAATGGAGTCAATCCGGCGTCGCTCCTTCCGAATTTCCGCCTAACCCACGGAGTGTTTGGGACTCGGAATCTATACACACTGGCGACCCCTTTCGAGGGCTCCAAGTATTCATCGTCGATCACCCTCTCCGGGGTTATGAGGGCTACATCGTTGGATCTCGTTTGGTCAAGCCGATAGCTGATGGGGACGATGAAATATTCGAATTTGAAGTCAACAAATTGAACCACATAACCTCGTATACGACTCGCATCTCCGCTAAATATCTGCAGGAGAAACAGTAAGTCTCTTATTTCATGATAATTCCAATGTTGATCCCACAACAGCTCCGGGATACCCATTATGGAAGCCATCCATCTGCCCCCGCAAATCCTTCATCAGCAAGCGCAGGCTCATGCGAGCACTATAGTCCAAGGGACACCTTCGCCTATAGGCATGACCCCACGCAGCGTTGATTCTGAATCTACGTGGCAAGCGGTGGCACACGAATATACACGCGGTGAAATGTTCGCAACTCATGATCGTTCTCTGCGTATGAGTCGTTGTTCTATGTTCCTCATGATCACGCACTAACACTGGCTTAATACAGTTCATTGGCTCCGGAATCCTGTCATGATGCACAAGAAATTCCAAATATTGATTCTACAGACCCTCTTCGATGATGGGTCTTATCGGACGGACAATGCGATCAGTGGGTACACGGTAGTGACGGAAGAGGTGACTCCTTGGGCTGAGCGGATCGTTGTCAAGACGGGGGAGCAGGCTCTCCTCAGACAAAGAAATGTTGAGCTGAGCAAAATAATTCCAGATAAACCTCGCATTAAAGTCCGGTGAACGAGTGGTTGTCATTGGGTCGGACGTGGGGGGCAGCACTCAAAGTATGGGGCTCGCAGGCCTTGTGATCGACGCCCGTATGATCTCAACGAGGGTGTGCATTTGATCGCACATTATGAACCACCAGGTAGCCATGCATATGTCTCCGGAGTCAACTTGTGTAGGACAGGTGGTCCAGCGCTGTGGGAAGGGGAAACTTTATGCATGATCCACATGTACTTAGGAGGCAATTCATTGGTAGTAATATTACAGGTCACTCTACAAAATTCTATACAATATTGGTCCAAGCAGTCGTTGAAAGAGGTGTAATATTGGGAGGTGCTCCGGAGTCGGTGGCGAAGTGAATATAGAATGAAAAACAACAGCTGCAGCTCGATGCGCTATATCGAGCATGAACGTGAGAAAAATGAAGCACAATCGCAAGAAAGATAAAAACAATATATAATAGCTTCACCTATCAAACGTAAGGGCCCGGTCTGCTCGTCGAGATGTCAGTCCCTACCTGCCAAATTTGAGTCCCACGGTTGGACCAAACCTGGCCTAAACCTACTCCAAACCGATAGTTTGGTCTGCTGCACCAGCCGGTCTTGCGGGTGGGTTAGGACCTTCCTGTCACATCATTAAAAAAAAGTACTATTGCTTGTTCAATCTAGTCCTTAATTGATGCAGATAGTAAATAGCAGAATGCAGAAATACAAAAAATGCAAATGCGTGGTTCGAACCTACAACCCTTTCGTGCCAAAAAAGGAGTACTCAGGTGGGCAAACCACTTAGCCGTCGATCCATACTAGTAGCTGGTTTGAATTAGTATTTGACCTACAGAGCCCGGACCATTTCTCCGACAAACCGAGAAATTCCAAAAGCAGAAGTTTGTATATATTTACTTTGCGACATTTGTATCTATTGCTGCCTTTCCAGACCCGAGGGACTAACATCTTGACGAGCAGACCGGGCCCTAAGAAGCTGGCTAACCCAGTCAGACGCTCAAAGGGAGAATAGGGGAATACACAGATGGACCATGGATAAATTCCATTGCAAAATGGTAGCTCGCGTAGCGAAGGGATGTACATTTTTACATATGGGTTAACGTGTCTCGAAATATACAGAAACCCATCAAGAGATTACAGCTATAACAACATGTTGTTCTGACTTTCGAGGACACTACGTTCACTCCTAGTAGAGACTGTCAGAAGGCTGAAGACAACTTGCATATATGCTCGACTTACGAAGATTTGAGTGGGGGCTGCCTCGTGCGAGTCAACGGCGCCAACGACTCGTGACAAAAAAACTTGACATGCTGTGAGCATTGGATAATAATAGGGACATTAGGAATATATTCTCACAGGCGGATGACTTGGTGAATGTCTTTCTGTGATGCCCCCCGCGAGGACCTCAGGAACGGGACCCGTTCACCGAGTCTAAATACAACCAGCTCCCCCCTCCATGGAATATGAGGGGAGATGCGACGAAAGCCCTTCGTTGAGAGCGCCTTTCTTCAGAAGGTAGGCGTAAACCTTGAAGCGGAGCTTCGGCGAACTGGAGAGAGAGACCGTCGCTTGAATGATGGTGGGGGAATCTGCCGCCGGAAAGAGGTGTGATGCCTCTTGGACATTGATTAAAGGAAGGCCGCGTCCTATGACTGGCGTGTGCCTCGTTGTAAAGTCCCTCCGCCGACCTGTATGATCGTGTAAGGGGAAGAATAAACCCTCAATTCTCGGCTGATGTGCAAGATCGTTAGCTCGACAATTTAGCCACCGCGAGTTCAACTTACTGTTGTATCCTGACACCGCGTTAAATCTAGGAAGGCGCCTTGCCTGCGAAGGGAACGGCGTGAAGTCCTATGAGTAGCAGCACGCATCGGGCTCGAACAGTAGAGGGATGCAGTCACTATGGGAAGTGTCGTTTACATGAATACAGATATACGCGTATATATACGATAATTACTTGCGTACTTGGCCATGGATTGTCAGCAAAATTGCAACAATATTAATCTCGCATGTACCATGCCTGATTACCACGAGTCATCGATTGCAAGATTACATCCTGCAGTGCCTGCAGCAGCCATGAATGTTAATGCTTCAACTTGGCGTAATGACCGTATCGCTCTCATAGCATTCGAAACAGCTCCCGAGGATAAGGCATAGAGTCCTCAATGCGAATTCTGAGATTGCACCACCCTGGGGACTTATGTTCAGGGCCTGATACGCAAGCAGACATTAATTCTGATGGTTATGTTGCATGAGGCATAAGGAGGCATGAGGGAGTGGAGGGAATCTGAAGGCATGTCGCTGGGATCGCGTACGGCCAAAGCGTTGTAGTACGGTAGTATCTAAAAATACAGTCATAAGTCGCGTGACTTCAGGCTCGAGGCATGTGTCTACCATTCTCTATTAATTGGAACTTAGCTACGAGCTTTATACCAATGAGAAAATTCATATGTACCTAGTTATAGCTTAGTCTGCCTTCATGTACATGCATAGCTATATATGGCCCTTATAAGATTTAGGTATGAACCGCGGTCGGTCGTTCCTTACCCCTGTCAAACCCCTGAACTAGACTACACGACGAACTACGCCCCATTTTTTTGCGGAGGACATGTGCAGCCCTTGACACGTTGACAAGCCCATGCTAGCTGGTAGTAATATACTTGATATAGATATGATGAAGTTGACCGTTGAACTTTCGAGTAGATGAATCATGATAATCTCGAAGAGATGGGCCGAAGTCGTGCGGTGATATCTCGTACCTTAAGCTTGCCTCACTTTTTGCCTGTTGCAATTGGTACCTTGTATACATCTAGTTTACAATACTAACTGCAGCCGCGTGCTTCGGTCACTTCACTTGCTTGTCAAGTTGACGTCGTTCTGGGACCCGTACTTGGAAATAACGAGCAAGGTCATTATCTTCGGCGCCAATCTTCCTCCATGAACCTAGGAAGTAAGTTCATCTAATTCGCCGTCCAAAGGTCCCCTCAAGGGGTTTGCGATACTCTTTGCCATCGGTAGTAAAGCAGTATATGTCGATTTGTGCGCTCGACTAGTGGGGAGGCACACTTATGTAGATGATTGGGCCTGCCAACAGTTAATATACGAACATCACGCGCCCAGATACGCATCATAGCATTGTTCATGACCAAGTCCTTATGTAACTGCAACTACAAGTCGATATCAATTCTCTTGGCCTTGACCTTTGTTTAAATTCCGTGTTCCCTAGAAAGTATCTCAACGTGCATGATCACGATGTCATGCACCATTCGGACAGGCAACACTAGTACTGAAACAAATGTTCTGATGGAAGGGCCGGGCCTCCTATGCTTTATGATTGGGGTGCATTCACATTCAAATATTGAACCCATGCCTGTGCCGCTATTCGGTTTCGTCAAAGCGTTTCAATCCAGAAGCGGACAGTCGAATGTTCCATGTGACTTGAAACGTGTGCCTCGCCTGACCAACTATTATCGATTGATGTCTCCAAACTCTGCGGAAAAATGCGCAAGGTGTCCCAAATTGGGTTTGGCTCGTACACGAATCACATACCACATCGATATTATTATATATATACATGCAGTACCAAACCGCATCGATCCGACATAACAATTGTAAGATCTGCGTCGCGGCGATTATTGTGCTGGCCCATAATTGAAGTCAAGTAAAACCTTTGCAAAATATAACAACTAGTGCTGGAGCAATAGGCCCGACCCCGACACCTGCTGAGATCTGCCCGAAATACCGAGGTACGTTTCTTTCTCCTAATGTTTCCCCCTTCCGCTGGCGATATGAACGATGAAGATTATACCATGTTACGTATGCCATAGATCACCATCTGCCCTTAGAAACAACCTTAGATATCTGTGATTATCAACGACGTGCCAATGACCCAGCCAGTCGGATTGAAACTTCAAGTTATATGCGCCGGGCCGATATATATCAGAAGGAGGGTCATACTTATATCTTCGATATAGATAACGGTACAATCAGTGCTTCATGCCATGTAGCATTTTCGCTCAGTACGCTTAAGCTTGGTGTGCGGAATCCCTTCCTTTGGAAGTTGTGTTTTTTCGAAATCCCGCTGGAGCTATGTATCTGTGCCGCTTTCCTTTTTGCACCAGCGACATAGAATTAATTGGTTGTAAACCGCGAGCTAGATGCACCAATCCATGTTATATTAGCTGTAATAACGATTATTTTCACGATCAAGAGAAGTTCCGTTCGCGAGAGTCGATCAATCAAATCGCTTTTTATATTACTCCCTGCAAAGTTTTGTACGACGGATATATAGCTAACCACGATCGTTACTTGTTGATATCTATGGTCATTCCGTGATAGCACAGTTACAGAGGAGCATGAGGACCGACCTTCTCTAGAGACAAGATATGAAAAACCTCGCTTTCATCGCCGCATCCCATCTTCGTGACCGCACAGTGAGACATAAGCTCGGATTACGGCAAACAATATGAAGTCCACGAGATGATGAACTGCAGAGATAACCTGCCGCGGGTCCGTAACGCCTATAGGGGTCTGAGGCAAGTCTCGACGGGAGTGAAAGAGCGTATGGCTAAGAAAACGCCAGGCTCGCAGTAGAACTGCATAATATGGTCAATCTGACCTGCTTGGGGTTCAGCTGAGGGTGTGGGATGAAACATGACGGTGCTATCTCTCCATTTACTCGATCCCGCCCGACCGTGTAGGGGATTCCTCCGACGTAGATATCAATCATAGAGATGGCATGGTTGAAGTCCGCTGCACCGGAGAGCAACTCGGTTAGAGGTGCTTCATAATCCTCGTCGACAGATACACCGGCTGCAAGCATCGAGCCTAAAGTGTATCCTGACATGCCAATGGCCACCCCCACCCTCAGTAATGTCGAAGTCGTCGACGAGAATGAAATCCTCTGGCTGGCTCCCTGCGCGAGTGTCGTGAGCCTGTGCATCATTTCGCGGGTGTCCTCATTTTTTCGTCGGCAAGGAGGGCACGCATGTTGGCGCGCGGGAAGAAGCTAACATAAATGAGACTTCATATCACCTATCAAGGACTTGTTAGTCAAACATATACCGGCCTATTAGGGCTTGGGATGTCTCACTAGTTTCCGATTTATCTGGGCGCGGTGCTTGCATAAAGTTGATATATTAACGCTCGTAGGAAGGGGTAGCGCTATGTGCGTGGACAGGCCCAAACCACTCGAGCATTGTGCCAATATGCAACGCTGCAGTTGATGCGGGCTTATTGCTTATCTGATAAAGTTCCAGGGCTTGGACCATGTATCGATGCATATATGTGTTAGTATGTTTCGACATCTCCAGGAGATGTAGTTTCGCATGTTGGCGACGCGAACGGCATTCACGAGATCCATGAAATTTGCCAGCAGACTCTGCCTCCTGTCGTCGGCGCTGTGCCATAGTTCGTATGAGGGTGATCGGCAAATGGATGGTGCATTAAAATGCGTGTCTGGGTCGGCGGATAATTCGGAGGGGTAGTTGACCATTCTCGAGAAACACCAGAGACCCGCTCGGAGTGGGTATGGCCCATATCGGTCCAGATTTCCTGCATTACGTCCTTTCCATAGCACTACACGACGGAGACGAGAGGCTGATCACGCTGACTTGCGGCCTGCACGCGCATTTTATCGCAGCAAATGCTGTTCATCTTCCATGATCTGTATCGCTGAAGTGTAAACATAACAAGTGATGATTGATCACTCAAATCAAACCTTGTGCGCCGCAGCCTCTGCCAGCATCGACTTTCTCGTTCGGGCGAACAAAGTTCAGATAGATCAATACTTAACATTCGGCACACGCTTCTAGTCCAGATTGTGTTACCCCGCGAAGCTCGAGGAGATTGAATCCATTTGTCGTTTTCAGCCCCGCAGGAAAATGGCTTTTACTGCGTTACGAATCGCTTGGCATTGGAAGCTTCCTCCTGTATGCACGATTGGCAACTGACGGTTCTCTCGATCCCTCTCGAAAAATGATGATAGTGCATCCTCATCTAGACGCTCACACTTTGTACGTGAGTCAGTCGCAATCTATTCAATGAGAGAAAAGTACCGCACCTCGTCACATAGTTTTCTTGCAAAGCAACGCCTTCTTGCTCACATCTGTAATGCTGGTGTGATCTACATCAACGAGTTAGACATATGGTCTCCATTATAGACAGAGTGATTCCCGCTCTGTCAGGGATTTGGACCACCTTATCCTCCTCGATGGAAGGTTATGATGATCCTGAGAGCTGTGACGAGTTTGGCTTCCTTAGCTGCAGCTGCAGCATCGACATCGTTGTCGCCGCCATTCAGCATGATCAATTCAGCGTCAGCATGCTCAGTGTCGGGATGTCATCAACGTCAGTGCCAACATCAGCTCCGGCAATCATTGCCGGAGGCCATTTGTCTCTGCACAAAAGGCAAATGACAGCTGGATCCTCCTCGTTCTGTCGCTAAATAATATTCTAGGTTGGGCTGGGCAGCATTCTGAATCGAAGAGATAAGACGTACCCAGCGAGCTATATTCTTCGCTAGGATCCATTTCGTCCCAAGAACCACTGCTTCACCCATAATCTTGAGATCACTGGATATGACATTAGAATCGACCGATGATAGCCAAGAAGTTCGTAAAGTAGGCCACGGTTGTTTCTACAACCAGCGTTTGCATTGATTGAGCTCCGTGGGTTTTACGTTGTGGTGCTTGAAAAACTTGAGGGGACTGACAATCCATCTCCTCCGTTTTGACCTTCAGGCTCAAGCGAAATAGATTCCGTAGATGGTGCTCTTCAATAAGTTGATGTCCAGAGCATGCATCGTGTCAATTACAATGAACTTGACTGGATCCCAATATTGGAGCTCGAGTAGGGTGTCCAACGCAGACCGAAGGCGTCGAAGATAGCGGCCCTGTCGTTGATCGACCTTGCAGATTTCCACAGGCGGCGATTCGGCGCACATGTTCTGCGTCGCGCATTATCCAATCCTTTATATCGACATTGTCGATGTCGTCAATGTCAAGGTCGCAACGTTTGTGCAGAAATAGTGAGCAGTGACAGCGGCAAGACCTGCTACCTGTCGAGCACCCAGCATGTCACAGATGAGGGGGACAAGAGTAGTCCCTTCATGGTCCTTCCAGTGTGACATCTGCGCGTGCGTGTGAAGAAGACACCTGGCGACCAGAACGAGGGCTTGAATTCATTGACAAGTAGCTGTATATATGGGTTGATGTGATGAGTGTCTGGTTTGTGCAGCCGGCAATGACGCCCACGAGATATAATTCTCAGGGAGGTAGCGTAGATGGGGCGGGAAGTTGTAACAAATGACCCATATTCCGGTAGAGGAGTAGCTTTTTTTTGCCTGGGTTTCATCCCAATGGGTTCCTTTCAAATGAGTCGACCGAGAACCTGAACACTAGGCGGCCCTCTCTCCCGTTTGGCCTTCTAGGAAAGGATTTCCATCGCAATCTTTTAGCTCCTTGAACATGGCTGCCAGCCAGATGTCGGAGACGGGATCTGTCGTGTCGCTGCCTACTAGCTAGCTGGATAAGTGTCGAGGGATATCTTCTACGCCTTTTCTCGACAGCAAACGCCCCAGCCAATGCTTAAAGTCCTGATGCCAATATTTTACTTGCGGCACGAAGATGGATCGTGGGACCACGCTGATTTCTTTGTATAACTGTGCCCACGCAAATTGAGCTCGTTCGGTCTCACGATGAGTGCAAGATTGAGCTTCATCATTGCTCGCGATCGTATGGGTAGAGTGCGAGTAAACAGGTGGGGCAGCTTACATACTCATGGACCACAGGATCCAAGTGTTAAAGCAGAAATGATAGTTCCGGGATATTTAGGGAGGCCGTAAGTTGCTGACAACGCTGGGGTACTAGGGATTTGGACAATATCCTTCAGGCCTGCTAGGTGGACCTGCAGTGCTCGTCGTGGTCCAAAATACAATGTTTGTAAGGTAGCAGATAGAAGATATGCCGCTTCCTACTTGTAGGTTCATGAGGACCCACTGGTTGAGAAAGTAGATATCTGCGCACACACTGTTAACTTGAGCCAGTACATTCGCAAATGACGCTTGCCTGTGTGCACAGTATTCTCCGATACTGATGTCGCCCGCGCTGGATGTGCTGCATCATCCAATGAAGGCCTTTTCGTTATTGAGTCGATAGTACGCGCTTCCCAGAACGGCGACGACAGACGTGCGTTCCTTCAAAGGAATCATTTTCATGGCAGTAGACATCAGATGGGAAAGTCGATCTCCAAGTGTAAGAAGGGCGCGTTGTAATGTGACTTCTCTTTCAAAGCATGGCTGCCTTGGTTGGGGTGCCCGCCAATCCATATCAGGGTTCTCAAGGTCATCCTTCGGATCCTTGCAAAAGACGAGAGGGCGGGTAAAGGGGGGCGATGGAATCCCGATAAAGTACAGCCAGCTCTATCTCGACCGTTTTTACCCAATGCCTTCTTTCCAGAAGCCTTGATAGAGGCTTTAAAGATGTGGATAGACGATTAATTCCAATTGTAATGGGAATCTTTGATGCCCTGTACATTTGTAGTGCTGCCATTCGAACGATCGTCTCGGGCGTGGTTATGCTTGGTTCCTCTTGTAACATGCTTCCCCTTCCCAATTCGAGTTTGAGTATCCGGATCCCATGATGTGCAGTGACTGCGACACTTGCAGATGACAACTCGCTGTGAGCGAGCCATATTGGTTGTGTGCAATTGGCACGCGAGGCCACTTTGGTTTGTAATTATAGTTTATGACTTAAGTTGACTTTGATCATCGTACAGTAACTTGGCATGAACACGTGTGCATAATGCAACCCATAGCTAGGTACACATAACGAATATCGCCAGGCATCTTTCCCTACTCATTCCTGTAAATTTCGTTTCTTCTGGGCTTCGTCTTTGGCCTGTTGTTGTAAATGAGCCTTCCGGATGGACTTGCCAACTAGGGGCTTTGCTCCCATGGCGGTTATAGCCTCCTTCAACATATCCACAGTGAACAAATTGTCAATGTCGTGGTCAGACGGCGGGTGGCGCGGCTAGTTCCGATGCTGGTACAGCTGGTACGGCTAGTTCCAGCGGTTAATGCGGCTGGTGCGGCTGGTGGCACAGCTAGCTGAGGTCGGGAGCGAGTTGCAATGGTAGAGAGGATCTAGTAGTCATGCCTGCCCGAGGTCGTTTCAACCTCGAACCCCCTTCAGACAATCTGCAGAGTCGACAAGTTACAACTTCGCAAAGTAACCGCAACGGCGTACCTTCCATCTCCCTCGCCAGGCGCATGATCCTCGAAGATGTCGGGGTCCACCTGTAGCTGTGAGGTAATGCCCCAGACGAGTCCATAGTCTCCCAGGGTAATTCCTTCGCCTGGTATAGTTAGACGGGATGTGAAAGTAGCAAACTTGATCTCACAGCTTGCCCGGCGTTCACAGCATCATTCCACCACACGTTCTGAGTGAAGTTCGGCATCAAGGCGGCCGTTATCATCCGTTAACTCTTTGATTTCGCTATGTTGAGTAGCAAGAACTGATTGTTGTTTACGAATCTGGGGATAATGAATGGTCATTCGCGATCGTGTGCAGATCTCGGGATGAAGGACAAACCTTGATCTTCGATTCCTCCAAGGCCTTTTCCAATGATTTTACCTGCCACTGTGTTGTCCACAATGTGCCAATCATAGTTAATTTGTGGATGAACTTGGCTCTGAGCGAGTTGGACTTCGTCTTCTGCTCTTGACAATTTCATGTTCAAGTTTGTCAGCTAGGGAAATGCTAAGCGGCAGGTCGGAGAATTTGACTTGAAAGTACAAACCCCTTCTTTGCCTTGTCTCGTGCATCCCGCACTTTCAGGATCTAAATAACAATTAGGAGAGTCTGGAATAATATGAATTAAGGATTCACACCTCCTCGTCGTATCCCTTAAGTTCTTTCTCTGGGCATGCGCGACGTCGTTCAGATGGGCAATCTCCTTGGCATTATCCTTGCACTTCTCATGATTAAACGGATTATAATAAACCGTTGCTCCGCTGTGCGGTGTGAAGACGCACCTTCTTCTCCAAATCTGCAAACAGTACCCTGCAGCGTTCTCAACTGTAGTAGATATGTAGTAGGCAAGGCCCACATGCGAAGTTCATTTAAACCTACCTCTCTAACCAACTCTTTCTCCCTCTCCATGTGTCTCGCGGCAGCCTCCCTCGGTACGTTCTCTGTCTGCCACGTGCGTGAGTATTTAAACACACAAGCCAACGAAAATGAATGCTAACTTCAGCAGAAACCACTCGCTGAGCGGTAGTCAAGTCTTGAATAGTAGCTTCCTTGTCGAGGTTGGGTGCGCCGTAGAATGTCGTTCTGGTCCCCTCGCGATTAATAAGACTGTCGAAAGACAAAGCCCCTGCTTACCTCTTCCTCTGATTCAATCAAGGTACGGTTGCACTCCATCTAGTTGTGCCTGCGTGCGGTTTAAACTATTCGACATCGTTCAAAACCTGCGCGGTTTCGTTGGTATATGAATATGCCATCACCTCCTCTTCCTTGTCCGCCAAGTGGCTATTCAGTTGATCTATCTAGATAATTTTGAGGGTTGTACACGATATCAAATAGACATTTGGACACCGTAATCACCTTGTTGACGTCGGATACTCGAATGGCGAGCGTCGAAACGCTTAGGGCAGCTGCAGCAAAGTCTGCGATCAAAGGGGCATTGTTAACGGGATGCCTTTATGATGAGCGTGAGGTAAAGTTATAGGCTGGATCACATGACTAGGTAATACAAAGTAGTTGTCGTTGTCGTATATAAACACAATCTGTACCGTTTCTAATCACCCGTCTCACTCCTCAAAGCATTTCTGCGAATCTTAGCCTTCTGCGATCCCGACTGAATCCATGATGGTTTACCAGCATTTTTGGTAAGGAAATAATCGCACATCCCGATTTGATCAGGGTGGGCGATATGGGCTTCGTCCAGACCTTCATTCCACGCTTTGGTTATGTTCTTCCAGCCATCCTTGAAGTACCAGACCCTGTGGGGATCGGCGCCCTTGATGGCTTGCGCTGACCGCACACTGTAGAGGATGAGTAGGTCACCGTTCATTGATGTCCACACCGCAGGCACCAAGACATTCGGGTTAGGTAGAGCCTTGACTTGTGAAGTTCGTGGCAGTAAACTGTGATGAAGCGGATTCTATGCTTTCTGGTGGGTGTCGTGTGGTCAGATGTTACCGCTTTCCAGTCAACACCCCGATGTCTGCTCTGAATCTCGGCATTGATGGTTGAGAGTAGTGATGTCGAGAGAGGCTCGGACGACGAAGGGCCAGCTGGTTTTCTTTATGTATATAATGAGTACGAGCTTGATTATAGAATAGCTGATAATACTATACTTTGATGGTTTGTTCGCGAGTGGTGCAGACAGTCCCTCTATCTTCACACGGACGGAGACCGGTGGGCGGACCCCAGAGCTATGATGTCCAGAAGACGGCTTGAGCGGACTTCGGAGTCATGAGGTTAACAATGAATATAGAGCATAGGGAAAAGGATACTTTTGAGTCGACTGCTCGTTCATAGCCGAGGGTTCACCTTCGTCCTCGTCCTCGTCCTCTTCCTCGTCTTCTTCCTCGTCTTCTTCCTCGTCCTCGCTTACGTCCTCAACGGTCACCTTCCTTCCCATTGACCCTGACGAGTTTTGGGAGATCGACGAAGGTACGAACACGGATGGCGCTACAGGACTAATCGGAGGGTCAATGCAAGCCAAAAACTGAGAAAGCGGGTGCATTCTTACTCGGTGCCGTCCTTTAATTCGGCAAGCATGATAGCCACAAGATGAAGGGGCTTTGTCCTTTTCGCTCAGACTTCGACATCTTCTTCTCGAGAGTGCTGGTGGCGAAGACCGTGAAGTCTTTTTCATGCATGAGCTCATACACCTGGGCCAGGACATCCGCGATAACCCTCTAGCCCATGTGTCTCCTCCCTCGGACAATAGGTAAGGAGAACCTGGTGAATGGTGTCGCGAGTCGCCTCACAGACCAAGCTGCTGTCCTTGTCCTTGTCCTTGTCCTTTGGCGTATTTGAGCTGGGGGTTGCCGTATCTTTCGACTGCGATTTGCAAAAGCTGGTAGACAATATCTAAGAGAAGAATGTTAGACCCAATTATATCAAATGAAATGGCCGGTAGACTGACATTTGGTCTTACAGGAGTTGGACTTTGGAGTCGGAATTTGAAGCGGCTCGTGTTGGCGTTGTCGGATGTCGACATCGTATTGCACGCAGCAGAATTGGGTGGGGGTGGGGGTGGTGAATGTAATATTCCGGCTCTCGACCGGATATCCACTATGCATACGTTGTCATCTATTGGAATACGCATCGTTATCGATAATTATGTGCATGTACACGTCCCTGTCTCAACGTGTCGACTGCGTCTCGATGGAATCTTGCAATCTCACCCCTCATCACTAGATCTTCAACATGTACACGAGGTTCTCCCTGATTTTTCTCACTGATCACCGCTGTGAATGCTGCAGCAGTCCGGTGGCGTACCATCAACGGGACTAATATATTGTTTTCTGAATTATTATATGTATATGTATAAGTACTAAAGAATGTCGATAAGTAATCTAATCCGATCATATCTTTGTACCGTAAGAGTCACGTGAACTCAGGCCAAAGTCATGTGCGAATATGGATCCCCCTGTTCTCACATCGTTAACTATGTTGGGACATTTTGGTGGTCCTTGTGCCCCCTGTCCCCTGTCCCCTTTCTCTATTCTTTCTTCACCTCACCTATACTATTACGCGCCGCACTTATATCCCCTTATCCCTCTTCTTACGACTACGCTCGACAGGTATCAAGCCCAGTCTTGTTTTCACCCCCACCCTTCCGCTTTGCCTTCTCATTCATTTCATCTCTTCACATTCCATTTCATTCTCTTCCACTTAACTTCGACCGACTCTACGTTGCATTACCCATAGTCTACGTCTCCTGTACTCCATACGTCCATATACGCTAGCTTGAGCTAGGCGCGTCTCTTAGTCCCTCTCGGGATCTAGGTGCCTCACGACGCTTCAGGATCTTGTCTTTCGGCGTCTCCTTCGTGTTCTGGGGCAGCTCGAGTGAGAGATCTAGCACTTGGCGGCCACGAATATCACTTATTTGCATTTGTCCCGACGAGGTGTATAGATTGCTATGGTTCCACGGGAGGCGGTTAGTTTTAGCTTCGAAGTGCTAGATAACTTCAATCTATATTCGTACGACGTAGGACTGATGATGATGCTGCTCATAGCTATCATTCAACGTGGCTGCTCCAAAGAGTGAGAAATTGGCAAGCTTGTTTGTGTGGGCCATGGGCCCCTTTACGCTCGTAATCAATGCCAATATATATCATACGCATTTATTCAGTAGATTCAACAGGAGAGAAGTCCCCATGTTCTTGGGAAGCACAAACGTCGGACTGTCTAACCATCCATACCTGGTCGTAGGCATTAAGCGGCAAACCCGCCACAAAATCTTTCGAGGTGCTTGGCTCGGCGTTGTCCCGAACGCGTACACGTGGGTAGCAACCTCGTTTGTCCTGTGACGCTTGTCGCCGCCTCAGGTAGAGAGAATCGAAGGCTTGCAGCCAACGTCCAACAACCTGAGCCCTCCAAACAGGCCTTCGCACCCGAAATGTCGGCCCGGCTGAATGCATTTCTGAGCCCATGCACTCCTCTCCGTCGGATTCATCGCTAGACAATCCCATCAACGCCTAGACGATTCAGCAAGGCTATGTGCTTGTGGAGGCGATGATCATGCAACGCAGTCTCGTGACGCTGGGTGAAGAGCTGGCAAGAATGAGAAAAATGTCAATGAAATCAATGTCAATTAAGCATTACCGTCCTCTTTCTCATCTTCCTGCGCTTCTGAATAAAGCTGTTCTGTTGTTCCCTCTTCGATTTCTTGGAAAGCTTATACTCCTGTTTGAGGGTTTTCAACCGCGTGAAGAATGCAGTCCGCACCATCTGCCGGTCCAGTTCCACGCCGGTGAACGCCTCGAACGCGTGGACGAATACATTGGCCGCAGATGTGTTCCAAAGGCTCCTCGGCGGGCCAATCAAGTCAATTCTGAAATCATCCACAGTGCAGCAATCACCGCCATCGCCGTCATTGCCGCCGCATAATTTGGCAAACCTCTCGGTGTCGTCGGCGCCAACGGACGTTAGAGCCTCCCCCCCGCCTGCCTCTCCCATCCGAAGGAGAATAGCTAAATAACCTCGAACACTCTTCTAATGAATAACGTCAACTTTCTTGATTCGTTGTGACGAACTGACATGGCGTACCGCGAGAACAAGGGTTTCCACCGCTCTACGCTTTGGCAGACCAGGCTTCTTCGTATCTGGGGAAGCGAGCTTGGACGGCGTAGTACTTTGTCTAGCGTTGGCTATCATCGTCGAGATGGTTTCACGCAAAGATTGCACTTCCTCCAGTACCTCTTGGTTCCCTTCCACGACTATGTCCACTTTGTCAGATAAGGCGCCGTACTTATTTGACAATTCTTCGATCTCTTCATTAAGCTTGGTATCCCGTTCGGACCGAAAATTGTCCTCCTATGGAATCAATGTCAGCGTTTAGAAGTCATGTGATCATTTATTGACCTTCTTCACTTCGTCTAGGAATGAGTGGTAATCCGATGGGTCGGCACTAATGGAAACACTCCATCCTAAAGGTGTACCCGAAGAGGGTCCTTGGGTTGGCCGGCTCCTGTCACTTGAGGAATGCCTCGGGAAGGGCTTCGGGTTCGATAAAGCCTCAGAGGTGGGCTTGTTCAACGGTAGGCAATGCCTCTAGACGCTATTCCCATGTTTTGTAACTCTAGCATAAACAAAGCGATGTTAAGGCTTACCTCAGGTCTCTGACGAACTTGGCTTGTCCCGTCTTCGAGGACCCACTCCATTGATGCCGTTCCCATGCCATACCCTTCGGATATGAGAGGATCAGCCCAAAAGCCTTGGGCTTGTTCCGTTTGGACATGGGTATCCTCGTCGGCTCGACTGACTTGAGGCCTAAAGACAGCCTGGTCGAATGTCTCGCCCCCGCGCGATGGGAGAGTCTTTAAGTTGCGGTACCCTGACGCACTCACTAATTCTAGGAATTAGTATCATAGGAATGGGGCATAGAAGAGGATATATACACACTTTGAGGGCGCCGCTCAGCGCCGTCTCCCTGTGTTGGTTGTTCCATTGATGCCGTTCCCATGCCATAGTCTTCGGATAGAAGAGAGTCGACCAAAACACCTCGAGCTCGCATTTGTTCGGTCTGCGCATGGATGTCCTCGTCGGTTCCTCGGTTGACTTGAACCCTAAATACAGCCTGGACAGATGTACCGCCCCTGTGCGATGGGGGGGTGTCCAGCTTGCTGTATACAGAAGTACTGTCTAATTCTGGGCATCAGTACGGCAGGGAGGAGGAAATAATATAGGAGAGGAAATACCCACTTCGAGGCCGTTGCTCAGCACCGTCTCCCCGTTTTGTCCTAACCAGAGACCTTGTGGGATGAACGTGAAGGGTGGCGGAGTGACCGTTCGCTACTACTCCGGCGGCTGCTAGCATGCGACGTTGGTGGTGGTTCGACCTCGGGCGAAGTCTGGGCCGAAACTACTGTTGTCTCTTGACTTTGAAGACCAGGAACGCGGTTAACGATGGCGAAGCGTGCACCTTTGGAATATGAGAATACTGATGGTTGAAATTGGAACAAAGGAACAGACTTTGACTAGATAGCGGTCCGCCGGGCCTTGCAAGCGCAAAAGACGTGGATCGAGCTGCACCGGGGCTACAATGGACATCAATAGAGATCGTGTTCGTCGTATAGGTGAGCTGAGGTAGATATGTGCCTGAACTTACTTCGTCTCTTCTGCCGTGCCCTTGGCTCGAATCGGGCTCGAATCATTGCGCAACGGCACAGATAATGCCACGGGCAACTTGCAATATAACGGCACTGATAATGCTATGAACGACTTGCGATATAATTTAACCCTTATTTCCCGGTTGCCTCGCGAGGTTATCAGGAATATTGTCTCCTCGGTCCCTGTACAGAGGCCGCAGGGATGGTTGTGTACACATGTTGATGGTCATGCCTGATCAGGAGATCTGGCACTTGCAGCGATCTATGCCTGCGATATTTGACGTCGTATTTACGTCTTCGAATGAGCCTAAGGGCTCACTGTTTGACACAACTATTGTGACCGTCATGATCAAGTGTAACACGTGGGTCATGCACCAAGATCTATAGCTATCTAAATACCGTACATGTACGGCAATGTGGCCGTACGTATCTTGTGTGAACTTGTAAACCTTATAATATATTATCGATACTTACGCATCAGAGCAGCCCCACCTTTCGTATTGGAGTATGGCAGTCCCTTCGTATAATCATGATCTCGACATCGATTTCTACCTGCTTCTGTCCATGGATGATGGATCCAAGCCCGTGACATGTATACAAATATCCCCCGAGCCTCATGCGTTCGTTGCAGTTGGCGAAGTGGGAGGGTGCACCAAGGTGATTGTAGCTTCTTTGATTGACTGAGACATGTCCTAATCTCGTGCTTTCCACAGATCTACAAATGCGAAAGCCCATTCAACGTGATCGCGAGTTTAAGCCCAACACCTTCCTCAGATCTACCATGCGAACCCAAATCTCTCGCCTGGAGTCCAAGCGACCCTACCGAGCTACATGTTGGTTTTTCAAACGGAGACATAAGCACACATCGATTCTACAGAACTAAGGATCATGGTGAAGCAAGTAAATCCCTTGTTTTCTCTCGAGATTAAGGCTAATTTACTACAGTTTCAATGTACGAGTACGGTTATCCAAAGAGATACAACCGACGAAAAGCAGAAGGTCCCGTGAATCATCTGGCATTATCTCGGAATGGGTCCATCATGGGCGCCGTCATCCACCAACGTCCGATCGTGTTTCATAGAGATTCAAATGGTAAAGGGAGGTTCAGCTCTTTGCGAAAGCGAACTGAAGAGACAATTACAGGGGCTGTGGTGAAGACGACATCTATAGACTGTGGCTCCTGCACACCCTGGCGGCTGGCGTTCTATCGACGCGGGAATTCTGACCGCATGATAATTGCGATGCACCATTCGAGCGACTATAAGGCCGGAGTGATGTAAGTGTTTACGCCGTGCCATCTCCAATCCAACAATGATCTCTCATCAAGAGCCATACGCGTGCCCGCTCCGCAAGATGACAGCAACGTTAAGCATAATATGCTATGGAAAATAGAGACGCGGCAAGACTTCATGTAAGCTGTCCTTTGAAAACAACTGACTCGTCATTATCATTTACAACTCTTGCTTCATACAGTCTGAGCTTCGCCATTTCTCCTGATCAATCTCGTTTCGCCATCATCTACGCGCACGGAGGCCTTGAAGTTTATTCTATCTCGTCGACCTTCATCGCCGCCTGTATAGCATGGGACCCTCCGTCTGATGACGACAACTTCCCCGTGGATGTCTGCTTCATCCATAGCAACTCACTGGTCATTGGTCATTCTGGGCGCCGAAGGCTTGTCCTCGCCAACATCGACGGCATGGCCATAATGACTACAATGGTTGATCTTCGATCCGCCGGACGTCAACGAGGTGGGATTGTTTTCACGTCAATATGCCACATTGTAACTGACAGTTGTTCGACTCCAGCATTATCGCGTTTAGTAAGTCAATTAGTTCAGTATGAATATAAATTACGAGGAATTTCTAATCTGATGGTGTAGGATGCGGTGACCTCCCCTCAGGGTGAGATTTTAGTCGTCATGGGTGACGGTCACCCTCGTGCTTCTAAGGGAGACATAATCTTCCTCACTACAAAGAAGAGGCTGGTCCAAGGTATGACTGTCACCTGCTATCATTTGGATAATCACGAAGGCTCACTGGAAAGTAAAAGCCGCCCCCCGCCCTGGCTTCCGCTCCTGCTCCAGGGATTATAATTACCCCCACACCAACACCCGAGCACACTTCTGCTCCCACCCCTGCACCAGCACCCGTTCCTGACCCGCCCCCGTTCCTGCTCCCGCCCCTGCTCCTGCTCCCGCCCCTGCTCCTGCTCCCGCCCCTGCTCCCACCCCTGCACCAGTTCCTTCTCCCGCCCCCGCTCCTGCTCCTGCTCCTGCCCCTGCTCCCGCCCCCGCCCCTGCACCAGCACCAGTTCCTTCTCCCGCCCCCGCCCCTGCACCAGCACCAGTTCCTGCTCCCGCCCCCGCCCCTGCACCAGCACCAGTTCCTGCTCCCGCCCCCGCCCCTGCACCAGTTCCTGACCCCGCCCCCGTTCCTGACCCCGCCCCCGCTCCTGCTCCCGCCCCCGCCCCTGCACCAGCACCAGTTCCTTCTCCCGCCCCCGCCCCTGCACCAGCACCAGTTTCCTTCTCCGCCCCCGCCCCTGCACCAGCACCAGTTCCTGCTCCCGCCCCCGCCCCTGCACCAGTTCCTGACCCCGCCCCCACTCCTGCTCCCGACCCCGCCCTCGCTTCTGCTCCCACCCCTGCACCAGCACCAGTTCCTGACCCCGCCCCCACTCCTGCTCCCGCAGCCCCTCTGCCGCGGGCCGTGACCCCACCAGTTGTTGGCCAGAAAGATGCTTTCATCGGCGTCGGCGAGGACTCACGTCTTGTGGTGTCAAACACACCAACTGCGAGCTCCCTCACATATGCGCCGCCTTTGGTGCCACCGATGATTCTGGATCCCAATGGTGTTCCCATCGATAGCATTCGCGGCGAGGGTTCACTGGTCAGGTCGCCAACTAGAGTCGCCGCTTCTCTTACACCTCCAGCCGGAGTCACGTTCTCGGGTATTGATGGTCTTTCTGGCGAAGGCGCAAGGACCACTGCCTTTGACGACGACGACGACAGGGCCTTGCTGGTTGCACCGACGAATGTGCCAACTCTTCCTTCTGATAGTCGGTCTATAGAGGAGGCACCATCAGAAGCAGACACCTCTGATTCTTCTTCGTCATCTCTGACGGACGTGCCAAAAGCAGCACCAATCATTT
This sequence comes from Pleurotus eryngii var. eryngii, assembly GCA_029467805.1. NCBI lineage: Eukaryota > Fungi > Basidiomycota > Agaricomycetes > Agaricales > Pleurotaceae > Pleurotus > Pleurotus eryngii. The sequence continues at coordinate 3,354,741 of SZVJ01000003.1, forward strand.
CGCTGAAGACGATCGTTACATTGGGAGTTTTGGTTGCTGTATACTCAGCCATCCATTTCACTCAAGAGACAACCACAGTGAATCATGTTTATTCCGTGGAAGCTCCCCGCGGCCCTAAGCCTGCCGCATATCCCATCATAACCGAAACAGTGACCGAGACGGCCACAATCGTATCTCTCCCCGCCGCCTCTACGTTCTTTGTGACCAAGACGACAACTGTCACCTCAACATTCATGGGCGCAAGCACGTCAACCCTTACTGCCACCGTGTTCACAACCGAGACGGCGACACTGACAGTGAGGGCAGAGACCCACGACACAACTACCTTGTATTCTACGGCATCCCGCGTTGGCACCATTCTGTACACGATCATATTCGTGTTAATATGCGTAGTCCTACCTTTGGGAGGACTGGCACTAGGTCGCCCAGCTGCTAAGAAGCGATTTATGGAGTTGCCGGGCGAGTTTGGGGGTCTTTAGGCGAATCTAATCCGAATATCCAGGCTTTCCTTATAATTTTGCGCAATTTTTTTGCAGCATCACTGGAACAAGTTCATCAGGCCAGACGATGGCGATGGCGATGGCGATGGCGATGGCGATGGCGACACAGACCTTGGTGAAGCCGTGGGGCCACTTTTCATGCCAGGGAATACACAACTCGATTGAGCTCCACCACGAAGTGGATATGTATATAAGATCATGATTATATTTGCTATTCATCATCGTCCATGCGGGGGATATGTGACGTATTACCCAATGCAGGCAATGGAACTTTTCCGTAGCGCAATATATAACTATCTACATTGACAGATGAGTAACAACTACATGTACATATACTATACCAGTATCGCAACCACAGTGATAGTGTTCCATTGCGCCGAATACTTGTACATGAGAATTCGGATGATGCCTACAATAATGGGAGGGTACACATGTACATGTAAATGTATGCATATATGAGGAGCATTGCCGAGGAACGCAAGCTCAATAAAGGGGGACTATATTCCCATGTAATACGACAAAGAATATACCAGATACTTACAATTATACCTGTATTTTTTTGATAGTCGTGTGTAGGCCATGGCCATGGCTTTAACTAGAGGGAGGCATGCCCTGTAAATAACTCAACTGGCCTTTCCAGGAACTTATTGTGTTTTCGGCATAGAGAAGAAGCATGGCTATTCGAATGAAGAGGTAAATGTACACGCGGCAGAATCCTGTGGGTCCACCATAGCTACCCGGCGCTAATAGTTGTGGGTCCAAGATTTGATCAGATACAATATATAATTGAGGAAGCTGTGGGTCCGCTGCAAGGGATGCTATCTAGATCCAACGTCTGTAAAAACGATCGAAATACAAGGTATATATAGCCATGTCTCCGATCTAATGTATGCAAGCAAAGTCAGTTTTCCAATGCTAGAAACAGAAGATAGTACGCACGCATCATAACATGGGGATTGAAGTCATGAGCTCATAGGCGAGCAAACATCTCAGAGAAACAGAAGCACTCCCCACGATTTACCATGACCTGGGCGAACTCCTCAGCCGAATGCGACGTAGCGCGGACACGGAGCATTTCAACCACAGTGCGCTCCGTGTATCCGCTTCGACGGAAGAATAGGGTGGCGAGATCGTTTGTACGTACATTCCTGTAGACAGAGGGATCGACGGGGTTGTAAACAAATCGTAACTGGCTGTCGAGATCGCGCACAATATAATGGGGTGCAGGGGTTGACGATAGAATCGGGGCCATAAGCGTCGTGTCATCCCTCAACGATTGGGAGGAGGACGGTTCCGATAGGGCGATAGAGGGCTTCGTTGAGCTGCGGCAAGCTCTCTCATCTATAAGCGGATAAAGGTCTAGGACAATGCGAGTAACATTATGTACCCACCATTTCCCCTCCTGAGAAGGGGACTCTTGTTTGTTGGGAGGCCCCTAGCTGCAGGTTTCTTTGAACTTGGAGAATCTGAACAAGACAGAAAAGTACCGGCAGGGATGTCTGAGATGCGACGCGCATATTTGACTCCGGTAGCAGGCGTCTGACCGACGGGCTTCTGGAATACGTTTTCCGTGGACCAGTTGGATTCTTCACTGACGGGTGCCAACACAGAATGCAATCGAAGAGGTAACTGCAGCTGCGACTTCTGGAACTGCTTTGAACCAATGGCTGGGAGCACTAAACAACATGGTTAGTAACCAGACGAGAAGATGGGAGAAGGGCTCACGAATATCTTCCTCTTTCCTGGCCTTGTGTCTAGTATCACGGATTGCACTGCGGAATACATCAGCGGCATCTTCTGAGAGGATGGGATGACTTCGATCTTGTTGATCCTTTGGATTGCCACCATCGTTGGAAAGAATCAGAAACAACGATGGCGTCAGCCAGAGTCCAGGTAAGACGGAATACGACACGATGCGCCCTGTCTCGGGGGGACTCCTTCACGGAGGAAGGGAGATCTCTAGAGACATGTTGAATGAAAACGGATTCGGAGAGTACGCTAGCCACTCACCGATAATTAGCGAGGATCACATTCCTGAGCTCGCCGTTACTTTCCGACTTCAACATCGTGAGCGATGATGTGGGAAGGCTGAGGGAGATCGGCCTTGATGATGGTGGAATGCGATATCATAATTAAAAGATAATTGCAAGAGGCACTAAATGAATCTCAGCGGCACTCAAACTTCCGACGCTCAATCGTTGAAGTGAAAATGGTTGGTGTTGTTACACATTTGTGATAGTTGGAGTTGAAGCCTCATCTCGATCTGGGAATTGAGAACGCACCTACAGCTTAATTGGAAAAATCACGGTATTGCACACAGCAATACATCTTAACGTTGCACACCCGACGGACCAGCGCGAACGGAATATATCTAAACTGAAGGTCTGGTCATCCGGAACTTGTCGTATATAGATTCCTGTATACGTATAGTACATGCGATAGCGCCAGGACTAGGGGTATCTGTCCTAGAAGCAACTTGTCCTTTAAGCGCTTGAGCCCTCACACACGTAGGAATGACCAGTCGCGTAGACACAAATCATGTCTACCCTATTCAAATACATAGCTACGGATAGGATCGCGCGAAGTTTGTCCGACGGAACGAGGGACGCGCACTGGGATATCATATGAGGGAAAGAGAAAGGGCGCCAATGCTTGATTCTTGGTGATAGGTAGACATGGATACGATGAGTCGAAGCTGTGATGGAGGCAGCGTTATAAAGCGGGATGTTGGGTGGGAGGGGAATAAATGGGAACGAAAAGGAGACGGGGAGGAGTTGAAAGGGACGAAGGGAAGGAGCAACGAAGGAAGGGTAGGTAGAAACGGAACGAGGGGAACGGAATGGATGGACGAACCACGCGGCAGGCCTGTGACCTGCATTCGTGTCCTAACTCACAACATCGTCGGGTAGAGTTAGATTAGTAGAACGGAAGGGCAAGCCTACCATTAAATGCATTTCGTTTGTCCATGCGTTGTCGAACAAACGGAGAGAAAGTTACATATTATTAGGACGGAAGTCATCACGCCTTCCCCATTCTCTCCACCACCAAGCAAATAGTGAGCTCTTTCTCTCCTTATGACTCTTTTCTAAATGAGGACTGCTTCGCAGACTCTCTCACAAATGCGTGTCTTCTATGCCCCCCACATCGAACAAAGCGTGGTGCGTGCCGCATACGACAACACCAAGACCTGGGCTCGAGATGATCAAGACGTTATTGAATTGTCAAATGCGTGATCGAGTGGACGGTCCGTTTTCTGGACTTTGTAGAGGTCCAAGCATGGTCTGAGGTGGATATATAAGATGAATTGAGGCTTTGTACTCTAGAACATCTGCTACATCTACATTTAGTATATATTTATCGTGTCTACAATTAAGTTGTACGTGGCGGTAGGAAAGAAAGAAGGAAAAAAAGCATGGTATAGACGCCGCGAGTGACTTGGGGGGTGGGAGGGTGCGGATAATGCCAATGATTCAAGTCACATGAGGTACAGATAACAAATTTCCCGATATAGATCCCACGGATATTCTAAATACCATCGCCAAGTGTAATCCGAAGATAAGATAAAAGAAAATAAGAATTCCATCGGGATACCCTCGCTGAGGATGATAAGATGGCAATATGATTATCTCCTGCCAATCATCTTGCGCAAAAATCAGAAGATATCCTAATTTTCGTCATCGAGGGTAATCAGAAAATAGCTGGAAGATATCCACATTATCTTCCTCAATAACTTCTAGTTGCCATCTCAGATGGTTTTCTGATTGTCTCCCCTGATGTAAGTGTGAATATATTTTATATGTTAATTACATTTACTTCTCATTTCCGCTGTAGATGTAAATAGGAATTTATTTGAACTAATAACTAAGCTATCATCTAAATTTCCTCTGTGAGGTTATCGGCTTATCCCCGCAGTGATAGTCTTAGGGGCCATCAGAAGAATGACAAAACGGACCCCTGCCGCTTCTTGGGCACTTTTACGGGGCTTCGAGCTCCACCGAAAGCGACGTGTATTCTTACTGATGAGGGGCGAGCCCAACATCTCGCCTGTATATATTACTGGGTGAAATGCTTATTGAGTTCAAGGTATGGGGTATTTCCAAGGTATGGCTTAAAAATGATTCAGAATTGATATTCATTGTGATCAGTCATAAAAGGTATGAGGTATCAAGGTATTGGGTATTGGGTATTGGGTATAAGGTATTGGGTATTGGGTATGAGGTATTGGGTATGGGGTATTGGGTATGGGAGCAGCCTTGTGTCCACTTGGGCCACTTTCTCCTTGCTCAGCAGCTGGATTACTAGCTGCAAAACCACTATACAGCTTGCAGTGGTGTAGGAAAAGCGCCCAAGTGGACACAGCAGCTCCCCAGACCTTCCATTATATATCCTCTAGGACTGGTGAGTTGTTTTGTCCACTTGGGCCATCATTTGCCTGAGCTGTAGAATTATCTTTGTGTTTCATTTAAGGTGCCCCTGTTCCCCCTTTCCCCTGACCTGCCTATTCAGGCAGCTGAGTTTTTGCATGTTCTCACAGTTACAACCCATCACAACTGCGACCTCATTACAAAATTGGTTTCCCACAGTCAGTAGCTCACATTAGGGACTTCAAATTCCGCTCTAATAACACTGTTTGTGATGAAACATGGTCAGAACCTGCTCCAATTGCTTAGGTGTCTTAGGTAAAGTTGTTCAGAATAATAAAAGACATAAGATGCAAAAACTCCGCAGTAGTTAGGTGCCTTTTAATGAGCTGCGAAATCAAGAAGCTGTTGCAACTTAGGGCCAACAATGTACCTGAGCCCTCGACCAGTGCCACAGCATCAAGCTCAACTCCCCATGTGTCATCTTCTTCTGCTCCTGCACCCTCTCCTGATGCTTCCACTGAAGCTTTGCCAACACCTCCTGCTGAGCTTCGCCAGAGTGGTAGACGGCTTCCCTCCAGCAATGGGGTGTCCCTTGCAAAGCGCACGGCACGCAAGCCATGTCATCATCCTAGCCCTCGTACTGGCAACGATATGCCAGCTCAAGGGCCCACAATGTCTTTATGCCAGCAATGCTCATGCCATGTCGTCGTATCTGACAGTGAAGATGAAGATGAATCATTCCCCAGATTCCAGGTTTCTCACCCTTCGCCGTTTGAGGCCCGTTCTCCATTGGTCGCATTGTCTCTGGGGGCTCTTCCTCCGCCTGCCACCTTGTCGTCGTCTTCTTCTCAAACTACTCTGGCCACCTCATCTTCATCTTTTTCTTCGCAAACTGCTCTTGCCTCCACATCCAGTTCTCTACCTTCCACCAAAACAAAGCCTGGAAAGTGCTCTTTGCAACAAGGAGACACCAACCTCCTGGCTGCAAAGAAGGCTCAAACTCGGAGACCGCCGGGCAAGGAGAACGCCGATGTTCACGGCCTGGCCCAGATAGAGGTCTACATTGATGTTGAACTGCGGGACCTCAAGCACGGAAGCAAGCCAAAGGCTCCAGCGCTTCAACCTGCCAACACTGGCACTAGAGACCCAGACCCTTCCCTCCATTGGCTGGCCATCTTCTGAACCCTACCAATTCAGCATGGCCTTGCTGCTCAATGATCCCAACACAACCTTGGTACAGGACTGATTCTACATCACCCTTTCCTGTCTCACCTCCACCCTCCACCCCCATGTCTCTCATGTTCATCTCATATTCCCTGTGTTACGCCTCCACCTATCCTATTCCGCCTTACATTTTACCTTATCCTGTCATATACTGTATTACCTACCATCCTGGTCTGACACATTCTCATCCACTTTTCCCTTGCTGTCTCTCTCTGTCTAGTAGTGACCAGAAACCCAGTGCTGTCATGAAGGGCAACATCAGATTGAGGATTTTTCAACTGCAGGTGATCAAACTTGAAGTTGCCATCTGTAAGGGGACACTCCTATTTTCTCCTATTCCCCCTGTCCCTCTCCCTTCCTCCTTGTTCCTTTCTCCTTTCCTTCATCCCACGGACTCTTACCTACATTCCCTTCATTCCCTTTCATCCCCTTTCCTTTCCACTTCCTTTCCGCCACTCCTTTCGCATCCGAGTCACGTCCAGTGACTCCGAAGTCTTCCCGCACTTCAGACTCGCTCGGACTCGCTCGGACTCATATATACACTTTGGGGCTTGTCCGGACTACCATTACCTTCTTCCCCCACTTCATCACTCTTCACCCTTCCTTCCCTAGGTCACTGGCATGACTCCTGTACATTCCCCTTCCACTTCATTATCACATGCCCCCTTGTACCTTGTGATATTCATTCAGACTTGTGGCTGGTGTACTGTACAGTTATCCTGCATTCCTCCCACACTACTACAGTATATACTTTGCTTCCTAGCATGGAGAATCCCTATCCTGTTCTCTTTGGATTCTCCCTCTGCTAGGTGAGCAGCTCTCTCATGTATTGTAGTTAGTCTTATTCATTATCTTTGGATTCTCCCTCTGCTAGGCCTGTGCTGTCAGCCATCTTGAGGTTGCCCTTACAGTGGGGGGTGTGCAAGAAAGAGTCATTTAGATGTGTGCTGGAGGTTTTGTATCTGGTACTGTACAGTTGTTCCCACGGCCAGGGAGCATTCGCAGGCTGCCAACTCAGCCAACTTGCAGTCCTCTGAACTTAGCCTGCATTCTCTGTGTCAAAGGCCTCACTGGGGATCGGGTGGTACTTGATGTACCACCCACCCACTTCATTTCCCTGTGCTCGTCCCACTATCTGTGCTCCATTCATGCCCCATCCCACGTTCCATGCACCTCTGTGTCCCAAACTCAGCCTAGGGTGCGGGATTCCTTGTCCATGCTGAGCAAACAGGTAGTACTCGATGTACCACCCACCCACTTCATTACCCTGCGCTCGTCCCGCCATCTGCGCTCGTTTCGCCCCCATCCTGTGTTCCGTCCTCCTCCTCAACCCAAAACTTGGTTTGGGGCACAGGATTCCACGTCAACGTCTAGCAAATGGGTGGTATCACTTCATATCCCAGTGCTTGCCCCACCATCTGTGCTCGATCCACCCTTGTCCCAGTGCTCGCCCTGCTGCCTGCGTAGTGTTGCCACAGCTTCAACTTGGCTCCAAACTTTGCAAGCTATACTGCACCATTAATTTTGTAGATTTTTTCATGATACCTCTTGTCAAACCTAGATATAATATGATAGTTTAATATCCCAAAAGGCCATTTTATAACTCCCATTGGTTCTTGCTGTGTTGTCCTAACTTTGACTTGGCTCCAGGCTTCAAGCCATTGGCTTGACAAATGGCTTGCCTCCAATTCTGAGCTTCCTGAGGATATTTGTTCAAATTTGTTTATGGAATACAAAACTACATTTATTGATATATAATTGGAGCCCAGAAGCTTCCAGTATCTCAAAGTATTGGATGAGATATAAGCAAGACAAAAAAAACAAGGCTTGAAGCTGCAGCAACACTATGCCTGCACTCGTTTCATGCCCCATCCCATGTTCCATCCTCCGCTACACCAAACTCAAGTAGGGGCGCTGGATTACATGTTAATGCCAGAAAGACAGGTTGTACACAAAGCACCACCCACTGACTTCATATCCCAGTGCCTTCCCGTGGCCTGTGTCCCGCCCCCTTGCCCTATACTCAACAGTCATGTCTGCTAGTTTCTTACATAGTTGCCATGTATTTATGTATTTATATATGCACCCCACCTTATATAGAAATTTTGCACAGTACATAAGATTATGAGCTCTGTGTGACAATGAATTGTTTACCATGGAAACATATTGCCCTACCTTACAGACAACTGCACCCACATCCGAAAATTCAACAATGGCCTGGTCCACCCCATATGTGGACAATATTCTGAAGCCAGCAATTGTATGCAAAGCAGGTGGCAAACACCAGCAAGTTGAACCCTTTGAAAGATGCTGCCAGTCTAGCAGGGGTGAGTTTTGACTTCACAATATTGCAAGGAAGAGAAGAGGGCTCATTAACAACTAGCAAGTTGTGTGGTGGTTTAAAAATAACCAGAAGAGATATTGCAAGGATTTGGATGGGGAGGATATGGGGGCTGCAAATGACTGGAAAGGGGGGCAAAGGAAAGAATAAGGCCTTAGAGGAGAATGATGAAGAGCAGGATGACAAGGATGATGAACCTGCCCACAATGTTGATGTTCCATGGCACAAACATATGACTGGACCGCTAATGGCGAAGGCATGTGATGAGGAGGCCTTCAAGAAGAGTTTAGCTCATCACGAAGATAAGGGATTTGGCCAGTGTTTCAACTTGGCCATCAATGAGTATTGGGGGGGTTCACTGAAGAGGAAAAGGATGATTTCAGCAAGAAAGCATGTGAGTGGAATAGGCAAGGCCCACTGAAGAACATGAGACCATTGTAAGAGTGTTTTAGCTCTATCATGAGATTTTCTGACTGTTGTTATACTTAGCCTGGCGAAGCAAAGCATGCAGGAGAGCATGAACAGTGTTGTAGAATACTTTGCTAAATACTACAGAGCATTGGTGATTATGTTCAGCATGGCGCCAGGAGATGATAACTCCCCAATCATTTGTTGGTATGTTGTCTGTGTACGTGAGATTGATAACATTCACTTATATAATGTATATAGGCATGAAACTAAGGATGGAAAATGTTCAAGCAAGTTTATCAAGGCAAATGTCTTCCGGGCATTCCAAGAGGAGTGGTTGGAGTTGGTGTCTGCTGGTCTGTATGGAGGTGGGTGTCTGTTCTGGCACCAAGTTGAATACTAAGATTGCAGTAGATGCAGTGAAGTCTAAGGATACAGACCCAGAGTGGGATTCCTGGGCTATTGTGGAAGAATCAGAAGATGATATTCGCATGCTCCCAAATCTTCCCACAGGCACCAGGAGCGAAGCAATCATTAGGGTGTTCCATGAATATGGGAATTTGGTGGCAGGTAGGCACTTGTCATTGGGATAAATTCCAAATACTGACAAATAGTGGAGATATGGACTCTGATGGCAAAGTGAAGAGATTACCATGGCTTCGTCTCTCACAGGATAACAAGGCATATATTTACCCAAAGTCTTTGATATCTGGGGTACACTTTGGGGAACCAACAAAGATGCCTATTGCTGATGTTCACCAATATTATATGCATTTTCTGCACCATCAGGATAAAGGAACCATGAGTCTACCTCTCCGAGAAGGTTGGGATACTCTGTCCAAGGGAAATGAGGGGGAGAAAGGTGAAGGGAAAAGGTGAAGGAGTTCGGTGGTGGAAGTCAGAACAAGCAAGCATATCAAGACTCCGTCTGATGCAATGATGGATGTGGATGGTGATGTGGATGGTGAAGGAAGCATAATAGACGTTGATGAGAATGGTGGAGGAAAGGATGTTCCAGTGGGCATGCTAGCGCCAAGCCAGGTCTCCAACAAGGACCACATTATCTTTCTGAGATCTCTCTCAACAAACGGTGATTATCAAGCCATGATCAGTTGGCTGAGCCAGTGCAAGGTTAGTAGTTCCTAGATGAATCAGTTGGATGATTGGCTGATTGTATTATAGCAAGGGCAAGTGTCCATGCGGTCTAACTGATGCCCGCCAACATGGGGCAGCTGGTCTTTGAAAACACTGCATCTACCAATGGAGTTTTACATGCAGTCCAACTCTAACAAAGAATGTGAAAGTTCTGCAGCAGCAAAGGCATACCTCCTACAGGATCCACTTCCCCATGTTGGCCTTGGTGATGTAGTTGGGCCATATGAGCGAGTCAAAACCACTGTCCTCATTGTTGGTCTCATGCTGTGTGACATGGCCAAAGTTCGTTTTCTGGAGCCTGGCAGTGATGAGGCCCAAAGTCTTCCCGAATACATGCAAGATTCCTCTTTTGCAATCAAGGAGTGGGAGGAACTGGGTGCAGCGAAATTAGGAACAGCCTGTGTAAATGGTGAGTCATTAATTTCTTAGTTCAACTTGAATTTAATTGGTCTGTACTTAGTGAGGAAGACCAGATAAAGCACGCGCAGGCCAAGAATGCCAGCCCTAAAGCCAAAGACACCAGCCCTAAAGCCAAATCTACTCGTGATGAATCAACCACAAAGCCCGACGTCAAGCTGAAAAGGGATTGGATTGGGAAAGCATCAAGGATTCCTGAAGATCTGTTAACTCTGGCTAGTTCATGTGGTTTACTCCGTGAGGATGCTCACATCTTTCAAAGCTTCAGAGCAGATTGAAGGGCAGTGGTTGATAATTATTGGGCAGTGGAGAAGGCATTATTAGGAAGGGCTGTTGACAGGAATGGAGTGCCTCACCACGTCGAAGGATTACTGGCGGTGGTGGATGTCTGGGTTGATGCTTGGCAAGAAGAAGGTTTGTTTGATGTGGATGGCTTGATAGGTGATGCCAAGTTTGGTGAAGATATGTGGAAATGGTGGAAGAAGCAGAAGGACACAGATAAAGAGGTTCGTGAAGAAAAGGGGCTGGATGGACTCTTGGAGCAACCACATCTCCAGCGTTGTGGTAGGGGGCTGTTGGTGATGTTATGGGTGGTCAATGTGTGGGGGAAGGGTGTGGTGAAGCGTCAAAAGCCTAAAGGAGCAGAGGCCCAACAGTGTGTCATCATCTGCAAGGAGCTCTGCCAGCTTTTTATTGAGCTCTTGAAAGCACCAGCTTTATGAGTGATATTCATGGGCAATCAAGCCAGGGTAGCTGATATATCTCCTAGAGGTGGCTGTACTACCAGAGCCCAGTAATAACACATGGCAGCTTACTGTAAATAACTTGAGCTCAAATATGCTCATTTTCATGGTGTCTCAATTTGCGAAATATATGTGTTTATCTGCACTGAGACTCTCTGAACACAGATATTTCAAGTTTATCTCCATTGAGAGTGTCAAAGCATGGATATTCATGTTTATCCCCACCAAGAGTCTCAGGACATGGATATTCCATGTTTATTCCTGCAGCAGTCTCAGCACAGGGATATTTTGGACTTCTCCAGATTGTTTCTAAAGTGTTTATCCAAGGTGGGAGTTGTAAGGGCAACCTCAAGATGGCCGACAGTGCAGGCCTAGCAGAGGGAGAATCCAAAGAGAACAGGATAGGGATTCTCCATGCTAGGAAGCAAAGTATATACTGTAGTAGCATGGGAGGAATGCAGGATAACTGTACAGTACACCAGCCACAAGTCCGAATGAATATCACAAGGTATGAGGGGGCATGTGATAATGAAGTGGAAGGGGAATGTACAGGAGTCATGCCAGTGACCTAGGGAAGGAAGGGTGAAGAGTAATGAAGTGGGGGAAGAAGGTAATGGTAGCCCGGACAAGCTCCAAAGTGTATATATGAGTCTGAGCGAGTCTGAGCGAGTCCGAAGTGCGGGAAGACTCCAGAGTCACTGGACGTGACTCGGATGTGAAAGGAGTGGCGGAAAGGAAGTGGAAAGGAAAGGGGACGAAAGGGAATGAAGGGAATGTAGGTAAGAGTCTGTGGGATGAAGAAAAGGAGAAAGGAATGAGGAGGAAGGGAGAGGGACAGGGGGAATAGGAGAAAATAGAAGTGTCCCCTTACATCACCCCCCCTTCAAGCTTGCAGTGACCCGATGCGAAGATTCTTGCCTGTCACACTATGAATTCACCAACCCCGAAACTCCAGATTGCTGCGAGAAGATGTTGAAGTACGATTGCGCAGAGCCCGGAGCCTTCCGACTGCACCAGCACTCCCAGGACTGGTCCAGTGCTGTAGGAGTCATCCGGAGTGGTAGAGGAGTCGTCAGAGTCATCGGACTCATCCAGAGTAACCGTACTGTGTCCGGATGACAATCATGGAAGTCCTTGACCTTCTGGGCAGCATGCTGGAGGTTGCTCATGGGCTCCCAGGAGTCGTGCTCGATACCATAGCCTCGCCAGCGCACCAGATACTTCAAGACCCGACCAAACTGTCTGCTATTCGGGACCTCTTCTACCTCATGTTCCTCTTCTCCATCAACGAGCTGTGGAGGTGGCAGAGTGACAGGGCGTCTACCCAGGATGGGGTCCAGAACAAAGGGAGAGAGTTTGACCATAGGGAAGATGGGATGGAGACAGGATAAGCCCGGAGGGAGCTGGAGTCGGTACACTGCCTTGCCAACCTTCTGGACAACCTTGTAAGGACCAAGTCATGTGTGTCCGAGCTTCCAGGAAGATCGAGCAAGGTTGATGTCCGACAAGTCCAGCCAAACCTTGTCACCTGGTTGGTACTCCGGAGCAGGAGTCCGACACTGATCATAGTAACACTTCATGTCGTCCTGAGCCTTGACCAAAGTGGACTGAGCTTCATCAACCACAGACTTCTTCAATCATCCGGGCACTTGAAGAATGGCAGCACTACCTCGAAGGCGTGGAGACTCTGTTTGAGATCTGGACAGACCCTGAGAACCTAGAGTACTTCATCAAGTCCCAGAAGCTCAACCGTCATCAGGCCTGCTGGTCCCTGTACCTCTCCCGCTTTGACTTCACTCTCCAGCATCATCCAGGTCAGACAATGGGTAAACCAGATGCTCTCTTGCGACGCTTGGATCACTCGGATGGTAAGGATGACAACAAGGATGTGGTGATGCTCAAGCCATCCTACTTCACTGTCTGTGCCACAGGTGTCACTCTTGAAGCCGATCCTCCTTCGGAAAGACCAGAACAGGCTCCGAAGTGATCAGCTCTTTGATCCGAAGAAATGCAGATTGAGCAGAGTCGTTCCACTGCCACTCCTTTGCACAAGTGAGGTCGAAGAGAGGCCGAGCGATATGCGAGTAGTCCTTGATGAAGCGGTGGTAGAAGTTGACAAACCCGAGGAAGGATTGGAGTTCAGTCTGAGTCTGAGGGGTCGGCCAGTCCGTGACTCTGGAGACTTTCACGGGGTCCATCTCGATCTTACCCTCAGAGATGATGACTCCGAGATACTCCACCTTGGTCTGCTCGAAATCGCACTTGTCTGCCTTGAGGAAGAGCTTGTTCTGCTGGAGGATCTCTAGGACTCGTTTGAGGACCTGGCAATGCTCTTCGTGCATCTTGGTGTAGATCAGAATGTCATCCAGATAGATAATGACCACACCTTCAGTAATGAGCTCCTGGAAGAGGTCGTTCATCATGGTCTGGAAGGTAGATGGGCTGTTGGTCAGTCTGAAGAACATCACCAAGGGTTTGAAGAGTCCACACGTAGTCTGAAATGCAGCCTTCCACTTGTCACCCCCCTTTATCTGGACATTGTTGAAACCCCATCAGATGTCAAGCTTGGAGAAGTAGTGAGTGTTCCAGAGTTTATCCACCAAGTCTGAGATGAGCGGAAGCAGGTACCGATTCTTGACCATCATGTTGTTGAGCTTCCGGTAGTCCTGGACCAAGCAGAGCGATCTGTCCTTCTTCTTGACAAAGAACACTGGGGCGGCCATGGGTGACTTGCTGGAGCAGATCTGACCAGTCTGGAGATTTTCTTCCAGAAATTCGTCCAGCTGTTTCTGCTCTGCAGTGGACAGTGGGTAGCACTTGGTAGAGGTTGGTTCCGCTCCATCCAGTAGCTCAATGGCATGGTCCCACAGACATGGCATGGGCAGTTCATTAAAGGACTCCTTGGCGAAGACATCCTCGAATTCCTGAAGGAAGTCCAGGACTGCACTGTTCTGAGGATCGTGGGGTTTGTTGCGCTGGAAAGCCAATGCAAGGCATTGCGAGACAGTCTCTGAAGCCCGGATGTGTTCTTCCTGAAGACTCCGAAGGTACTCTGGAGTAGGAGGGGGGATGTCTGCGAAGATACGGTCACCCCTCTCAAGTCTGGAGCTGTCCAGAGTTGTAGCCTCATTGTCGTCATTGTTGTCCTCGCAGTCCTGAAGCTGCAGGAGATCATCGGAGTGCAGTTTCTCAACCCTTGGCATCGGACTCGTACAACACTCCCAGAACTCCAGAGTCACCGGACATGACTTGGATGCAAAAGGAGTGAGGAGAAGGGAAGTGGAAAGGAAAGGGAATGAAAGGGAATGAAGGGGAACGAAAGGGATGTAGGTAAGAGTCCGTGGGCTGAAGGAAAGGAGAAAGGAACGAGGAGGAAGGGAGAGGGACAGGGGGAATAGGAGAAAATAGGAGTGTCCCCTTACAGGAGTGCCACAGGATGGATGTTTCAGACTCACCTGCTGTCCTCTTACCAACTCAAGTCTATCCACCCTGGGAGTGCTGGTGAATGGGTATTCTAATTTATCCACCCTGGCAGTGCCACAGGATGGATATTTCAGATTCACCTGCTGTCCCCTTACAAACTCAAGTCTATCCACCCTGGGAGTACCAGACAGTTTACACTGAGGTATGTGATCATACCCACTTTGACTGCATGCATGTTTGCAGTCCAGCTGCTGCCTGAGGGGGATGTTGTACATTGTACGCTGTACACATCCTGCCCAGCACTCGCACTCCTGTACTGCACGCGTTGGCTTGTCTTGCATCTTTTGGAGTTGAGATAGCACGTGCCTTTAGTGTTTGTCTTCACGTGCCTTCAAGTGTGGGGTTGTGTTGGAGTTTGGGTTTGCGTGCAGGTTCGTATTATAATTGATGGTGTCGGTGTTGGAATTGCACCCCTGTTGTCTCACATGAGTCTCACCTCAGAGACGTGAGGGACAGCAAGTTGAGGTTGGGACTGGAAGTGGATTGGGGAGGCGGGGGACGGGTCTGCGAGTGACGAAGTGGTGCATTAGATGTTCTGGATCGCTAGAGTGAACTGGGGGTGTGTGTGTACCTCTGTTTCTCAGTTCTTAGTTGACTTGTTCCTCATCCTTTCATTCATGCATCTCTGGTGTCTCCTGCACGTTCGTTCTCTAGATCTTCCTGCTTCTTGCTGTCTTTTGTACTATGTTTCGTCTGTTTCCATTCTGTTTTGACTTGCTAAAGCAAATTGAGGGACATTGCACTATGCAGCACACGGATTCGGGTTCTAGTTGAGTTTGGCAGGTGACGTTTGAGGTATTCCGCATGGGAGAGAGGTGAAGGGAGTGGGTGGCTGTTTGAGCATGTCTCGGCACGCGGACTGTGTCTGTGATGGATGCTGTTGGTGGCTTGGATGGAAACAAGTGGAGGTGGGAGTGATTATCAATAGCGGATAGGGATTTGAGCAGTTGAGTGAGGCTGAAGGGCTGAGGATGGGGTGACATTGATTGGATGAGGCAATGTGAGCTGCATGTGAAGTTGGGGGATACACAGGGGTGGAAGCTGCACTGGGTGGAGTGGCTAGTGGTTGAAGGGGTCGAGGGGCCACGAAGGTGTTGTTAGAGATACCTGCCATGTCCACAATGTGGCCCCTGCAGCTTTGTTTGATGGCAACAGTGCCCATCGCCATCTGCGATAACCATCTAAACTTCCAAGCAACCTTAACATCCATATATGTGCCTGGAGCACGGGCTTGACAGTGTTCACGAGTGTGCAAAGCGGGTCCTGGATATCTGGAGTCTCGCAGGTTCATCAAGTCCAAGGCTGTCAGCCATTGACAATCATATAAGTACATATATGCGAACGGAATATGTAGCACGTACCTGGCCACTGGTCGTGCCATTGTCACACCCGCTTCCAAGGCCCTCGACATTCTGAACCGTGCTCCTCTGCTGCGGCACTTTCACTACTCAATACCCACACACTCCTATTGTTGCGTTTGACGTCCCTATATGCGCGCATGTCATTCCACCTCTGAGCTTCCTCTGTGAACCACAACTGTGGGCGAGGTCACCAAGAGGGGATGTAACATGGTTGCAAGTCTAAAGGCAGTGGTGGGGCAAGAGCTCTGAACGCACCAGTTGTGGATCCGTTGTGCAAGGTGCAAGGCTGGGGGAAGGAGGACGTTCAATGAGGCCTGATGGAAATGATGGCGGTGGCTTCAGGCCAGGCCAGCATATGGTTTCATTTGTGCTCCTGCTGCCATCACATGTTCACTACAGGCTACATGAATGAGAATGGCGTGGAGACTCACCTGGCAACTTCAGAGGAGGTATCTCCCCCCAAACGTTCTCTCCGCCTTCTTGGCCTGCCTTTCACCGTCTATTTGTGCCAACTTCATTGTCTTTCTGAATGGAAGCAGCTCAAATCGTTTATGAGACGTGTCTGTTGTTGCTGTGTGCCAGAGTGCTCAGTTTGAAGTCGATATGAGAGAGAGAGCATGAGGGGGACAGCGTGGGCATGTTGTAGCATCCCTTTGTCTTCGTTGCCACCCACATCATCATCGCTGTTGTGGTAGTGCATGCTTGAGGGGTTGGTGGAGTTCAAGTCCAAAGTCAGCTCACCTAATGGAGCGGAGTTCAATCATGCACATGGCACTGGTTCAAGCGCTTAGATGGTCAGTTTTACCCATTGGCTTAGTGTGCAACATGTGCTGAAATTTAGGGAGTGGGTCCATGATTTGAAGGACGTGCGAGGGCCTGGTTACAAGTGCAGCTTGAACATTTGAATACTGGCAGAACACAACAGACTTGCCGCAGACTTGCGAATACACACACACAACCCATGACTTCACAGCAGGAAGACTGGGCACAATAATGGAGAAGGATGGCACAAACAGCCTATACTGTGGGCCACTGTCAGCAACT
This sequence comes from Pleurotus eryngii var. eryngii, assembly GCA_029467805.1. Taxonomy (NCBI): domain Eukaryota; kingdom Fungi; phylum Basidiomycota; class Agaricomycetes; order Agaricales; family Pleurotaceae; genus Pleurotus; species Pleurotus eryngii. The sequence goes on from SZVJ01000003.1 coordinate 3,371,781, forward strand.
ACAGCGTGAAGCGTGAAGCTTTGAAGTCTCCAGGACAGTAGTTGGCAATGATCCACTCGAAGGATGGTGGAATCATGGGAGGACATGGAGAGGACAGCTGCAAATAGACATCACAAAGAGATGTCTTTGTCGTCATGGTCGTAAACAGATCATCAACCACCCGTTGTCACACCTAGTGATGTTTTCACTAAAATGTTTTGGATGTAGTCGGATCAGTCAAGATAGATCGGACAGTCACCCAAGTTGTTGCAGGCTGAGGTGTTGTTACTAGATTGTTATGAGTGTTTATACTACAATGTAGTACAGAATAAGGGGTAGAAGGTAAGAGGATGAAAAAGGGGTCAGAAGTTTATTTGAATAAACTTCACAGCAGGTAATACTAAACTACTCAACAAATGAATAGCACAATAGGAACTTGATAAGTTGTAACTGATTGAATATAAAACAAATACTAATCGTGGGAATATTCCTGGATGAATATACTACTGACTAACTCCGAAGTATAATGACTACTCTGTAACGCTACTGGTCAGAAGCTCTAGTTAGATGCTAGATCACTTCCTTTTTAGATATAAATGATACCGGACGCACACTTAAGCTATAGTGCGATATCACCTCTAATATATTACTAGACACCTATAGAATCGTATCTACAGTCTAATGCCTAGCCAGTAATGGTATACTCTGTACCTAAGATAGATGGGAGTTTGTAAACTTTGAGTAACAAGATAAATGTACACTAGACACTTAATCTTTTATTCAGCAAGGGCTTCACAGTTTCAGAGTACTTGATTATCAATGAATCAAGTATATTCTTTATCTATGTAACCTAATAGTACTATACTACTTACTAAGAAGTGGTACTACAGAAAAGATGGGTGAGGTCAAGTGAAACTGAATTCTAGAATGGAGATCAACTAAGTGAAGGTGTCTTCAACTGAATCAGCTGTATAAAATTGACATGTTCTATCTACTACATTTTGGGGGGTTTATATACTCTACAGAAAATGGGGCTGTGTACTCCACAAGGGGCTGAAAGTGGAGCTGAAACACTACATGAAACATGTTTCAAGTATACCAAGCCAATGATTGATAATGATTCTGCCAATGGCTTAGTAAAGCAGTTAATCCTTTGCATGTGGAGCTCCATAATGCTCCACAATGCTCCACAATACTCCACAATACTCCACAATGATGTCATATGATGTCATATGATGTCATCTGATGTCATCTAATTTATTTTGGTCTTCCTGAGGACAGGCTTAGATGGCATTTTGTTTAGTAGTTGCAAGGTGCTAGAAGGTTCTGTAACATTCTTTGAAGTTCCATGACATTTCTACTAACTTCACAACTGCATTTCAACATGGCTTGTAAACTTGTTGAGTGGTTGGGATGTAAGGATATTGATTAGGGGTCCCAGGAGTAGACAGGGGATTTAGGGGAAATAGTAAAGTAAAGTAAAAGAGGTCTATAATTCTAACATGAAGTTCAATTGACTTGATTCAAATTATCCCAGGAAGCCATAGTTTTATAGCAGTGAATAGAATAGGTGTAAAACACTATAATTCATGTCACTTACTACAAATTCCAATTTGGAGTATGACACCGTGGACACAAAAGGCAAGTGTTCAGCCCACCCTTCGTATACCCAAGTGTTTCATCTGGATCCAGATTGGAGGCGAACATGTTGGAGTGTCCATGACAACCAAACGGATGCCAGAGGCATTGATGCCAATGTTCAACATGAGGATCAACACCAACTTCAGAACACATACACCAGCCAGCACTTGGCGGCTTCCTGGCACAGTGAATTGACACTGATGATACATGGGAGGTGATCGCAATGGCAATGGCGACGATGATGAGGGAAGGTAACTGGGGATATGATGTCGAGGCGAATCTAGCAGACAGAAAGGTATGTGGATCAGTTACTGTGTTGTTGAAGTTTGACTCAGCCAACGCACTAGGTATCTTCACCTATATCCTCCTCTATCAACACTGTACTGTAGACAGCCCCAGTGAAATGTTAACGTTGGTGATGATTGTGCCGTTTTTCCAAGGTCAGATGATAGCAAACGGGGTGGGTGAGTGTCGTTAATCGTGTGAGGGCCTGATGGCAAGGCGAGGGAGCTTCTCCACTCTAGCAGTCAGCTCATCTAACAGGCAATACATCAGCAGACAAATCTACACGCATACATCAGAAAGCTCACTGTACAACTGATTCTCTACACCGCCTACGAGAGTTCCACCCTGCGCAGCTCTCAAGCCCTGTATCGTATTCGTCGTAGCATCTGCAATCATCTTGGTGAAGTCAAATTGCCTGTGTAGTTCGTCAATGACATGAGTCCTGTTCATTTCGCCATTTGATATCGACTCTGACGCGAGCCCAAATAACCTCCTTGTGCTTAGGAACATCTTGCACGCTGATTCAACAGTGTTATCAATGCTGATCTTCTCGGAAGCATTCGTCAACATCATTGGCATGGCAGTACGAAAAGACGTGATCTACATCGACACCCTAAGCACTATTGGTTTCAAGGTTTGTTCTTAACAAGACGATCTCACTTACCCATGCCTACACCACCACCATTGTTAGAAACATAGACTGTGAGTACAGCAAGATGTATACTAGTCACTCACATTGCATCTAACAGTTGTCGTCCATTCGTTTGAACCACATTCACCCTCATCATATACATATAACAGTATATACATGTACAATAAGATAATTAACGGAAGGTGGCAGGTAAGGTTGAGGAAATATAAGCAAGTATAGCAAATATATGACACAATGAACATCAGTAGGGGTAGGGAATATATAAGTGAATTGAATAAGTAAGAATAATGATATGAACATGAAGGTCATGAAGAGGGAAAACAGTGGGCGGAAAATGATGAGCGTGATGGGGAGTGGGGGTGGAAAGCAGCAGCACCTACAAGAACCACTTGGATGTCACATCTGGGATCAAGAGAAATCAAACTGTGCCAATCACAAGGCAGTAAATCAGGCATCACAGCCATGCAAACATGTGGACAACACTGGTATTGGAGCAATCGCCTGTGCAAAGCATGGTTTCTTTGTTCCACACTCAATTGTCAATTTTAAAAAGGGAGAGCAGTGAGTTTTCTCAGTTTGGAAATCCATGTGCTTTAAATGACCATCATAACAGACAGAAGAACATGGACTTTGCACTCTCTGAGGCGATGAAGTTTTTCACCAGCCTGAAAAAGGAGCCATTGCAACCTGCCATTACCATCATCTATGATGTCATGTGCCAGTATGGTGTTCATTTGGAACAACGCCTAGAAGATGGTCCCTTTTTAGAGAAGCCAACAATGCTGATTCAGAAGGCAATTGGTAAATTTCATCTTGGAGCACACATTGACTCTTGCCTCTTGAAATTCAGTCTGAACTTTCTCCACAGTGTGGGGCATACAGATGGAGAAGTTTTGGAGACATTATGGGCTCCACTAAACAAGATTGCTGGAAGTACAAGATCTATAATGTTGGCCCACTGACAGGAAGTATTGGATGATTGTGCTTATGACTCTAACTGGAAGAAAATAACCATTCTAAGTATGTTTTCAACTTTAATTGTGTTGGATATTATTAAACAGTTTCATGTTTCAGTTCCATCTCTGATAAAGAAGTGGAAGTGTGCTGAAACATCATTTGCAGACATGAAAGAGGCTTATGAGGATCTTAGATGCCGGTTGACAGAGGATGATTTAGAGTCATGGAATTCTCAGGTGGAGCAAGCATCCTTGCTCTGTGGTAAGGCTTTGGAAATTTACGATGTAAAGATAGAACAAAGTAAGTTCTTGAAATGACTCTTGCTTTACCAAGCAGCTCATTACAATGATGTTAAGATCCATTAGTGGCTGGTGTTTGTTTGGAAATGGTGGAAAAGGAATTGGTTAATGGTGCTTATGTTTTGGGTGGTGTGGCATTCATCACTAAAGGCCTATCATTGGAAGAGGCACAGTGAGTTATCTTCAGTTAATGTAGAGAATGGATTTTGATGGCATTCTCTTAGATACAAACTCCATGTGTTCATCAAATCTGTTGGAAACTTTCCTACCATTCCACAGAAAAATACTATTGCTGATAATCCTCTGTTGAAAAGGAACATAGAACAGCACCATCAGCAGGGCGAAAAGTTCATGGGATTGAATTCTGTTGGGGATAATGATTCTGGTGACGAAATGGAAGATAGTGATAGTGACAAGGGTGAAGAGGATGGGGATGATGAAGATGACTACATGCCAGGTGTAGGCTCTCCAAATGCAGACTGTGAAAGCATTGGGCAAACACCAGAGCAAATGAGCATTTGCTTTCCTTCTTCCTTCACAGTTGAGGAGCGAGTTCAGATGGGGTGGACAAAACTAGCAGAACAGGAAGTCCCACTTTGTGAAGCACAGATCAATCATGCACTTCACGATCTCTGGATATCACTTGGGGAAAAATCACTTTGATTTCGAAAGGTCTTGCGTGATGATCAGTCACAAAAAATGTCACAAGAGCATGGAGTGGCATCAATACTTAAGACACCAGAGCCAATCTACACGTGGATATATATGAGGGGCAGTGGAAGCATTAAAAAGGCTAGGTGCAGGAAACAAGTGGAAACCCATTAACAGGCACAAGGATTTGCAGATGAAAGGTGATGTTGAACATCCCAACAGAATTGGACAATCATCCCACAGTTTGGCTTGGTTCTGGAGGCTTCAGAGTGCTGAGATCTCAGAAGAGGTTGAAGACAGCCCAATGATGAAAGAATGTAAGGCTCCAGTCTCCTTTACATGCTGAAGCTGATACAGAAACATTCAGTTTACTGCATCAATTACCTTCAAGCAAAGGCAGAGAGATTGATGGGAGGAGGAATTGATACTTTTGAAGAAGGAAATCTCATAGGCTCTGGAGTGGTTTCAGTATCAGTCAAATAAGTGAAGCAAAATGGCAGATACTGAGACAAGTTGTGGGCTGATTGCCCCACTGTCTTAAGATGGCATTTGTATGGAAAGAGTTCAGAAGAAGAGGAAGGGAGGTTGTGCAGGATAGTGGATGTGTTGAGCTTGCCCAAGCTGTTTGATGTAGAAAGTACAATGCTGCTTGCAAAGTTTGCATTGACAAACAACTTAGTTATGATATTCTTAGTTTATCCACTGTTGGTACACCCAGAATGGATAATCCAACTAGCTAGATTATCTGCACCAGGTGTACCAATGGGTAGATATTCTCAATCTATCTCCCATTGGTACAGCCAGCATGGATATTCCAGCCAGCTAGATTATCCACTGCGAGAGTACCAGCAGATGGATATTCTCAATTTATCCACTGTTGGTACAGCCAGCATGGATATTCTGTAAGGGGACACTCCTATTTTCATCTATTCCCCCTGTTCCTCTCCCTTCCTCCTCATTCCTTTCTCCTTTCCTTCACCCCAAGGACTCTTACCTACATTCCCTTTGTTCCCCTTCATTCCCCTTCATTCCCCTTTGTTTCCTTTCCTTTCCACTTCCTTTCTGCCCACTTCCTTCACATCGGAGTCATGTCCAGTGACTCCAGAGTCTTCCTGCACTTCCGACTCGCTCAGACTCGCACAGACTTGTCTATACACTTTTGGGCTTGTCCGGGCTACCATTACCTTCTTCTCCCACTTCATTACTCTTTACCCTTCCTTCCCCAGGTCGCTGGCATGACTCCTGTACATTCCCCTTCCACTTCATTATCACATGCCCCCTTGTACCTTGTGATATTCATTCAGACTTGTGGCTGGTGTACTGTACAGTTATCCTGCATTCCTCCCACACTACTACAGTATATACTTTGCTTCCTAGCATGGAGAATCCCTATCCTGTTCTCTTTGGATTCTCCCTCTGCTAGGTGAGCAGCTCTCTCATGTATTGTAGTTAGCCTTATTCATATCTTTGGATTCTCCCTCTGCTAGGCCTGCGCTGTCAGCCATCTTGAGGTTGCCCTTACATATTCCAGCAGCTTGATTATTCATGCCAAGAGTGCCAGCAAGCAGATATTCTGAGTTTGTCTGCCACTGACACACTCAGCATGTATAATGCAGCCAGCTGGGATATCCTACTGAGAGTGCCAACTGGTGGATATTCTCAATTTATCCACCATTGGTACACCCAGCACAGATATTCCAGCAGCTAGATTATCCACACTGAGAGTACCAACTGGTGGATATTTAAATTTTATCTGCTACTGAGACACCCAGGGAAGATAATCAGGGGCCAGAGTATCCACAGTGGGTGCACCAGCCTCATGGATATTCCCAGAAATATCCCTCACTGATAGTACCACTATAGATAATTCTACCCACACAAAAGTCCCTCTGGTATTCTCCGAAGGATAGAATTTACCCCCACAGGGAGTCTCACAACAGATATACTCCAGCCCCCCTGGAAGTATCAGGGATGGATATATCCTGGCCAGATCCAGCTGGCTCTGGGAGTACCAGGGGGTGTAGTTTCTATCCATCCAGGAGTACCAGGTACTTTACACTGAGGGGACTGGTACGATGGACACAAGCATATGATGACTACTGCATGCACGTCGTGCAGGGCAAGGCAAATTGGGGAACGACAAATGACAAAACAAGGATATGCGGGCATGAAAGAGAAACAAGGATATGGCAAACACAACAAATGGGGGAACAACAAAATACAAGAATGGGGAAATGAGAAAACAGACAATGTATGAGAGGAAATGGGGAACAGCAGGAACACGACCAACTGGGAGACTGGGAAACTGGGAGAATGGGGGACTGCGAGATTGGGAGAATGCGGACACACATGAAGAATGAAGGGAAGGGAATGGAGGACGAAGGTCGGACACCCAAGTGTGTACTCAACAACACGGTGGAAATGCCATAACATGTCCATACAGCAGCTATGCATCACGTCAACAATGAATCACAAGTGTGAAAGCTGAGCATCTGCCTTAGGATTGTATGGCAAGTGACTCACCAAAGCAGCTGTTCCCAACACAAATGTTCAAATTCCAACTGAACGCAGGGCAACCTAGCCAGCTATTCTATGTTTCAAATGTCGAGATTGTCCTCAAACACAAGCTCCTGGATGTTCGAACACCTGTCCTCCTTGATGCATAGCATGGCCTTACTTTATCTAGCCACTCTGCCCATCCTCAATACACAGCACTTCCCACTGCCATGGCTCTCTCTCCTTGCTGCAGAAATAATATACTTAGTATTGGGGGTACAATAGCTCTATATTGATGTACCTGTAGAAATAATATACTACATGTACGAGTAAGTACGCTGCAAGTAAATGATAAGCAAAAAGGGTCTCACCTCAGTATTGGGGGTACAATAGCTGAGGTGCCGGAACAAAGATAACATGTATATAAAGGTATGGACTTGCTCATGTGCGCACACGAATGAATAATCAACTGTAACTACGAGAGACCATGATAATAAGTGAAACGAAGGGTAACACAAGTTGCGTGTGGAGCCAACTTGCGTTACCGTCTTTGGGCAAACAGTATCTGCATTCGGATATCTGTCCCTTTTGCTGGCAAGAGGCTTGCCCTCTGTTTGTCACTCCAAAACTTGCACATACTCCGAATACTTCCCAAACACACCAACCCCATGTACATACATACTATGTGCCTCCAAGACGCTCCAGCAGAGGCAAGCTGTCAGATTCCAACTCCAGCTCTGAGAAGAGTACCCTGGATTCACCTGGATTCACCAGCACCGTTTCAGTGTGGGAGAGGGGAGACGAGGGAGAACCACACAGCCTGGACAGATAAGCCAGACAAGGAAGTGGGCAAGGGAATTGAGTTCCTCAGCGGAATGATGGCCACCTGGAAATGGTTGAAGAAGGGGAATACTGGTAAACAGGTGAGCGGCAGTGCTGGGAGAGGTTTCGCACATGTAGTATTCTTTCAATACAATACTTGATTCCTCAAATACTGTGCAACCCTCAGCAGCTTATTTTAACAGAATATGGATATCCAATATAAACATTGAATTGCCATGGTCATCGCAGCAAGGACAGTGGCTAGCTACAGTTAGTCCCCCTTCTAAGACTTTCTGTAAGGTTGGGATGGGGCAAGTGGTTGCTGATCCCAGAGGCCAAACTGACTGAGTCCTCGCCATCACCCTCGCCCTCGCCCTGCTCCTCGGTGATCACTCCCTGGAAAGATGCCTACATTGGAGCCAAAATTGTGGCTATCTCAAATGCAAAATCCTCCATTAGAGTGGTGATCACCTCCACTCTGCCCACTTTTGTGATCCTCAGGGCTTGGAAATGCATGGATCGAATCAGAACCTGAAGATCATATGGGACATTGCTAAAACTATTTGAGTTGACTGTCTCCTTCAAAAGTTTATGAACCTTTATTACAGAGAGTGCCAAAGAATAAGTTGACTCACTTCATCATGAGGGCCATCACCATCGCCAACGTCTTGGGGGATTTCGACATGAGCGCTTAATGATCAGAGGAAGAACGGCACTACGGACACTGCCCTTGTTTGAATTTTGATAGGCAGCTGGGTGATGATGTCATGCAACGGAATATGGAACAGGGTTAAGAAGCTTTGCAATTGCTGGGGCAACCAGTCTTGCTGCCTCTCTGTAATGTATGTGCCTAGGTTCTGGAGTAAATTAGATGAGAAACTGATGAATGCAAGTTTACGCACCAGTTCATGTGCAATTAATCACTCGGGCGATACGATAGTTGATCCAGTATCAGCTGTCCTTACTGTTTCACCAGATATCCTGCATGTGAAGTTATGTGATAATGGGAAAATGGTTAACTGATTAACACTGGGACGTACCGGCATGGTGGAGAGCCATCAGGAATGGCTGTTCTACGGTGAACTTCAGCCAATACCAACAGATAACGGTGCAAGCCACTCACTGGGGTTCCAAAGGATCAGTCATTTCGTGTTGTTGCTTGGGGACAGATAACTGAGGGAGCCCATTTATATAGGATAAGGTGTCTTGATATCTTCATCGGCTGGATTACCCGACACCTTGGGAAGAGGAAGAAAGACTTCATGCTCGTACTGCTTCCCACTGGACCACGTGTTGACAGACCCATCACATTGGTGAAACATGTCATATGGATGGTTCTAATTCTTTCACAGCGCATAGTAGGAATCCAGATTTCGAAGGCACCCCACATGCGGTTGTTAGTGGCTATGCCACCCTTGCCCCAAATAGAAGGTGCCAACATGCTGATTTTTTTCAGAGTGTGTTTACGATTTTGCAGTTGGCTGAAAATGATGCAGTGACCAGAACAGTGGGTGACTTCCTGTAAGAATCTGAAGACAAAATTGTCTTCAAACCCAAAATGACGGAGATTGAAAACTGTTCTTTGGAAATCTCACTTCGTCTTCTCCAAACTGTAACACAACGTCCACTCAGTGAGTATGACTGGTGGAATGGGCCCAAGAATTGGCACATGTAATAGAAATTTGTGAGGATAGATGAAATTTATCCACGGTCTATCTACAAGTGCACGTGAGACCCCTGTTCCCCTATCTCTCCCTTTGAGCATCTGCACCTTTGTCTTCGCGCACATATATATAGCACGATCCCCCACTTTAGCTTCTCATCTTCTTACCTTCACGCTCAATAGGTAAACTATTCTATTATTACCTTACCAGCGCATCTTCTTACGTTCATGCTCGATAGCACATCGAGTAGTTCACTTCTTTTCCCCACCCATATCGCTTATCCTTCTTTCCACATCGATATGTTTCCATTCTTCAAACTTAAACATTACATTGATTTAGTCTACTACATAGAATTTGCTATGTCTATGTACTTACATACTTCGCCTAGGCCAGCTTGAGTTTGGCCCCTGTTAGGGGGTTCTCCTATCTCAGGAGTTCGTCTGTGTCCCACTCCTGGGTTCCATCCATTCCCAGGCCGTGGACCAGTCGCTGAACGAGAGAGCTTTTGGCGACAACAAATACACTCTTCGTTATCCCAAACAAGTTGGATGGACCCTAATAGAGTAAGTGCGCACATGCAACCACTCCCTGATTCAGGTTTAACGCCGTTGCGCGGAGCGTTAAATGTCTTTGAAGATGAATTCAGAGTCTGAGGAGGGGTACTGACCCCTCTTAAGACTTGCAAGTCTGAAGACACACAACTGCTGTTTCGGACCTCAAAAATGCTGATGGTGGCGTCTGGCATATTGGCTTCTTGCAGTTTGAAGTGTTTGAAGATGCGAACTCATCTTCAAATCCTTACAGGAAGTCACCCAGTTACTCTGTCGGGAATCAGATGTGGCCAATCAGCAGTTTGGCAGGGCGGAAGTTGAAATATCTCAGGTTTGCTTTATATGCAGGAGGCATGTTTCAGGCTCTGATTCCCACCCTCGTGTCTCATGTCCACCCCACTCCCTGTTGCTTCCTCCCCGCCTTACATTGACATCATTGAGTAAGTGCCCGTTTATCAACATTTATTCTGTTTTCTGAGTGAACATGAAGACTACTTAGCAACTCTGGCATACCATATGTAGAAGGCAGCAGGAACTACAAAGATGTATCCCTCATCCACTACATCATCAAGCTGCACTGTGCACTCACGCCCTGCTGCAACAACCCCAATCAATTAGCTGCGCTTGTAAGGGACACTCCTATTTTCTCCTATTCCCCTGCCCCCTTTCCTTTCCACTTCCTTTCCGTCCACTTCTTTCACATCCGAGTTACGTCCGGTGACTCCGGAGTCTTCCCGCACTTCGGACTCGCTTCGGACTCGCTCGGACTAGTATATACACTTTGGGGCTCGTCTGGGCTACCCCTATCCTCTTTCCCCACTTCATTACTCTTTGCTCTTACTTCTCCAGGTCGCTGGCACGACTCCGGTACATTCCCCTCCCACTTCACATGCCCCCTCGTTCGGACTTGTGGCTGGTGTACTGTACAGTTATCCTTCATTCCTCCCATGCTACTACAGTATATACTTCGCTTCCTAGCATGGAGAATCCCTATTCTGTTCTCTTTGGATTCTCCCTCTGCTAGCTCTCTCATGTATTGTAGTTACTTATTCATCTCTTTGGATTCTCCCTCTGCTAGGCCTGCGCTGTGTGGCCATCTTGAGGTTGCCCTTACAGCGCTCCTGGTGGAAGTCACCCTAAGTCTCCTTAGGTCCATTTGGCATCCGGTATGCACCTCTTGATATCTTTCAGCGCTCACAAGCTCATTTCTACAGAATCCCATTGCCTTGTTTCCGATGTCATCCAATGTCAAGCTTTGGACCAGAATTCTGCAGGAGCTTTATACCATGGCTCCAGGGGATGAATACGAAGCTGCCAGATCGCTGATGCAGCTATTCCAATTCGGATTTTTGTATTGTCATTCTGTGCTTGATATTGGGATCAAGCTACAACACCTCCTGTGTGCGGTTTCTGACAGAGTTGTGAGTGAAGTTACGTACCTTAATCTCCTGGAGAGATTACTCATTGTAAGAAACAGGACGGTTATCAGGAGATGTTACCTCCTTCTCATCATCCGACACGCCCAAAACCATCATCGTGAATGCGAACTTCTCGAAGACACGACTTCATGCGGGACTCCAGAGATTTGTGTCGCAACCTGTTGGTGCACTGGCATGCATTGACTTGATGTTGGTTTTTCCCTAAGACTGTACTATAGTGGACGAATATCACCCTTACTGTATGCTATGTGTCCCCAATACACCTTTCTTCCCCTCCTACCATGCCCTGCACCTCGGGGAGTATCTCTGCTATCTGTGTGGATTGCACAAAAGTATGGGCTCATACACCGAGTTATTGGGATTCAAGCCGCTGACTATGCACAGTTCGCATCAAAGAAGTCATCGAAGTCAGTGTCTACTGCTTGTTGGTCTACAGTACTGAAGAAATCGAATGCAGGGGATGGTCTGCTAAATGAGAACACCATCAAGGCTCCTGGCCACCTTGTTTCCACCACCAATGTCCTGCAAACGATGCGTCGAACAAGAAACTGCTCGCCAAAACCATCAGTGCTTGACTATACATGTACCAGCTTTTCTTAAGGCCTGCGAGTTGTGCACAGACCGCTTCTGGAGGTCCTCGTTCTTGAATTCCACTGGCAACTGTGTATATGTGCATTGCACTCACTGTCGGAAGCATGAACTTTGTAGCCGCTGCCATCTTACTAAGAAGAGAAAACACTACGAGAATCCTCTCAAGCTAGGTACTTTCTACAAGACTTGCAGTCCTTGTCGAGAGGCTGATGCTGCTCACACTCTGCGTCACCGTTTGGATGCCGCGTCCGCTGGTATGTGTATTGGTTTCATGGAATGCATAGCCTCTCGGTTCTTTGGAGGGAAAATGCCAAGCATCACCGACTATTCACGATGGCTCATCCAAACGGACAAGGATGGCCTGTTGAATCTCCTTCACGTTCTCCAACAGGCATGTGAGTTGCGCGAGGTACCAATCTATCATCCTACCCCATACTCTTGACTAGAGACATGTGTTGATGTGCTGCCAACAGTAAAATGAGGAAATAACATGGATCTCCATGATCCCCTCGATATCGTGTGTGCACTGGCTGAACTCCTCAGTCACATAACCCTCTGTAATTAAGCTGGCATTCACTGGTATGAATGAGTGAAGCACAGCTATCTCAAGAAGCGATCGGCTTCTGGACTTCGTTCATCTCCTTAGGTAACTTGAAGGATGATAATGGGGACTCGGAACATCCTCCAAGCACATTCCCTCATAGAAGTATCCACAATGTCTTTTGTCCAATTTGACCCTGTCAGGCCTCTTGCGCACCTCATTGATGTCCCCTTGGAACATCTTCAACATTCTATCAATAGAAAGCCAAGGACGATGATCAAGTGAGCCAATCCCCTGATAGGGCTCTATCAGAGTTCCATGCGGTAAGGCACTCTCCGCTTCTAATGAAGCAGAATAACTTACTTCCTGAATGATCTGGCAGCACAGGTTCTTCTCCCAAGCTGTGAATGTGACCAAAGGGCGGATTCTATGTCAGGCTACATTCAATCTTACTGTCTTTAATTATACACGGTGTGAGAGAACTCCCATGTTGGTCGAACAATTGAGTGGAGCTCGGTGCAACTTGGTGCTGTGTGCCTCAGCTGATTGGTCATTTCGTACCTTTCGCGGAACCTTCCCGCATGTATGACATTTGTCCCAGTGAATGCCCTCATGCTCAGCTACCCATGCAAGCTAGGAAATGATCTATTTTGGTGATCAAAAAGATCGATGGGCAACTGTGAGGCCCTCACTGTCCCGCAATTCCGACCACATCAGTGAACGCACACACAGGCACTCAGAACATGGGTTATAAGGTAGATAATATTGAGGTGTCAATGTGCCCTGAAGCTGTTGTTTAACATACTACGTACTTGGATGTAATTCAGTCTGGTGCGAGACCCTCAGAATATCATGGGTTTGACATATACACCACACCTCTTGTACAGTTTATATTTAGTATTCATTCAACATCCTCTTCCTCAAGTTGAATAAAGAGAAGGCTCTGTGGACATCTATAATGGATACATCAGAATTGTGAGGGATTGTCACGATAAACCTTACCTTGTAATGTTATGATTGCGGATTGCACCCTCACTATTTTCTGTGTGCCACTCTCCCCACGATGCGCCTTCCAAAGGGTTCTCTATTTCTCAGAATTTGATGCTGCATGGGACATTGAGGCTGCCCTTTCTATCAAAGCTAGAGACTTGTAGGTCTTCCTCCACCCCAATGACTTGGACGATGCACAAGTTCTCTTGCGAAAAGCAATTCAAGAACAAAAGATGTACTGAAGATCAGATCTGTGACTTTCAAGAAGTTCGTTGTAGAGAATTTCTCTCTAATTGCCTTCACCTGAGAGATGAAGTAGTTCCACACTGCCCGAGTCAAGCTGAACTCCTCAGCTATTTTGCGCTGTTGTATCGTTGCATAGAGGGTCTGCCCGAATTGATGTCTACTTGAATAAGGATTCATGTGACCTCTGGACAAGACGAATTCACTTGCCTGACTACCCCTGTACCATTAGGGGAGCCTTGGATGCTGGCCAATCACGATGAAGGCCAACGGCTTCAGGACAGTATCCCAATGAACAACTAGGATCACTCTCATGAGCATGGACTTTGACAGTGTCTCCACATTCGTTGACATATGTCATCTGCAGGACAAAACACCGTCATTCAAATGCACTCTGGTGCAAGCCAACAATTACTTACCTTTTGCGGGCAGCCACAAAAGTAGCAGCAACCAATGGGCAGGCAGAGCTCCTTCTTCCATAAGGCCCATGCAGGTGTACAGTAAAAGTTTCCATGTCCTTTGCAATCCTGGAGATGGTGAGACTGAGAGTGCAAGAGTGCACTGTGAAACCAGCAAGCAACACAAACGGTACATAAGGACCGACAGGCTTTGAGCACCAGAAGGCCTATCATCACTGATGCAGAAGAACACTGCTCATGGCGCAATTCCAGGACCTTCCAGGCAGCTAGCAAACTATTAGCAAAACTTGTCTGGGGTGCAGGCTGTCTCAATGGGTGGGTGGGAAGCACTGATAACGCCTGGAGTGGATTGACCAGTGGTGAAGTAGGCTTGATCAGCAAGGTGGATGGTCTGCAATGCAGTGAATGATAAGAGGCATCAAATTGAGGTAGGGTACCAGATGTAAGTTGCTGGTACTACTGAAAGCAGACATCACACATCTGTGCAAGAGGAAGCATGGGGCAAGTCACTGCATGCCCGTCCAAGAAGGTCACTGGGTGGAGGCGGTGGCAAATGTGGTCATATATCATTTTGGCAATCACCAATGTGCCAAAAATGTCGTCAACGCCTGCCTTGAATTGCTTAACCTGATCAAGAGGTGGTACAAATATGATGGAATGACCAGGGTCACCATTGTGACTGGAACACCCAATGGCTTGCCAGTAATCAATGACATCTTGGGGTTGTCCAAGGTGGAAAATGAATCGAACGGCAGGGTAATCAAGGCAACAATTAAGCATTGACATGCAGGATAAACCCTGGATTCTTCCCTTCCTCCATGCCTGGAGGTTGATCGACCGATCCTGCATCGTAATTAATGAATGATACGGGCAACCAGCCCAGTAACTCTGCCATTCAATCACACTCATCGTGAGAGGCACAGAAGAGCAGAGAACGCCCGTCCCACTGTATCCCTTTTACTGCGGCAGTAATTTGACTGGCAACAGCCTTTTCAAATTCGGAGGAAGTTGACGATGGGACCTCGGTCACTGAATGAGCGATTTCTGCACGATCGCTTGGTCGGCGAAGGGTTCTAAAAACAGCTTGTCCCATCATCGCAAAAAGCTGCCGCTCCATTTCTTTGGTGCATGTTGCAGTCATCAAAATGATGGGTGCAGGTATACTGCCAAAAAACTCGAGTGCTGAGAAGCATGGGCGAAAGGAGGCATGCTTTAGCATGAGATGCGCCTTGTCGAACATGATGCAAGCCAGGCGTCCGAGGTGGGTCAAACATGAAAGGTACGCTTTGGAATAGGCGCAGTTTTCAGGTGGCAACAAGCAGAATTTGAGGGGTGGTCGCAGGGTCACTTCCGCTGTGCCATATTTCACATCTCAGTCTGTGCTGACAAGTACAACTGACATACTCCTCGTGCATCGCAATCAAGGGCAGAACTATCACTGTTGTAGCCCCGTTGTCATACATGGCCGAGTTTAAAAAGACAGGCAGGGTTTTCCCTGAACCTAGCCAAGCGTTCAGTCAGCAGGGGGAGTGGAGCAGGGTAACATGAAATCTCAAACCTGTGGGGCTTATGATGAGGAGCAACAAACTGTAATCTGAAAGAAGGTTGACAACACAGGCTTGTTGGAAATCCTTGAACACCACGTGATCATTCCGTAGAAACAGCTTTAGGTCTGCCAAATGAGAGCGAAAGGGGTGATGTGATGGCGTTGAAGGTGATGAGAGGAGCGGAAAGTTTGAAGGATCTCTATTAAATACTTGATTAATTGTGACCGAGTCCCTGCGATGAGCCACCTTGAGGGCTAATCTAAGCTTGGAAATGAATAGACAGTGTACTGTCACCACTGAGCTGGGCAGCGCAATGGCGGGGAATGTCAGGGAAATGGGAAGTGGCTGAATGACTTGCTCTCATATCTGAAATGTCTTGCTTTGAGACCTGGAGCGAAAGCCAAGGATCTGGTGCCAGGCAAGGCTGGGTTGCATGGCCAACTGAGCTTTTGCAGGGCTCTGGAGAATATCCTCACCCACCTGCAACCATTCAACCATGTCGTGGCAATGGTGATTGAGGAAGAAGGTTGTGACATGCCACCAGAGCCGAATGTTGATTCTGACACCCAACAAACGCTGTGTGTGATGGTCAGTGCTCGGGACAGATCAGTTGAGGTTACTGGGTGGTGCAGGCCAAAAAAAAGGTGAGTTGCGGCTCTGGAAGCCGCTGCCGGAGTACCAAAAGCACACTGCCACTCGATAATGACTGGGTGCACATGCGAGATATAAAGCATCCAGAGGCAGCTGGTTTCTGGGTGGGGGACATGGGCAATGTTAGATGCCCCTCCAGTGATGTGACTTGTTTTGTTATAGGTCCCCATCAAGATGAGCGACTGGAACAAAACGAAGACGTTCCTGATATGCCCTCCAGTGAAATTAGCCAGAAGGTGCGACACGAATTCCGTGCCTCTTGCTGGAGGTCTGACGCTCGTATGAGATGCGGCGAAATAGCATCATCTCTACCTGCTCGCAAACCTGCAAGTATGCAAGACATGAACTGGGCTTCCATGTAATTTTCCCGTTGGTATCAACAAATGAAAGTGTCCTCGGAGTTGCAGATGAGTTAAAATGTTTTGGAGGATGACAATGCTGGCTTGCTGGAAAACAATGTTGTGGGGATCACAGAAGCAAGAGTAAGCGAGGGATTTCTTTTTAGGATCGTCATGAATGATGCCCGGGGTCCAATCGTCACGGACAAAGGGAAGGCCAAAGAAAAGTTGCTCGAACATGATGAGTCGTATCTCCTTGTTCAAAAACTCGATAAGATTGCGAATATCATGGAGATGAATGACTCGGTCCAACACTAAGACACTGTCCCGCGAAGACCCCAGCCCTGTCAGGGTGACTGATCCATCCTCTTCCGCCACGAATACATTCAACAGCCTTATAAAGCTGTACAACAGAGGGATCAGACCTTTTTGGTCGTCCGTGAGGAAGGCTTGGAAATATTCAAAGGCACTAAAGGAAAGAGCGTTGACGTTGAGTCTCGGGGTCAGCTGATTGACCTGGGTACTAACCTCGGGATCTTTTTCGTTGTCCCAGCATTACCGATTTCCAGTTCTTTCAGCCACATGAGCATGATTGTTAACCTCCTGCAGAACAGAATGCTGGCGAAAGATTTTGGTGATTTGTCACACTGGAAGCCATCGTTTGTCAAATTGGCAGCTCTTGAGGACAATGAAGCGCAGCAACAGAGAGAAAAAGGGGTCATCATCACCTGGAGGGTGATGGGAAAAGAGAGAATGAAGAAGCTGTAAAACCTCTGCCTGGACTATCGTGAGGGGGTCAATGCTGCTATGAAATGGATTTAACAAGGAAGCCTCATTTTCCTTAACTTCCTCAGCCTCATTGTCCTTGTCAAGTTTGCAGAAGAAAGCCTGCCTATCCAGGACGGATGTGTTGACGTACTGGGTGGCAAGCTCCGGATCAGAATTTGGTGACAATGTGCTAGCATGATGGCTGAGACAGCTGTTGAGTTGCTCACATGCATCACTTTGTAACTCAGATAGCGGCATGGAGTACTCTAATACAGAGCCTTGATAGCACTGAAGAACGAACCATACAAGACAAGAAATTGTCTCACTGTATGACTTCATAGCTCTGGGCTGTATGTCATGGTGCTAGTAGATCCATTGTCTGTCTTGACTGATTTCCATAAGAGAAGCACCCAAGAGTGGCGAAAATGAAGGACTTACTCGCAGCTAGAGAGTGCCAAAGCAACAAATAAGTAATCTATAGAGTACCTCATGAGCTGGACTCATGATGGACACAATCCCAAAAGTCGCTGAGCTAGGTGATCAGATTTTTGTACAGTGGCCTGTGCCTTGGAAAGGATCGTGTAGACTGCACTGGAAATCGGGTCCAGGTTCACGGAAAGCGGCTGGCTAGTCAAGACGTCTATGTTCTTGAACGGAATTCCAGCAACATGTGAATGCCACCCCTCCTTTCGGAGGACCTGATCCAAAGCAAGATAATTCTCTGGGTAAGAGACATGGTTGTGGTCTTCAGACGGTGTGGGAGTCTTGGCTGTCATTTCTTGGTACAGCATCCAATCATCCTTACGTTGGGCACTGGGAAAGCTGGGAGGGTGAACAGGGAAATAGGATAGATTGGGGCTGTGAAAGAAGGTCTGAACAACAGATCAATAGTACAAATCGTGGTGCTGGCCTGTGATGGCTTTTGAGCACTTGTGGTTCCAGAAAGAACTCCTCGTGCTGTATCCTGACTTGCAAAGGTCACAGATGAAATATGTGTCCTGGGAGATCTCAAGACCGAAGATCGCATCAGTTGGGCCATCGACTTGCGGGCAAATCATCTCATTCAGGAGGTCGGGAAACTTTTGCACAACACATGTATTGAAATTTGCAGGGACAGACACCCCTGGATGGCGGTGAGTGTGGGTGGCAGCGGTTCTGGAATTAACAGCACAACGACACTCAAGGCAGATGAGAACATGGTGCCGAGTGTTGACTATGAATGTGGTCCCTTTCAGGATAGGGTCGTCTATCAATGAATCTGGCCCTGGAATAATTAGGGACTCCAGGAGATTGGGAACCCTTGAACGCAGGGCATGAGTAGATTCCATCACATTCATGGGCATGCTATTATCAGCAGTAGCCTGTACAAATGAGAGCAACAACTTCGCAATTAGAAGGGGACAAGTCACTCAAAGTATAGAAGTCAGAGAGACTTATGAGTGGTGCCTGGTCGTGGACTGAGGATCCCGCAGTGTTGGGAGATGGTATAGATTCCCCCATCCGGCCCTGTACAGGCAGCGCAGAGCCATGAGGGTGTGAAGCTGGGTCGTCGAGCGAAGGAAGAAGAGGAGAAGTATTCCCAGGGTTGAGTGATGGAGCTTCAGCTTGAGATGCAGCGGCAGCGTTGATAGCGGCATTTGAAGGAAGAGCAATCCAAGGGGTGACCTTGGTCTGCGGGCAGCTTGGCGTCAGCTAGGGTGGTCTTGAACTTCTAGATAAAGCTGACTTACACATTTTTTAGTGTGGTCCTACATTCAGAGCAGAGGTAAGTATCATTCACCGAAGATTTATGATCCAAATTCCATATCTGCATCCCTTGAGCCTTTTTTATAAGGCTGGAGCAATGCACACATTTGAATTTGGTGGAATCGTCGCTGGCATCGCGATGAACGTCTACTTGATCGGGCAGACCACCAGGCTCCAAAGATGGATAAGAGCAGCAGATGGTTTTAATAATGCAAACTTGTTGATGGTAGGCAACATTGGTCACAGTGATCCCACAATCGGAACAGACCCTACAATGAAATATCAGCAAAGGGATGAAGAACGGTCAAAGAAAATGACACACAGTGAGGGTTGTTGTTTCTTTGGCTTTTTCGAGGGCAGAGGGTTAGCAGAGTCGTCGTCGCTGTCATCTTTGACAAGAACAGCTCTTTTCTGAGTAGGTGCCATGCTGCAAAGTCAACGAGCCGGAAATAGTGGCCTGGTAGACAGGCAGTCTGAGCCCTTATATATACTTCCCAGCTGCCCCCTGCGAGAGAACTGACGTGGGTGTACATAAATTGCATTAAACATGTTCAATAAGCCAACCAAATGATCTTGCTGCAGGCTAGCACGGCGCAGTCCACACCGCCACATTGGCGCTCCTGAATCATTGTATAGAGGTGATGCACCGCAGTCATGTTGATTTAGTCAGTGACTACATATAGTATGCATTAAGTCACTGCCATGTTTTTTTTTCCTAAGCAGACATGGTTGCATTCACTGGCATTGCCTGCACCCTTTGTGAAGAGGTATTTGGCGACATTGCCAGTGGCCTTGCACATCCTGACAAAAAGCATGATGGAGTTGTTAAACTCACTAGTTGTGCAGTTATGGTGCTTCCCAACAATTGTGGTGGGACGAAGGTTGTTCGCGCCTATGACAATGACCTGAAAGCAACTTCCTCTCGTATGTGTTTTAATTTTTCTGCCGAAGTGTTTTCTGACTCATTATTATTTGCAGAATTCCCTTTGCCTCCGGCTGAGTCCACTAAGACTAAGCCTACCACCACCTCCACAGTGGACGTCCAAACCGTCGTGGAACTCCACAATTCTTTCGCTGCAGGCAACGACTTGAAAGATGCATTGTGTATGTGTAATGATGACGTGCTAAAATGTTCTGACTCTGACACTGTGTACGTGTTTACAGGGCCTTCGCCTTCGACTGAGTCCACCAAGGCCAGCAGCAGTGCTGAAGTTGTTGTTGCAAAACCCAATGACATCTCCAGGCCCCTGACGATGGCGACAAAAAATACAGTCCCGGGGCCTCTGTCAGCTGAAGCTCAAGTACCCTCGAACGCACTTCCTTTGTCGCAGCAGACCAACTCCACAGACTCCTCGTCTTTATCTGTCTCTGATGAATTGTCACTCCCTTCTTCTCAGCCCGCTAGCTCCACCCCTCCCAGCAGTCCTTTGCCCCCCACGGGCAGCATCCAATCGCAAATCACAACTGCCCACAAACTGCAATGCATCTATGATTTCACCTCCGAAGCTGTCAGCCAGTGCCTAGTGTGCTTCCACTGTGGTGCACAGACCGACTCCTGCCATCCACATTACACATACCACTGTCAAGATCCTCTTTGGGTGCGAGGCACTGTTGACTATGCTAAGTTCAAACAGCAGATGCGGTTTCCCCCAAACACGCTCTGCTTCTATTGCTATGCCCCCTTCGCACCTCCATTCCAACACATTCTTCAATCATCTTCTGCTGCCAACACTAACTGCGAGTTCCCTGATGTCTTGAAAGAGATTGCCTACATTATCTTCTGCAATTTAACCTATCGCCTTCAGGTGTTCAAGCACCTTCATGTCAGTGCGCCTGCCAATCTGCAGGCCTATGCCCCGCTTTTTATCTCAGAGACATGATGGGGGTTTGGTGGGGGTTCATGAGGTCATTTATGTCTATCTTGAGTTGAAGGACGGTCAGATGGATGATGATGGCACAACCATGGGGCTGTAAACACTTGTAGATGGAGGTATCCATGTAGTGGTATAATGTCCTCCTTGAGAGTTGTAGTTCACATTACAATGCCACTCTGCTAGAGCGTGCATTATAATATGTCCAGCAGTACTCCATCAGGTGTACATTACAATGCCTACCCTATACCACAAATGGTACTCGTGTGATATTATAATGTGCCCTCCTCTAAAGCTGTAGTTCACATTACAATGCCACTCCCAACCCTACAATAAGATTCAGCCTGCCTCCCACCCTTTGGCCTCTCATTATAATTCCTTGCAGGCCAGTTTACGTTACAGTACAGGACTCAGTTGCAGATAGAAATGCATTCACAAATCACAAGTCCCCACGACTACGACGACTGGACTACAACGTGCTTGATCACAATTCAAACAAAGTACTGTGAACAGGGGTGAGAACGACATCCTCTAGAAGTACCCCTAGTTCAGTGGCTGACCCTGAGGCCTGAGAATCTTCTTGGGACACTCTACCCAATTCTGAAGCCAACATGTAAAGGGAGCTAAGTGAACACGTCAACTTCATATGTCCAGTGAGTGTTTGAGTTACACGCCTTATACTGCAGTGTTCCCTGCTGTGACACGTTGCACCACTGCATCGCTCTTCGCCCATTACGATCCACCCCACCTACTTCATGGGCACAGATCTGACTTTGGATCTATGCTTGCCCACTTCGTTGTTTCCCTGATGTCCTAGTACCATGGGAGTGAAAATCTTACTTACTCAGCATAGGGATGGCATGTACATCACCGATCGCACTAATCAAGTCATTGTTGGTGGAGGTACACCCTGTGGTACTTCATGGTGTGATGCCATGGCGGATTGTGTTTTGGCTCTCAAAGGAGCTCTGGAGTCAAGTGAATTCACATTGAAACAGTGTGTCCACTGTCGTGGGCGATTTCCTGCTGTGGCTGCTGGGTTTGCCTACGGCCTCGGTCAGTTGCGTCCAGCAATGACAACACACGGAGCCCCCACCAGTGTGGCAGTCACAGAGCTTCTAGCTGATGCCAACGTCTGACACATTGCTGGCTTTCAAAGTTTGTTACTTCGCGCATATGCCCCCGGACTTTGGGAATACTACTGCACTACAATGGACAGCATTATCGACATGCAGCCTGAATTAATGAGGAATTTTGAGGATAGCATATTCGCTAGCATTACCTACAATTTTGGACCACACACAATTACCACCCCCCACATCAACTACTTGAATCTTGCTGGTGTGGTGATCTGGATGGCGTGACCTTGATGAGACCAAGCCCGAACTCTTGACAGGCTCAGCACCAAAGCTGCTGTGCGAGGGCTGCCAGGTGGAGGCCTACTACGACCCACAGCCAATCCTGCTCCATCCACCTAAACTCCAGAAGCTATTCCGCTCATCGCGCTATTCACATCCTCCCATGACGCCGTGAGCACACGTGATACACAGACGGCAATGTGCTCCTCCAGCAACTGCAAAGGACAGAAGTGATGGTCTATGAATGCAAGAATGGGCAGCAAATGCTATTTGAGTTTGGACAGCAGCAGTGCAATGAGGGAATGAGTTTCTCCATTGCCCAGTGATGGAGTATACAAGCAGACAGACATGCTGCTTGGAGATGCCGGGTCAATGAGAGGGGTGAAGTTGAGTTGGTGCCGTGGAGGAGCGTGGCAAATGGCAAGACAGACTCCAGTGTGTATGCAAACACCAATGGTTATGCAGCATCTTGTCTGGATAGCACTTCTAGATGACATGCTTTCTTACAAGCCGAGCTGTGACAAAGCCTGGGATCATGGCAAGAATGGCAGCTTGTCAGAAGGCCACTTGATCCTATATGGAACACAATTGATGAAAGACGAAAACCAAGTCAGAGGAGGAATGAACACAACTGCAAATTCTCTTACCATAAGTGTTGCAGGCTTCAGCTTTCTCCAGCCATGGCTATGCTGTGCGCGTTCGTCAGAGGGTGGGGATGAACTGTGTTTACCAGGCACCTGCAGGATTGGGAGATTAGTCAACCGTTTTTCAAAGAAAAGAATAATAAAGCTGGTGTGATGCAGTGTCGTACGAAAGTGACCGTACCAAGTGGGGTAATGTAAGGTGAAATCGTACGAAAGTGACCGTCCCAAGCAGGGTATTCTGAGGTGGTATTATACAAAAGTGACTGTTCCAAGTGGGGTAATGTAAGGTGAAATTGTACAGAAGTGACCTTCCCAAGTGGGGTATTCTGATGTAGTATCCTATAAAGTGACCGTCCCAAGTGGAGTAATCCAGCGTGCACTTGATGCTGCTCTGGTAGTACCTAGAAACACAATGCATCTGAGAGATGGCCTCAAATACTACTGTCACTGTGAGAAGGTGCTTCAAAAAACTTGTATCAAGCCTAGAATGAAGCGTGTCCCTGAATTGATGGAAGTGAAGGGACTGCGGGAGTGGTAATCATAAACAGGAGTGCATGAGCATCTTTCATGGCCAAATTCACATTGTGTGCCTTTAGCTAAGACAGCCAGGACGTAGCGAGTAAACGCAGCAAAAGTAGCCAAACAGCTGTCCAACATTGTACCAGGTGTCATGCATTCACTATGCAGAGACCTATAGGTGGTCTGCTGCGTAGTCATCTCATAAGAATGGACCAGAATGGACCGGAGTGCACTCTTGCAACATATCCCTCCTCAGGGTCTCCAGCTTGATGAACAAGCTGCCACTCAGAGCAGACACCATGCTTGTGGTGCCCAAGCCGTGGCAGTTCCGATGGATCAAGTTGACACAGGAAATGGCGAGCAGGCTTGGAAAAGGAAGCTGGTGTTGAATGATGAGAGCCTTGTCAGTGCAGAAGGCGATGACATGGAAGCGGATACTGATCTAAACATCTGCGTGAGAGCAGTATATCAAGTTCACGATGTTGGTCAAGCCAGGAAGGGTTATGCCCATGTTGTTCGTCAAAGTGTATGGTGCCTTTGGGATTGACGAGAGAGGCACGAAAGAGCTCCAGGACACGTCTTTTGCTGTAATGTGTCAGGCTCGTGCACCCTCATGGGTTGATAAAAAAAAAGGGTACCAGTCACTGAGGCAGCAAATACTTGTGTCCAGCAACTCTGTGTCATGCACCGTTTTGGGGATACCTGGCGGTCGTATCCTGGCTCTGCTTGATGTTGATACAGATCCTGGATGACATCCTTCCAGATCAACCTCAGGAGCAGATCATCCAGATGCCCAAGCTGCAGGATATCCGTTGTGGATGCACCCTGGAAGCAGGATGAATAGGCCTGTGCGTATACTGCTCGTGCATGGAAGCCTTGGACTGTAGGCGCACCCTCACAACCCTCTGGCAGGAGAGCGACGGTGCGAGAGGCTGGCAGGGAATCGCAAGCATGCCTGCATCAGCAGAGAAGTCTGGGTCATTGTTGAGCTGCAATGGTATATGTCGTCTACGAGAAAAAATTGTTAAGGATGAGTGAAGCTATAACATGAAAGTAACATGGACAGGGATGCATCACAATAAGCTTCTGCCTGCAAAGGGCCCAGTTTTCAAAACTTTCATCTGGCGTCACACTTGATGTAGACCCACCATTGGTGCTCTGATGACATGGTTGATGAGGCAGTTGTCGAAGTCCTCATGCGACATCATGGGTGCTGTGTGAGGGAAATATGGCTGGGCCTAGCGTGCGGCAGGTGCGTGTGAGGAATAAGACTGTGGATTCTGTGAGAAGTCAGCGACAGAGATCATCAAGAAAGGTAATGATGTATGACTCACTAGATTGAGCTGCTTTGCCTTTGGAGGTACAACCATGTATTGCCCTCCAGACGGCAGAACGACAGTCTGGGTGTGTCCAGGGGCTGGAATATGGACTGGTTGTTGGGCATATGCCAGTGCTGTATTCAAACGATGTGGTTTATGTCCCAAACTGTGTGTATGAGACGAAGTCTGCATCTGAGACGAGGCTGAGTCAGGCAAATGGCTGACTGACGCTGAAGGTCAATGATATGTGGGCGAGCGTGCTTTTGTTGGTCGTCTTGAATGCACTGGACAACCTGATGAGCTGGTATGAGCACTGGCAAGGTCTTTGAGCATGTTGGACGTGGCCGAGGGTTGTAAGATGGCTGTAATGCGCGAGACCGAGGTGCTGGAGTTGAAGGCACCAAAGGCCTGGGATTGGCTGGTGCAAGCTGATTTGTGATGTCGACCCAGCGAGCAATTGAAAGCTGTTTGGTGATATAACACTCGTAGGCATTGGGGGAGTAGTCGTACTCTGTCGTTACTTGTCATTGTAGAGGTCGTCGTGGTCGTGCTTGAACCAAGACCAAGACATAAAAAGCTTCTGCACACAAGTCACCAGAAACGGACTTGGACCAAGCTTGGAGTCAAACAAACTTGAGTAGGCGCTCAGTGTGCTTTTCCACTCTTGGCCAAAGACAAAGACAACAAGTTCGAACCTGAGGGCAAATGGAAAGCAACATAGGCTTAGATTTTATGTAAACGATATCGGTGCAGGCATCATGCATGTCACAAGAAGCGTCAAGACAGATGCTATCCATATAGCTTGCTTGATCTGCCTCCTCTCCTTACTCACATCCACCAGTGCATTCACTCTTCAAGCTTCATCAGTTGCACTGCAAACTGTCTCTAAATTCTTATCTGACCTGTTTTTAGAGTCATGGACCGACGCCGACACACTTGCTAACAATGCCATTGTGCAGATGATTCTGGACGAAAAGGTCAGAGTCCTCACTAGTGTTGGCCAGCTTTCCAGTGGGTGATGAGTTTTCATTCCGATTCCAATCTCAAGCTAATAAATGAGTAGGCCACTGCGTTGGTGATACACTCTGTCTATTTGGCTCTAGGACGGATCAACAGGCATATGCCTCACCAAAAACATCACTGGGTTCCCTACAGGCCTGAAGGCCTGATGCGCCATTGCACCCTTGATTCATTATGTAACTTGATTCGTCTTCCAATTCCTAAACTGTGCTTTTTATCGTCTCATCACATCATTCCAATTCGACTTCAACAGTTTTGGCCCCGATCCGTACCTCAACGGCAAAGGCACATACGAAACCATTGTGGGTGTGCAAAGTGTTAGCGTGCAAGCTTGGGCTAAGCACTTCGTCGTGAATAATCAAGTGCACTAGTGCCATAGTGCCTCTTCGAACCTCGACGATCCCACTATGATGGAGATATATGCTATTCATTCTGTGGGAGCATCGATGTAAGTGCAAAACTGACCTCAAGACTTTGGGGATTCAGAAGCCTAATTAACGAATCTTGCCCTGAATAGGCTGGCGGTAACCTCAGTTATGTGTGCTTACAATTGTGTCAATGGGACTTTCTCGTGTCATAACGTGAATATGCTTGGGAATCACGGACTCCTGCACAAGAATGGCTTTATGGGTACTATGGTCATCATCAGGCTTGATGCTAAGATGCCAGGCAAGGATTGCGGAGACTTGAATACGTGCAACAAGGGCACAATCAGGACTGGGTCAATGTTTTCATTCTCCTCTGCTGCTGTCACTTAATGCTTGACTGTTTAGATGGGGCTTGGGCTCCAAGTAGGTGGAGTTTGTCGTCCTGGCCATTGACGCCATTACCGTGCAAGTTGGGTCCTCTGCCACCATTACTCCGTTGCTGCCCAATGACCTTGATAATGGTGTTGCTGCAGCACATGGCAAGGATCTGGCATTTGTTTTCATCACCTCATACATACAGCTCTTTTAGCTGGTCATATATTTTGCTGACATCATCCTATTTGTAATTCAGTGATAGCGGCGAACTAGGTTTTTATACTGTCGTGGAAGGTAACATGGGCGACCACAACAATTTGAATCTGTGGTTCAAAGGCGGTAGTCTCGTACGTCGTCACACACACCTGTCTGTCCACTTTCTCATCTGGCTCACAGGTCGAGCGCGTTGCTGCCATCTGTGACAATATGATTGTGGTTTTGCTGTGTACATTTCACACTCTTCTGTATACCACTTCTCGGTTGAGATCTCGTTCAACAAAGCTGATTATTGTTTATTAGTCCTCCAGTCGTGAAAGTCTGTAAACGATTCTTTGATGCAGGCAGGGAGGTTGGTGACCAAGTACATATCATTTTCTTCTTTGATACAAACTTTGTTGACCTCGAATCCTTTTTTTTCACCAGGTGATGAGTTCTTGTTGGGATGTACAAGGCATCGGGCTTGCAGGCACCAATGAAAACCGGAACTAGGATGTCTATGGCCCCAATGAATGCCCAGAACGTCTGGCTCAGAAGCGACCCGAGAAAGCTGTTTTGGAGTAATAGAATGGTTTCCAATTGTAGAAAAGGTGGTAGGGTAGCGTCGACGGAGAGATTGCAGCAAGAATGCCAGTTTGCGCAGTAGTCATGGACGAAGGTGCAAGAGGTTTAATGTTGCTTGTATTGAATACATTTCAATACCTAATATCTATCAACTCAAGATAGGGAGTACTACGTTGCATACATGATGAGAGGTAGAATGAGATAGGGGTAATGACATCAATGTCGACTTTTGTGTCCTGTCATTGTAGACAGAACACGAAAGTCGACATTGACATCATTACCCCTATATTAGATACTACTAGGTGCAATAAGTGATAACCACGCCATGTTGTACATTGTCGAAGTGTTCTGCATCCATGGATTATCTCACACTTATGCTGAAATAGACGAGCATTTAGTTCCAGTGAGAACCAGCTCCGAGTGAAAGTGGCAAAATCCAGGTATTGCAGGATGTTGGGGTGTCATTTTCCAAGTATTGATGTAGTTTCCAGAATAATCTGAGTATAGCCGTTCTCACGATTACAAAATAGTCCTCACGGTTAATAATACCAAGCTGTGTGTTTCTACATCTGCACAATCACCAACACCCCATACACATAGCCTCACCTCTGTCGACTCAACAGCACTCCTGCGCATCTGTTCAACATACCTACTCAACATACCCAATGCCCCAAAGGCCCCCCATTCCCTGTCCGTGCCCTTGGTGCAAAGGTGCTCTGGTGTCACCCAGCACGCTCTCACGCCATCACAAGGAGTTCAAATCAACAGCAAGATCACCAGTGCAAGTCCCCAGATGCTGGTCCAGTCTGGAAACCCAGTATATGCACTACTACGCAAACAAAATATCAATTTGGCCGCATCCTTGGATGCCCAGAAGTATGTATGCATGAGCTGATGAGTTTTTGAACAGCTGAGTCTCTTTTAGACAGATTGTAGCAGCTTTACTTGCAGCACAAGCATCAGCAAACCCAGGGCCATCAGACTTCCCTCAGGCTCTACCAACCATCAACTCAGTGCCATTCATTCAGCAGGAGGAACAAGGTAACATCAAGTTCTACCATCTGCAAGAGTGGGAGGCACATTTTCAGGCTGAATCGAGGGTTGGCTACACGCCACACAAGCTGGGATTTCTAGAGGACAAAAACAGTAATCTGGTATCACCCCAATGCTGACATGAAATTGTTCAGGGCGCCAATGCAATCTTCAACACCCTCTATCATGAATGTCAGGACCCTCATACATGGGGCAAGAAACTGTAGCCCGTCACCAAGTATTACTATGTGCAAATGCACCTCAACTTTCTGGAGTTTCGTTATTGCGATGGGGGTGAATGGAAAGCGGAGAAGTTTGCAAGCCTGAAGTACTCGGATTGGTGCAAGGATACATGGTCGAAGGGAAACCTCACTTGTTGTGAGTTTTCTAGATCTTCTATGCTCAACAACTAACCTGGATTTCACTTTTAGGGAATAAATCAATTCAAAATGGTGCTCCTGCCCTTGTAAGACCACCACGAAAGAAAGCTAAGGTCTCCCAACCTTGCATCGTCCCCAAACTTGAACCCGAGTGCATCAACCTCAGCAGTGATGTAGAGATGCTGGCAGGGGACGACATCAACTTGTTTGACAATCTGAATGGAGATCAACAAGCATGCAATGCAACTCCTCTGCTTACTTTCCCAATGAGCCCTAGCCGGATGCCCACACCCATCCTGCCACCCACCATGGCACCACCTGCAATGCCACCATCCACATCAACACCTTCATTGACCACAAGCCTGATTTCAACACCCTCAGGAGTTTCTTCCGCCACATCCTCTCAATTAATGGTTGCGACCCCCTCTGCTGTTACCACCAACCCCACAGTGCCTATCGCACCCACATCAATGCCTACAAGTCCCGATGGGATCAACGGCAAAAGCAATGTTCAAACTGACTCTCAGCCGCAGTGGGGCATCTCATTTGATGTCTAGTATATTACTAACAACACTACTCTATTGTATCATCACAACTCCAACTTCTGGTTCTGCCGAACCTCACTCAGACTTGAGCTCTGTTCCACCTTGCCTGAAGCCGAGAAAACAAGTAAATCCCCTGTATGTCTCCTTTATTCTCAACCCTTGTTGACCCTGCGACTAAATTTTTGACAGTGCTAGGCTGTCAATTCCTTCTGCCCCACTTCCCACCCCTGCCATGCTTTCAATTGACACAAACGCCCCCTGCATGATGACACCCGACCAACTCGATGCTCCAACCAATCCTGATGCTTGCTTTCCGAAGTGCAATGACGCTGCAGTGTCTGCCAAACGGTCATCACCAGTGAAGCCATCTGAGGCCCAGACTGCCAGGTAACATTGTTTACAATACCTAGATGCCTTGCATTCACTAACGTTTCATAGGAATTTTTTATTGCATCAACTACCTCAAGATCCACCTGAAGACAACAGCTGCTGAGTTCAAGGTTGTCTGGGACACAGCAGTCCCCGATGCCATCAAACAGGTGTGCCGCCCTCTTCGGATTCTCTCACTCTTGTTACTAACGACTTTCATGCAGAGCTATAATCCGAAATCCCGCATCAACAAGTTGAAATGGAAGGCGATGACGGACTTGAACTAAAATGACTACTGGTAAAGAAACTGACTTCACCTTACAGCTCCCTCGCTTGCAATGCTCAAATTGGACCCCACTGCTGCTTTCTTTCCCTCTCCTTGATGCCGCTTTTATATCCCCAACTTTGCTGGCCCTTTGTATTGCTGTCTTCCACCTTGCTAGATATCTGGCAACCCTCCTTCACTTGTGCCACCCGGAATTTGCTTGGAATGGCCTCCTCACTTCGACTTCGGCCTCGACTCCACAGTGACTGGCCGCAGCCCTCACACACCTTCAGATATACTCGGTTTTCCACAGGTGTGCCCTGATACAGCTCTTCACGGACTTTCTTGTTCATAGTCAGTTTATTCTGAGTATGTACTAGTAGCTACAGTAATAATAATGTGAATTACTCAGAATATGTTGCAAAACCAGAGATAGCACAAGAAAATCTGAGTGTTTCTGCGACTCAGCATGACTCGGGTGCAAATGGATCCTCTCGGGGCTAATTCTCACTGGGGTTCAATGTTCATCAAGCAGGAATGATTTGGAGCCATTTGAGCCAGTGAGCTCAGAGACGAGTGTACCAACACTGGAGAGAAAGAAGGTGGGAACAGAAATGAGGTCACCGGTACTGGTCACTAAACATTGACTGTGACTTTCAGCTCCGGAGTCCATCATCACACAGGACTTTTTGACGGCTTCAATTCAACTTGACCTTACACTTTGACAAATACATACTGTACTCCTGTGATCCTCAATTTTCCAGCTGCCATCCACGCTGATCAGAGCCAGGCAAAACACGACACTCTATCAGTACAAAACCACCTCTCCTTCCTTTACCATGGCTCCCACAAACTATGTGCGAATAGTAGACATCTCGGACGAAGGTGAGCGATAATTTGTTTTGCACCACGTATATACATGTTCAGTGCTTTTTTAGAAGCCAAACCAAATTTTCAGGGTGAGGTGCTACTGGCCACCAGCCCAATTATTCTCAAGCGCATCTTGTCGCCATGCCCAAATGTGCTAGATGCAGAGGAAGCCATAAATAGCAATAAAAGTGAGCAGTGCCCCTTCTTGTTAAGTGCTCTACATTGCTCAACCATTGCACAGAGTGGCATGCCCACCACTCGCATCTATACGGCCGTACTCCCAGTGACCTACGCCAGCAACAGCCAGACCTGAATGATCGCTGCTAGGAATGGCCTCGTTCTGAGCGCATGGACTGGCAACTCAACCAAGAACGGTTACCCAGCATACCATTGTCTCCACCTCCCACAACCTCACCTGATGAAGGTCGTTCCTACCCCCAGGCTCTGTCTTACCATCTGCACCGCGATCCTCAATTCATGCAGTGGTGGTACACCTTTTAACGCTGTGTTCAAGCGAATAGAGTTTGAGAGGCTCAAGAACGTGAACGCCCCCCCTGAGACTTCCCCGACTTACATCGACTCTGAGGGCCGATATGGCTGGGACCCCCTGCCAGAGATGGTTGAGATGCTTCCAGGCATTCCTTACACTCATAAGCTCCCAACTGGGGCAGTTCTTACAATAGCTTGTGCTCACACGCTTGAATCTTTGAAGGAATATGGAGCGGTTGGGGATGAGGCTGAGATGCTGGCTGAGGAGTTGCGCAGGCTAACATTTGGGTGCAACACGGATCCATTGACTGGACAAACTGCCTGCCCACCGATATACACTGCTCCTGGACTAAAACACGACGATAGATCAGGTGATGATAAAGATTCACCTGGGTTTGACAGTTCTTACAATCTTGCTTCTACATTGGGTGAAGGGCAAGGCTCAGGTATCTTTATGCCTGCTGTGCAAACAGATACTCCCGAAGTCTGCGAACAAATAGGGAGGATCCTCCAGATCCTTAACCAGCTCTGGCAGATTATTCTTCCTCGAAGTGTGTCCAAGCTCAAACATGATCTGGTCGAGTTTGACGCCACTGACAATAATACATTCAGTTTCAGGGGCTTGTTCTCTGGACCCACCAGTGTGCAGATGAACACCTCATCATGGGGTCAAATATTTAGCCAGTCAATTGGTTGGCAATCAACATGGCACACTGAAGTGATCCTAAACGGGGTGGTTAGGTATAAGTGATGCGAGAGTGGCTGCCTCCAGCTAGCCCTAGGTTCCTTTGTAGAGAGGTTTGTTAGTAGCAAGAAATATAAAGAAATTTACTTGTTTGATCTGGTGCGAGCATTAGTTCCTGGGTGCGTGGGCGTGTTATTGTTTGAGGGTGTGGGACAGGTGCCGGAGTGTTCAGGCAAGCTGATTGCGAAGGGCTTGATATCTTTAAGGCAAGTTGGCTGAGGGCTGGTTACCTTGAGGACGAGCTGGGCAGAAAGGGGCGGCAGTTCCGAGCAAGGTGGGAATGAGTGCTGAATGTAAATGTTGAGTGGGGAAATTCACTGATTTATTGGGAAAGGTAGGTACGGGCTAAATACTGGTACCAGTGAATATAGCGGAATCCGGAAGAGAAAGGTATATGAAGGGCTTTGTTGTACATTTGAGAGGAGAAAGGGAGGTGGGATAAAGACAGCGCGATGAAGGGGATGGTAGTAAACAAGGGTGTTGTGTTGATGTGTGAATGATAACCAATGCGTGTGATCCAGGGTAAGTCACCTGATTCAGAACGCGTACGCGTCTAAACCAAGGCGAAGCCTTACAACACTGACATCCACGATGCCCCTACACACTGGACTCTGATTGTCATGATGTTACAGATCCCCAAAGGTGTGTAGATTGGTTCTTTATCCAGCACAATTGCTTGGTACTGACACAGAATTTCCAGGCAGTGATCCAGGGCCATTTCTGTTGGGCCGACCAGGCTTGTATATACGCCACGGCGATGTTGCCATTGTCTTCCTTTTGTTCAAAGGAAACGACATCCATACAGGTTTTCCGCCAAGTGTCGGCCAGGCAGAATGGACCGCATATCTCAAAGATTTGGAGTACTTGTACAATTACACTGATCAGGTTAACCATGTTGTTTACATGTGTTACCTGAACCATGCTGCAATCAACCGCTCAGCATCCATCTCGATCTTACCTTACCTTCACTTCGGCAACAATATCGTTCAACAGTCGCACCAAGCTCTGCAGCGAACATTCTCAACTCACGGTGTCACACTCAGTGGGGTTTTCACTAAATGCTTTGGATGTAGTCGGATCAGTCTAGATAGATCGGACAGTCACCCAAGTTGTTGCAGGCTAGAGGTGTGTTATCGATAGTGATGGCTTTTGGGGGGATTATACTACAAAGTAGTACAAATAGGGGAAATAGAAGTGAAAAGGGGAAAAAGATCGGAGGTAAGAACAAGAAGTTAAGATAAACTTCCCAACACAACAATACAGACTACTCAACAAGTGAATAATATGTAGGTAGACACAAACAAAAAGTAAACTGACTGGGACAAGTAATACTGAGATGAAGGATAATCCTGACTGAGTATACTAGCAATGGCTCCAATAATACAAAACTGCAATATGACAATTTAACTGATTGAAGCTCTAGGTCAGACGTTTCTGCTAGATCACTTCCAATATTTACTAAACACCTATAGAATCGTTCTATAGTCTAATGCTTAGCCAGCAACGGTCTATACGAAATCAATATAACTAGGGAGCAATCACTAAAGTATAAAGACTTAGAGGTGTACACAAGACACTTAATCTTATTTCTCTAGCAAGGGTTTCACAGGTCAAAAGTACTCAATTATCAACTAATCAAGTCTATTCTTTACTATGTAACCTAACAGTAATATTCTACTTAATAAAAAGTAGGTACTGCAAAAGGAATGGAGGGAAGAGGATGAGGAATGGAGGAAGGGGAAGGGAATGAAAGTAGAATTCTACAATTCTTCAAATTTCATGATGCCTATCTACTACAATTTGGGGGTTTATATAGACTACAAGGGAAGGGAGGCTGTGCAGTGCCAAACATCTCAAGGCTATGCTAAATGACTCTATATGACTCCATATGACTCATATTATCATATGACTCATATTGCCATATGACTCTATATGACTCATATTGTCATATGACTCATACTTTTGGCAGAGTAGATCTTTGATTTGTAATAGCCAAGCCTAATAAATGATGACTCACTGCCTATTGGGGTCTAATCTATACATTTTAGCTTATTCTTCAAATTCCTATGACATCATAGATTATATGAAGTTATTTAACTTAAGCAGAATGTTAGAATAATAATTAGGGGTCCCAGGAGTTGATAGGGGAATAGGGGAAAGAAAGAAATAATGTCTATATCATAAGGGGAGGTTCATTTGATTTGATTCAACTTGCCAAAATGTGTCTTGGTTTTATAGTAGCATATGAAATAGCTACAAAACACCAATATTCATGTCACTTACTTCAAATTCCAATTTGAAGTATGACAATGGGCAGCACATTCTCGGCAGAATGGACACTTCAGCCAATTGTCCGGGCTGAGAATATTTCTTCATGTTCTGGAATGCACTGCAACAGTCTAATCTATCGCTTCAATGTGATCCCAATGCTATATTGCAGCAAATCACTTACACTGACAATCTCGGCTTGCAGAAGTCTCTGTTGCCTATGCCCCACGGTCATCATCCGGTGGATGACCATGCCTGCCTATCACTTTGGCAGGCATGGTACTGCTGGTATGCAGCAATATGTCAGAAGCAGCAGCTTGTCATGAAAAAATCCAACTACAAACAGGCAGCTCTGGCCTCAAAACAGCGTCAGGCGAATGCCGATCCAGTACTGCTTGTGTCGGTCCTGTGTCAGCCTCTCACAAAACCCAAGCTTCCAGCTGCTATATGCCATCCTAGCGGCTCGTCAGCTGATGGGGCTGCGAGGGGTTCATTAGATCCCTGCGCTTCAAGCAGTTTGTCAACTGCTGGGGCTTCAAGGGGTTCACCGGATGCCAGAGCTTCAAGCAATTCTTTACCTGCTCATCCTTCGACCACATCAAATCTAACATTGGCATCATCAGGTATCCTTATTAAGACTATATCAGAGTGGAAGGCTGTCAGGGAGGAGGTACGAAATACAATTGATATAACTAATATTAGGCTCATATGTTCTTTTCATCAGTTACACTTTCAGGTTCATCTGAAAGGCACATCAGGCGCTATGTTCGTTCCACTCAACAATCCATTGTAAGTTCTACAACAAAGATTCCAGTCATAATTTTACGTTGTACTGAACACTGTACCGGCTGCCTACTAGTTTCAACCTTACGGAAAATCATGATTTATTGCACGCTTTTTGCCGAAAAGCTCTGCCTCCAGCCTATTCTGATCTATTCAGCAATAGTGGATGCAACATTGTCACAGCTACTTCCACAGTTGCTGCTCCTGTCCAAAATGAACAATCCACAGACATCGCAGCTGCTCAGTCGACCTTCTCTCCTTTGACTGTAACAACGAGTCCTGCTATCCCAGCAGACATACCTCAACCCTCGGAAGAGAGTGCCATGACCGAAGCTTCTGTTGCTAAAACCTTAGGCATCAAGGTAGCCTCTTCTGCAAGACAGCTTGCTACTGCAAGTCCTCAATCCAAGGAGCGTATTCCGGCACCAAAAGCACTGATGATCTCAGCATCAGATAATCACACAGCAGGGTTTAGTCGGAAACGGAAGCACACAAGTTGTACACCAGCCACTGTGACAGCGGGAGCATCTCAACACCACCAACCTGCATGTCGTGTCACACTATCAAACTCTTTGAAACACCAGAAGTTATCCAAACTGCATGAATCACAGAGTACTCCTGAAGGCGCTGGCTTGACACCAGAGGAGTCTGGATCCGATAGCGCCTCTGACTCATTTTCGTTGGTGTATCATGATCAACGACAGAAGAAGGGAAAGAAGGCAAGGAAGCAACAGTCACCACCTAACTCTCCGGTGCTGGATGAAAATGGAGAATGGGAGGTTGACTGCATCTTAAGATATTTTCTGATGTGTGTGCTCGCTTTTGTTATTTTTTTGGCTTGCCCTAATGCATAAAGTGTTCAATAGTTTCATAGGCCACTTTGGCTCATGTGGTTCACAAACTGTATGTCAACCCAAGATCAGTGGCTACCATGGGAGAACTTGAAGTATGTCGTCGTGTTTGCAATTTTTAGTACAGTGACCCACCTGACCATTGTTTAGAAACTGCCAGGATCTTGTCAATGAATACAATACAGCGAATGGCATCATTCTGATACATCCGCCTGCAAGCGATAAACAACCTTCGGAGCCAGTTGTTTTCCAAGAGACAACAGTATGTTCACTCACAAGACTGTTTTCAGTCAAAGACCTGTGTGCACAGCTGCAAAGCGTCTGTATGCTCTTATCCGACAAGCAGCAGGAAAGTAAATCTTACCACAACAAGGCATCCTTGAACTTGCAGCCCGTCATTTCTCAATTGATCAAATGGAATGTCACCAACACCGAAATTTCCACCCTCTATGCCAGTAGTCAGCCGCTTGGCGCCACACTGCTTGAGTCTGTCTTCACGCAGCTTCATTCAGTTGCTGCCAGTCTTCCACCTGTTGCACAGACCATGAAGAAATTGAAGGTTGTGGAGAGGTGTATGCAATGGGACTTTTATCAGTCGCATATGTTTATATTCGCATGGATGACAGAGTCCAGCCCTTTGATAGCTGACATCCTCTGTCATGCTTATGTATCTGAGGGTGAACAGCAAAGCTGTGCAAAATACCCTGGTTTTCATGAACTGGTGGCCCGGATTGTCTGTTTTGTTCGTCAGGAGCAATGACCACCTTCCAAATGTTCACGGAAAGGAAAGGGCAAAGCAGCAGTACCTGCCACAAGTGAGCCTGCTTGGAGTAATCTTGGCTTTCTTATCTAACAGTACTGCACAGATGCTGTCAGTGTCTCACTACCAAGAGCAGACGCTGAAAGTAGCAGCCATGCTGCCACACATGTGCACAGTGATCAAGCTGAAACATCCAATTTCACCACAGGTAGGCGTCACTTGAACATCATGCAACTTCGCTCTCGTGTCTCATTTAAGCATTAAACAGGTGTTGACGGCAGTTCATTGCCAGATATGGTCTTCGACAATGGCATTATCCGATCTCAAGACTACTTGGTGTATGGTTTCAAAGCGGGCTCTGCCTCATGTGATACTCCTTCACAATTGTGTTTGTCGCAACCCAGGCACACCGTGTATGGGGACGATGAGAGCCCGATCACAGCCTCCAAAGAAG
Organism: Pleurotus eryngii var. eryngii; assembly: GCA_029467805.1. Lineage (NCBI taxonomy): Eukaryota > Fungi > Basidiomycota > Agaricomycetes > Agaricales > Pleurotaceae > Pleurotus > Pleurotus eryngii. The sequence continues at coordinate 3,409,116 of SZVJ01000003.1, forward strand.
TTTTGATAAACGCATGGTTGGACTTCTATCTCTTGCCATATCTTAAGCAAGCTGAGCAGGATCTGACTGGCAGCAAGACTGTGGAAGCAAAGCTACTGACAGTCGACAATCGCAAAGTGGCCTTAGACAAGTCCACAGCTTATTATGATCAAGCAATCACCCATGGTGCAATCCTTACTTGCCTAGATCTATCTCAGCGCTAATCTGTAATGGGAAACTGATAGATGAAGAGGCGGTCGACATTGCGGACGCCCTCGGTGATCTCTTGCATCATCACCTACAATGCCTTGCCACCAGATCAGTTATACTGCTCTCCAGCTTGGGCGAGGCCGATGCTGTGATTCAGCAAGCCCACATCTCCCTTATGAATGTTCCACGCTGATCGCTCACCTGGAACCCCGTTTCACTCAACAATCTGCTTCTGTCTGACTCAAGTCATCAGCTCTTCAAGCCTATTGCCCTTATTTTGTATGAGGCTTGCAATCACAAGCTAGGATTGCGATCTGCCAATGACCACCTTCATTGAGTACTTATTGGCAACCATCCCACCACCTTGCGATCAGTGAATTGGGACCCTGATCATACCAATCCCATTCATCAGCTTAACAACTCAGCCAAGCTTTTTCAAAAGCATATACTGCCCAAAGAGCTTGCAACGTCATTGGGTCTGGCCAATCTGCTGTCATGGGTTGGCACAGGCCAAGGCAGCATGATGGCAGGTTTTCTTGAGGAGAATGGATGCTTCTGGTCAGATTCCTTGGATGGCATGATCAGCAACTTCTTCAATATCATTCAGCGTAACCAGTCTCTCGCATCCAACTACAAGTACAAGCCACAACGTCCGCTTCATAGCCTCAGCGAACATGTCGCTGTCGACAATCCATGCGTTTGGAGCACCTGCTGCAAGCATCTGACTGCAACGATATTCGCAAAAAGGGGCAGTCTCTTAGCAACGCATTGATTGCCAAGTTCGCACCTTGTTTCTCAGACACTCTGAGAAACGAGTGGATCACATTTCTCGGGCCATTGCTCAATAAAGACCCCAGCATCAGCCAAGTCGACTGGAAGACCTGGCAGGATGGTCTTGAATTCATCATTGGCCTCAAGATTCAAGGTTTCAAGACCGGATTAACACCATTCCAAACTGCCAACCTTCTTGCGTTTTCTGGGATAGTTTCGCCGCCAGATGCAGTCACAATTGGCTGTTGGATTTACGCGAACAAAGGGCTTGGAGCATTCCATGGCTTGCAAAAGCTAGGCTTCATCATGCACAACATCACTTCAGTGGTCACCGCCTTTGTAATTGTGCATGAACACCCATTCGTCACCTGTCTCCCTCCAATCACAGTACACTAGGCTTTGATCAAGACTGTTCAGCCATTGCCGTTGAGCATATCCTATGCAAAGTCTGTCGCTGGGAGAAACACCTAAGGGGCAGTCGAATGTCTTGGAGTGACTTCACTCTACAAGATGAAGAATGGCAGCCAATGCGGCAGACACCAGGTGACCATCTATACCTACCAATACCTTCGACCCTGTTGCGCGAGCACCTGGGGCAGATTATGGAGAGCTTAAAGAAGGTACGTGATATTGTACATTGGTTACTGATAGGTCTGACTACAAGTTTCAGAGAATATTGCAAAGTTCCTGACACTCGTGTTCCAAATTGATTTGTTTACATAAGATTGTATGAAGAAATACCAAACATTTATTATATATGTGTGCTTGCGGGAGTGTAGAGAGTATCAAAGCATTGAAATGCATATAGAAATGTCTGATTGGATGAGGGAACAGTTTTTAGGAGGGGACATCTGCCTTTGTCTGCACGAGGCGTCACTGGAAGCAAGACGACGGTTGAGTCGGTGAACAATTCGCCTGGAGGAGGAGCACCGACTGGTGAAGATATGTACTGGAGCTTACTCTAGGTGAGCCTCTTTTTCAATGTTCAATTGCTTCAACTGCTCAATAGCTTTGCTTGAGTCATGGGACGCTCACATACCTTCAGGGTTAGTCATTTAGCAGACCACTTGCCAGCAAGAGCACCTCAGAGTCCACTTCATTGCAAGCTACCGTGATGGTCTTCATATGAGATATTGGGTCCACGGCACATCGTCGCCCTTTCACTGCGTAAGCATAGGATTTCCATCTTATAACCTACGCTGCAGCAGCATCCATTTTAGTCCTCGTTCGCCTCGGTTTTACTCTGCGAGAAACTAGCACATAAAGCCCAACTGCAATTCTGCAATTGTACAAGCAATTTCTTACTTCCAAGACTTGGAGTTCCCCAAATGAATGCTTGTGCAAGCATCTCATGGTCTGCATCTCATCCTTCAGACACATGCTCTATCTCCGTCAAAACATCCCTCACTTCGTCCTTACTCGCGCCCGAAGATCAAGGACATAATTGTTTCGCTTCTGATGCGAGGATGCAGGATCTTGAGGAGCACGGAGCGGTGCAGCTTCCTTGCGAGCAGACGAGTGATGCGTAGGGCATGTGTTTTTACATTGGGTTGAAATTGTATGTATGTACGACCATCCTGATTTGACATACCTTGCTAGGCCTACAATTTCCAGATCCCTTTTCTCATCGTTCTCTCACTAACTTTGCGCATGCGTGGTGTGTCTATTGGTACACATGCAGTTTCATTCATATCCCAATCATCGATTTTCTAATCTGCTATGCATCGCTTTCCAGTCTTCGTTCAAGCCAATGTTCATATGTAACTCGAGTCCTTGCCAAACCCACACCCAATCCAAGCATTCGCATTGATCAAGCACATTCTCCAGCGTGCCACCTTGTTCGACGCACCCTATGGAGATTGCGGCAGACTGCCGATCACTGCCTTCACCAGCGATACAGCATGTTGTATTTATTCTTACGCCTTCAACCTCGACATGTCTATACCTGTATCTTGGCTTCCATCACAGCAACAACTCAGTCCATCTTCTAGGCCCCTCATGGAGATTCTTAGCTGTAGCCCGCTGTGTGGAGGGAGCAAGGAGCATTCTAGAATTCTGGGGTAGGTGTTGTTGTGCTAGAATTGGTGGGATCAGACCATTCAAGCTGGTATGACTTGATACGTTAACATTGCTTCCGATTGCAGGTAGCGATGTCTGTATGCATCTTTTGTCAGAATCAATGTTTTTAGCCGTGATTCTGCATGAATGGCGCCGAGAGGTGGTGAATGTCTGGTCCTCCAATCACCTACATTCTACCCACGACGTGGACAGAGGCCCGTCCGAGCATCCAAATGCAATGCCCAGCACCAAGTCACTCACAATACGAGTATGAAGCAACCACCTGCCGGCGTATGCTTGCACTCACACACCCACCACACAACACTCCTCCTCAACAACTCACCACTCAAAGTGCGCTTGCAGCCATGGAATCATCTCTGCATTGGGGAGTATACACAGGATATGCATGATTCAGTGATGAAGTAAGCGGAGGCGCAGAGGGTACATCGGATTGGCTAGGAGGATGAATGGCAAGGTGGCGTTGGGGTGTCGCTGTGGAGGAGGAAGGTTTGGATGTGTCGAAGGAGAGGGAGGGGGTGGATTCGGAGTCACAGGCACATCTGGCTGCAGAGGCGGAGGAGCCTGCCAAAGTAGATTCCTTGCTCAAACCCATCAATCAACATGACCACGAGCACCCAAACGAACGCGCAGAACAACCCTCCGATCTCCAAATCGAGATCAAAGTCAAAGGCAACATGGAATCTTTTCCATCCATCGCCAAACTCAACCCTGAGTCCAAATCCTGCCTTAAACTCTCCCCCACTGCCTCTGCCCTCGAAAGCGAGGATACAGATGATGATTTCGCACTGGAGATGCTCCTAAATTTCATCAGTGTGCTGGATGCTGTGAGGCTGGAGAGTAGCGTCACAGCGTGCATAAATGGGGGTGGTTTGTTGAGTTCTGAGGATGACAGGGATGTGGGTTTGGGTTCGATGTCGGATGTGGCCGCCTCAGCTCCAACTTCAAATGAACGTTGTATATCGGGTGGGGTATAAGACCAACCCAACTCATCTGTCACATCGAACTCCGCCCAGCTAGACCTCGTGGGCCCTTCAACCGGTCCTCAATCAACCTCCCCCATGAGCGCACTGGCAGTACCCTCTCCATCCTCAACATCTACGCCTACTCTACCTGCTCAAGAAGCAGCTGCTGTACCTACGCTTACGCCTGCACACGCTTGACCAGCACACGAACTCATTCCGCTGGTGTGGTGTGCGGATTTGGAGAATGTGGCACAGTGGGCGAGGAGGGGGAGGAGGCACTGCAGAGGCTGGGATCTTTGGAGGAGTGATGTTGATGTTGAGGATTTGGAGGGGTGAGGGTGAGGACTTTGGACGGTGTGCATTGTTGTACAGTTGGGATGGTCAGGCTCGATTATTGTGAACAGACCTCCCGTTTTCCCAATGTGTATGTTCCATTGTTAATCATGACATTTATCTGCTTGTTTAGCCCGTAAACTTGTGAGTTTATTTCGAAATCATGTATATTCATTCTGACATGAGAGAGTTCTACTAGTCTTGGCCTGATCAACTGAATGCAATGGCCACCAGTCATTCGCTTGATGATGCAGTTTGCACAGGTATTCTAGGAAGAGCTCAGGATTACGTTGCGTAGGTGTACATCTTTAGCCACATCCTGTAGCTATTAAGTATGCCAATGCCTTCAAAACTGTTATCCTGCATGTAGAGCAGACGTGTGCTATACAGCACATTCATGAATTGATGAGACACTCAAGTATTGTCGCCCACTGGAGAAATAGGGGCTTATGATGTAAATGTCGATTCTCGTGTCCTGCCATTATGCAGCAGGACACGAGAATCGACATTTACGTCATACACCCCTATTTCTCAGTTACTGGAGGCATGTGACTCACGGGGGACGTTCGGGACAGGACACCAGCAGTGAGACTCTTCAGAATGCCTATTAAATGGAGATCTGAAGCCAAGAGCAAGTGAAGCGCTATTTTTCTGCTCTCCTCTGACTCATGCCGCTCCTGCACATCCATCGTCCAACACCATCTGCTCCAATACCCACGTTACATCGTCAACAGCTCGTCCCCAACTATGGCCGTCCCCGCCGCTGAGACTTGATAATGGTTACAGGCATAGGATCTTCCGCTGCAGATCGACCCGATTCTTCAGCATCACTGGAGGGCGGGTGATAGGCCCTGGGGATGGTATGCGAACGGCTGGGAAGGGCTTTGCGGGAAGTCTTGCGTAGATGCCCCAAGACCGGTGCTAGACGCGTTAGCGCGATACCAACGAATGGCACTCGAAGAAAGTTACGTACTAGGATCCTACAAGACGTCTTCGGCGTCGTCGACAAGCCAGAAATCCCTCGAGTCCCTCTACGCATTCATACTGATGTATTAGTGAAAATCGCGCCAATCAACGACACTTAGGCTGACCTGGTATACGATCTCGATATAGTACCCCCATTCGCCGCAGACAACGCTGCGGGATCTCCATACCCCCATGCCAGCCTGCGAAGGCCGGCTACATCCCTAACCCGCATCCCCGGGTCCCACTCCACCGTGTTTTGCTGACTGAATCCATCCTGGATGGATAGGCGACCTTGTCGTCAACGTATACCGACGATACGCCATCAACACATTCGGTGGCGTTGAAGCCTTGCGACGAGGCGCTCCACTGACGAAGGGGCGCGGTCCCGATGTGTCTCGGTAGTGGAAGGGGGGTAGGTGCGCCACGAGACCTGGTCGGTCGTGCATAACGTCGGCGATGAGGTGCGAGAGGGACGGGAAGGGGAGCGTGGATGCTGCTGGGGCGATAACGTGGTGAGTGGCGAGGTTTCTGGACTTGCTGGGAACCACCTTCTTCAGCCCTGCGCTGTGTCGTCGTCGTCGTCTACGCCAGCCCCTCGTCGTCCTATCCCTTCTTAACTTGGCCCATTCCCCACCGTCCTTACGTCCTCGCTACTCCAGCAGGCCAAGTGTCGTCGCCGTTGTTGGGTGCTGGGTGCGACGCTGTGTGTGCTTCGGGACGACGTTATCGACGCTGAGGGTTGCAGATGGAGAAGACGCGGGGGGTGTTGTAGGCGTTGTCAGGGCGTCGCACGGAGTGGTCGTTGGACGGGCGCAGTGGCGTAGACGGGATGCGGGGAAATGTGAGGGGCAGAGCGGGCGCTGTGGGGGGGATATTGTGGTGAGTGTATTTCCACTAGTTCGAGACGGGTACTCACATTCTCCTTCGCTGTCTGGTCTCCTCATCGTCGACGCCAGTGCCTAGCTGGCCCTCCCTGCCTCCGTACTTCGTCTATACCCTTCCTACGCCTATTCCAACGACTAATCTTCGTCATTCCCTCGCTCGTTCGACTCGCGTCGGCGTGCTACTGGCGTCTCAGCGTCCCAGGCGTCCCCCATCTGCATCTTCCATCATCATCGTCGTCGTAGGCCATTTTGACGGTATTACGGGTTCGGGAAACGTTGGTGGCCTTCTGTCGGGCTGTGGGATAGGGATAGGCAGTAAAGTGCTATGCCCAGGTGCGTATGCCGTTGATGGTATTGAGTAGTGCCGGTACGCCGTCGTTTGGGTTCGCAGTTGCGGCGCAACGTGTTCAGGTGCGAGGGAAGTGAACCCTGCGTCGTAGATGTTGCAGCTGGCAGTGTCAGAGGCTGGGGCTTCTTGCCTCGTGAGCTGGAGGCGAGTGGGTGGTGCACGGCCGGCAGTAGGGTGAACGAGGGCAGCTGGTGTCGAGGTGAGTCTGCACTGCACTGATATTTGAGGGCCACGGGGTCGTGCTTACCCGCAGCCGTTGCCTCAGACACGTCCTGCGATTCAAGTTCGCCGGTCTACACCATGGCGCTGTGAGGGTACTAGAGTGAGGACGTGAGGGAGGACGAGGGTCAGGAAATGGAATACTTACATAAACTTCATTTCCCTGGCGCGTTTGGTCGACGATGTCGAAGGAGAACGATGGAGGGCGGGAGTTCGTGAGTCAGTGATTCGAGAAGAAGAATATCGAAGGAGGACGATCAAGGGCGGGGCTGCCCCGCATTATTGGCGCTCGAACCAACGCCACGTGCGCGATCAAAGGCCGCTCCGTTCCGTGAGCCGACTTCGGACTTCAAAGCTTCACCATCCACCTCTCAAACGCACACGACACGCGACGACGACGAGCACGACGAGGACTTCAACGACAACCATGGAAGGCTACGGCGCGCCTATTCCTCGTCTAATCCCCCCTCCTCTGAATCTCCCTGAAACGATGGCGCGTCACGACGGACGGACAACCTGCCTACATTCCGCTTGCTCCCAAGTCAAACGACTATCGAGGCGGCGAAAAAAGGCCTAGAATCCGGGGAGTGGGACGGGATGGTGCCGTGTATATAGTGGCATACCCTGCTGAAGCTGCCAGGTAAGTCTCCAATCTCCTCGGATGGGTTTTTGGTTCACGTCGCCATTAGCGCACGCGTGCGACGGCTGCAGGATTCTGAACGATGCCAGCAGCCAGCCCTTCGATTTCTGTGCTAGACGCTGGCTACCTCACCTACACCGATAACCACCGGTAAAACGGCCTCAAATGACCATGCCGCTAATACGCGCCGAAGCCCTCCATAGTCGCACACAACTCAAGTACACCCCCGACGATGCAACAGATGGGATTCCTCGGGCAGTTGAAGCTGAGCGGGAGGCGATACTCACAGACTGCGCAGTTACGGTACGCACGCACGAACGTAACCTAAATGCAGCAACTGGATAGAGGTAGTTTCGTTATGGTGAGTTCTTCCCACGGTGCTGCTAACTTGAATCTCACGATGAGCTGCCACAAAGCAACTCTCGTGGCATCACCGCCTTTGTTAGGATTGTGCCGCGCGCATACATTGACAACAGGACGCCGGCCGAGTGGAATCCCGGATGATATGGAGGACGAGCAAGGGAGAGTTGAGTGCGAGGGCCTGACGAGCGGAGGGGACAGCGGCGCGATGGGAGGCACAAATGCAGGTACGTAGTCCACCTTGTCGACGGACATATACGCTCATAAGGGATACCAGTGGTCCGGTCAACCCTCGACAGCATCGGACTCGATGAAGGACGGCATGGCTCACCAGCACGAAGCCTCGGGCTCCATTCACCACATCCCTTGGCTGCGGGATCACGCCAACGGGGGGTCGGCGCACGGGGCTTGGAGATGGAATGAATCTACCAACGCAGCGAGTTGGGAGCGAGCTTGACGCCGGCCGGAGGCTGAGGGAATGCCAGCTCTCGGACGAACAAACCCAAGAGAAGAACACGCGGGCAGCTTGAGCTAGGACTATGTAGATGGCGATGGAATGAGCAGCGACGGGCAGAAGCGGATGGTCACAGAGATCTGAGTAGTCAACCCAGACGAAGCGCATGGCAAGTATGCGCATTCTCCATGAGGATATCAGTACTTACCATCTAGCAGCGCGAATCCTTCATCCTCGATATCCCTACGACATCCCTGCTCTCCAACGCTCCGCCATTCTCATGCACAACCCCCAACACGGCTGACCCCCACATTTCACTCCCGCAAAGTCCTTCAAAGGCCCGCTTAGTGACGACGGCCATCACATACAAGCCAACGTGCGGCTGGGGCGGCTGCGAGGACGGCGGGAAGCCTTATGCAAACACGGGGCGCAGGTAGCCGTTGGCGTATTGGCGTCACTCGTCTGAGACGTCGACATCGACGTGGTGGAGGACGGGAGTGGGATGGGAGGTCTTACGGGCTTTGGAGCGGGGAGCGTGCGGAGAGAGAGACGACAGGGACGGGGTCAGTGAAGGTGGAACCAGCGGGGAAGAATGGGAGAAGGCGAGGGAGGGAACAGACCCCAGGACGGCCATTGAGGAGCGCATCAAAGGCGCAAAGTCTTATCGGCAATCCTGCAATGGTATGCCGCGCTGGAGGGACTCAAAATCGCCGCTGGGGGATCGCTGAGTGCGAGATTGTCGAGACTGTGCGCAGGGACAGAGGAGCGCAGGCTGGACATTGCTGGAGACATTCTGGGGACGCACAACGCAGGTGAGTGAGTAAGCTGTGCTGGAAGACATGTGAGCTGACCTCGCAATTCGTCTGCTTCGGTGATGTCTCCACTTCTCTCTGCGCACCCGCCGCCTCATTCCCGCACGCTCCACGCTGATGCTGGCGAAGCAACAAGCCTCTGCCTTCCTGGTTGACGCCTTGCCATTGTTTGAGGCTTGCATAACCCTGCGCGCATCCCCAAGTCAAGGGATCCTAATGCGTGCGCAAGAGGGTTGGCCCGTTGGGAAGGTTGACCGACGCTTATCGTATGGGGTTTTCCCACGTCTAAGGTGCTGAGCGCTGAGTGCCCAAGATGCCCAACCGGGTACACACCAAACTACGAGAAGCGAACGTGCCAGCGACAACTCAGGTATGCTCACACGTCTCCCAGGACAGCATGGCCACTCACCTACGTCCTGTGCTCCCATTCAGACATTCCCAACTGTCATCAATGAATGCATCGCAGAGAACAGCGACTAAGAGTCGGCGCTGGCCCACGAAGGATAAAGGGACACATAGGGAACTGGGATGAGAGGCCGCGACACAGACAAGAGAAAGACGCAGACAAGATGGTAGACACCCCTTCGCTCCTCTTGCTGCCATTCCCATTGCGACGTGAACGCCCAGAGTCCTCACGAACAGACGCGACAACACCCTCTGCAGGCCAACGCTCGATGAGCAGGGGCATGATATAGACGGAGGCACTGGATGTCTAGTGACGGCGCATAGACAAAGGACGCCATGATCCTGGCTTGGTGAAGGAGTGAGGAAGAGGAACACTGGTAATCTTTATAGGGTCGGCGGGGAGCAAGCAGCGCATTGCTGGACAGCTAGGTGAGCAATCCATCGTGTTCGTATGCGGGATTCCACTCACCAGCGTATCACGCCCCTCAGCAACGGCCACCAACGCCCATTAACTCTGCTATACCTGTCGTCCATGTCTCCGTTCTTCACCGACCAAAGCACAATCTGGGCGTCGTCCTACGCTCGGCGGGTGATGCCCACGATCACAGAGCCGGCGTGTGGACTCTGGCCGCTAGCAGCGACTTGAGTCGTTCTCGCGGACTCGGGATAGAACTTGTGGCTCACGGTGGCTGGTGAGGGCTCGTGCAGCATTGCCATGTCGAGGGAGCAGGATGGTGGACCGCAGTGCTGCAATGGAAGAAGAGATGAGTTCCTCATCGTTCTGAGCCTGCAAAGGTACTCACCTGCACAGATCAAAGCTCAGCGTAGCAGATACAAGGTCCACCGCACTCCCACGAGCTACGGCTTCTAGCCTTCCCTGGACATCTCAACGTACATTTCCAAAGGCAGGGAGGTGCGCGTCATAGGTGCTAAGAGGGACGCTGGCTACGTCTCATGATTCTGACATGGGGAGAAAACGAGGTCGACAAGGGGGAGAACTGCAAGACCACTTCGCTGAGAATCGGGGAAATCACGATCATGCATCGCAACATGCCAGCGTGATACATCATGGTTCGAATGGACTTCACGCGCCTAACTTGACGGATCGAACCCTCTCCTGCCAATCGATGCCGCCTATCTCACGTCTCTCGCCATCCTCCAGTTCGACGATGACGCTCCGCGACACCCAGAACATCGCTCTTTGTGAGTCGTCTGTGTCGCCCTCGGTATTCTAAGCAGCGTGCTAACATCATGGCACCAGCCGTCCTTCCTGCTCGTCGTCATCCATCCATCGAGGACGCGCAAGGAAGTCTCGGAGTCGTTTCAACGGTCACGCAATGGTATGTCGCAGTGGTGGAATCCAAACTCGCCATCGGGTGATCACTGGGCGCACAAACGTCGGGATTGGGTGCATGAACAAAGAAGTGCGGGCTGGATGTCGCTGGTGACGTTCTGGTGCAGCAAAACGCTAGTGAGTGAGTGAGATGTGCTGGAAAAGGCATGAGCTGACCTCACACCTTGTCTGCTTCAGTCACTCCTCCAGTCCTTCCCTTTGCGCAGCCGTCGCCTCATCCTTCGCTGGTTTGCTTCCTCCCCTGCTTCGTGTACCTGCGCTAACTCTCCTGCCAGTTTTAAGTCGACGAACCCCGGATTCTACGCCGAGACTACCGGCAAAGACGGCGAGAGCAATTGCAGCGAACACCAGGTCGCCATCCTTAGGGCCGTCGCGCTCTCCTACACCCGGCACGAATGCAGCTGCCAGTAATGGTACTGCCCGCTTGTCTCCTTCGTCCATGGCCTCCTCGTCACTCACGGGCATGCTCTTGGTTTAGGATTTGGATCATTCTTCTCGGGTTCGATATCCACGTTGGTCAACTCGACCGTTTCTCCGACAGCGGGGATACACTCCTCACCGCGGTCGTCGCCTCTTGTAGGGTCTTGAATGAAGCCACTCCCTGGCGAGCCAGATGATCTGCCAAAGGTGCGTGATTCGTAACTCTTTCTTGCGCGTTACCAAGAACTTACTTGCTCCTCTAATCATCCTTCGCAACTCCGGGATATTCGTACCCTCGTGACGACCTCAAATACAGCTTAGTACGGAAGACCTCTCTACTGGACCGCCGATAGCAAGTGAAACGATCCCCAATCACAGTCACAATATGATTGAAGTGAGTTCTGGAGCCGTACGGTCTCCCCCAAGTGAACTTCCCGATCCCTTCGATCTTCCACTCGTTCCAACTCCAGATGGCATCGCTGTCTTCCATGAATCCACTGCTTCTTCCACCCGAAGTAACGATATTCAAACGACCGATTATGCACCCGCACCCATAAACTCACGTCCCTCACCCGCGACGAACACCCACGACGTAGCTTTTCAACAGCAGGAAGCCGGCGCCTCAGCCCATCTGGAGGATCGATCAAAAGAACCTCCTGTCGCCGAAGGTCATGCCAAAGAAGACGGGGAAGATGAAGAGTACGATGGACCTTCTTCCTCAAGGATCTCGAGAATCTCGTTGGCGATGTCCGATGGGGAAGTCGGGATTGCTGCAGGACCTCGCTGGTGGAGAGGGTGATTTTGGTGGCGAGAATTTAGCTCAGACGACGAGGAAAATCCTAGCAAGTGGCGGCTGAACCAAACAGAGGCTGGTGGAGAAGGTGTCCAGAGGTCTGCTGGTATCTCGAGTCGCAGCACCGGGATAGGCTACCACGACGATGAAGGCGACAGCGGAAAGATAGTTGGTGGTAAGGAAAGCGAACGAGACAGCTACGCGAGCGAGCAGAGCCGGTACAGCGTCGATACGATGAGCAAGGAGTTAGACAACCTCGAGTTTCGTTCTGCTCACACCAACGGTCGGTTCCATGGTCATACCACCGCGTGTATCGAGCATGTCATCCTCTACAGCACCCTCTTCCTCTTCTCCGCCTCCTACATCACCCCATCTACCAGCCACTCTACCCCTCAACCTCACTCCTCGGAAGGACACGTTTTCAATCAACGGCACGGGGTCTAAAGGGATTACCAGTGCTACTGCCAGCGTACCATCCCCTACGTCGCCTACCTTTTCTATCCGAACTCATGCCTCCACTTCTACGACTCGTACTACTCACACGGCTTGTACCACGCGGACAGGGTATTCTGGGACGGGGAGCATTGGCAGTGACGACTGGGATGGCGTGGGTGACATCCATGACGACTACATGTATCGGTATTCGACGAGGCTCTCGGTTGTTAGTGGGAGGATACCCGGGAACGGGAGGAGGGGTAGCGTTGGTAGTGGCGCATCGTTGGGTGTTGGCAGAGATACCCCGCCAGTACCGCAGACCAGGGGAAGCGCTGACGATGTCGATGAGCGATTTAGTGGCAAGGTTTCTGTGAAGACAAGGCCAGGAGCTCTCGATATCCAACTTTCCAACCGACTGAGACCCTCAGGCTCCGCCATCGCCGATAGCGATGGATCGAAGCAGTTAAGCCATCTAGACGCGCCTGGCTCGTCCAAGTCGACTGCATCGCCATTGCTCCATACGACTTGGGGCGATGCGCTTTCCTCGCCTGAAGAGGGAATCGATGCCTTGTCGGCCACACGAGGGAACCCCGGGAGTAGTGCCACGGATTCATTCTTTGACGGGTGTTCCTGGTGCCGCAGGGTTCTTGAGAAGCCCAACCTTAGATGGACCAGCTAGCGCAATAAGGCAGAGGCTAGAGATTAATTGGGGCCCAATGCAAATGATGGAGACATCGCTGGCGCTGGGAGGAACGTACAAATCAACCATACGTCTTCGAGTATGGGTAGCGCTAGTAGTGCCGTTCAGGGGCAGGAGTATGGCGTACCGGGAGGCATTGTGGTTGAAGACGACAAGCGGGCTCCGGATGTCAGCCTGACGACGATCGGGGATAACAGTTTCGTCTCTGCAGACTTTGAGGGAGTTGATGAACGCCAAGAAAGTCCTGAACCAGCGGGAGAAGAAGGTCTTCGGAACGATTGGAAGGCAGGCGTCGATGACATCGCTTCGCCTGGATTGCCACTGGTAAACCCCCACGATTCCGTTGACGACACGCTTGAAGAGATAACGAGGACTGTATCCCCCATTCCTCTGGACTCTTCCTTGGCAAACTCGACATCTGACACGTTTCTCCTTTCCGCGACTGCCGAGGTAGCCCCTCCACCACCCCAGCCCCCAGTGGCTCAACTACTGGCTCCACCAGTCTCTCACCTTCGCCCGGCTGAATTGAGAGGTGAAAAGGATCCCGATTCTGGGATGAGAAGTAGTCTCTTCATGCCCCATCCTTAGGGTTTGCGGACCGCTGGTATTGAGTGAGTCTTTTATCTTCCACGACACCGGGCCTTTCGAATTGATGTATGTGCACAGGTGATTTTCTAGGTCTCCCACTGCCCCTCCGTTCTCGCATTCCGGTCATCGTCGTCACAGTGCGCTGATTGCCTGGTAATCACCCGTGTCGACAATTTCTCACCCCTGTGATTGTATCGTCGAACATGGAACAGGAGCTTCTCGTCCCCAACGGGGTTGAGGGAGTGCCGAATGACGCGCGTACGGAATACCTTCTTGCCGAAAGAGATGACAATGAATGGGTCCATGTCCCATCCCGTACGTGTCATTGAACGGAAGATAAGGATATTGACGTGGCACGAGCAGAAACCACTCACTATTCTCAAGCCTGGGTAGGTCGTCTGCACCATGAATCTCCAGCATCACGATCCCAACAATATCATTCGACGCGCCGAAGTGGTACTCCTCGTGAGTGTTCTTCCTGAAACGTTTCTTCTTCTTCACCGTTGAAGCAGCGCCGACGTCGAGTTTTAACGATGGAGGCGTGGTGGCCGACGGTGTACTTTGTGTGCTGGTGCTGGGAGTGCTTGCCGTCAAAGACGACGAGTTAACTTCAACGACCCTCGCCTGAACTTCATCTTCGAAATGAAGCCGCTGGACTTGGCCGTAATAAGGACCGGCGTAGCAGTGGGCGGCGGCATTGGCGTCTTGTTCACCCCAGCAGGCGCGGGGGTGGTGGGTGAACCCAGGACTCCCGAAATAGAGGCCGGGAGGCCGAGATGGGCTTCGGAGCGGGCGTCTGAATCCTCGTTATGGCTGCCTTCTCCTCGGAAGGGGGGATCAGTGGTGAGGATGCTGCAGTGGTATAATCTGAGGGTTCGTCGTCGTCGGAAGACTCCGAGCTTAATCCGCCGTCGTCCTGCAGTCACCAGCGTCGTGCGAGCGACCGTCAACGCTGGGCTAGACCGTGACACTGAAAATAACTCACGGATCGCTGAATCCCTTGCTGCCCTTTGTCAAAACATCGGTACACCCAAGCACCTGCAATCTGCATATCGCGACTGGCTGCTCGCCTGGCAGCGGCGCAAACCCGTTCCTCCCGCTCCCTTTGATGCGCGCCAGCGGTTGAGCAGCATAACTTGGGTGTCCTGTCGATAGCGTCCCTCCGCGAACACAACTTGCTGATGACGTCCCAGTAAATAAGCCCTAACGATCAAGAAACAGGCGCCATCAAACTTACACGACGAACCACCAAGTCCACATCAAGTTCAACCACAAACCGACACGACGACGCACTGACGTCTTCTGACCAAGGCGCACGCTCAAGCCACCCTCCAGAACGATTGACTTTCGCTATCCCAGCGTCCCTCGGTTACAAGACCACGAATACATGACCAGCGCAACTCAGCCAGGCGCCGAAGAACACGAAGAGTGACGAGAATAGAGCCGTTGAGGGCCGCGAAGGAAGGGAAGGGATAGCAGGAGCATTGGTACGTGACAGTGATCATGATCGGACTATGATGACTCTCCAGATAGCGTGTAGATCACCGGGTTAGAGAACTGGGCTCAGGATTTCCAGCGGGCGGAAGATGGAACAGTCACCTCGCGTTCTCTACGGACTGCCCCGACTACTGTCAGCGCCTCTTCCGATCCTCAGCGACCACGACGTCAGGCCGCGATAGCTTAGCAGGGTACCACCAGACGAACTCGCAATTTCGTCCGGGACAGGCCGACCGTCAGGTTAACCCCCGTGGGGCGGAGTGGCCCCGATTTGTAAGGCTGTTCCTCAAGGCAGGAGTATGGAGTATTCGAGGCAGTGGAACGTGCATTTTCCTAATCTCTTCTAACACCCAGTGGCTACTCCCCGGTGTTCAAGTTTCCCCAGCGCTTCTCCCTTCGATACCTATGTACTTTCTCGTATCCTTGGCACTCTTCTTGACCTACGGACTTTCTCTGGTACCTTTCGCACCGGAATGTGCACTCTTCTTGCCCTACGTATTTTCTCTCGTACCTTTGACTGGGCACTCTTCTTGCCCTACGGACTTTCTCTGGTACCTTTCGCACCGGAACCACACGCGTACACCCTGGGTACTAGATTGAACCATGGCAGCAACTGCGGGGGAAAGGGAGTCAGATTGGCGTTGGCATGGGCGTCTACCAGCGCGAGGAACAACGAGGAAAGAGACGGGGAGGGGCGCGTAGGAAGATCAAGCAAATCGAACGCCTGTGTACGTCGCAGCCACCGTCATCACAATGGGTCGCGCCCACCCAAACGTATAGACGTCTGCCAGCGTGGCGCGCAATGCAGCAACGGTGCGCCTCGACACGGTCTTCCAGCCTGCCCCGTCGCGGCAGTCCTGGGGGAGAGCCTGCTCCCGACACTGCTCGATACACAGACCGCTGTCGACAACTGTCTTGGAACCACCTGAGATTCCCCAGCCTGTTTCAAATGCAAAGCGGCAACGAGGACAGCGGATGCTAACCATGGAGCACCAGTCTGCGAGCAGTAGCGCCGCGAGGAGGCGCGTTTCGAGGAGGCGCGTACGCAACGAGTTCGGTGGGGTGATGGACAGGGGACTGAACGAAGCGCCAGCAACAACGAAGGTAAGCTAACGCTCCACGATGCCAGAGCAACCACTCACCTGCGTGTCCGGTCCTCAAAACGCGGCGGGATATCCATCCCCTCCTGTCCCGTCATTGCATGCAGTCCCCACGATCGCGGGTCTCTGGCAGTCCCCCAGCTGCGGGATGGCGGCCTTCCACTACGAACGACTAGCGGGACCTTGATGTCGGCAGACGATGCAGACGATTCAGGCGATGGAGGGAGGGGGGGGGGCAGCTGGGGAACAGCGTTACCCTGCTACTCCGACTATCATCGACAACACGGAGCACTCACTAGGACATAGAGCGCCGAGCGCTGGCGGTATGCAGACGGCGCACGACGATGTCGACAACGACGATCGCGCTACGAATGCGAACTTGAAGCCATTGGGGAGCAGGAGACCCACCGGGTGCAGGCGGGACATCGCGTCAATTGTGCGCTGCGCGGGCTGGAAGAACGGGGAGTAGGAGGCGAGATTACACCGTAAGAAGCGGGGGGGGGGTGACGGGGAGACTGGCCAGGTAAGCAGGCGCGACTGCTTGCGGCCTTTCCTCCCAATTTGACGTCCCTTTTCATAGCTCGGGGCTGCCTGCTTGCGCACGCATTGGTATTCATCGCCTTGGAGTAGCACACGGGGTTAGGTGAGTCTCGCGCCATGGCAAGACATCAACCAACTACCCAGTTGCATGCCAGTGTCCCTCCGCTGCGAACTCCCGACGGAGGGGCGTCGAAACGACGTGATGCCTTCGAACCACATCCTCGATGACAGTGAAAATCGAGGGCCTAACCCTGCGCTGCGCAGAGTGAAAAAAGGGGAGTGGAAGGGGAGACACAGATGGGAGGGAGGAAGAGGGAGGTAATTAGGCAACCCGTCACTCCCCTTCTCCCCAACTAACCTCGCCGTTTCATAGCTACCCAACGCCCAAGCAGATGCTCGTTTGCGCGCGCACTAGGACCCCACGACTTGGGGACGTGCATAAAGTCCCCAGGTCGCAAGCGAACACCTTGGTGGCACGCGTATCGGGGATATGCCGTGGAATCGTCGACGCAACATGCAAGGACGACACACTGACTCACGGGCGAGCTCGCTGACATGTCTGCGATCCGAGAACGGTGGTTCTTACACCTGCTCCTTGCCCCCCGCGCCCAACGACGGCAAATCAAACTCACCACAACATGGAGTGACGCGTGGCGCTTTCGAGGATGTCGGCATCATATGCGCGGGCCTCTGGATGGGGTCGTGGCGCAACGACTTTGTCGTATTGTACCCCTATCTATCAAAGCCTCAGCCAATGCAAGCATTGGCTGAGCTTTGATAGATAGTGCAGACCCAAAATTTTTGGAAAACCTTACCATTTCTCGGATTGTGCGAACGCCACATCATGGCGATTCACAATCTGAACCCAAAAAAAAACCACTATCCTACTTACATTACATTGATTTACCTTCAAACCACTTGTAAATTAAAGTACATACACATATATGTCATATTACATCACTACATTGACACAACACCTCCCACCCTATCATTTCCTCTATCAACCCTCTGGTGGCGTACACTGGCAATCTCCTGACCACCAACGAACAACATTTGTACATCCGAGTGAACACCAATACTGGGTCTGCACATATGAATGTGTAATTCGATGGACAAGAGTTGTCGAGCAATGGGCAAATGCAGGTGCAACAAGGCAGTCATCTATACACCACCTATGAGTAAGTATATGCACATTGAGTCACGTACTACACACCTGGATTTAATCCACCACGTCAAATCCCCATCCACACCACATGTGACGCACGAACGGTAACCGTTCATGCTCGTGCGTGTTACTCGATCCCTCCCTCCGCTGTCTCCCGTTTATTACATGTGACGCACGAACAGGAACCGTTCGTGCTCCTTAATTCATCCCATCTTGCTGTCCATCTCTCCACGTGACACACGAACGGGAACCATTCGTGCCGCCTACCCCATCCCTCCCTTCACCGACAGTCTCGCCTATCCCCTTCCACGTGATGCACGAACGGGAACCGTTCGTGCCCCCTACTCACTCACTCCCTTCACCGACCATCTCACCTAGCTATCAAAGCCTCAGCCAAAACTGCCGAACCAGTCTGTCTAGTCAAGCCAGCACTCACCATACCAACCTCTGCACGCACACAGCCAGACACCCCTCGGGACCGTGACAATCCATGGCGCCTCCTGGGGACCCAGTCGTGCACATTACGCCCCCCCTCGCGAACGGGAACCGTTCGTAACGCTTGCTTGCTGTCGACATCCCTCGCGAACAGTAACCGTTCGTCAGACTTTGCGCCTAGTCATCTGTAAGGCCGTCTGTCCTCCCGTCCCGTCTAACCCTCAATCCTTTTACCTAGGATCCTACCTACGCATCTACGCCGTCCACCCATCGCCCCTCTAATTGGTTACGCGCATTCAACTCTGTATATATTACCAGGTGAAATGCTTATGGATTTCAAGGTATAGGGTATTTTCAAGGTATGGCTTAAAAATGATTCAGAATTGATATTCAATGTGATCAGTCATAAAAGGTATGAAGGTATGGGGTATGAAGGTATAAGGTATAAGGTATTAAGGTATGGGGTATCAAGGTATGAGGTATGAGGTATGAGGTATGAGGTATGGGGTATGGGGTATCAAGGTATGAGGTATGAGGTATGGGGTATGAGGTATGAGGTATGAGGTATGAGGTATGAGGTATGAGGTATGAGGTATGAGGTATGGGGTATGAGGTATGAGGTATGAGGTATGAGGTATGGGGTATGGGGTATCAAGGTATGAGGTATGGGGTATGGGGTATCAAGGTATCAAGGTATGAGGTATGAGGTATGAGGTATGAGGTATGAGGTATGGGGTATGAGGTATCAAGGTATGAGGTATGGGGTATGGGGTGAGAGATGAGTGAAGAGAAGAGTTGTAATGGGATTAACATTACCTTGATTGAGCTCAATTTTTGACCATCTTAACATGACTTTGATTTGATTTGAACTAGATTTCACACATTAATATGAGTACATAAAACAAAAAAAGAAAAAAGAAAAGAAAAGTGATATAAAGTAAGTATAAACTTGAAGTCTAGGTGATGCTGGGTGAACAGCAAGGGAATGAATATATAAATAACCTATAGAATAATACAATCCCCATGCTTGTCAACAGCCACATAGTCCCACCTGGTGTCCATGTTACCTATAAAAATAATACTAATTACAATTCTATATTAAGTTTCACAGTTATTGTCAGATGGGGGAATGATGGAGCTTCTGCAATTGACTACAATAGTAGATGTGTGTAATAGTTCTTTAACCACCTTTTGACAGAAGTTATTCCACTTTGTTATGAAGTGATCCTAATGATGATGATAAGACAAACCTGCCAGCAGAGAAGCTAACACTACACTTGCAATTGGATGCTCTCATGATACTAAGGGCCAAAGTATAATCAAAGTATTTGGAAAGTATTGAAGAAAATGGCCCCAAAAGGGAAATTCTTGAATACTTTTATGATACTTTCATCAATAACTTGGAACAAAGGATGCTAAAAGTATTTAGAATACTTTTACAGTACTTTAGCCCATGGTATCAAATTGGAGGTGTGGTGTAACATACTTCACACCTTGATTGTGGGTTTAGTTGGATCATCCTTCAGTGTCATACCAGAACATGGGTTTGGTATAAAGACATTAGGAAATAGGAAGTGCAAGCCTAGCAGAGGGAGAATCCGAAGAGAACAAGATAAGGATTCTCCATGCTAGGAGGCAAAGTATATACTGTAGAAGCATGGGAAGAGAGTGGGATAACTGTATAGTACATCAGCCCCAAGTCCATAGAATATCACAAGGTACGAGTGGGCACATGTGATAGCAAGGTGGAGAGAATATGCAAGAGTCATGCCGGCGACCCAGGAAAGTGGGAATGTGAAGTAAAGAGGTGTGGAAAGAAGGTATAGGTCACCCGGACGTGCCCCGAAGTGTATATGTGCGTCCGAAGTGCATCCGGTGTCACACTCTCCCGAGATCAGGAGGGTGTCCGGGGAGCACTGGGTCTTTCTGGTAGATCGAGTGATAGCCCGGTTGTTTGTGCACTTATTTGTTTATTAGGAGTACACCAGTTAGGCCAAGGTATGTTGTTTTTAGGAGAAGACAGGGGTATAGGAGTATGCACAGGGGTGTGAACAACGAATCCAAATGAAGATAGGGGTCTTGGTATAGTGCCGCGAGCGTGAGTGACCACGAAGGCGAGCGGATGATGACCGTATGGGAAGGTTAGCGAATCAAGGGTGAAGAAAATAAGAACAAAGTGCAAGATTTGCGGTAGAAATGAAAGGTTAGTGCAAAAGGGTTGTTAGAAGTTGAAAGTAATGAATGCCGAGCCAAGAAGTTGAAATGTTTTTGAGAATGTTAAAAGTTAAGGAAATAATTACCAGAGCTCTGAGCTCAAAAGGCTATAGGAGGGTTAGCGGTGACTGGTTATAGGACTGATTGGTGGGTGATTAGCGGAGATCGAGGCTATCTGAGGATTATGCTGATGGAGTGACTGGACTGATTGACTTGACCAATTACTGACTGGACTTGACCGACTGAATGACTGACTGATTGACTGATGACTGATGACTGATGACTGATGGCTGATGACTGATGACTGATGACTGATGACTGATGACTGGTGACTGATGACTGATGACTGATGACTGATGACTAGAATGACTTGACTTGACTGATAATGACTTGACTGAAAATGAGTGGATTGAACCTTCCGTTGGGGGGGGGGAAAAGATTAATATTGTAAGTGAGTACATGCCAATTTATAACTACACTTATCTCTTATCTATCTTATCTAGATGGGTCAGCACACGGGCCACCGTGCGGCACGTGTCAAGGAGAAACGAATGGCGTACAATCAGATGAGGGTTAGACAGCACTCAGTGCTGAATCCCTTATCTGATGGAAACGGAAGCTTGAAAACAGAAGAAATAGGCTTCCGATGGAAGGAAAAGGAATATAAAATGGAAAGGAGGAAGAAAGGGGCTCCTAAGGGAAGATAGAAGTTTTCCGATGGAAGACAGGAGGTTTCCGATGGAAGACGGAAGCTTCTGATGGAAGATAGGAGGCATCAGATAGAGGGCAGGGGAATTCTGATGGTAAGGAAGGTTGGGAGGGTATGGAGAGTGAAAAAAATAAAGGAGGCAATAGGGGAATAGGGTAAAAAGAGCGGAATGAATAGGGGCAACAGTGGTGACTGCATTTCCGGAGTGCAGGGAGAATAGGGGCAGACAGGAGGGTAGGGGAACTGATAGGAGAAATGGGTGGACTGGGTGGTATTGACTTGGCAGTTCAATTGAGTATAATAAACCCATTCTGACATGAATACCATGTCGTACAGACTTGGTTCATGACACCGGGCATGCACAAGTGCGGCTGAGGCGCGGGAAATGCATCGGATGTGTCGGATGTAGCCCAGATGCATCGGATGGGGCTCGGATGCATGGTAGTATGGAAAGGAAGGAAAGGGGAAGTAAATAAGAGTCTGTGGAACAAAAGGAAAGAGAAAGGAACAAAGAAGGAGGGAGAGAGATAGGGGAAAAGGAGAAAATAGGAGTGTCCCCTTATAACATGAGTATTTGTAGGTGTGATAATCATCAAGCGTAAGTGGAATCAGAGGTATAAATCAATAAAGAAAGCAAAACGGGGGTAGAGATGCCAAGGTATCAGGATGAAATGAAGAAAAGATGATGAGTCAGTCTGAAGACTCTGAATAGTTACCAGGTATGTCTGAGATGAATGTTGGACCAAGGACTTTTGATCTGTTATCACATGCAGCTGAGATGAATGTTGGTCCGAAGCCTGTTAATCCATTATCATGTGCGTCTGAGATGAATTCATAAAGGCTATGTCATGTGCATACAAGCTCAAGCAATCAACAGGGGTTGATAGGAGATAGGAGCAAAGTGGTTTACAGTGAATGGAAGGGTACAACCCTTACAGTATGAATCAGGTATGAATTTTTTACACTATAGAATACTCTCATTCGCACTCCATCATTTCCGAACTTTATTGCACTAACTTACATACTTTTCAACTGATGTATTTGCAAAGTATTATACCTTTAATACTTCAAACATATGTTCACCTTCTTTATTGTGAAAGTATTGAATTTAGGAAACTTGGGATTGCTTGAGGGCTGGTCTGAAAAGACTTGTAATGAATGCATGAAGATCACCATGTGGGTTGTGGAGCGCAGTGTGCACGTTCATACAAGTAGGTGCTAGCTTGTAGCTGTGGCTGTGGCTTTGGGTTAGGGTTATAGATGAAAAAAATAGTTCGTAGGGACCCCCTACCGATATTTAGAACCCCAGAAAGGGGTTCCAGACTCCTAAATTAGGGTTTAAATTATATTTTATATGGGCAGTACACCTCTCAGACTCACCGAACAATGTAGGGGAACACCGTACGGGCAGGTGGGCAGCCCACAGAGAGGGAGGGAGGATCTGTGGCTCAAGTCGAATGAACCCACTCTTGAATACTCATGTGGAACTCTGTACTGACTGTGGAGACTCATAATACAAGGCCAATTTACATACAGCAACTGTACGGGCACCTGGGTCGCCCGCACAGAGAGAGGGAGCATCTATGTGGTCAATCAGCACTTGAATACTGACCGTGAGACATTTACCCTAACTGTGTGACATACTAGCGCCCACCTCTCCACGGGCTGCAGAGTCGCCCGCAAGGAGAGAGGGAGTATTTATGCAGTCAATGAGCTCTGGATTACTGACCGTAAGACATATACTGGAAACTGTGTGACATACTGGTGCTCACCTCCCCACGGGCCGCAGAGTCGCCCGCACGGAGGGAGGCAGCTTCTGTGCGGCCAATGAGCCCTTGAATACTGAGCGTAGGACATATACTGGAACCTGTGTAACATACTGGCGCTCACCTCCCCATGGGCTGCAGAGTCACCCGCACAGCACATGCAGCGGAGATGGCACTCGCCACCTCACAGGCAGCGTGGTCGCCCGTGCAAAACATACAGTCAGAAATCATAGCCCATGTACTGTCTGGAGCGTTCTACACATCCATCTTGCTATGAGCTCCGTGATGGCCCGTCACCTCTATGGTGAGTCATGCTTATCATTTTTCAAACACCAGTAGCTACCACACGCAGTGCGGGCCACCCGGTAGCCCGTACACACTCCCGTCCCTCTAAGAGTTGTGGTGTCATCACAAGCATGAGCACTCACGTATACCAAGTGCTGTGAGTTGAGTTATCTTCCGCATCTTCTGACTTTGGGAGTCCGAACGAATATCACAAGGTACGAGGGGGCATGTGATAATGAAGTGGAAGGGGAATGTACAGGAGTCGTGCCAGCGACCTGGGGAAGTAAGAGCAAAGAGTAATGAAGTGGGGAAAGAGGATAGGGGTAGCCCGGACGAGCCCCGAAGTGTATATACGAGTCCGAGCAAGTCCGAAGCAAGTCCGAAGTGCGGGAAGACTTCAGAGTCATCGGACATGACTCGGATGCGAAAGGAGTGGACGGAAAGGAAGTGGAAAGGAAAGGGGACGAAAGGGAATGAAGGGGATGTAGGTAAGAGTCCGTGGGATGAAGAAAAGGAGAAAGGAACGAGGAGGAAGGGAGAGGGACAGGGGAATAGGAGAAAATAGGAGTGTCCCCTTACAAAGCTCTTCAACAACCGCCCTTCCTTTTCCCTTCTCTTTGTTCTTCTCTTCCTCTTCCTCATCTGTTTCCGTCCCGCCCTCCTCGTCCGAGTCACTGGTGGATGGCGTGTTCACCATTTCGACTTCCATCTCTTCAGACAGGCCCTCCTCGCTCATCAATCTCACGCCACCCAGTAACTGCGCCCACTTCAACTCGACCTGTCTCTTCTGTGACTCCACGGCCTCCACTCCTCAGATGGCCTCCATGACTACCTCCATCATGGCAGTCAGATCGTCAATCTTTCCCTCGATGCACTTGATTGCAATTGCTGTGTGCGCATTGGTGATGGTGAGGTCCAATATTTTTGCTGCCATTTGCCCGAGGGTGCCATTCGTCGAAATGTCGGTATCTTCACCCATGCCATACCAGGTGTGCTTATGCTTGCACCCCCAGCATGTGTGAGCACCCTTGACGCTAGGCATATGGTGGGTTAGTAGGGGCTCTGGCAGGATAAGTTGTATGAAACTTACACTCTGGTATGACACTCTGTCTGTGTAAGGGGACACTTCTATTTTCTCCTATTCCCCCTGTCCCTCTCCCTCCTTCCTCGTTCCTTTCTTCTTTTATCCATCACACAGACTCTTACATACATCCCTTTCATTCTCCTTTGTTCCCTTTCCTTTCTGCCTCCCTTCCATTCACTTCTTTCCCATCCGAGTCACGTCTGGTGACTCCGGAGTCTTCCCGCACCTCGGACTCACTCAGACTCACTTGGACTCACTTGGACTCATATATACACTTTGGGGCTCGTCCGGGCTACCATTACCTTCTTCCCCCACTTCATTACTCTTCACCCTTCCTTCCCCAGGTCACTGGCACGACTCCTGTACATTCCCCTGCCACTTTGTTATCACATGCTCCCTCGTACCTTGTGATATTCATTCAGACTTGTGGCTGGTGTACTGTACAGTTATCCTTCATTCCTCCCACACTACTACAGTATATACTTCGCTTCCTAGCACAGAGAATCCCTATCCTGTTCTCTTTGAATTCTCCCTCTGCTAGGTGAGCAGCTCTCTCATGTATTGTAGTTAGCCTTATTCATATCTTTGGATTTCTCCCTCTGCTAGGCCTGCGCTGTCGGCCATCTTGAGGTTGCCCTTACAGTCTGCCATATGATGCACAACAGACACTGTATCTTGTTCAAAGGCCCCTTGGCCTCCAGGGCATTCTTGGCCTTCTTCTTCCCAGCCACACCCTTGCCACTGTTGCCCCTCACCTGCTCCTCAGCCTCTGCCACCTTGTCCTTGTTGTCTCCCACGTCTGCCTCAGTCACCACATCACCTGCTGCTGCTTTCCATGCTTGCTGCTCTTTGGCTGCATTCCTCCCTCCCGTGGGCTCCTTGCACCATGTGTGCTTCTCCTGCGGCAACCTCCCATCAATGTCCTCCACCATCACGTCCTCATGCCGCCGTTTCTCATCATGCCTGCGATGCACATTGATTGAATCGATGTTTGAGCCGGTGGACTCCTGTGTGCATTTCAATGAAGATGCCATTGCTGCCTCGTTCCTTGGCAATTTCCCTCCTTTATAGTTCTGATCCCACACTTATCTACTCATGTGCTCACAGAAGCCGACTGACCAGCCATGCCATGATGCACTCCCACTATATCATCTGCATGCCACGAGCACCTAGGTGTCCACGAGTTTCAGCCTTAAAGGGGAGGTACTGATATGGATGTGTTCAGGAGCCCCTTACTGGCTACTAGGGGCACATTCATGTATGTTTGCATCCAGACTTGTTCCACGCATATCTGCAGATACTCCAGCATCTTGGATTATGGACTCTGTACTTATTCTCGTTTCCTCAGTACCCCACTTAGGTCCCTCCTGAGAATCTAGGCCCCACAGGTGAGGAAGGCACAGTATGTCCTTTCTCTCCTCATTCCCCTTGCACCTACGAGGTTTACTGATGCACATATGGCCATCTGGGCAGCCCCTGCTAACTTGCACAACTTCTCCATTAGGCTATTACACACATGGGCCTTCTGGACAGCCACTGTAAGTGTGGGTGTATAGGTATGAACTGACTTACTGTTTATTGACCAACAGGACTTCCTAATGCAAGCATGGCTTCCCGGCAGCCCATGCTGAGTCTATCTGTACAGACTTATGTCGATCAGTTGACAGAACTCACAGTGCATGTATGGCCATCCGAGCAGCCCGTGCTAACTTGAGCAAGTCCTTTGTTAGGCCACTGAGCACATGGGCCTCCTGGATGGCCACTGTAAGTGTGGATGCTTAGGTATGTACTGACTTTCCATTTATTATCAACAGGACTTCCTAATGCAAGCATGGGCTTCCTGGCAGCCCATCTTGACTCTGGTACATATTCGATCTGTACGGACTTATGTCTATCAGTTACCAGAACGTACTGGTGCATGTATGGCCTTTGTGCTGACTTGCGCAAGTCCCTCATACAAGCACAGCCTCCCAGACAGCCACTGTGGGTGTATATAGGTACATACCAGCTTACCATTTATTGATCAACACAACTTCTGTATGCAAGCATGGGCTTCCCAGCAGCCTGTGCCTAGGAAGGGAGTGATATACCACACCTCTGTGCACATGGGCTTCCTGGATACCCTTGGTGAATGACCTTCATAGTCAGCAGTCACTAACTTTGACATTTTCATTTACAAAACTCTTTGTGGCCCTCAGATGGAAGTGATTCTTCACTCCATCTACACGTATAGGCTTCCTTGCAGGTCGTCTTGTGTGGTGTGGGCTACCTACTAATGTGTTTCACTTCACAGGTAGTTCCATGTCACTCATGGGCGGCTAGGCAGGCTGTGTGTGAAATTGCAAGTCTTCCCGTTACACCACTGTCAACATGGGCTTGCACAGCAATGGTGGTAAGTATAGTAGTTATATCTATGTGCCTGGAACTAATTTTCTAACCATTCGCTTCTTCACAGTGGGCTTCCTGGCAGGTCAGATCACTTCTGGGGTACTAATAGTTATGGATGGCCATCCAGCAGGCCCATAACTTGTTTAAAACTTAGGGTAAGCTGTGCTATACTTAGGGTAAGCCTTACTTAGGGTAAGACTAAAACTTGGGGTAATATAGCAGTAGAATTATCCTCTGATTTTTTTTGTCCTCCCATAACCCTAATCAAGGTAATGTTAATCCCATTACAACTCTTCTCTTCACTCATCTCTTAGGTGCTTGCATTGTTCCATCAATACTGTATTGATATCATATTAATTCAATGGGGATGCTTATGTTGTTACATCAATTTATAACTCATACTTCATACCCCATACCTTGATACCAATACCCCATACCCCATACCCCATACCTCATACCTCATACCTTGATACCTCATACCACATACCTCATACCTTCA
The DNA here is from genome assembly GCA_029467805.1 of Pleurotus eryngii var. eryngii. Classification (NCBI taxonomy): domain Eukaryota; kingdom Fungi; phylum Basidiomycota; class Agaricomycetes; order Agaricales; family Pleurotaceae; genus Pleurotus; species Pleurotus eryngii. The sequence goes on from SZVJ01000003.1 coordinate 3,436,511, forward strand.
TACCTTCATACCTTTTATGACTGATCACATTGAATATCAATTCTGAATCATTTTTAAGCCATACCTTGGAAATACCCCATACCTTGAAGTCCATAAACATTTCACCTGGTAATATATACAAACATGTGTTCTGCCATTGAAATGAGTGAAGGAATGGGGACACAGTTTTACAGTGAAATACCCAACAGGTAAGTCCCCTTTCCACTATGGCCAAATTGACCTCCATTTGTGGCTGGCCTATGGCTGCTCACCCACCCTTACTCGATCAGTGCAGGTCTCTTGAGCATGAATCCAAGCTCAGAGCATGTGGGTTATGCATATATGGCTCTCATTTCACCACCACCCCCACCACCACCATCTTCATTTTGATTGTGCCACACACATATATGGACACCCAACAGGACAACAGCTGAGTGAGGTCTGCAGATTGCAAGGACAGCTGGCATGGAGGAGGTTGAGCATGAGGGCTGTGGGGCATGACAGGTGGCACAAGTGCAGGTATGTAGTGCAACATGTTAACACATATATGTGCTCATATTGGATCCCCATCTACACCAGTTGTCAATGCTTGACAGCTTCAGGTTCTATGAATCTGCAAGACACTTCTGGTACCTGCCACTCCTTTTGTGCATTCACAGACACTGTCAAGGCTGGGCCCTGAGCACATATATCAACCTTGATGTCCCTCAGAGGCCCAAGTTGTTACTGTAGATGGTGATGGGCACTGTCACTGTCAAACAAAGTTGTGGTGGCCACTTTGTAGACAAGGCAAACATGTGTGGGTTTGTTTTGACTACTGTGCAATAACAAAAATAGCTATGAGAATTCGGTAAACAGTTTCATAATTGGACAGAAAGACTTTACAAAAAAACTATTTTTGACCTTTCCCACAGTCACAAAAAAGTTTCCACAATCAGTATTCATACTAATGATTCACTTATCACACTAGCAAAATTACTCTTTGAAGTCTGCTTTTATAATAAACTAAGTATCTAGCTATAATAAAATAACTACAAAGATATTAACTAGGCTATATAAGTAACTTATATGGCAGATTAATGAGAAACTTTTCACGTTCTTTCAAGTATTTTGTGTTTTTCTCACTAACAAGAGCAGCTCTTGCAATTCCAAGTATAAGGGCATGATCAGAAAACATGGCTCTACAGTTACTATTTTTGGTAATATTTTCCCACAATAAAAAACCACCATCATTATTAGCAATTAGAATGTAATAACAAGCTTTACAAGCTTTTCCCCACAGTTACAATCATTTATAAAGCAATTCTAATCATTACTACCATGAAATTCCCACGGTTAGAAATCCTACTAATGCTTTTACATCTTTTTCCTGTGCTTACATGCTAAAAAAATGCCTCAAAAGCAGTTCTAATGATTACTACCATAAGGTTCCTACAGTAACAAGCTATAATGATGCCTTCTCATTAGTTTCCCATGCTTATATTTGAAAAAAGTGCTCAAAAAGTGGTCCTAATAGCTATTACAAAAGATTTTCTACAGAAAGAAGCCCTACTAATGCTTTTACAGTCTTTTCCCACACTTGCAGCATCAAAAAGCATCAAAAACATGGTTTCAGTAGCTATTACAAAAGAATTCCCATAGCACCAAGCTAAATTGATGTATTTAAGAATGTTTCCCACACTAAAATTCAAAAAGCACCCTCAAAGCAATACTAAATACTGAAGTTCCCACAGTGGAAGCCTAGCCATGTGATCAAAGATCAATCAAAAGGGGCAATTGCCTATCAATGGCTAGATAATCTTTATCTAATCATCACTTCAATCCTATCTAATCAATGATCAAAAGATCAGATCTCACTCTAATCAATCTATTACAACACCCTAGTGCACTGTTGTATGTTGTAATATATGTCATGCCAGTAATTAATTACAACTTACCCTGGACAACAAACTAAATCACTAATTGGGCATTGCCTGGGTTTTTAATTAAATAAGTGATAGCTACTAGTGTAACAAGCACCTCATGACCATTGTAACCTATAGAGACAACTTGCAGGCCTTGTTTTTCATAAAAGAAACTGATGAATTGCTTCAGAATTTGGAGAATACTTTACTGCTATGTATACTAGGGATTTATGTGCTAATTTCAACAGAAATCATTATTTGAAGATGAGATTTAATTTAATGAAATGATGCATAATGATATAGTATGACATCATGGCCTAGGTCTTGGCTGGCCCTTTCTGGGCCAATCAAGCTTCTTTCTTCTACACATATTGAGCACAAACTTCCCATGAGAACCATTTGCTGGGCAGCATAAAAGCAAAGCCTCAGAACAGTTAAACTCATGTTCTCTTCCCCCTCATCCTGCCCTATGCTTTCTTCAAACTTACATCACAATGTGCTTACAGTATATGCTAACACCATATACTACTTCCCCTGCAGCCCTCCCCTACCATGATCTCCATTACAAGGCTTGCATACCATATTCAAACCACATATACCTTTCCCTCACAGCTTTCCCTACCTATAATCCATATTGTTGCACAGACTCTGTTCATACTTCAGCTCATGTACAACTATATTCCCATCAGCAAGCCAGGGAATGAATCTCTCAAGTCACAAAAAACTCATACCTCTTCTGTTTGTAATTGGCCACAAGCCCAGGTACATTATCAAAGAAATTTGAGATTGTCTTGTGACTTCATGGCTGGGTTGGTACGCAAGGATGGGAAATGGCAGAAGAATCTTGGCCAGGTGGTTTGATAAGCTTCCTAGTAAGTACATTTTAAGCATTAGTCTTGTAATTGTTTATTAATACAAGAAGTAGATATATCATAGGAACAAATCTTGGTGAGTGGATTTAGAGAAGATGTGATTTGGTGCACATTCAGTGCATCTATAAACATGCCATAGGGCCTGGAATTGTTCCTTGCTCAGGGGTAGGGAGGTGGCCCCTGATTTCCCAATCCCTACACTTGGAGTTAGTTTGATCTTGGTTCAATTTGTATATTTAGTATGCAAGAGGACCCACTGAGGGTCACTTCAACTGGCCCTTTGGTGTCAACTGAACAGAGAGTGACTTGGCCCCAGCAATGGCTTCTGCAAGATCCTATGGAACCTCTGTCAATTGTGCTGGCTGTTTGGAAGTTCTAGTGCAATGCTGTACCAATGGAAACTTACTTCATAGCCTTCAAATTTGTAGTATGTAGACATTGTGATGAGGGTTAGTTAGCAGTGTGGTCCCACAATGTGGTTGAAGGCAAAGAAGTGGCCTGTGAACGATTTGGACAGATGCCACCTTGATGTGTAACAGCAATGTGTCTCTAACCCAAGTGAGTTTGCTCCTGTTATAGATTTAAATCAAGATGACATGGCAAACAGGAAACAGGAAATGAGGTGTAAAAGCAAAGAAATAAAGACAAGTCAAACAAGGTATGTTGCAACACTCTTTCAAACAAACATGGTCAGCTCCAATGTACATGATAGGCAATGACAATGGCACCATGCTTGTGTCCCCAGAATGACACTCACCATGACCAGCACATTTGTAACCCAGGATAACAAAGGTAAGTAGAGGAGTCCTGTCTGTCCATCTACTAATGCACTTCTGCAGGCATGCTTATTCTCAGCAGTGTTGATGCAGTCACTGGTAATGTAACCTGTACGGCTGCATTAACATTAAGAAGGCATTATTACAGGCGAAGGCTGAAGAATGCACGATGGAGAATGACTTGGATGGCTCCAGGCATATCAAGAGGGTTCTCCGGGGGCACATGAGAAGAAGATAGAGAGCATTGTTCGAGAGTCCTAGGCGAGCCCGGTACGATGTAAAGGCTTTGATCTTCATACAGCGCTCTAGGAGCAGAAATTATTATCACCAACAAAGGCACTCGGTGAAGCAGAGCTTCCTACGTGTTCCATTGAACCTAGGCTCAATTGTCAGATCCTCGGTGAATAAATGGATGAGTGCTCATGCCTGTTGTCTCATGCTTGTGTGGTGTTTTTGTGCTTCTGCACCTTCTACCCCAGTTCCCCTTGGGTTCATGAGTTCTGAACTGCTGACTACTTACCTGCCCTTGCAGACATACCTCACCTAGTCTTGTTGACAGCATTTATCCCCCAGATACAAGGTATCAACTTAAGTTCAGCTGTATCTGAAACGAGTAGGATACCAGCATTTCCGTTTGTTAGAGACCCGAAAAGTAAGTAAGGTCTATTTTTCTTTTGCTAAGTCTGCACCGAAACGAGTACGTGACAGTAACGCACTGACAGCTAAGTCTGCACCGAAAATGAGTAGGTGTCAGTAACGCTAACATTGACAGTTTGATTATCCCAAAACGAGTAGGAAACCCATTACAAGCCCAGATCTGAAACGAGTAGGATTCTGGCATACTAACCTCAGTTATTTAGTTATCTAGTCCATTCCATAGGTTAATTAATTAGACCTATACTACTGTGTATACTTGCTACTTATTGCACAAGTAAATACACCACAACCCCCTATCTAATTAGGAGTATTATTGTTGATTAACATACTAATTCTAATAACCGACCTCACCCTATCCTTACCCCTATCAGAGTATTATCTCTATTCCAATCAATCCTGAAATCAACAAACGACCAGGTGCAACTCAACGTAGTAGTCCATGACCATCTGGGCACTAAATCGTTAACTCGACTTAGTGTGACACCGACTATGAACATATCATGGAGCAAAATATCGTGTGGAATGCTGAGCTCCTCAAGAGCCTGGGTCTTGACAAACCAGTGTTCGCCCCACATACCAAGAACAAATGTGCTCCTCAGAAGCTGAAGGAGCTAGGACAACCATCGTGCTCCTCGGAAGCCAAAGGAGCTAGGACAACCATCAACCCAGCAGTCTTCTTGTTTGGCAGAGTGAGTGGTACTCATATCGACCAGCCTTCATCACTAACATGTACTTAGCTCAAGCAAGGGTGGTAGCACCAAAACTGACAACGCCAACGACAATGAGGCTGCTCCAAATGCAATCAAAGCAGAAGGTGTTGCCAACGCTGCAGACGCCAGTGCAGAAATAGCCAATGGAGAGGTGGACACCGACACCAATGCCGAAGTTGCCATCGCCAGTGAAGCAGATGGCGACGCAGAGGGCAACAATGACACAGACGACGACACAGATGGCAACAAAGGTGCAGATGGTGGCACAGAGGGAGGCGACGGCACAGAGAGAGACGAGGATGCAGAGGGAGACAAGGATGCAGAGGGAGACAATGACACACACGAGGATGCAGACGCAAATGACGACACACACGACATAGATTCCAGGGTTGCGAAGGCCCCCTTGTGGATTCAGAAGGCTGTTACGCAGCTCAACAAGCTGAGCTCTAATGCCACTTGGAAGGTGGTCATCGCTCAATTCATCAATTTCGAGGGCAGCCTCAGATTTCTCGACGGCAAGGTGAGTAAGTATGCCTCACATTCATACTATGCTCATATACTGCTAGATTGCCTCACACATTCTCACTGGGGGCAAATTTCGGCCCAAAGAGATATCAGCATGGGTGAAGGGAGGCCGCGACACCATCCCCATTATCAAAAATCCTGTGGCATTCGGGAAACAGTGGATGCAGTGGTACATGGACCTCCAGCCTGACAGTCGAAGGCAAGACAACAGAATACTTTCGCGCATGAATGACAAGAAGAGGGATTGGTCTGAACTGTCGAAAGAGTCAGTGAACAGTATCTACAGCCTCATCACAAGCCTTGGGTGGTAGCTGCACGTCACAGAGCAGAAGCATGAGAGCTTAGATGAAGTCCACAAGGCCATGGAGGATATCACATGGGTGCTGGAGTTGATGGTGCGTGGAACGAAGCGTGGTCTAGCTGAATCAGCAGGCGAGGTCAGATCTTCCAAGAAAGCACATGTGCTTTAGATTCTTAGTCAGTAGTTAGTTACTAGTTAGTTCATAAATATCTCCCCTCTCAATAAACAGTTATAGTTGATGAAGTTTACTTCCTTATCAGCATTAAGTTTATAACAAATCAGGAAGTAGTTAACTACCTGTATCAGTACAATATTCACTTAGAAAATAGCAGCCAGTGGTTAACTACAATCTGCACAGTGTATCAGTACAATATTAACTAAAGAAATAGCAGCCTGTAGTTAACTACATGTATCAGTATGATATTCACTAAGGAACAGCAGCCAGTAGTTAACTACCACTGATGAGCTATAGCAGGGCAATATTCACTAAGGTCAGGTTGACAATAGCAGCCAATAAATTACTGCAAGTATCACCACACATATCAGTCACTTCATCAAACTAATCTACCCCACTAATATCAGTCCCTTAGTTTACTCAAGGGACTGACATTGTCAGTAACATACTTCACTACAAAAGACTGTTATTAACAGCCACGAGTGCAACACACTTTTGTTGATAGGTTAGTATTTTAGTGGACTAGACCATAGGGTATTACTGAAATTTCAAACCGTTCATCGAGGGGGAAGCCATCACTCTCATCACCAACCACTCAGCACTAACATGGGCGAAAGCATACGAAAACACGAATCGAAGCTTAGCAGCATGGGGGGTGGTGTTCACAGCATACCCAGGGTTATGAATCATACATCGACCAGGCTGTGTACACTCTAACGTCGACCTGCTATCTCGATTGCCCCGACGACCTCCACACCAGTCGCCTATGCAAGACCATATAGAAGCTATCATCCCTGATGAAGAGAAACGACAATTAGCACTAGATATGGGAGGAAGGAAAAGAGAAGCCATCAAGTCCGCCTTTTCGGTTTGGTGGTGGTACGAAGAAGCGATAAATGAAGAACATACAGCAAGTGCACTTGCCGTAGAAACACGTGAACAATGCAGGCGCAAAGCTGAAGCAATCCGAGAGAATGATTCACACAGCCCAGCAAACAAGGATAATTGGAACGACATGCATACTGAGTTGACCATCGGGGAACCACTCGAGACTCACCTTCAACTGGAAGACCACTGGACTTTCCCTAATCCTACATTAGACAGTTCCCTTAATCCCAGCTTCTCGACTACCCATGGCGAAGCCCTTTGTCCACACCTTCTTGTATCATTGAGTACCAAGGAGCTCAAGCGCTGGATTTTAGCTTAGCAGGAAGACTCGTATTATGATGACAAAGGAAGAAGAAAGGAAGACCCACAAGTTCTCCTCACCCTGTCTCAGTTTCAGAGAAGTGACAACAGTCTTGTCTACTTCATCGATGTCGATTGGCGGTACCGCTTGTGTGTACCCTGAAGTAAAATCAATGAAGTATTGAATCACATACACAACTCCCCTCACGAAGGCGCTCACAGCGGGGAGAAATGATTCGTTGCTCGTCTCAGAGAATTATTCTATTGGCCTCGTCTCGCCAAAGATGCCATGGAGTTCATAGTGTCGTGCGACATATGTCAGAAAATGAAGACCGACTGTCAAGGAAAACAAGGCAGATTACGTCCTTCTCACATCCCCCAACACCTGTTTGCGACTGTATCCATGGATATGATAACAGGACTCCCTGAATCAGGGACGGAAAAGTTCACAGCTGTCTTAGCGTTCATCGACAAACTCACCAAATTCGCGATCTTGGTTCCTACCTTTAATTTACTAGATCAAGTCGGGTTTGCCACACATTTCATTACCAAAGTAGTGAACGTATACGGGCTTCCCACCCATATTATCTGCGACTGAGACAAACACTGGACATCCTCCTTTTGGGGGCCTGTCGCGGCTTACTATGGATCTCATCTCGTCCTATCTTAGGCCCATCACCCACAAATGGACAGACAGACAGAAATATTGAACGCTCAAATAGAAATGATGCTGCAAGCTTATGTAACCAAGGATCAGTCCTCTTGGGCTCACCGGCTAGGAGCGTTATCTTGCACGTACAACTCTTCCGTACACTCATCCACCGGTTATCACCCAGACTACCTTCTCTTCGGATATGAACCCCAAATTGATGTGTCTGGTCTCGTGCCCGACTCTACATTTGTGCAGCATCCCCTCGCTAGTCAGTGTGCCCTCAGCTTTGTAGCGGACTTACAGCACCATTGGCAACTTGCTTGCGGTGCACTCACTCTTGCCCAAGAACAACAAGCTAAGGTGTACAACCGTAATCACCATCCCATCGATCCGATAGCCCCAGGCGATCTCGTTCTAGTCAATCCACACACCCTTTAGTTAATTGAAGCTTCAGGCACAGGCAGGAAATTAGTACAATGAATGATAGGTCCGTTCAAAGTCATGGAGCACATTAACCCCCTTGTCTATCATCTATGGCTACTGACAAACTATCCGATGCACCCTGTAGTTAACATAAGCCATCTCAAACACTATTCTCTGTCCGACCCTTGATTTGGGCCATGTGAAACCCTTCCATCAACAAGAGACATGCTGCCTGCGACCGAAGAGTGGGAAATTGATTGAATACTCGGACATCGGACCTCATCCACATGTCAGGGAAAATCTCGACAATACCTCGTACGGTGGAAAGGCCTGGACGCCACTGAAGACTCGTGGCTAAATGAATCCGACCTTCGCAATGCGCCGGAATTAAAAGGAGATTATGACACCCTCGTCAGCAGACGACCACACTGACCTTGCTCACACTCATGCCCTGTCAAGAGTGAGAATAATGGTTAGAAGCCCGCAGAATCAGTTTGAGATACCCACCGTACACGACAGCTAAAAGAGAAAGGTGCTACTTCACCCTGCTATCAAGCATGGATTCTCCCTCCGAACTACGAACTTCAGATGATGTTCCATTAGCACTCTACCTAGCCTCTCAACCTGTCGTATCCCCCATATGGTGACTACACTTCCTTGATTCTCACAAATCCTCCCAGAACAACGTCTTCGCACTTCTGCACAAGATCAACTGACAAATTGCGATTCACGTCCGAACCGTCATTCGCACTTGGGATGAACAAACACCTATCTATTGGATCTTATTTGAGGATGCCCCTCAAGTTCTAGCTGCTCAGGGCTTCGCGATGAATGCCGAAGGAAGAGACAGTATCAAGGTGTCGGGAGTACTAGTCACCATGAATCTCTTTCAACTCATGGAAGATGAGGAGCATAACCCTCATGTTTTCCCTCCCCTTGAACCCAATCGATGGGACAACCCACTACGAATATATTGATCCCCTCAATCCTCCAATATCGACCTATCCTCTCAGTCGACACACCAAGGAAACAAACAAGCCCTCGAAACGGACCTGCACCACAGCAGCACTTCTGATCCTTCCCCTGTCTCCCCCCCTTGCACTCTACATGAACGAATCCAACACGCTATGCTTCTCGAATGACTTAATGACACATAAACCACAATCGAAGCCTATGGGCTCTTGCCGGTACAAACATTCTCCATTTTCCCTATGTCTTTACCTCTGTACTACAACCTAGTGATAGTGGGGGGCACTGTAATGCGGTAGACATCTTAGCAGATGTACAACACCTCCATAGACTTACTATCACTACGAGTGTACACATGTACAAATATGGCAGCTGACATAATATATATATAATCTTACTTCAAACCATCAAACTACGCTATGCGTGCGTGTGCCTCCTTGTCGTACGAGTCCTTGACACCCTCCCCTGCTCAGGTCACAAGCCCTTACGCTTAAGGCATAAGCCCCTCAGGCTTAGGAATCTGGCCCTCCCAGCTCATGGAGTTCAGTGAGCCCCATTCACCCCTATGGCACGATCTCACCTCACACGGACACCTTACAATCACGCTCACAATGAGTGATGGTCCTTGACCACTACCCAGCAAATTACCCTTAGGGACTAGCACGTCCCTCCATGGGCGAAGGACAATATGCGCTCCCATCCAATGAGAGCAGGTAGGGACCATTCCCAGCCCCCAGCAGGGCATTCAACCCATTCGGCTCTGGCAGCTGCACATGCCAACCTGCACATCTCCATCATGATCAACAACCCCCCACTGCCAGCTGCAGTGAAACCTCATTTAACATTTGTCATCTGATGTCACACCTAGTGATGTTTTCACTAAAATATTTTGGATGTAGTCAGATCAGTCAAGATAGATCGGTGTAAGCCTACCGCTTACCTTCCCCTGTTTCCCCTGTCTCCTGTATCATGTGATGTTCCATTCCATATATATACAGGACCCTGACCATATAGTTACTTACTTCCTTCTTCCTGTACTACTTCCATCTACGCCTTGAATCACAACGCAAGGTTCTCTCAGCTCGGTTCCCTTTCCTTGAGTGTTGTACCCGCTGGGTACCTTCCAATCGGACAGTCACCCAAGTTTTTGCAGGCTAAGGTGTTGTTACTAGATTGTTATGAGTGCTTATGCTACAATGTAGTACAGAATAAGAGGTAGAAGGTAAGAAGATGAAAAAGGAGTCAGAAGTTTATTTGAAAAAAACTTCACAGCAGGCAATACTAAACTACTCAACAAATGAATAGTACAATAGGAACTTGTTAAGTTGTAACTGATTGAATATAAACAAATACTAATCGTGGGAATATTCCTGGATGAATATACTACTGACTAACTCTGAAATATAATGACTACTCTGTAACACTACTGGTTAGAAGCTCTAGTCAGATGCTAGATCACTTCCTTTTTAGCTATAAATGATACCAGACACACACTTAAGCTATAGTGTGATATCACCTCTAATATATTACTAGACACCTATAGAATCATATCCACAGCCTAATGCCTAGCCAGTAATGGTATACTCTGTACCTAAGATAAATGGAAGCTTGTAACTTTGAGTAACAAGATATGTGTACACTAGACACTTAATCTTTTATTCAGCAAGGGCTTCACTGCTTCAGAGTACTTAATTATCAATGAATCAAGTATATTCTTTATCTATGTAACCTAATAGTACTATACTACTTACTAAGGAGTGGTACTACAGAAGGGATGGGTGAGATCAGTGAGACTGAGTTCTAGAATGGAGATCATCTAAGTAAAAGTGTCTTTAACTGAATCAGCTGTATAAAATTGACATGTTCTATCTACTACATTTGGGGGGGTATTTATACTCTACAGAAAGTGGGGCTGTGTACTTCACAAGGGGCTGAAAGTGGAGCTGAAACAGTTCATGAAACATGTTTCAAGTATGCCAAGCCAATGATTGATAATGATACTGCCAATGGCTTAGTAAAGCAGCTAATCCTTTGCATGTGGAGCTCCATAGTGCTCCACAATGTTCCACAATACTCCACAATACTCCACAATGATGTCATCTAATTTATTTTGGTCTTTCTGAGGACAGGCTTAGATGGCATTTTGTTCAGTAGTTGCAAAGTGCTAGAAGGTTCTGTAACATTCTTTGAAGTTCTATGACATTTCTACCAACTTCACAACTGCATTTCAACATGCTTCATTATGACTTGTAAACTTGTTGAGTGGTTGGAATGTAAGGATATTGATTAGGGGTCCCAGGAGTAGACAGGGGATTTAGGGAAAATAGTAAAGTAAGGTAAAATAAGTCTATAGTTCTGGTATGAAGTCCAATTGACTTGATTCAATTTGTGCCAAGAAGCCGTGGTTCCATAGCAGTGAATAGAATAGGTGTAAAATACTATAATCCATGTCACTTACTACAAATTCCAATTTGGAGTATGACACCAGGCATGCCCCTCCCCCACAATCCGATGATCCACCCCAATGATGGGTGGCATATTATCACTATGAACACCATGTTCATAGACCCCTGCCTGGTATCCAGGACCCTCTCAACCTCCGCCAGGTGCAGGGATGGCACACCATGTGCATACTCAGTCCTACTGAACAATTAGCAGGCACCTCCTTCAGGTGGCAGCGAACGCTGTTCAATCAGCAATTTTGTGAATTACTCAATGATGGTTGGGATCTGACAGCCACTCATCAGTTATTGGGGTCAGCATCAGATAATGACTGACCTCCATCTTTCCTCCATGAACCCGATAGACTTGTGGACTTCATGGCTCTCCGGCCACCTGGTTGTCCTCTGTCACCAGCGGTGGGATGACCATCACAGTGTGAGTTGGGTCTCAGGGCCACCTGTGCTCACCCTGCTTATTCCAGAGACCAGCTCATGCTGTAGAGTCAATGCATCAATGAATTATTCTGGGGCAACAGCCCAAAGTGTATTGCATTGTTTAAGGGCAAGCCATAATGCATTGTTCAACCTTGTAATCATGTGATCAGATCTTTGCTAGCAGATTATGATTAGATCTGGTCGGACTGACAGATCAGATCTGTGAAGCATCCGTGTGCGAGAGGCCGCGCCGTTGTAGGGACCGGGGCTCGCGCTACTCCCGCGAGGGTGGGAGGGCCGATGTCCAGGCCGGGGAGAGTCTATGCCTAAGACTTAGGGCTGGTAACCCGAGCAGGGAGGGGGTCGTCGCCCTTTACAACTAAGTGCCCGAGGCTCGAGGTGGAAGTAAGTAGTGGAAGATAATTCCTTTAGTCAGATGCTAACTTAGTACATGTGTACGACTCGTCGTGACAGTTTGTGTCTAATGGGTAAAGTATGGGTATATTTACGTACAGCCACATTACAAGATCACTTGATCAATAATGGTTCTGGTTGATAATCAAATGCTTTATGGGTTTAGCCCCATGTTTCAGGATCTAGCCTTTGATTTCCAGTGACTGTGAGAATACTGGCAGCATTAATACTATTAGAACCGCATTTTTTACTATTGACTGTGGGAAAAGTACTGAAGAGCCATGTTATGGCTTCACAAACTGTGGGAATTCTTTTCTAAAGCTATTAGAACCGCTTCTTGGGCGCTTTTTTGTTCTGTAAGCGTGGGAAAGAGATGTAAATACGTCAGTAAGGCTTTTTACTATGGGAATTCATTTTTATAGACTATTAGAACTATTTCTTGGAAAGAGTTAATAGCATTGTTTACCTTGTACATCTCAGTATAGTAATCATTAAAACCACTTTTAAAGCACTTAGCATAAGAATAATACAGAAATAGATTATAATAATAGTGGTTTGCAACTGTGGGAAAATATTAACCAAAATAGTAACTATAAAGCCTTGATTTCTAATCATACCCCTATAGTTGGAATTGCAAGAGCTTATTTTGTTAGTAAGAAAAACACAAAATACCAAAAAAAAAACATGGAAAGTTTTCATTTCATTTAATATACAAATGGTTCAGATGGGGTTTCTAAATGTTTTAGCCCTTTTAGTATAGCTAACTAATCATTCTATCTTTAAATAGTGATTTTCTTAGCTTGGTACTATTGACAAACAGTGATTTATCAGCAACATTACTATTCACGAGAATGTTTTTGTAAGTGCAGGAAATGTCAAAAATAGTATTTTATAGAGTATTTTTCTCCAATCATGCAACTGTTATGGAATTCTCATATTTATCTCTGCTATTCTGCAGTTGTCAAAACAAAGCACACAAAATGTTAAAATCACTTTAAAATGAATATACACATAATAACCATATTCTGGTTCTGTATTTGTGTAGTGTGATTATGGCTTTGATCCATTATGTAGGGATGTTTGAGCCACTTTCATTTAGGCTTAGTACTATATTAACACCCTCATCATGGAGAGATTCCCACTGATCTTGTAATTTAAGATCTGTCAGTCTGACCAAATCTAATCATGCATGGACAGATCACTCATCATTCAAAGTCCGATCTAATCATAATCTGCTAGCAAAGATCTGATCACATGATTACAAGGTTGAATAATGCATTATGGCTTGCCCCAGAATAATGCATTGATGCATTGACTCTACAGCATGAGCTTCACCAAGGGATGACAACAAGGGGTGAATGAGGGAAGTCATGTTGCCAGAATACGGCTCTGGGCAAACACTTGCAAGCGCTGACATTGCAATGATGCTGGGGCATTGCTGAGCTTCAGAGATAGTCGTCACACAATCGGGAACTCCAGTGCCCATGTTTTTTGTTCCCAAATGATGTGGAGGTGTGTTTGGACATGCACCCTCCCCCTGTGTGCATTGAGTGCGTATGGAAACCTGTGTGGAGGGTTGCAAGACCTCTGACTGCAATGGTGCCTAACATGAGACTGTGTGATACAGTGCAGAGAATATTGTGCTCGCTGGATCCACTAGTAGCTATTACTTATTTAATTAAAAACCCAGGCAATGCCTAGTTAGTGGTTTTGTTCGTTGCCCAGGGCAAGTTGTAATTGATGTGCTTGTCAGAGCTTTGAAATAGATTGATTAGATCGAGATCTGATCTTTTGATCATTGATTAGATAGGATTGGAGTGATGATTAGATAAAGATTATCTAGCCATTAATAGGCAATCACTCCTTTTGCTTGATCTTTGATCACATGGCTAGACTTTCACTGTGGGAACTTCAGTATTTAATATTGCTTTTAGGGTCATTTTCTGAATTTTAGCATGGGAACCATGCTTAAATACAGATTCAGAGTCTATTCTAACTGATTCCATGTTGATTAATTTGAGCTGAGTATGCACTGTGGGCTGAGCACTGTGAGATGTGCTGTCAACAAGACTAGGTGAGGTATGTCTGCAAGGGCAGGTAAGTAGTCAGCAGTTCAGAACTCATGAACCCAAGGGGAACTGGGGGTAGAAGGTGCAGAAGCACAAAAACACCACACAAGCATGAGACAACAGGCATGAGCACTCATCCATTTATTCACCGAGGATCTGACAATTGAGCCTAGGTTCAATGGAACACGTAGGAAGCTCTGCTTCACCGAGTGCCTTTGTTGGTGATAATAATTTCTGCTCCTAGAGCGCTGTATGAAGATCAAAGCCTTTACATCGTACCGGGCTCGCCTAGGACTCTCGAACAATGCTCTCTATCTTCTTCTCATGTGCCCCCGGAGAACCCTCTTGATATGCCTGGAGCCATCCAAGTCATTCTCCATCGTGCATTCTTCAGCCTTCGCCTGTAATAATGCCTTCTTAATGTTAATGCAGCCGTACAGGTTACATTACCAGTGACTGCATCAACACTGCTGAGAATAAGCATGCCTGCAGAAGTGCATTAGTAGATGGACAGACAGGACTCCTCTACTTACCTTTGTTATCCTGGGTTACAAATGTGCTGGTCATGGTGAGTGTCATTCTGGGGACACAAGCATGGTGCCATTGTCATTGCCTATCATGTACATTGGAGCTGACCATGTTTGTTTGAAAGAGTGTTGCAACATACCTTGTTTGACTTGTCTTTATTTCTTTGCTTTTACACCTCATTTCCTGTTTCCTGTTTGCCATGTCATCTTGATTTAAATCTATAACAGGAGCAAACTCACTTGGGTTAGAGACACATTGCTGTTACACATCAAGGTGGCATCTGTCCAAATCGTTCACAGGCCACTTCTTTGCCTTCAACCACATTGTGGGACCACACTGCTAACTAACCCTCATCACAATGTCTACATACTACAAATTTGAAGGCTATGAAGTAAGTTTCCATTGGTACAGCATTGCACTAGAACTTCCAAACAGCCAGCACAATTGACAGAGGTTCCATAGGATCTTGCAGAAGCCATTGCTGGGGCCAAGTCACTCTCTGTTCAGTTGACACCAAAGGGCCAGTTGAAGTGACCCTCAGTGGGTCCTCTTGCATACTAAATATACAAATTGAACCAAGATCAAACTAACTCCAAGTGTAGGGATTGGGAAATCAGGGGCCACCTCCCTACCCCTGAGCAAGGAACAATTCCAGGCCCTATGGCATGTTTATAGATGCACTGAATGTGCACCAAATCACATCTTCTCTAAATCCACTCACCAAGATTTGTTCCTATGATATATCTACTTCTTGTATTAATAAACAATTACAAGACTAATGCTTAAAATGTACTTACTAGGAAGCTTATCAAACCACCTGGCCAAGATTCTTCTGCCATTTCCCATCCTTGCGTACCAACCCAGCCATGAAGTCACAAGACAATCTCAAATTTCTTTGATAATGTACCTGGGCTTGTGGCCAATTACAAACAGAAGAGGTATGAGTTTTTTGTGACTTGAGAGATTCATTCCCTGGCTTGCTGATGGGAATATAGTTGTACATGAGCTGAAGTATGAACAGAGTCTGTGCAACAATATGGATTATAGGTAGGGAAAGCTGTGAGGGAAAGGTATATGTGGTTTGAATATGGTATGCAAGCCTTGTAATGGAGATCATGGTAGGGGAGGGCTGCAGGGGAAGTAGTATATGGTGTTAGCATATACTGTAAGCACATTGTGATGTAAGTTTGAAGAAAGCATAGGGCAGGATGAGGGGGAAGAGAACATGAGTTTAACTGTTCTGAGGCTTTGCTTTTATGCTGCCCAGCAAATGGTTCTCATGGGAAGTTTGTGCTCAATATGTGTAGAAGAAAGAAGCTTGATTGGCCCAGAAAGGGCCAGCCAAGACCTAGGCCATGATGTCATACTATATCATTATGCATCATTTCATTAAATTAAATCTCATCTTCAAATAATGATTTCTGTTGAAATTAGCACATAAATCCCTAGTATACATAGCAGTAAAGTATTCTCCAAATTCTGAAGCAATTCATCAGTTTCTTTTATGAAAAACAAGGCCTGCAAGTTGTCTCTATAGGTTACAATGGTCATGAGGTGCTTGTTACACTAGTAGCTATCACTTATTTAATTAAAAACCCAGGCAATGCCCAATTAGTGATTTAGTTTGTTGTCCAGGGTAAGTTGTAATTAATTACTGGCATGACATATATTACAACATACAACAGTGCACTAGGGTGTTGTAATAGATTGATTAGAGTGAGATCTGATCTTTTGATCATTGATTAGATAGGATTGAAGTGATGATTAGATAAAGATTATCTAGCCATTGATAGGCAATTGCCCCTTTTGATTGATCTTTGATCACATGGCTAGGCTTCCACTGTGGGAACTTCAGTATTTAGTATTGCTTTGAGGGTGCTTTTTGAATTTTAGTGTGGGAAACATTCTTAAATACATCAATTTAGCTTGGTGCTATGGGAATTCTTTTGTAATAGCTACTGAAACCATGTTTTTGATGCTTTTTGATGCTGCAAGTGTGGGAAAAGACTGTAAAAGCATTAGTAGGGCTTCTTTCTGTAGAAAATCTTTTGTAATAGCTATTAGGACCACTTTTTGAGCACTTTTTTTCAAATATAAGCATGGGAAACTAATGAGAAGGCATCATTATAGCTTGTTACTGTAGGAACCTTATGGTAGTAATCATTAGAACTGCTTTTGAGGCATTTTTTTAGCATGTAAGCACAGGAAAAAGATGTAAAAGCATTAGTAGGATTTCTAACCGTGGGAATTTCATGGTAGTAATGATTAGAATTGCTTTATAAATGATTGTAACTGTGGGGAAAAGCTTGTAAAGCTTGTTATTACATTCTAATTGCTAATAATGATGGTGGTTTTTTATTGTGGGAAAATATTACCAAAAATAGTAACTGTAGAGCCATGTTTTCTGATCATGCCCTTATACTTGGAATTGCAAGAGCTGCTCTTGTTAGTGAGAAAAACACAAAATACTTGAAAGAACGTGAAAAGTTTCTCATTAATCTGCCATATAAGTTACTTATATAGCCTAGTTAATATCTTTGTAGTTATTTTATTATAGCTAGATACTTAGTTTATTATAAAAGCAGACTTCAAAGAGTAATTTTGCTAGTGTGATAAGTGAATCATTAGTATGAATACTGATTGTGGAAACTTTTTTGTGACTGTGGGAAAGGTCAAAAATAGTTTTTTGTAAAGTCTTTCTGTCCAATTATGAAACTGTTTACCGAATTCTCATAGCTATTTTTGTTATTGCACAGTAGTCAAAACAAACCCACACATGTTTGCCTTGTCTACAAAGTGGCCACCACAACTTTGTTTGACAGTGACAGTGCCCATCACCATCTACAGTAACAACTTGGGCCTCTGAGGGACATCAAGGTTGATATATGTGCTCAGGGCCCAGCCTTGACAGTGTCTGTGAATGCACAAAAGGAGTGGCAGGTACCAGAAGTGTCTTGCAGATTCATAGAACCTGAAGCTGTCAAGCATTGACAACTGGTGTAGATGGGGATCCAATATGAGCACATATATGTGTTAACATGTTGCACTACATACCTGCACTTGTGCCACCTGTCATGCCCCACAGCCCTCATGCTCAACCTCCTCCATGCCAGCTGTCCTTGCAATCTGCAGACCTCACTCAGCTGTTGTCCTGTTGGGTGTCCATATATGTGTGTGGCACAATCAAAATGAAGATGGTGGTGGTGGGGGTGGTGGTGAAATGAGAGCCATATATGCATAACCCACATGCTCTGAGCTTGGATTCATGCTCAAGAGACCTGCACTGATCGAGTAAGGGTGGGTGAGCAGCCATAGGCCAGCCACAAATGGAGGTCAATTTGGCCATAGTGGAAAGGGGACTTACCTGTTGGGTATTTCACTGTAAAACTGTGTCCCCATTCCTTCACTCATTTCAATGGCAGAACACATGTTTGTATATATTACCAGGTGAAATGTTTATGGACTTCAAGGTATGGGGTATTTCCAAGGTATGGCTTAAAAATGATTCAGAATTGATATTCAATGTGATCAGTCATAAAAGGTATGAAGGTATGAAGGTATGAGGTATGTGGTATGAGGTATCAAGGTATGAGGTATGAGGTATGGGGTATGGGGTATGGGGTATTGGTATCAAGGTATGGGGTATGAAGTATGAGTTATAAATTGATGTAACAACATAAGCATCCCCATTGAATTAATATGATATCAATACAGTATTGATGGAACAATGCAAGCACCTAAGAGATGAGTGAAGAGAAGAGTTGTAATGGGATTAACATTACCTTGATTAGGGTTATGGGAGGACAAAAAAAATCAGAGGATAATTCTACTGCTATATTACCCCAAGTTTTAGTCTTACCCTAAGTAAGGCTTACCCTAAGTATAGCACAGCTTACCCTAAGTTTTAAACAAGTTATGGGCCTGCTGGATGGCCATCCATAACTATTAGTACCCCAGAAGTGATCTGACCTGCCAGGAAGCCCACTGTGAAGAAGCGAATGGTTAGAAAATTAGTTCCAGGCACATAGATATAACTACTATACTTACCACCATTGCTGTGCAAGCCCATGTTGACAGTGGTGTAACGGGAAGACTTGCAATTTCACACACAGCCTGCCTAGCCGCCCATGAGTGACATGGAACTACCTGTGAAGTGAAACACATTAGTAGGTAGCCACACCACACAAGACGACCTGCAAGGAAGCCTATACGTGTAGATGGAGTGAAGAATCACTTCCATCTGAGGGCCACAAAGAGTTTTGTAAATGAAAATGTCAAAGTTAGTGACTGCTGACTATGAAGGTCATTCACCAAGGGTATCCAGGAAGCCCATGTGCACAGAGGTGTGGTATATCACTCCCTTCCTAGGCACAGGCTGCTGGGAAGCCCATGCTTGCATACAGAAGTTGTGTTGATCAATAAATGGTAAGCTGGTATGTACCTATATACACCCACAGTGGCTGTCTGGGAGGCTGTGCTTGTATGAGGGACTTGCGCAAGTCAGCACAAAGGCCATACATGCACCAGTACGTTCTGGTAACTGATAGACATAAGTCCGTACAGATCGAATATGTACCAGAGTCAAGATGGGCTGCCAGGAAGCCCATGCTTGCATTAGGAAGTCCTGTTGATAATAAATGGAAAGTCAGTACATACCTAAGCATCCACACTTACAGTGGCCATCCAGGAGGCCCATGTGCTCAGTGGCCTAACAAAGGACTTGCTCAAGTTAGCACGGGCTGCTCGGATGGCCATACATGCACTGTGAGTTCTGTCAACTGATCGACATAAGTCTGTACAGATAGACTCAGCATGGGCTGCCGGGAAGCCATGCTTGCATTAGGAAGTCCTGTTGGTCAATAAACAGTAAGTCAGTTCATACCTATACACCCACACTTACAGTGGCTGTCCAGAAGGCCCATGTGTGTAATAGCCTAATGGAGAAGTTGTGCAAGTTAGCAGGGGCTGCCCAGATGGCCATATGTGCATCAGTAAACCTCGTAGGTGCAAGGGGAATGAGGAGAGAAAGGACATACTGTGCCTTCCTCACCTGTGGGGCCTAGATTCTCAGGAGGGACCTAAGTGGGGTACTGAGGAAACGAGAATAAGTACAGAGTCCATAATCCAAGATGCTGGAGTATCTGCAGATATGCGTGGAACAAGTCTGGATGCAAACATACATGAATGTGCCCCTAGTAGCCAGTAAGGGGCTCCTGAACACATCCATATCAGTACCTCCCCTTTAAGGCTGAAACTCGTGGACACCTAGGTGCTCGTGGCATGCAGATGATATAGTGGGAGTGCATCATGGCATGGCTGGTCAGTCGGCTTCTGTGAGCACATGAGTAGATAAGTGTGGGATCAGAACTATAAAGGAGGGAAATTGCCAAGGAACGAGGCAGCAATGGCATCTTCATTGAAATGCACACAGGAGTCCACCGGCTCAAACATCGATTCAATCAATGTGCATCGCAGGCATGATGAGAAACGGCGGCATGAGGACGTGATGGTGGAGGACATTGATGGGAGGTTGCCGCAGGAGAAGCACACATGGTGCAAGGAGCCCACGGGAGGGAGGAATGCAGCCAAAGAGCAGCAAGCATGGAAAGCAGCAGCAGGTGATGTGGTGACTGAGGCAGACGTGGGAGACAACAAGGACAAGGTGGCAGAGGCTGAGGAGCAGGTGAGGGGCAACAGTGGCAAGGGTGTGGCTGGGAAGAAGAAGGCCAAGAATGCCCTGGAGGCCAAGGGGCCTTTGAACAAGATACAGTGTCTGTTGTGCATCATATGGCAGACTGTAAGGGCAACCTCAAGATGGCCGACAGCGCAGGCCTAGCAGAGGGAGAATCCAAAGATATGAATAAGGCTAACTACAATACATGAGAGAGCTGCTCACCTAGCAGAGGGAGAATTCAAAGAGAACAGGATAGGGATTCTCTGTGCTAGGAAGCGAAGTATATACTGTAGTAGTGTGGGAGGAATGAAGGATAACTGTACAGTACACCAGCCACAAGTCTGAATGAATATCACAAGGTACGAGGGAGCATGTGATAACAAAGTGGCAGGGGAATGTACAGGAGTCGTGCCAGTGACCTGGGGAAGGAAGGGTGAAGAGTAATGAAGTGGGGGAAGAAGGTAATGGTAGCCCGGACGAGCCCCAAAGTGTATATATGAGTCCAAGTGAGTCCAAGTGAGTCTGAGTGAGTCCGAGGTGCGGGAAGACTCCGGAGTCACCAGACGTGACTCGGATGGGAAAGAAGTGAATGGAAGGGAGGCAGAAAGGAAAGGGAACAAAGGAGAATGAAAGGGATGTATGTAAGAGTCTGTGTGATGGATAAAAGAAGAAAGGAACGAGGAAGGAGGGAGAGGGACAGGGGGAATAGGAGAAAATAGAAGTGTCCCCTTACACAGACAGAGTGTCATACCAGAGTGTAAGTTTCATACAACTTATCCTGCCAGAGCCCCTACTAACCCACCATATGCCTAGCGTCAAGGGTGCTCACACATGCTGGGGGTGCAAGCATAAGCACACCTGGTATGGCATGGGTGAAGATACCGACATTTCGACGAATGGCACCCTCGGGCAAATGGCAGCAAAAATATTGGACCTCACCATCACCAATGCGCACACAGCAATTGCAATCAAGTGCATCGAGGGAAAGATTGACGATCTGACTGCCATGATGGAGGTAGTCATGGAGGCCATCTGAGGAGTGGAGGCCGTGGAGTCACAGAAGAGACAGGTCGAGTTGAAGTGGGCGCAGTTTACTGGGTGGCGTGAGATTGATGAGCGAGGAGGGCCTGTCTGAAGAGATGGAAGTCGAAATGGTGAACACGCCATCCACCAGTGACTCGGACGAGGAGGGCGGGACGGAAACAGATGAGGAAGAGGAAGAGAAGAACAAAGAGAAGGGAAAAGGAAGGGCGGTTGTTGAAGAGCTTTGTAAGGGGACACTCCTATTTTCTCCTATTCCCCTGTCCCTCTCCCTTCCTCCTCGTTCCTTTCTCCTTTTCTTCATCCCACGGACTCTTACCTACATCCCCTTCATTCCCTTTCGTCCCCTTTCCTTTCCACTTCCTTTCCGTCCACTCCTTTCGCATCCGAGTCATGTCCGATGACTCTGAAGTCTTCCCGCACTTCGGACTTGCTTCGGACTTGCTCGGACTCGTATATACACTTCGGGGCTCGTCCGGGCTACCCCTATCCTCTTTCCCCACTTCATTACTCTTTGCTCTTACTTCCCCAGGTCGCTGGCACGACTCCTGTACATTCCCCTTCCACTTCATTATCACATGCCCCCTCGTACCTTGTGATATTCGTTCGGACTTGTGGCTGGTGTACTGTACAGTTATCCTTCATTCCTCCCACGCTACTACAGTATATACTTCGCTTCCTAGCATGGAGAATCCCTATCCTGTTCTCTTTGGATTCTCCCTCTGCTAGGTGAGCAGCTCTCTCATGTATTGTAGTTAGACTTATTCATACCTTTGGATTCTCCCTCTGCTAGGCCTGCACTGTGCGGCCATCTTGAGGTTGCCCTTACAAGCTTGACATGGAGGAGCATGGGGAGGATGAAGGGACAGACGATGAGAATGAGGAGGATGAAGGGACAGACGATGAGAGTGAGGATGAGTGAACACGGGGGCCTCATCTATTGCAGTGAATTTCATCTATATTGATCAGATACTGTAGTCTTTACTGTGCAATTATTAACCAGGTCAAGCCTTGGTGGTTTGATTTACAGATAAGCAGCAATAATGTCTTCACATACTTTGTTATGTTCATAATAACAGAACCGCAGAGCACGGGCTCCTGGAGATAAGTTGTACAGATAGACGAGGTCAACTTCTCGTTCAAAAAGATAGGCTTACAAGTTGGAAGGTTGAACTGGAAGAGGTACTCGGACAAGTGTGCTTCACGCCTGGTCAGAATTTTGGTGGTCAAGAAGTATTCTAAATTGTTGTGATCAGTAGTAGGCCTTCAAGATAGTGGTGCCAGACATGGAAAGCCTCAAAGACAGCCAGAAGTTCCTATAATTCAATTATATAGAGCTGAAAGTACATTAATGACACACAACTGGGTGGATTTCACCATCAGGAGTGTAGATGGAGAGGATCACACTGAGCATGTAATTTGAGGTGTCCATCTCGACGATGAGTGGGGCATCCAGTACCCAGTGTGCAAGTACAGGGGCTGAGGTGAAAGATTTTTTGAGAGTTTCAAAGGAGTTGAGTGCTGCCTGATCCCAATTCCAGGGTAGTCCTCTGCTCATGCGGCGACTCAGACCACAATATCCAAATAGCTATGAATAAAGCAGCAGTAGAAGTAGGTGAAGCCTAGGAAAGATTGAATGTTGTGGAACTTCCATGTCTCCAGCCAATCTTGGATCACCTTGATCTTTGAGTTACCCATAGGGAGTCCTCGAGGGGAAAGAATGTTACAGAGGTATTCCGTGGTGTCCACATACAACTCGCATTTGTTGGCGTGAGCATAGACCTTGTGTTTACAAAGTCGGCATAGTACTTCTTTGATGTGTTCCTTGTCTTCTGCCATATTACCATAGTAGATCAGTATGTCTTGAAGCCTATGATGTTAGTAAGTACATCTCTCATCATATAATGTGGCTGTCATTTCGGACGACTCGACTGCCCTCGTTCACAATGCAGGCCGCAGCCCATCACACGATATCATTTCACAAGTACCTCTTCCTACAAAGTGGGCTTCCTGGCCACCCATGTGCTGTCTTACTGTCATCATACTCACTCAAAGACCTGTCATGCAATCACCCATTCCCTCCACACCTCCTCTCATGCTATACCCATTGTCAACTGATCAGGCTATCACACCATTCAGATGTCCTTTCTCAATGATGTCTGCTTGTTCTGTGACTTTGAACAACGCCTTCTCTTACCTTATGTGGTACTATACTCTGGTCCTTCCATCTCACTGGGCTTCCATGCTGCCCATACTACGTACTACATGTATTTTGTTTAATATACTTGCTTTTATGCATGTGATAAATAACTCTGGCAATGTGCCTGTAAAACTCTGTGTCTCATCTCTCTATGCTCTATACTCACAGATCGACCTTCAGAACAACCTTAAGTATGAGCAGTTGAGCAAGCGTAACTTGAAATAACAATTAAAATATAGTACAGTACATGATAGGTAAAACAATAGATAAAGTAAGAAAGTACGGTAAAGAAATCCATTCAAGCATATGTCTGAATGTATGATGTATACAAGAGCAACATACAGTGCCTACCTGCCACCATGAGCATGAGAACTTCCTCCACGGCCATGAGGAGGACGATGAGCAGGAAGGGTAACATTCGGAACGTGTTCTTGGGGGTGTGTGGTTGCCGAGTGAAACATCTGAACTCTTCGCGCAGCAAGTGGATTGTGGGAGGAAGAGCAGTCAGAGACATCAGATATGTCATCCAGGAGTGACACGAAGTTCTCAACGTCGTCATTTGGGACTCGAGATGGTCCCACCGTTGAACGAAATTCTTCCATTTCCTCATCATCAGTTGACGATAATCGTGGTGGTTCCCCTTCCTGCTTGATTGCCACGATATCCACCCCATCCTCCTCCTCCAACTCACTTTGGGGACTTGATGGAGTCCACAACTGCCTCCACCTCTGCCTGATGTGTTCCTCAGTGTCTTCTGCTACCTGAGCTCTGTTCAAGGTGACTTATCAGGCGACCCTTTCGGCTTGTTCTTCCTTCCTGCCTTTGGAGGCATCATGGGGTTCGCCTGTGTCCAAGGAGGCCTGGTCAAGCCAGGGGCTGCCACAGCAGGTGATGGATCAAAGGCCTTCGAAGACTTTGCCTTCGAACCTTTGGACTTGTTTGAGTGGGTGTGAACCTTGGGATCCTCATCTGCCAAGGCATCCATGTCCATTGGAGAGTCCGATGTACCCATGGGCAGTGGGCAAGCCCATTGAAGCTCATCGTCTATCTCCATCAATTCCATTTGAGATTGTGATTGTGATTCTCTTTGCATTGCTATCCATCCTTCCAGCTGTGTTCTCTGCAGTCCAAGTGACAGTCCTGTGCCTGGACTCTTGGGACTCATCCGTGCCGCAGGCTGCTGGGAAGGCATTCACTCACCAGCAGGTTTGTCCACATCCGCTGAACCCGTCTCCTTGGTGGGCAGACTGGCAGCCCTTGTGATGTGCTCAGATATGATGCCTAAAGGTGTATCGACATCGGCCTCACTTGTCGTGGACTGCTCTCCAGTGGGCTTCTTGGAAGGCCCAGCAGCCTCCTGGTTTACCTCTGCCTCGCATTTCCCCTTCCCCTTGGCTCTGGGATTGGGTTTCATCTTTGCAGCCAGCTTTGGCTTCATGGAAGCCTTCGTCCTCGCCTTCTCCTTCTCTTTGCCCTTGCCCTCCTCAGCCGTCTTCTCTTCTCCTCCGTCTTCTCTTCTCCTCCATCTCCTCTGTCTACACCATCTCCCTCATCATCCACTACCTCTGGCTCTTCTGCCATCTCCTTAGCGGCTGTCTTGGAAGCCTGTGAGGTTGAGGGGGTCTCCAACCTTGATATCGACTTCAATGCTGCATTCTTTGCAGAACCTCTCGCATTGCGAGTGCTTAGCAGGGGCTTCTTCTTCTTCTTCTTCTTCTTCTTCCCGCTGTCGTCATCATCATCCTCCTCCTCTGAGTCACTGTCAGGGGCTGCACCCTTCCTGGTTCTGCTGTAAAACACCTGCTCCAGTTTCTCATTCTTCTCTTTCGAAAATAGCATCTGGAGCATCTCACCCTTTTCACGTGCCATGGTGGACATGAGCACGTCAGTCATTCCAAGGGACACCAAGTGGTATACATGGATGGCATTCTCCTGAGTAAGGCATGCAGACCATCCGATGATCTGCTCCACACCCACCTGCGACCAGATCGTATCCTAAGTAGTCTAGTTAGTTGAATGTTCATACATTGTATTAATGACTTACGAGCATAATTACAGTGTCTGTGTATGTCAGGTTGCTTAGACAATCTAGTTTACTTACCTTCTGGATGGTCATAGCCATCATAGGAAATTCATGATACATCAGAATCTTGTGCTTTTGAGGAGCTCGTTGCCCAAAGACAAGTGGCAGCGGTGAAGGGAAAATGACTTTGCCGTTGACCATCATTGGGTGCTTGATATTGTCATGGCTGAGGAGATGGAGCATGAGACATGTGACCAGGTCAAGTTTGGTGCTCAATATATCGTTGTAATGCCTGAGTTTCGAGTTGCCTGCCATGTCAAATATCAGCCAGTCTTTGTCACTAACCTTGAACATCATGATGCCACATTGGTAGGGAAGGAAGAAATTCTACAATTTCATCAGCACAAGCTGCCGAGGAAGCTGCAGCACCTACCTCAAGACTCAAGTTAGTGGGGAACCCACTCTGTGAGGACTCCATCTTGTCAATGAGGAGACCTAGGTTCTCTATTTCATGATCGCTAAGCTTGATTGTCAGCATGTGCTCCATGATGGGCGGCATCTTGGAGTTGAGCAGATTTCTGTCGAAGTCCATGGACATGAGGGTCCTTTGTATCAAGTAGAGTACCAATTTGCCCTGGACTACCTTTGCCGTGTTATACTGGGCAAACTGTACAGCAATTCCAGTGTCCTCCTTGTCAACCTCATCGCCTCACAAGGCTCGGAGATTTCTGCTTTTTACCATAGCTTTCTCGGGCTCCATCATACCCCGTTTGGTGGCGCGGATTTTGCGGTTGAATTGGCATTCCAGTAGTTGTCCTTTTGAAAGCACAAACTTGTCGTGGTTGCACATGCGGCCCATATGTTAATGATGTCCTGTATTTTGGTAAAGAGTGGGGTGGCCATGATTACATGGGTTACTCGGGTGCACTTGTGTAGCTGGCAGGCCCCCGTAAGCCCACGACCTGGGCCATGAAATATATGGGCCTCATCGATCCACGTGGTACACCATTTCATGCCAAAAACCAGTTTGTCTGTATTGTCTGAAAGAACTGTATGCATGCCATTGACAAAAGCCTTCCTGGCTTGAGCACCTGACAGTTCACCACGTCTTCAGTTGGATACCAACTGGATCCAGTTGGCAATTGGTGTCCAGTTGGTGTTCAGTTGGTGTTCAAGTGAATTTCCGAGTTTTTTTATTTGGCTGAGAAATGGCTACGAAAGTTCAGTTCAACACCAGTTTAGTTCAGTTCAGTTCAGTTGGACACCAGTTGAATACCAAGTGAACTAAGTGAATAATTAGTGTTCATTTGGTGTTCAACTGAAAATTCAGTAGAATGCCAAGTGCTCACCAATTGAACACCAAGTGAATGTCACTTGAACACCAATTGATAAAAATGAAATTTTATGTACATATATATTTTTGACAATTTTTAGACAATTTCTGGGAATTTATTTGGATTTTCTACAATTTATTGGAGGTTTTCTGAGGCAATTTCCGCTTTGGGATGTCCAAAAATGAGTTAGCAAGGGTTATCTGATGATAAGTCATTTTTTCTCGGACAGGCGCTTATTGGGCGCGCACTTACGAATATTAATATTCTTTTTATTTTATTTTATTTTACTTTTCTTTTTTAGACGCGCGCTTATTCAGCAATCAGCGCGACGCCACACGCATGTGACAGTGGCGTGCCACGCTGGCACACCGCCTCTTTCTTCTCAACCACCACCATCCCCCTTCCCTTTGCTTTCCCCCAACGCCCCCCCAACGCCGCAATGCCCCCACGCAAGCCAACGTCGCAAGGACGCGCAGGAACGGCCAGGAACGATGAGGAGGGACGGCCAAGGTAAGCACCCGCCCCCCACCTTTTTTTTTCCTTATCTGACGACTCCCCCGCCTCCCACCACCACCTCTCCACGCCCCCCATCGTCCCCCATCGTCGACGCGCGCCCCCCAACGTCGACGCGCGCCCCCCCCAACGGCCCCCATCGTCGATGCCCGCCCCCCATCGCCTCCCATCGTCGACGCGCGCCCCCCAACGGCCCCCATCGTCAATGCCTGCCCCCCATCGTGCCCCATCGTCGATGCCTGCCCCCCATCGTCCCCCATCATCGATGCCTGCCCCCCATCGTCCCCCATCGTCGACGCCCGCCCCCCCCCCCCCAACGGCTCCCAACGGCTCCCTTCACCCTCCATTGCCGACGCCTGCCCACTCCATTGTCCCCCAACGCCCTCGACAACAACGCGGCCCCCCGTCGTGCCCCATCGCCCCCCCGTTGTCCCCCAACACCCCTGTCATCCCCCAACACCCCCCAACGTCGACCCACGCCGCCCCAATGACCCCATGCCCCCCCCGTCGCCCTCCAACGCCGTCGACAACAACAACACGGCCCCCCGTCGTGCCCCATCGCCCCCCAACATTGTTGCGCGCCCCACCACCCACCACCACATCCTCAACACCCCCCGTCATCATCGTGCACCCACCGTTGTTGTCACGCACCCCCTGTCGTCGTCGCGCACCTCCAACACTTGCCATTGTCACCACCACCAGCACTCCCAACAAGCCTAGGTCCACCAGGTCAGCAACCAAGGCCCTTCAAGAGGCCCTCAAGTGAGTCAGCACCCCACCTTTACATTATCAGTAGTAGTTAGTAGTAGTACATAGTGTAATAATAAATACAAACAATTTTCTTTTCAATTCAATTAAATTGACAAACATTAACAACACATTGTCTGGTAGTGAGGACCTCCCTGTCCAAGTCAAGAAAGTCAAGAAGACTTCCAAAGCCAATAAGAAAACTAAGTAAGTCTCCTGTTCTCTGTTTGTTCATTCTCTTTTCATGCTGGTTGTTCGTAGGACCTCCGCAGATCGTGATGAAGAAGATGAAGAGGCTGAGGAACCTACTGTGCAGAATATGACTGCGTAAGTCTTTACTTGCTCTTGCTTGTGTCCGCAAACTGACCTTCTGCACCAGTACCTCTAGAATTCTCAGTGAGAGCGGGGCTGCTCTTGCTCCGCCACCTCGTCGAGCTGGGACTGGGGTTCTCCTACCCCCAGTTGCTCCGAGGATTGTCTCCACCCGTGTTCGCCGTGCTGATCCGGGTGATGTTCCCCAAGTCGTAGACAAGGGGAAAGGTCGCGACTTGACCAATCTCGGTTCATCAGACGCAGAGGATGAGCCAGAGGATGATGATGAGGAAGAGGAGGATCAGGGGAAGGAAAAGAAGTTGAGCAATGAAGGCCCAGGGGACGTGGATGACGATGAAGAGAAGGAGAAGACGTCAAGCGAGGAGAAGGAGAAGGAAAAGACGTCGAGTGATGAGAAGGTGTCTGATGCTGGTGACGACAAGCTCTCTGATGCAGGTGATGACAAGGAGAGTGACAACTCTGGTGAGCATGCCATGGACCTCGACCCCAATGTCACCCCTCGCAACCTGCCTGCCTCCAAGTGTCAGGCTAGCGCCTCCCCCATCGCCCATCACCATGTAGCTCAGCGCAGCAAGGCTGACCATGCCAACGATATGCCTTTGGCTGCCCCTGTCTTTGCTGGTTTCAATGATCCGCCTTCCTCTCCCATCACTGACGACTTCAACGATTTGCAAGGCGCCTCCCGTACCATGGGTGGAGTTGCAAGGGCCAAAGGACATGGCGTAGCCCCCAACATGGCTGACTTCAGTGAGTTCATGCTTCTCATGCTCATCTCACTTACTGACTTTGTTCCCAGATACCCAGCAGGCAGACCTTGTCCCCGTTCGCAACGAGGGCAGGGTCTTGGTGTACAACAATCATGACCGCACCAAGGCCAATGTCCACACTGTGAGGGTCCCTTTGGCCTACACGTTGGGGCCTGTCCTTAGGTCCATGGTCAAGAAACTGACTGCTTTGGCTAGTAAGTTACAGATTTTTGACTTCGCGTTTTTTGCTTGCTTTTTCTTTCCACTTAGGCTCTGACATTTCATTGTGGGTTAACAATGACTGGGAGATCATGGGGCCGTTTGCTGTTGCCCTTGAGGAGGATGAGCCCATCGAGTGGGATAACAACAAGGAATTGGTCTTGTTGATGGTAAGCAAATTCCGACTTGACTAAAAAAAATTCTAACTCTATCTCACTTAGGAACCTTCAGACCCCAACTCTGCCTCTGCCTTCCATCCCCCTCCTTCCTCCTCTGTCCACTCTGTCGACATGCCCTCCACCATCTCATCTCTCGCCCCCTCTGCCTCCATCTTGACTGCTGGTGTCGACACCGCCTCGCTTACCATTGCCCAGCAACTTGCCACTGCCTTCTCCGATCCTGCCCTTCCTCAGCTTGCCATCATGCTGAAGGTGCCCTACAGCATGACACCCAAGGCATCTCAGAAGGGTGAGATTCCTCAGATCTATGCTCGGATGAAGGCAGCTGCCCAAGTCCCAGCAAAGTGGTTGGAACTGAAGAATGCAGGGAAGTGGACTGGTCGTGATCTCTCCATCGACGAACTTCGCTCACTCTACATCCGCAAGACCAACTACAACACCTACTCCAAGATGTTCGACAACGCTGAGCAGTTCCCCATCCTCCACACTCTGTTGAACGACCCCGCTTACGATCAGAGCTCAGAGGAACACAGAGCTGTTTGGGGAACTCGCAAGCTTACGAAGGAGAAACTTGGCGGCTATCACGAAGGAGTTGAAGGACAAGGAGGACAAGGAGAAGAGGGCCAAGGAGAAGGCCAGGCTGGCCAAAGAGAAGAAGTCCAAAAAGGCTTCAACTTCAAAGTAGGTAGTCTGTTTGTTAATCATAGATGTAATTCAAATGATTTCATGTTGCCATTTCTTGTTTGAATCTCATCTCACATTTCAACTTGTACTGACTTCAACAGTTTCTCTTTACAGGCCCTGCTCATGCTGCTCTCTTTCTGGCTGCTCCTCGGACTCCTTCCGTGTGTCTCTGCAGCACCACTGGAAGATCCCTTCCCAGGCATCCTTTTTGTGGACTTTGCCAAGGTTATCACATCCAGCTTTGGTGCCGACATCACTCTTGCCACTGTCTTAATGCTCCTCTTCAGTGTCATCAACAACACCGACCTTCTCAACCTCCATGGTCAACAACAAGCTGTCCCTACCAACACTCAGGTCGTGACTAGCTGGATGGCTGCCTTCGTCCGTGCTATCAAAGACAGGCTTCAGCTTGACTCCCTTGTCGCTGATGATGATTCTGATGCTGAAATGAACTCTGACTCTGGCTCTGGCTCTGACTCCGACTCTGGTTCTGGTTCCAACACCTCTGGCTCTTCTGATGGCAGATCTGCCTACGACACGCTATTCTCCCCACTGATCGTCATGCAGACCAGTCTCCAAAACAACAGACCACCATTCTGGGTAAAAAGCTTGACTTCTTTTGTCACTCCCTCAATCTCTACTCTCATAACAAAAGAGGTACTTTGCGTTGCAAGCTCCTCCCCATATCCACTGCTGCTATTCGCCCTGTCCTCATCATCACTCCCACTGTCATGCAATGCTCTGATGCTACATGTCCTGGTCGTGCTTTGACTCAGTACCAGCGGTACCGTGATGTCTCCAAAGTCACCTTGCTTAGAGGGAGCGAGTGCTTTGAGAAGGTTCCAGTACTTGCAGGGAAATGTCTTGCATGTTCCTCCATGTTCTGGGCTGACCATGAGAGCTTCAACGACCCTCCTAACGATCGCCACCTTGCCATTCACCTTCCAGACGCCAAATACCTCAAAGTTGGAACTCAGGTCTGGGTTGACCGTCTGGTCTCCAAGGCTATTGTCAATGCCAACTACAGCTTTCATGCCTCGACAGCTGCAGTGACTGAGTTCTGGAACTACTCCTTTGTCCAGCCCAGTGGTGCCACATTCAAACTCACTCACAGGCATACTTGGAAGGCTTTCGTCTTGGAGTCCATCCGGTTACTTGCAGAGCCCAGTGGTGCTGAGCTCCTCTTTGTGGACAACATGGCTGTCAAGGACCTCGTTACTGCTGCCTATGAGTATCTGGGAGATGGAGGAGTCATCCGCAGTGCAGAGGGGCATTCTTGCGATGAGTGCTGTCATGCATTCAAGGATGTGGCTGACGTGATCCCTAACCAGCCTGACAATGCTGCTGCTCTTGCTGGCTATGATGAAAATCATGCTGTCCCAGAGTATGTAGGCCCTGCTGTAGAGGCAGCTGTTCCAGATGCTGAGGCCATGGATGTTGACAATGTCTCAGCCAATGATGGATCTGAACCTGCTGGGGGTCCAGTCCTTAACAATCCTGCAGATGTTCGCATGATTGTTATTGACGGCATTGTCATGGGGCCTCGCCACTGTGCCATGCCAGGTTGTGAGATGGGATTGCTCAATGCTCAGACTGGAGTGTTTTGCAAGGCCCATCAGGACGAGATGGGGGTCCGTTGTCACATGAAAGACTGTGTCAGAGTCAAGGTGGCTGGGACTCAGGCATGTGTTGATCACCAGGAGCAGTGGAGGGTCTACCGGGCTCGCTATGCCAACACTTCACTCCTTGGAGTTCAGAGGATGTTGAGGAGAGCTCAGGAGGAGAGACAGGAGTGGCTGCCTCGTGCTGCAAATGCAGAGGGGCTTGAACATGACAACCTGGAGGAGCAGGAGGTTGAAGAGGTCAGTGGCACCAAGTATAAAAACTACTTCTCTGCTCCTAGGTTTCTACTGTGTGGAGACCATCTGTGCTCCATGTGGTGTGGTGATTGCCTGGCGCAAGTTTGCCAAGGCTGAAGGGGTGGCCAAGATTCTTCGGTTCCTTGAAGACATCTACACAGATCCCAGCTCCCGCCCTAGCTACATTGCTATTGACAAGGGATGTGCCTTGCTCAAGCACATTGTCAAGCAAGGGCACTGGCCTACTTGGGAACCCACCACTCGGATTATTGTGGACTCCTACCACTACATCAATCACCGGACCACTGACCACCTCTGCCGGACTTGGTGCAACCCAGCACCACTCAATGGAGATGCCCCCAACCTGGTGGTGGTTGATGAAGACAAGGAGGGGAGACCTTACTACAAGAGGGCCTTCAACACTCAGGTAAGTGATTACACTACTCAGTTACTTGTACTTGTCTAATTTTGCTTCTACTTAGGCTTGTGAGCAACTCAATGCATGGTTGGGTGGGTTCCAGACAGTCCTCAACAGGATGACTGTCAGCAACTTTGACTTCACCATGCATGTACTGCTCTTCTTGCACACTCAATGTGTTATTGCTAGGCAGCAGGTGAGGCAGGAAGAAGCAGGAGATGAAAGTGAGGATGAAGAGGATGAGAATGGTGTGAGATATGGGCCACAAGAGGTGCAGGATGATGATGATTGAATGATATGAGTAATTTCACTTGTAGTTCACCTGGCATTCACTTGTATATCAATTAAACTTCAGTTGAACAACACTTGTACACCACTTGAACATCAGTTGAACACCATTTGAACATCAGTTGAACACCATTTGAATATCACTTGAACCTCAGTTGGCTACCACTTGGCTACCACTTGGACACCACCTGAATATCACTTGAGTATCAACTGAGCACTTAATATATCATTGGACTTGTATCTATCTGTGGAATATAACACTCAACTGGTGTTCAGTTGGCAGTCACTTGAACACCAACTGGGGTTCAACTGAACACTCACAATATCACTTGTAGCTATGTCTGTACTCACACACATACCACTTGACCCCCAGTTGACCACCAAGTGGGGCCCAGTTGAACACCATTTGGACTTGTGTGAATTTTGCAAGGTCCAAAGTCCACTTGAAACCCAACTGAATACCAACTGAACACCAGTTGGATGATCGCTTCTACTTCTACTAACTCTATGGTACACAGTTCACATGAACACCACTTGGATATCAACTGGACACCAACTGAAACTGCTCTAACTATGTAAAGTGGTGTTCAAGTGGTAGCCACTTGGTGGAGAACTGAACTGAACTGAATGTAAGTGAACTTAGTTGGTTGAATTGGTGTTCAGTTGGTAGTTCAGTTGACTTAAGTTGGTGTCCAACTGGTTGGACCTGACCAACTGAATCCAGTTGGTGTTCAGTTGTAGACGTGGTGAACTGCCAGATATACCCTGGCTTTCTTCATGTTGAATACTTGCCCCATCATCATCTGAAAAGTCTGTAAGGCTTGTTAGTAACTGCACCAACATTTTCTACAAATGAACTAACTGAATGGGTGCAAATGACTATGTGATTGATCATCTTCTGCTGCGATTGCAGCCAGGAACCATTGGGACTGGAAAAAATTCCTTTATCTGTTCAAATGAGCTTGGAAGCTGGAAGCTGGAATATGTTGATTGCACCCCTTGAGAAGAAGCGGTAAAGTTTGTCCTTCCATTGCCCCATGAGGGCCAATGGGACAACGATGAGGTGGGGCTTGTCTGGCAAGTTCTCCATCACGCCTATGAACCAGGACATGTTCCCTGTTGAACTCATGTCAATATTCTAACTACGAGTGCAGGATACTCATGTATTATAAACGGGTGATTCACTTGCTCCCTCACCGCCTCCACCTGTTCGATAAGCACCAATTGCTGGAAAAAGGCGATCATCGCAATGACTTGTGCAGTTTTGCCAATGCCCACACCATCAGCAAGGAGGACTCTGGACATCGGCACACTGGTGACTTTTGCCCTGAAGAACATTGTCGCAATAATGGCTGCGACGCCGACGAGCTAATGCCATAACAATTGTATGGGCTTGAACCCAGGTCCTCCCTTTGCGAACATGTCCAGTGTTATCTCGATTACCATGTTCGAATGCCCCCCATTGAGTTACTGAGGGATTCAATGGCATGAGCGCCAAATGCCACGCGGTCACGCTGTCCTCGCACACATAGGCATTCCAATTACTGGGCCGACCTTCAATGAATCTGAGAAGGACGGTGAGTTGTTTGAAGGTTAACTTCGACATTATTTTGACTCCTAAGTCCCCCCCTCTAAGAAATCGGTGTAAGCATGGCACTTGGCCTCCGTGGGGCAATTCTCAAGATCACCCACAAGCTCCAGGTGAGTAGCGATAGACCGCATCATACGGTGTCACACTCAGTGGGGTTTTCACTAAATGCTTTGGATGTAGTCGGATCAGTCTAGATAGATCGGACAGTCACCCAAGTTGTTGCAGGCTAGAGGTGTGTTATCAATAGTGATGGCTTTTGGGGGGATTATACTACGGAGTAGTACAAATAGGGGAAATAGGAGTGAAAAGGGGAAAAAGATCGGAGGTAAGAACAAGAAGTTAAGATAAACTTCCCAACACACAACAATACAGACTACTCAACAAGTGAATAATATGTAGGTAGACACAAACAAATAGTAAACTGACTGGGACAAGTAATACTGAGACGAAGGATAATCCTGACTGAGTATACTAGCAATGGCTCCAATAATACAAAACTGCAATATGACAATTCAACTGATTGAAGCTCTAGGTCAGACGTTTCTGCTAGATCACTTCCAATATTTACTAAACACCTATAGAATCGTTCTATAGTCTAATGCTTAGCCAGCAACGGTCTATACAAAATCAATATAACTGGGGAGCAATCACTAAAGTATCAAGACACTTAATCTTATTTCTCTAGCAAGGGTTTCACAGGTCAAAAGTACTCAATTATCAACTAATCAAGTCTATTCTTTACTATGTAACCTAACAGTAATATTCTACTTAATAAAAAGTAGGTACTGCAAAAGAAATGGAGGGAAGAGGATGAGGGATGGAGGAAGGGGAAGGGAATGAAAGTGGAATCCAAGTGTATTCTGCAATTCTGCAATTCTACAATCTTTTGAATGGAGAATTCAGGTGTATTCTGCAATTCTTTGAATTCTATAATGCCTATCTACTACAATTTGGGGGTTTATATAGACTACAAGGGAAGGGAGGCTGTGCAGTGCCAAACATCTCAAGGCTATGCTAAATGACTCTATATGACTCCATATGACTCATATTGCCATATGACTCATACTTTTGGCAGAGTAGATCTTTGATTTGTAATAGCCAAGCCTAATAAATGATGACTCACTGCCTATTGGGGTCTAATCTATACATTCTAGCTTATTCTTCAAATTCCTATGACATCATAGATTATATGAAGTTATTTAACTTGAGCAGAATGTTAGAATAATAATTAGGGGTCCCAGGAGTCGATAGGGGAATAGGGGAAAGAAAGAAATAATGTCTATATCATAATGGGAGGTCCATTTGATTTGATTCAACTTGCCAAAATATGTCTTGGTTTTATAGTAGCATATGAAATAGCTACAAAACACCAATATTCATGTCACTTACTTCAAATTCCAATTTGAAGTATGACATCTGCAGGCAACATTAAATCAATCGTCCTCGATTGCCAACTACTCATATTTATCTTGTCCACAAGATGAAATGAGCATAATAGCAATCTATAAAAAACAAAATGGATGAAAGAAAAAAATGTACAACTACTCATCGGTTGTTAAGACTACATCAACTTTGTACTCTGTATTGGTAACTCTAGCAACTAGACTTCTTGCAAGCTCGAAGTCTGTCTCAGGAGCATTGTCTACTCCTACCTTTACAAATAAGGCAGTAATATCATGAAAGATGACATGAGAGTAATGAATCCATACTGCAACAAAAGTTATAACTCCACCTTTATCTTCGTGACTTCGAAACGAAATCAATAGCTGGACAAAATGACCAAGCTGATTGATTATTCCCTGAGCAATTCCTACACCTAAACGAGGATGGAAGAGAAGTTCGCTAGCGTATATTGGAGTTCGTTTGGCTTCGATGATGACTTTATAAATCGATCGAGTGGTGACATTTTGCATGGTTTCGATAAGAATGGTGTTTAGGTGAGGCGGTGGATTTACCAGCTGCACCCACTTTTCCCTATTGACATCATATTGGATATCAAAATTGGGAGGAAGATTGTCGAGGCGTGTGAAGTCGCAATAATTTCTGAGTTCAGAAAGGAGAGCGTCATTGGAATTGAGGGAAAATGGATTTGACGAGAGGCTGGAGTCGTAGGTGATGATATAGCGTGATCTGAAGAAAGCTCCATTTCTGGTGAGGACAGCAGGAATAATAGCAAGTTGAATGTTTTGCATGATTGGTGTGGTAGCCATATTTTTCACAAGTAGTATCGTGGTTTTGTTTTATGAACACATTTGTTCAACATGCATATGACGCGAAAGCTATCACGTGAAAAACATGTGGAACTTCTATTTGTGAAAAGGGGTCATATCAATAATCAAACCACAACTATTCGTTTTCTATATTCTGAGTCAAATGAATGTAACTTATATTCTTTGCAAACTGATTTGACAGTATTCAACATATTATCCTGACATGCAGGCAACATTGAATTAATGGTAGGCACAATAAATCTTCTTCATGTTCCAATACCAATTCATATTCATTTGTTATGAAATACTATCTTCTGCCTTGGAATGATTCATGACAATTTTCTTCTATATCTTTTTGCAAAGCCGTAGAGTCGGAAAGTAGTTAGATATAAGATTCCTATCACTGGATATTTTTTTATCCAAGTATGGATCGAAGACATACACCTTTAAGGTGTGACCATTTGGTACAGAATGACTCGAGGAGATGAAAGGGAGAATCTAGAAGCATGCCAGGCTAGGGTACTTTAATGTCTTTACTATATGACTATTGGCATTCCATAGTCCTATAATGACAAGGGCAATTTCCATCTTCCCTTACTATTTATTTATCTCAGTCGTTTATGTCTTTTCTCTGACTAGACTAGCCATATTTTTGATTAATGTTTCTCTACTAACTTCTGCACAACGACATTTTGATTATATCATTATCTTTCTAGACTGACTGATAGATTTAATATTCCAAATGCAGGCAACATTTACTTAAATGTTGGTGCAGGCAACATTAAAATAACACTATCTATAATCAAGTTTGAACAGAAAAGAATATAATGAATGAGGTATTACGTGGAAATATGATGTGGAGATATCAATCTATACATCATAAAGGGTAGCGTTGGTTGGGATTGGCTCATGTGAGTCCTTGGGCGTTGTTCTGGTGATGGTTTCCTTTAAGGAATTGATGGAGTTGTTAACTGAGCTGGAAAACAAAGACATGCTCACGTCGAAGTGCAACATGAGTTCTTTCATGTTGGTGGAAACGACATGACTGACTCCTTCTGCGATTGCCGTAGCTAAGTCAATAGACAACATGTCCGCATGGGGAGGAGGAGTAGGGGGTAGATCTGCTGGTGC
Source organism: Pleurotus eryngii var. eryngii (assembly GCA_029467805.1). Classification (NCBI taxonomy): domain Eukaryota; kingdom Fungi; phylum Basidiomycota; class Agaricomycetes; order Agaricales; family Pleurotaceae; genus Pleurotus; species Pleurotus eryngii. Next base: position 3,474,719 of record SZVJ01000003.1, read on the forward strand.
CATGGTGAAAGGAACTTCCAGTGTAGTAAGTGTCTCAACTTCTGGTGGAAGCTGAGGCTCGACCAGTGGCTCAGGCTGTTGGCATGCCATAAACTTTCCGTGGGCGTTGCGCAATCGGGGTGCACGGTGCGAAGAAGCTTTATGCTCCAGAAGCTGAGGCAAAAAATAGACTGGGCTCGATGACTATCGAGCGTAGTTGTAAGAAGAGAGACAAGGAGAAATACATGCAGTGTGTAAGTAATATAGGTGTAGTAGACAAAGGGGGGCTAAAGGAGACAGGGGATAGGAGAGCACGTACCTTGCCTGATAGACCATGGATAATTCAACCCTATCCATACAGCTATGGCGCACCACTGTTATCAGAGGGGTTGATAAATCACGCATATTGGTTATTAGAGGGTAATGATATACGACCTGTACTAGGTGACAGCCATATTTTTTAGATCAAAAACACTTGTAATGCCCTAGCACTTTGAGCACTCACCTGTAGCAGTACAGATCATATATTATATATGGTAATCACAGGGCTGCCATGATATATCAACCCCACTAATGAGACACATCTGAGGTGGTACATTTGTGATACATCACCTCCTCCCAGTCATGTGCCAGATCATGTGGCCATCTTTCAAACCCACGGGTTCCTCAACCCTTGACCTCGTCATTGGGCATGATACTGCCTTGTTACCAAATATACTCAGCCTGCACCGTTGTCCCAGTACAGAAGGGATCAGACATTGAATCTGGCATAATCTGTCACCCCTTGTCACCGCTTGATCAGTCTACAGCCACTTGATCAGTCCATAAAAGGTGAATGCATTCCTAACACTACATATACTAGCTGCCGCTATTGCTCACCCCTACACCAGTTGGTACTACACCCTCCTCTTCCTGTGTCATACAGCTAAGACTTGCTTCGGCTAATGACTCACCCGCCAATGCTACCCCCTCTTCCAGTGCCATATTACTGTTCAATGTCCCTCCAGGCCTCAGTACAAGTTGATGCCAATGTTTCTCGAGAGTGCTTCTGTCCCATGGCATAGGCATGGGCACCACTTGAAGCCTCAACTCTGTCAGCGCGTTCCTGCCAGATCTGAGCCTGCCAATCATGGAACTGGAGGATTCGACACATTTCCTCTTTAAGCAATATGCACTCCTCTTGCCACCTGTGTGCTCATGCCCTTGACTTGCACCACTCTATCCGAAGTGCTGAAAATCCATTCTTAGCTCATGTAAAATATTTGAAGAAAAGACAAACAAACCTTCACTCATGTTTTCTGACATCTCCTGATTGTTTGTCCGCTGAACCATCCATATCCATGAAAGAGTTTGTCACCCTTCGGAACTACTGGCGTTGTCGCCGGCTCTGAGACTCCATATGTCAGAGTCCTCTAAGGGCAACAGAATGGTTGCCCCCCCCGACTTCCCAAGAATACCGCTGAGTATGAGAAGTGCTGTGCGGTTCTTCCAATACCTGTTTTTGGAGAAGTTGATCCGTGCCTGGATATTATTGATGAGAGTTGTGCTCCTTGTATTGTGCTGCTGACCGCGAACATATCGGTACTTAGACTGATACATTGAGCTAATGATGAGTAGTTGTCATCGTAGATCAGTGAGATTGTTGTGAGCATGCCCAATGTGCAGGTGCCATTCGTATTTGTGGAATTTCGTGTCGACACGAGTATCAGATGGAAGATTAGAAGGAAGCATCAGATCGATGTCTTCAGAAAATGAAGGGGCAGTGGGATCGTCATTGATGCGGCGTCTACGTAGGCCGACACTAGGAAGGAGTGCCTCTTGAGCACTTTGCCAGGCTGTGATGCAGTGCATTAGGTGTGTTCAACGATCCGTGATACAAGCCATCTGGGTTTCGGTTGGATGTGTCAGGAGTGCTCTAACATCTAGCCTGAGCCATGCTTGATGTTCCTTGAGGTCCAGTCCTTGAGCAAGCAGAAGGCCAGGACTGATGATCACTTCAGCTGGCCCTGGGCCCGAGGCTTCATCTGTGGTCGCTACCTCCGCATCTTCTTGTGCTAGTTGGAGCCTGACCTTCGCCGCAGAGACGGCTACAAGCATAATCATATATCATGCTGTTAGTAAGGATTATGATACATCAGGGGATAATATATCACACCAGTTGCAACAATTTAATGAAACGGCAGTGATATATCATCTTGGTGCCCACCTTCTACTGTCGCTTTGTAAGGATTGTTCTCTGATTCCCCAGCTTCCCAGGCCTGTATGAGGGAGGTGAATGTGATGACCATGGCCAATGGCAGGGAGTCGCTGAGAGCCTTGAAGTGTCCAGCGTGTTCGGCGCGCATGGCTACGGCTTCCTGCACCTTTTTTAGCATCGTAGTATCTATTTGGAGTTCACGTCAAGCTGTATTCCTATGCGACACAGAAGAACATACATAGCACTGTTACCTTCCGCCAGTTATAGTCTCCAAAATGATCATCTAAAGTATCACGTCAGGACCTTGGTCCCATCTCTTTCATGCTACTTGAGACAGGATTCATTGTGGCCCACCCTCGCTTGGGGGCTTCTCCGTCAGTGTGTCCAACTCCGGGTGTAAGGTTGAAAGAATAGTTGCTTTGACAGTGGGTGTGATGTGCGTAGAGGTGAAATTGGGGACAAGATATCTGACGTTGAGCGACTTTGAATGCGAGCCCCCAAGATTGGGCGGGTAGGAATCTAATCGCCGCAGTAGATTCCGCGACTACTGACAGGCAATGTCATATGAAATGACTAATGACGCAGGGGAATGATGATTGATGCTCGAAAAATATAAGTAGTCCATGTTGTCGTACCTAAACGATGGCGTCAGAATCTATCTCGCCGATATATGAAGAAGCTGAGTACCGTTCACCTTTCTGTAGATCACCTACAGAAACAGGTCGCTTCATGTCGTGCCTACTGCATTCGATTGTACCCATGCCACTTGCTGTCATTCCCTTGCCACCGTGAATGCTAGCCAATTTAACAGCATCGTAATTATTGCAGGTACTCGCTTCTTCAATGTTCGTGCGGCCGCGCGCATTAAGAAACTCTTTGTAGCGAACTTCTTCGACAAAGTAGGCACTGCCTTGATTGAGACTCGGATCACGAGCATCACTTGATGCAGATAATTGTTTCAAGTGGAAGTTGGTGTCGATTGCTAGGAACAAAGCATAAATCCAACTAAAATGTGGGTCAGTACATAGCCTTCTCTACGATGCGAGGACTTGCGCTTTCGCTTTCTCAGCCTTGTCCCAATCTGTTGGTAAGTTTTCCCAGGGTGAGGGCATGCGGGACAAAGAACAGTGCATTCACCGTCGCTCGTACCAGCGATGCCTGACGGATTGTGCCCACATCCAGATTGTTTCATGAGTCATATGTGGCGCCATTCACATACAATGTGCATGAACACGGTATAACGATCCTTCAACAGTGTCAGCCTCATTAAATAAGACCCTTTTAATGGTAAAGGAAGGAGCTACCATTACAGGTTCACCAAGATTGTTAGTAAGCCTTGCCAATGACTGATAAAACTCATGGCCGGATACTTTAAAGCTAAACGTGAGCAACTGGAAAAGCTGGAGGACCTCGAAAGTGGCCGTGGTACAAGGATGTAAAACAGTGGCCGGGAACAATCGTGATTCAAGTAATTGTATGTCTAGGTCGTATATCTGGCAGTTCACCACGTCTACAACTGAACACCAACTCAAGTCAACTGAACTACCAACTGAACACCAATTCAACCAAGTAAGTTCACTTACATTCAGTTCAGTTCAGTTCTCCACCAAGTGGCTACCACTTGAACACCACTTCACATAGTTAGAGCAGTTTCAGTTGGTGTCCAGTTGAAATACAAGTGGTGTACATGTGAACTGTGTACCATAGAGTTAGTAGAGGTAGAAGGGGTTGCCCAGCTGGTGTTCAGTTAGTGTTCAATTGGGTTTCAAGTGGACTTTTGACTTTGCAAAATTTGCACAAGTCCAAATGATGTTCAACTGGGCCCCACTTGGTGGTCAAGTGGTGGTCAAGTGGTGGTCAAGTGGTATGTGTGTGAGTACAGACATAGCTACAAGTGATATTGGGAAGTCTTTGGTTGAACCCCAGTTGGTGTTCAAGTGACCACCAGCTGAACACCAGTTGAGTGTTATATTCTACAGATAGATACAAGTTCAATGATATATTAAATAGTGTTCAGTTGATACTCAAGTGATATTCAGGAGGTGTTCACATGGTAGTCAAGTGGCATTCAGCTAAGGTTCAAGTGATATTTAAATGGTGTTCAACTGAGGTTCAAGTGATGTTCAAGTGGTATACAAGTGTTGTTCAACTGAAGTTCAAGTGATATACAAGTGAATGCCAGGTGGACTACAAGTGAACTTGCTATAATCCTTCAATCATCATCTTCCTCTCCCTCTTGCTCTCTATTCACAACTCCATTCTCATCCTCTTCGTTCTCACATTCATTCCCTGCTTCATCCTGCCTCCCTGTAAGGGCAACCTCAAGATGGCCGCACAGCGCAGGCCTAGCAGAGGGAGAATCCAAAGATATGAATAAGTCTAACTACAATACATGAGAGAGCTGCTCACCTAGCAGAGGGAGAATCCAAAGAGAACAGGATAGGGATTCTCCATGCTAGGAAGCGAAGTATATACTGTAGTAGCGTGGGAGGAATGAAGGATAACTGTACAGTACACCAGCCACAAGTCCGAACGAATATCACAAGGTACGAGGGGGCATGTGATAATGAAGTGGAAGGGGGATGTACAGGAGTCGTGCCAGCGGCCTGGGGAAGTAAGAGTGAAGAGAAATGAAGTGGGGAAAGAGGATAGAGGTAGCCCGGACGAACCCTGAAGTGTATAGACAAGTCCGAGCGAGTCCGAAGCGAGTCCGAGGTGCGGGAAGACTCCGGAGTCACCGGACGTGACTCGGATGCGAAAGGAGTGGACGGATAGGAAGTGGAAAGGGAAGGAAACAAAGGGGAATGAAAGGGATGTATGTAAGAGTCCGTGGGATGAAGGAAAAGAGAAAGGAACGAGGAGGAAGGGAGAGGGACAGGGGAATAGGAGAAAATAGGAGTGTCCCCTTACACTCCCCTGCTGCCTAGCAATAACATGTTGAGTGAGCAAGAAGAGCAGCACATGCATGGTGAAGTCAAAGTTGCTGACAGTCATTCAGTTGAGGACTGTCTGGAACCCACTTAACCATGCATTAAGTTGTTCACAAGCCTAAGTGAACAAATTAGGCAAGTACAAGTAACTGAGTAGTATAATCACTTACCTGAGTGTTGAAGGCCCTCTTGTAGTAAGGTCCCCCCTCCTTATCTTCATCAACCACCACCAAGTTGGGGGCATCTCCATTAAGTGGTGCTGGATTGCATTCAGTCTGGAAGAGGTGGACAGTAATCCAGTGATTGATGTAGTGGTAGGAGTCAAAAATGATCCAAGTGGTGGGTTCCCAAGCAGGCCAGTGCCCTTGCTTGGCAATGAGCTTGAGTAAGGCCCATTTCTTGTCAATAGTAATATAGCTAGGACCAGAGTTGGGATCTGCATGGATGTCTTCAAGGAACTGAAGAATCTTGGCAACCCCTTCAGCCTTAGCAAATTGTGCCAGGCAATCACCACACTACATGGAGCACAGATGGTTTCCACATAGTAGAACCTAGGAGCAGAGAAGTAGTTGTTATACTTGGTGCCACTGACCTGTTCAACCTCCTGCTCCTCCAGGTTGTCATGTTCAAGCTCCTCTGCTCCTGCAGCATGTGGGAGCCAGTTCTGCCTCTCCTTCTGAGCCCTCCTCAACATCTACTGCACTCCAAGGAGTGAGGTGTTGGCATATTGCCCACAGAATGTCCTCCATTGCTCCTGGTGATCCTCACATGCCTGAGTACAACCAACCTTGACTCTGACAAAGTCTTTCATGTGACAACAGACCTCCATCTCCTTCTGATGGGCATTGCAAAACACTCCAGTCTGAGCATTGAGTAATCCCATCTCACAACCTGGCATGGCACAGTGGCAAGGCCCCATGACAATGCTGTCAATAACAATCATGTGAACATCTGCAGGATTGTTAAGGGCAGCACCCCCAGCAGGTTCAGGTATATTGGCTGGAGCATAGTCAATATCCATGGCCTTAGCATCTGGAACAGCCGCCTGTAGATCAGGGCCTGCATACTATGGAACAGCATGATTTTCATCATGACCAGCAAGAGCAGCAGGATTGTCAGACTGTGTTATAGTATGACTTTCATTTTCATTTCATTTCTTTCTCCCCTATGTATCACATGACAGACACGTAGGTAGTTTACGATACCATGCTTATGTCTGTCAGCCTGTATTTATAATAAGCCTTAGTCAGAACCTTGCCAAAGACGCATAGGCACAGTCCATGACATCATGCCTCACAATGATGTGCTAACCATTCCATGGAAAGCCAGCAGGTTATGGCATGCAGTAGACATGAGGATTACACATGTACAAGTAGTATATAAGACTGAATACAACACCAAGAGATGTTAACTCATTCTCTTGGGAATACCACTATACTAGTGCCCAGTCAGCGTCTTCCACTGTCTCCATCTCCCTAAGCCCTTTCTCTTCTCCTTTATAACTTTACTCACTCTGACACTTGTAGAGCCTGCGTACTCCTAGTAGTATTGTGTTGCCCTAACAGGCTGATTAGGGATTACATCAGCCACATCCTAAATGTATGACAGCACTCATTGCAAGAATGCCCCTCTGCACTGCAGATGACTCCTCCATCTCCAAGGTACTTGTAGGCAGCAGTAACAAGGTCCTTGACAGCCATGTTTCCACAAAGAAGAGTTCAGCACCACTGGGCTCTGCAAGCAACCAATGGACTTCAAGACAAAAGCCTTCCAGGTATGTCTGCAAGTGAGCTTGAATGTAGCAACACTGGGCTGGACAAAGGAGTAGTTCCAAAACTCAGTCACTGCAGCTGTTGAGGCATGAAAACTGTAGTTGGCATTGACAATAGCTCTGGAGATCAGGCAGTCAACCCAGACCTGAGTTCCAACTTTGAGGTATTTGGCATCTGGAAGATGAACAGCAAGGTGACAATTGTTGGGAGGGTTGTTGAAGCTCTCATGGTCAGCCCAGAACATGGAGGTCCACAAAAAGGATGTCTGGAAAAGGATCTTCCAGTAGTTCAGCAGACACACACAGAAGGAGTCTGAGGAGCAGCCACAAAGAGAGCAGCATGACTTGGAGCTGCAGCCACTGCGCAGCATGGCATGTATGGGTCCCCTGTTTCTCACTTCTCCAAAGAGTAATATAAGCAGTGTAGGGATTAAACTGTGTTCATCCCTTGATACATGGTTTATTGTATGTATACATTTGTTTCATTTACTTCCTGTTTCAGTTCGTCATCACCTACAGCCACATTGTTTGTTAGGTACTATCTTACTTACTCATACATGCATATTCTGCATGTATAGTTACATGTAGTACAAGTATATATAGTACCTACCTATCTACCTATAATAACAACAAGCAGATTTTCCCCCCCAGTTGTGTTGTGAAGTCAAGTCCAGCAGTCACACACAGCACTGTCTGTTTGTGTTCCATCTCTGTTCTGTTCATCATGTGGTGTTTGGATTGTGCTTATTTGTTCTTTCTTACTCTGTCTTTTGGTAGAAACACACCCTTCCCAGTCCTCGCATTCACATGGTGAATACGACTTTGTGCCTACAGCAGATCATGGTACATAGGGGAGGGAATAGCACACAATGCAAACTCAACACTAGTACTGAAGTCTGAAATGAAGAAAGATGAAGTGAAGGGAAAAGATCAATGTGGGAAACTTACTACCAGCAGTACATAGATGATAGAGGAGAATGCACTCCATGGACACTCCATCCATTGCAAACTTGAAGCACCATTACAAACACTATCACTTGGAATAAACAAACATCATCTGGGTTGAGCTGTGAAAATGGTGAAAAGAACTTATGAATGATGGACTTATTATGTAGCACAATATGTACAGGACCAATCCTTCCTGTTCATCTTGATTACCAGTGTGAGTATATATACTTGCGGCATCCACATTAGTGTAGTAGAAGCAGTAAATGTGAAGCAACAATTGAATAGAAAGAGGACAGTTGGGAGAAGCGCTGGCGTCAATGCAGTCACTAATTAAAATTAGATCAGATCCCAATTTCCTGATCACTAGCCACTAGCTATCTCAATAGCCACCCACTTTTGTAGCACCCAAGCATCCCACCCTAAGAAAAGAACAGATCCTTTCGTTATACTACAGGACCCGTAACCAGAGCCTATAAAGAGAAACTGTTGAAATCAGTACAAGTTGAAACACAAGATGAGGTTCAAACAAGAAATGGCAACATGAAGTTACTTGAATTCAGTCTGGTATCAACAAACAGACTACCTACTTTGAAGTAGAAGCCTTCTTGCCCTTCTTCTCCTTGGCCAGCCTGGTCTTCTCTGCAGCCCTCTCCTCTTTGTCCTGCTTATTCTGCAACTCCTTTGTGATGGCAGCTAAGTTCTCCTTTGTAAGCTGGTGAGTTCCCCAGACAGCCTTGTGTTCCTTTGTTATTATTGTAGGCAGGGTCATTCAGCAAAGAGTGGAGAATGGGGAACTTCTGGGCATTCTCAAACATCTTGGTGTAGGTGCTGTAGTTGGTCTATTGTGTACTCCAGAGCCAGTAGAGGTAGAAGGAATTGTCCAACTGGTGTTCAGTTGGTATTCAGTTGGTTTTCAAGTGGACTTTTGACTTCGCAAAATTTACCCAAGTCCAAACATTGTTCAACTGAGCTCCACTTTGGGGTCAACTGGTGGACAAAGTGGTATGTATGTGCTTACAGGTGTAGTTATAAGTGATGTATCAGTTGAACACGAGTTGGTATTTAAGTGGCCACCAAGTGAACACCAGTTGAATGTCATGGAGCAGAAATACACACAAGTTCAACAATGGATTAATTGGTGTTCAGTTGGAGTTCAAGTGGTATGCAAGTAGTATTCACATAAGAGTGATGTACAAGCTATATACAACCATAGACTTATGCCCAGTTGATATTCAAGTGATGCTCAAGTTGTGTTCAAGAGGTGGTCAATTTGAAACAGGTGTTGTTATTTTATTTGGATTTAAAAGAAATTTATTTAAATTTATCACTATGCCACTAATAGTACTACTAACTACTGATATGCATGAGAGATGGTGGGACTCACTCACTTGACAGCCTCCTGCAAGGCCTTGGTAGCAGACCTGGTGGACCTGGGTTTGTTGATAGTGCTACTAGTGGTGACCAAGGGGGTTGATAGGGGTGGCCAGGGATGAGGCAATGGTGACCAAGGGGAATAGATAGGGGATGAGGGTGGGGTGCAAGGGCATTGGGTGTGCACGTGGCCACATTGGACAGGCAGTGTGGTGGCATTGAGTGAGCGTGTGGCATCCGATGGGTGTGTGGGGCGTGTGACGGCATCAGGGGGATGTTGAGGGGCGACAATGATGGGGGGCACGTGTCGTGGTCATCATGGATGGGGGGTGCGTGTGGGCAGCAAGGGTGTTGGGGGCGTTGGGGCGCGTGCGTCGACATTTGGGCATTGGACGACGTTGGGGGACGTTGATGGCATTGGGGGGATGTTGGGGGCGCGCAACGGCGTTGGAGGCGTTGGGCGGTGCGCATGGATGTCGACGGCGTTGGGGGCAATTGGGGGCGTGCGCGTTGTCGACGACGACATGGGGGCATAGGGGGGTGGGCGTCAACGTTGGTTGGCATGGGGGTGCGTGTGGACATTGGGGGGTGCACGCGTCGATGATGACGACATTGGGGGTGTTGGGGAAATGTTGGGAGGCGTGGGGTACGGAGGTGGTGGTGGAGGAAGGCGGGGTGGTCGTCAGAGAAGAAAAAGAGGTGGGGGCGGGGTACTAACCTGAGACGTGCCTCCTCGTTCCCTGCCGTTCCTCTGCGTCCTCGCGACGTTGGCTTACATGGGGGCATCCTGGTGTTGTAGGGGTGTTGGGGGCAAAGCGAGGGGATGAGGAATGGTGGTGGTTGAGAAGAAAGAGACGACGTGCCAGCATGGCACGCCGCAGTCACATGCGCGTGTTGTCGCGCTGATTGCCGGAATTAGCGCCTAGCTAAGCGCGTCAAAAAAGACAAAGAAAAATAAAATAAAGTAAAAAGAATATTAATAATCGCGCATAAGCACTCGATAAGCACCCGTCCGAGAATAATGACTTATTGTTGAATAAGTCCTGCTAACTCATTTCTGGACATCCCAAAGCGGAAATTGCTTCAGAGAACCTCCAATCAATTGTAAGAAATTCAAATAAATTCACAGAAATTGCCTAAAAATTGTAGAGAATATATATGTATATACAATTTCTTATCATTCAATTGGTGTTCAAGTGATATTCACTTGGTCTCCAATTGGTCTCCACTTAATGTTCTACTAAATTTTCAGATGAACACCAACTAAACACCAATTATTCACTTAGTTCACTTGGTGTCCAACTGGTGTCCAACTGGTGCTGAACTGAACTGAACTAGTGTTGAACTGAACTTTCCCAGCCATTTCTCAGCCAAACTAAAAAAGTTGAAAGTTCAGTTGAACACTAACTAAACACCAACTGAACACTAACTGCCAACTGAAGATGTGGTGAACTGTCAGGTGCTCACATCTCTACCCCCATTCCTCTTTCTTTATCAATTCATAGTCCCAATCTTACTTACATTTGATATTCATCATATCTACAAAATACTCATGTACTCGTAGCTAGAAGAAAAAGTCAGTTTTCCCCCATTTTCGAGTCAGAGTCTAAAAGAAACCATCCAAAACCTTTGTTTCATCTCTGTTGTCCGATTCCTTTATCATCCGAGTCCGAGTAAACATCCGTCGTCACTTTCTCCTGCTGTCCTTATCATTCTCCTGCCTTCCTTACCATATCTTCCAAAGCTGAGCCATCTGTTCTCCACCCAAACTGTCTGTACTACATCTGAGACATCAGTCATACATCCAAAGACATCTGAGTCTGATCGAAGCCATCGGAAACACATTACTTCACATTCATCACTTCGGACTTATCTATTCACACATTACCTCACTCAGGTGTCACATGGACTTGTCCTGCCAGAGGAGGACCCTTGCATTATAGATTGATATACTTTCAGATCACAACATATATTCACTACTACAGTATGTCGATGGCAAGGCAGTGCATGGGCGGCCAGGAAGCCCACTGTGTAAGGAGAGGTACTCATGAAGTAGTATTGTGTGATGGGCATCCAGGCAGCCCCCTTTGTAGGTAGAGGTACTCAAGAGGTAGTACTGTGTGATGAGTGTCCAGGCGGCCCACATTGTGGATGAGGAAAATTGAGTTGTCCAAAACAGCAGACACATTAAATGATGAGAGATGTGCTTACTAATGTCATAGGCTTCCAGGTGGCCCATGCTGTGGGAGATCCCTCTGTATGGCCTGCCTACACACGTGGGCTTCCTAGCAGCCCATGATGAGTGTGGTACATACAGGATACATACTGATTTACATATTTTGATAGATGGGCATTGCCATTGCAAGTGCGGGCTTCCTGGCAGCCCAGGCTGACTTGGGTGAGTGCGTTCGCACTCTTTCTACATGCATGGGCTTCCTCACAGGCCATAGTGAGTGCGGAATGTATCAAATGAATACTAACTCACATTTGTCGATCAATAGGACATGCCATTGCAAGTGTGGGCACCCAGGAAGCCATATGGACTTATGTCGATCGGTTGAATGAACTCACTGGTGCACGTATGGCCTTCTGAACAGCTCGTGCTGACTTGCGCAACTCCTCCATTAGGCTATTACTTACATGGGTCTCCCAGATGGCCACTGTAATTGTGGGTGTATATAGCTACATACTGACTTACTGTTTATTGATTGATGCTTCCCAATCCAAGTGTGGGCTTCCTGGCAGCCCGTGCTGAGTCTGGTATGTATTTGATCAGTTATTTCTCTCAGTCGACAGAACATTGTTCGAAGTCGCAGAACAAGCAGACATCATTGAGAAAGGACATCTGAATGGTGTGATCCCCTGATGAAGACCCAGTTGACAATGGGTATAATGTGAGAGGAGGTGTGGAGGGAATGGGCGATTGTGTGACAGGTCTTTGAGTGAGTATGTCAACAGCAAGACAGTGCATGAGCAGCCAGGAAGCCACACTGAATATATGGCTACAAGCTACAGGCAGGTGAGAGAGCGTCCCAAGGAAGGGCACACACTTTAGTCACATGGGACAAGGGATAGAAGCACTGGTTGGGCAGCCAAGCAGCCCATCTGATTCAGCGTAGGTTACAGATGACAGGAACCTTGATTGGGGTGAGAAGAAGGCCACGTTAAGTCGCAGAGTCATGGCAGTGGAAGTGAAGTATGGGCGGCCAGGAGTGCCATGCGGTCAATTTGGGTGTATGCATCCCGCAGGCTTCCAAGCAGCCTATGCATGGGGTGGCACTCACTCACCCTACGGGCCTCCTGACTGGCCATATCAGAAGATGCTGTGAAGTACGAAATGGAGCTGGCATGCTGCAAATTGGTCAGATGGTGCACCTGCACAGGCAGGCAGCTTGGCAGCCCATACTCCTGTTCAGGATGATGAAGTACCCAAAGATGGGTGTCGATGTCAATCTGATGTCCACCATGGGTGGCCAAGCAGCCCATTGAGTGAAGGGGAGCAGCCACTGCCACTGGGATCACAGATTGGACAGCCCGGTAGATGTAGCACATGTAGTATGGCCTGCATGGAAGCCTGTGATTGTGGGAGCAGATAAGAGTTTGAGCAAGTGCAAGCTGGGTGGCCAAGAAGCCCATTGAGTAGGCGACTGGAATAAATGAGATTAGTGCTGGGATATGAAATCTGTGTAGCCTGACTTGCTTACCATACAGTAAGCAAGCAGATTTGTCATTGAGGAAATGATGACCTGAGTACAAGATGGGCAGCCAGGCAGCCCATGCATGCAACTAATGTACCACTCAGGGTGAGCAATGGGAATAAGTGAGGTCACGCGCTCACCACATTCTCTAGTGAGGCCATGTGCATTTGTTGTGAGTTGTGCTTCTCAGCAGCTGGGCAGCCAGGCAGGCCAGAAGTGGAGAGGCCTCACAATCTTCTGACTTGTGAGTCGTGCTTAGGGTTATTGCGAACATGCTCATTACTCACCTGTGTTTGTTCATCTTGGGTTTGATTGCATCATGTCAATGCGGGTAGCTTGCTGAGTGAGTGCCAAAAAGAATACAATGGGATGCCCTCGTACGGTGACTCAAAAAACCCTTTCAATGTTGGTCACTTTTGTATAAAATGCTAAATAACTGAGGAACTACTGGAAATGGTAGCTGAGGGTTAGTGTAGCGTTTGTAGTGTCCTTTCTTAGTTAGAAGTTAATTCTTGGTTCAAGCCAATCAGATGAGTCTAGAATATTCTATGGAATTTATAATCAAGTGATGCATTGAAAGGGTTTTTTTAGTGTGGTTTCCAAGTCCCCTGTTTCTGGCTATTACTCATCACAAAGTCTCACCATCATCAGTATGACACATATGATGTCATGTATTACTAATCCAGGCACAATCTGCACTATTTATAAGCTCCATCAGTTGTTCATTTTCCCTACAACAATGAAGTCCATTCCCAACTTTCTTCACACCAATATTGCTTCTGCCCTTCTCAATACCAGCCATTCTCAGGCCAAGATTGCTCTCAAGTTGGGCTGTAGTGCAGCTACTGTCTCTAGGGTAGCTCACCAGGTTATCCCTAACAAGGAAAACCTAGTGGGTGGATGTTCTAAGAAGCTCACTATGGCTGATGAGAGGGCAATTATCAGCCAAATCAGCTCTGGAAAAGCTGAGAATGCTGTCCAGGTCACTAGAAACTTGAACAAAGTCCTCAGTGATCCTGTCTCCACACAAACCGTGTGCAATGTCCTAAAGAAGAACAATATGAAGGCTGTGGTGAAGAAGAAAAAGCCTTTCCTATCTGTCAATCACTGGAAAGCACGTCTTGCTTGGGCTTTGAAGTACAGGAATTGGACAGTGGAGGACTTCAAGAGGGTGTTGTGGTCAGATGAGACTAAGATCAACAGATTTGGGTCAGATGGTAGGAAATGGGTGTGGAAACAGGAGGGGGCACCTTTGCAGGACCAGGAGGTTGAAGGCACTGTGAAGCATGGTGGTGGAAACATTAAGGTTGGGGGGGTGATGGAGTGGAATGGGGTGGGGAGAGTGGTTGAGTTTGAGGGGAGGATGGATGCTCAGCAATATGTGGACATCTTAGCTGATGGTCTCCTTCTCACCATCGAGGAATATGATATTCTTGCAGAGGATGTGATCTTTCAGCAAGATAACAACCCCAAGCACATCTCAAAATTGGCACAAAAGTGGTTTGAGGATCAAGGGATTACAGTCATGGATTGGCCTGCCCAGTCTCCTGATATTAATTCCATTGAACACTTTTGGGAGCACATCAAACACCAACTCAATACCTGGGATACACCACTAAGAGGAGTACATGAATTACGGAAGAGGGCTGCAGAGGAATGGGAGGGGATTGAAGTAGGGGTATGCCAGAATCTTATATCAAGCCTTCCCAGGAGGATTGAGGCTGTTATCAAGGCCAAAGGGGGGAATACTAAGTATTAGATAGTACACTCAAAAAACCCTTTCAATGCATCACTTAATTAGAAATTCCATAGAATATTCTAGACTCATTTGATTGACTTAAACCAAAAATAGCCTTCTAGCTAGGAAGGGAGACTACAAACGCTACACTGACCCTGAGCTACCATTTCCAGTAGTTCCTTAGTTATTCAGCATTTTGTACAAAAGTGACCAACATTGAAAGGGTTTTTGAGTCACTGTAAGCTCCCATCAGTTCATGGATTGTTCCGAGACATCGATCCAAGATTAAGTGTTCGTTTTTCGACTAATCAACACTCACCTAAGTATCAGAAACACGAACCATGGGTTCATTTTTGCCAAAGTAGTCAGCTCCCCTTGCAAGCATGGGGTGCCTGGAGGCCCAGTTGTGAAATGTATTTAAGAAACAGTGAGGGACTCTGTCGATTCCTCACAACAATATGCCCAGCTCACAATACTTTGCAATATTTCTGGCTATGCTCATGACAAAGTTCCAACGCCCCCTTAGGGGTACGGAACCTATGTGTATGATTGAGGACAAGACCGTTCTCAAGCAACTCGAACTCTTGACGCTGATGACCAACAAATTCAAACTGCAGGACCTCTCATTCAACCAGATCCAACTCCTCAAATCCTTCATCAAAGTTGTGATGAAGAAGCCAAGTGACAAGATGATCGACTTCATCATCAACAACACTGATTTCACTGCTGAATGCAAGATCTATAGTACTTGGTTCTGCAATTAAGTCACGCCAAGGGTCAAGGCCCTGGTTGAATCAGCCATGTGTGAGTGTGGCTTTCACCCTCAGAACGTCTTGGCTACACAGGAGTCAGACAATTTCCCATTGCCTAACATGCTCATGAACGCCTGTCTTGTTCCCATCATGGCCAAAATGTTTGGCGAGGTTGTCGTGAGTGGCGAGGTCCTCGTCGACATGTCAATTGGGGCTAACTTGAAAATGCTGTTGGTCCACAATGTATCCCACATGGGCAAGGCCTATATACGTGCAAAAAAGGTGGTTGATCAGAAGGTCGAACTGATGCAGAATGTGCTGAAAGGTAAGTTCTGGAGAATGTCAAGCACAGTGATGTTACTAACCTACCACCCCCAGTTCTCGACGAAGTGGGGCTGAATGGAGCTTCGCTAGCAGCTGTTCGTGCCACGCTGCAAGCAAGCAAGAACATCAAATGACTTGCCAGATGGTATCCGAATGTGCAGTTAGAGGCAGAGGAAAATATTGTGAAGCTCAAGAAGGTGGTTCATCATGCTGTAAAGCAGCCTCAAAATGACTTCGACATGCCCATCCGCTTGAAGAAACCCAAGGCTATCAAAAAGAGTAAGTCCACGCCATGTTCAAGCCAGCACAAAGTACTTACTAGGGCACAGTGGAGGCGGCTTGCAAGAAGGGCTGCAAGATCCATATAGTGCAAGCAGAGATGGCCAATGAGATGGAAGTCACCCGTTGTCATACTTCAAATTGGAATTTGAAGTAAGTGACATGAATATTGGTGTTTTGTAGCTATTTCATATGCTACTATAAAACCAAGACATATTTTGGCAAGTTGAATCAAATCAAATGGACCTCCCATTATGATATAGACATTATTTCTTTCTTTCCCCTATTCCCCTATCGACTCCTGGGACCCCTAATTATTATTCTAACATTCTGCTCAAGTTAAATAACTTCATATAATCTATGATGTCATAGGAATTTGAAGAATAAGCTAGAATGTATAGATTAGACCCCAATAGGCAGTGAGTCATCATTTATTAGGCTTGGCTATTACAAATCAAAGATCTACTCTGCCAAAAGTATGAGTCATATGGCAATATGGCAATATGAGTCATATGGAGTCATATAGAGTCATTTAGCATAGCCTTGAGATGTTTGGCACTGCACAGCCTCCCTTCCCTTGTAGTCTATATAAACCCCCAAATTGTAGTAGATAGGCATTATAGAATTCAAAGAATTGCAGAATACACCTGAATTCTCCATTCAAAAGATTGTAGAATTGCAGAATTGCAGAATACACTTGGATTCCACTTTCATTCCCTTCCCCTTCCTCCATCCCTCATCCTCTTCCCTCCATTTCTTTTGCAGTACCTACTTTTTATTAAGTAGAATATTACTGTTAGGTTACATAGTAAAGAATAGACTTGATTAGTTGATAATTGAGTACTTTTGACCTGTGAAACCCTTGCTAGAGAAATAAGATTAAGTGTCTTGATACTTTAGTGATTGCTCCCCAGTTATATTGATTTTGTATAGACCGTTGCTGGCTAAGCATTAGACTATAGAACGATTCTATAGGTGTTTAGTAAATATTGGAAGTGATCTAGCAGAAACGTCTGACCTAGAGCTTCAATCAGTTGAATTGTCATATTGCAGTTTTGTATTATTGGAGCCATTGCTAGTATACTCAGTCAGGATTATCCTTCGTCTCAGTATTACTTGTCCCAGTCAGTTTACTATTTGTTTGTGTCTACCTACATATTATTCACTTGTTGAGTAGTCTGTATTGTTGTGTTGGGAAGTTTATCTTAACTTCTTGTTCTTACCTCCGATCTTTTTCCCCTTTTCACTCCTATTTCCCCTATTTGTACTACTCCGTAGTATAATCCCCCCAAAAGCCATCACTATTGATAACACACCCTCTAGCCTGCAACAACTTGGGTGACTGTCCGATCTATCTAGACTGATCCGACTACATCCAAAGCATTTAGTGAAAACCCCACTGAGTGTGACAACGTATGTCAGCTTGCAATTACTCCAAGATATCAGCTCAAACAGCGACAGATCAGTACAGTTACAAATGTCGGTATTGTACTGGCCTACAAGTGGCGAAAGGTGGTCAGTGAAGGAGCAGGTGCTTGGTGTTGGTGAGTTCCTCCTAATTTCATAGCGACCCCCTCTCACTTCGACCTACATCGAACTCAGCGCTCTGTTGAACCCATGCCCAGTTTGATGGTACCATTGACCCGCGGACTCTTGAATTTTTAATGCATATATGCGCCCCAACTTGGTGCCATCACCAACGACATTGTTTGCTCCAACCCACCGGACTTGAGCCCAAGTGTTGACAGTCTACTTGATGAACCAACTCAAGGCCATTGTCAAAACGACATGAACACAAATGAAGTCAACAAATTCACTGACACAATCATTGTGCGGCAGAGCAATCTGCAATGGATGGGTGTGGAAGGGCGCAAACTCGAGAGATTCTTTGCAGGTAAGTTAGTGAGCCCCCTGGGATTAGTTATTCTGACGGCCACTAGTAGGAAGCAGCAAGTCAGGGTCGCAACCCCGCGCATGGAGTACGATAGCCCCAGTGGTTTGCGAAGGTGAGGCTAGCCGTACGGACACATTACAACAACGGAAGACAACATGGACCATGACGGAGCGAGTGCCAAAGCATGCAGCTGATCTGGCACCAACCATGGAGCAGGGCTGCTTGTAATATTTAGCACATCCATATACTTCTATACTCCCAATGGCAACTTTCTACAACTATTTACTGCATATAATGAACACGAGGGACAAATACAAAATGTTTTCAATAAGCTACAATGATTACTATTGATTCAGCTTACTATGCTCATTCACACTCAGTGCCAACTGGAAACTCATTGTCTGTGAATGGGTATAGTCTAAAAAATTGGTTGTCACGACCTGCCACAACTTTCTGAAAAGTCACTGGGCATGAGCTCCGGCCACAACAACTCCACAAGCTCATCACGACCACCAACGTGAAACCCCTAGCGTCTGCCTCACTTAACTACACGGTTGAAGGCTTCCAGGTCCAGGAACCCTCCCTTACACGCGAGCTCCCCACCTTCAACCTATTCCTTAAAGTGTTAATGCTGTACTTCGACGTTCTCTCAACCGGCATCTTCCTTACCACGGGCAACATTACTACGTACGCTCACGTTGCTCGCAGGGGTTTCATCTACCTCTGTTCTCTCAATCATTACCTTACTATCTAAACCTATTGTACGATGTTCGAGTTCCACATGGTCTTCCGTGCCAAACGCTTGCAAGAGATGGAAGACGGCGACTTCACAGGATGGAGTCGGATCGACGTCGACCTGGTCTTATAGATTCTGCAGCCCTCTACAACCACAGCTCAGCTCAACTCCAATCGCTCCTCGACGTTATCTTCCAAACCCAAACCCACAAGATCTAACTCACCCAAAGCCGAGCAGGTCTGCAACAATTTCAACGAGAGCCGTTGCTCCTTGCCATGCCACAACAGTCACATTCAAAAATGCTCGACCTGCGGCTCTGAGGCCCATGGCCGCTCCACCTGCTCCATCAAATCCGCTTGAAGTAATGGCAGGGCGAGTCCCCCAGTCCATCCCTCGTCCTCACCCACGGGACGTGGCTCACACTTCACCATCTGTTACACTTCAACTCACTCATACAATCCCTGCCCCTGTCACCACCCCGATCACTTCCCATTTCGTATTACCACACCATGATCTATTCACGCCCAGTACACCGCCACCCCCACGACCCAACTCCAACCCGAGATGTATCGGTTCACAGGGTGGCCATGTCCCTGCGCAGCGTTGATCTGGACTTGGCGGTTGCTGTGCAGAGGTCGGGCTGGACAGGCCAGATGGCGGGCCCTCGGGAACGCGGAGTACAACATGAACAGAAACACAGGTGAGAACGAGAGGGGGGGATGTAGAAGAGGACGCACGACACGACGCAGAAGGAGAAGCGCAAGCACCAACACCAACGCAAACACCCACCCACAGAAGTACCAATAGAAGCAGAAACGCCAAAAGAAGTACCAACATGTGGGAACAAAAACAGGTGGGGAATGGAGGGACTCGAGTACACACCAGCACGCCGGACGCGGCTCGTCTTCTCCCTCTCAAGACTACTCGCGAGGGGACGGGGATGCACACGCAGTTGTCATGGATGCGGTTTGATGCAGGAGAACGCAGGGCGCCGCATGCTGTGGGGAGGGACAGGTTAGTGATGTGATGTAACACAGTGCGCAGGCGAGGAGAAATTAGCGAGGGTGAGATGAGCAGGAAGAAAGAGAGAGGCGAAAGAAGAAGGCGAAACGAGGGCGAAACGATAGCGACACGGGGTGCAGGATGGATGCGAAATGAGGAGGAACGAGGTCGCGAGGAAACGAATTGGGGATGATTGAAATGGGAACAAGGCGAAACTGGAACGAGTACAAACGGGTACGAAACAGGACAAAACAAGGACAAGACGAAAAGTGAAGACGAGAGGATGAAGCAGGAAAGAAAAAAAGCGAAAGAGAATGGGAGGAGACGCACCCTGTCTGTCCATCAAGCCAGCCAGGTATTGAAAAAACATGCTGCGTCGACAAAGGTGGCTGGGTACGTTCGCGTCTAAGCGCCGAGGGACTTACTTCGTTCTTAGCCCCAGGAGACTGTTACCGGCATTAGCGCGTCGTGAAGGCGTCGATCGCGGCGTGCGCATAACTAGAACGACAAACAGCTTAGAACAAACGACGACAACGTTGGAGGAGGAAGGAATGGGAAGGGAGGGAATGGACTGAGAAAATGGATAGGAGCAAGAATAAGGTATGTGCCTGATCCATCGCTGACTGCTCGGAGTGCTGACGGCATCCTCGTTGTAAGATGGAATCAAGACGTCGTCGTCTTCGACAGCTCTCATGCGTGACCCGTAGAACTAAACGTTTGGTACCCATATTGACAAACGTAGCGTCATTGGATAAATTTATTCACAATAAATCGGTTTGTAACAGACTTACCTGCGCCGTCGTTGAGGGATCCAAGGGCGACTCACAGATCTAGAGCCTGGATTCATATGGTTCAGCTGCACAGGGTGGGATTAGAGGGGTAAATGAATAAGGTACGCAGCCGTTAATTTGTTCGTGGCTCAATCGGCGTACTGGCGGCGTTGGGCGTTGATCTATAGTGCGGCAAGCGGTTTTGTAGATGTTCTACCTGGATCCTTGCTCTTAATCAGTCCCATGCTCTGTTTACAGCCAGGAACTCACTCAGTTTGCACTCGCAATCACTCACACAGCAGTCACCCGTCTCTTCTGTCCACGCTCACGATTCATGGCCATTAGCCGGGGTTCCGCTTGTTCGGACACCCGCCAAATGGACCGGGGCTTGAAGCCACTGGGTGCGGGATCACTCGGCTCATGGGGACAATGGCTCAGTCGTCCACACCCCACCCAATCGCACTCTCTTTCTCACATCCCTAGCCCACGTGGTGAGCCCGTGTCTACACCTATGCTCGTATTGGTCCCATCTAGCAAGGGCCGCTCATTGCGTTGATTCCCGGCCCCGTCGTCGCCGTAAGCATCACTCGAGAGTGCATCGGCGAGGCGGTAGGTCTGTGGTGTCGGTTCGGCTCGTATTTCTCAACAAATAGTATACGCACGCGGACTCGAACTGCGTCCAGCGATCGGCGGCGTGTTCGATTACAAACGGGATGGCGAGCACACGCTGCGCGACTGGATGATTGCGATAGAGGCCAAGCCTGGTTATTGCTCATTCCGTCGAGTCCCCCGTGGAGAACAAGGACCAGAACCTTTTGGCACCAAGCTCTGAGTCTACCGCATGCGTATATGCGGAGATGGGCGACTTACTGTGCTCTAGGGCCTGGCACCCAAGATGGGGAAGGGGCACTCTGTGAGGGATGTGTCCTAGGCAGGTGCTTGGCGTGACGCCTTGGGCCAGGCTGCAGGCCCCACCTCTCCTGCAGCTGCGTCTCCTTCTCATCGCCGTCCTCCACACCGGCGGCAGCAGGCTGTGCTGGGGTATGCTCTGAAGGGAGGGATGGTGGGGATGGAGATGGAGGCGGCGGATGGGAGGAAAGCGGTGACGTCGGCTTGTCCCAGCCAGAGGCCATGCCAGGTGGCAGGCCCTCAGGCCCCTTTTCCTTGGGCACCCTACCTCTTTTTCTTCCTCAGAGTCAACACGCTTTCCAGCCGTACCAAGGGCCTCGCCCTCCCTTTGCTCTTCGAAAAGTTGTTGGCCGACGAAAAATGGCTTAACTCCTCTTACAGGCAGCCCAAAAAAAGGGGGGGGGGTAGCTCCTGCATTAAAATTGTAGCTCCTGTAACGCAAGTCTCTGTGAGGCACTGAATAAAAGAGAAGGGGGAAGCAGCATCCAATGCTTCCCTTCTTGCCTACAGGGGCAACAAGCGACGGCTTCACCACAGGGAGACATGGGTCCAAGGTCGCCCCCAAGTCTCTCTGCTAAGTAAAGCAGGCATTGCTTTTCCCATAGCAAGCAGGAGGGGAAGCCTTGGCATTGGCTGATGCCACGGTGCCTTTCTAGCCCACAGCAATCCACCTTTGCCGCACGCAGACATGGGTCCAGGGACGTCCCCATTTCTACCTACGGATAGGTAACTACCGTGCGCTAGCCAGGCGGGACGGCAGAAGCAGATAATGAGTTAAAATGCAGGGCGTACCGTTCATGATCCTTTGAGGGGCGTGCTGGCTCTTGGAGGAAAAATAAGATCAACAAAGGCGCGTGACCACACGTGATGAGTCACAAGACCCCAACCTCCTAAATGCCAGTCAGGGTACTCGACAGGCGTAACCCACGCAGCCTCTATCGCAACCGTCAGGGCCCTCAATACCGCAACAAATAAGTAAATTTAAAAATGAAAGGGGGGTAGAACCCAACGAAATATAATAATCGTGTTTCGTACCATGGGGTACCATGCTGCGGAAGTAATACAATATATTCAAAGCGTCGGCAAATGGATGGTGAGGGGCGGCGTTAACCATTAGCATGATGACACAATGCAGCAGCACCTATAAAGCAATACCATGATAAAAACGTCATGGCACAAACTAGCTAATGCACTTACGCCGTGTGACTAACACCTTCACATAAAGTATCCCTGTCTCCTTTTGCATCCCAATAACCCCACCGATCATACCATGATGCCGTTGCATCAATGGCACCCTCATGTGCGACGGGTGATTGCACTTCATTTTGGGCATCTGCGTCTGTGGGAGGAGCACCGAAAAATTGATCACTTGGGCGGGAGGGATATTTTGTAGCGAGTTGCTCTAGAGTATCAAAGCTGTAATGCAACAAAAACATTGATATGTCGGGGGTCTGGCCGCATATATTCCTTGGGGACGGCGCGCGAGGGCGGAGAAAGGCGGTGAGGCACAGAAGGGTGGGCGCCAATGACGGTGAAGAGGAATCGGCGCCAAGATAGTTAGCGGCTTTTGGGTGGCAGGCGTGGCCAGGCCAGAGTGGCCATCTTCGACAAAGCGTGCTCCATCGGCTGTTGTCAGAGCTGAATAAGTGTATTCTCACTTGGTAGACACGTCGCGGTTCAAGCAGTGCATGCAACCGCCGACTTCGACGAATCTGCCTGCATGGCTGACATGCGGTATTGAGGCTTCAGCACTTCTGCCTGCACGTTTAGCATAAAACTTACAATTATTGTTGAAGTAATTCCTCAGACGGCACTTGAATGGGATGAGCGACGATACCCTGTTATGGGAGCAGGACGACCTCGTGTTGCGTCACATAATTTTACAACACCATCAACGAGGCACAGCGGTCTACGACGGCCACCTTGCGTGGCGCAGCGGCCTACGGTGTGAGGACTGGAAATACATACACCGGAAAAAATCGTCCAATACGCTCGGAGTCGCTCCATCAACTGTGGTACACCCCATGCATACGATGGTTTGGGACGACAACGATGAAATGTTGATCATGCATACAATGCTCCTCCACCAACCTACTTCATCCGGAACCATCACTTCTCTGCGTTTAATTGTAGTCAAGTTGCCTCTCAATTTGAGCTGTAAACGCAATGGGTGCGAGCGCTCCGGCCATCGTCGATGTGCTCGACATAGGAGGCCCCTGATCCGATCCTCAGGCGATGGGTTTTTACCCATCAAATAAGCGCCCAACGCCGAGATGGCCGTCGACGTGAGCAATGGCAAGGGTACCTTCGGCATTGATATTCTGGATGAATTGACAATGAAATGCGGCCCTTGTGCTTCGAAAATACGTGTGGGAACAATATGGTGGTCCACAAACGTCTAGTCTGGGTCCAGCCACGGAATTCAGCAACGCCAGCAAGGAGGCGGCTGTCCACGAGGGCCGTGTTCTGCTACAAACCAAAAAGTGTGAAGGAAAATTTGTGAATACAAGCCAGAGCTAATCGCCAGGTGGAGATGGCCCCCAAGGGTATGACCTGGCTCGACATATCTGTGTCAAAAGGCGTCTCATTTTGTCCAAACGTCCTGCTGCATGCATAAATGATCCATATAACCAGGGATGATCGTCACCGAAGTGATCATAAACGCCCTTAATGTGAAATAGAAACACCGTGACAAGGTAATGAATTTGAAGGTAAAACGGCTGCTCGCATCGACGGCCATCTCGGCCATAAGGCGCTTATTCGATGGCCATCGACTGAGGGATCCGGGCACGTGGTAGAAACCAGGGGCCTCCCTATCTCGATGGCCTGCAATTGACCGCCCGCAGCTTGGGCATTGACTCAATGAACCGTGGTATAAAATGGAAGACAGTTTCTCTTGGATGTAGTAGACGTTAAGTAATTATTATGGAGGATTCGCCGCGTTGCACCGCTAAGCGATACTATTTCTGCGGGAGATAGTACTTGGCCGCACGGCGCAGGATTTCCTGGACGACATGTGCCAGTGGGTGTACTTTTTTTCTTTATAGTAATCACGCGTCAAAGCGATCCTGGTTCATACCTGGATTGATTCACAGTAGCTATGCCGTCTTAACATAGTATGTATAGTACAAAATTGACATGAGTGATTGGCAATAAACCTATGATACAAGTTTGCTTTACGTGGATAAGCCCTCTAAGGGTGTTTCTGACGGTTCACAGCAAACCTGAACATCCTCCAAGGCCTTCACAAGAGGATGCTGGACTAAGTGCCAGCCGTATTGACTGAGTCTAGAAAACAAGTGAACGCAAATCAGTAATTTTGAACAAGATATTGACATGATAACGATGGGACTTACACTCTTTGAAATGAACTAATATCAGAAAAAACCAGGCCTCTACTTTTTTAATTGCCTCTTGAGCATCAGGTAGACCTTCAACGACAACAAGCATTTCGTGGTGCAATATTGCGAGGTTGACAAGTACGGCGTCAGAGCTGATATAGTTGTAGAAATCCGGGTCCGTCTCTGGGACCAAACCTTCACTACTCACTCTCCACCAGAACCAAGGCCCCGGTGAGTGGCTGTAGGCTGAGCGCTTGCTTTCCCAAAGGGCTAGAAACCGCCTAACCTGGCTCGATACATCTAACGGTGCTGGGTTGACCTTGTTTTGCATCAATATGTGGTGATTGACGGAAGGGAGTTACAAATCTTACCTGAGAAGATGCTAGTGTCGATAACCCGTTCAGAATATAAGGCAGTTGGGGAATTGAGAGACCATTTTGGACGATGAGTGCGTATGAGACAATCATGTCCTCGAGCGGCCAGCAGTTGGCCCACTGTACACCGGACAGGTAGTTGTAAATTAAAATGAAAATGGGGGCCACAAGGGCTTCAAATTTGTTTCGTAGGTCCTCGGTGAGCGCAGGGCTTTTCGAGAGGGCCTTCAGGGCCCTGGAAAAACAAGGTTTGTTGGCTAAGTTCTCCGTAATCAGAGAAATCAGACTTACACGCGTGTACAGTTCAGTACCTCGGTCCTAGGAAGTAGTGAGCTCACGTCGGAGTCGCTCCGTGGGCGTAACACGTCCCCTGAGGGTGTTACCGGCGTATCCTCGATAGGGATGGTGGCTGTTGGTGGTGTTGTTGGTGGTGTATCCATAGTGGCGGAGCGGTCAAGCGTTAACCTTCGTCAGTCAATGATGTTTCTTATATATATATACACATATCTATGAGCTTCGCTTGCTGTTCCAGACAGCCCAGAAGCAGAGCTGCTTCAGAAGACATACAGTCGCGGACACATTCACACCTTTGTGGGAAAACGCTCCTCGAACGGGCTGATGCCCCATAAGTACTTCTCTCTTTCTACCGCACGAGACTGACGTCTTGGGGTATGCATGCACAGTCTCTGGGACCCCGGAACGATCCTCGACTTTCTGGTCCTTCTCGCCTACGGTGTCGCCGCTCTGTCTCCGAGGGGAAGGCCGCACTTGGACCGCACCGCCTAAACCGACTCAGCTTTCGGCTCTTTTCCTACTCTTTGTTCTTCAAGGAAGTCTCCCGCGTGCGTATTGTTGTCATATCAGCTAACGTCCCTCAGCATCCTCAGCATCGAAATAGCCTTCTCAGTGACTGCAGCCCAGACAGGCCCGGGATCGCTATACGAGTTTGGTGCTTTTGCGGCGAACGTGAGTCTCTCAGCCTTCCGTTTCATCTGAGTAGTAGCAGTGCGGATCTAGGTTCATAGTTTACGCTGAAATTCGCGATGTTCTTCACGGCATGTATCCTCATCCACCTTCAGTAAGGATCTTCAATCTCTGTGGCCCACAACGCCCTCTCATCTGGTTACCTCAGGTTCGTCTTGGTAGAAAGTGAAGGAGAAGTATTTCGTTATCATAGTCGCTTTGCTCAGCATCGTATTGGCGGTCCCGGCATTTGGTCCCAACCAGTTTGGGTGCATGCTACTTGTCTGCCATTAAATCCCGTCTCTAAAGCTACAGCAGTACCATGCAGATGGGACGAAACGATTTGACCTGCTCATTCAAGAACCCCGACGAGAACACGAAGGTGGAAAGGCTTATTGGTACCTAGTGTAGGGATTGAACTGTGTTCATCCCCTGATACATGGTTTATTGTACGTATTCTATCATTTCATTTACTTCCTGTTTCGGTCCGTCACCACCTACGGCCGTGTTGTTTGTTAGGTACTATCTTACTTACTCCATCAGCGAAAAGGTTGTTGACTGATGTACCTAATGTGGAACAAAATATTGGTGCTCGTTGCGTCAGGGACTAACCTAGACCTTACCTTGACCGTACCACCATGACCCAACAACCCAGTCTTTCGCCAGACATGATCGACTCGGTAAGAGCACCACCAGCCCGGCGAAAACCTGACTTTTCGCCCAACAGTACCTTAGCAAATTCGCTAGGTCCTTATACATGCAGCAGGGCAACTGGCCAATCGGCAACCATTCTGGCGGTGCGCTAAACACACACACTCATCCTGCCCATCGGCCAACCCTCTCTACGCCAGCCCGGTCAGTGTCGGCTTCGTTGCCTCAGATCCCCTGGTCCGTGCATGGAAGAATCCCTAACTTATATTCGACGCGCTCAAACATGCATCCTCGCCCTTGATCTCTTCCTTCCACCATCATCCCGCTCGTTACGCCAACCCCTCCCCTTCTTTCCCTTTCGTCTATGATCACCACGTCACTGGGGTTGTACCAATATTGCTCCGACCACATCTCTGTGGTTGCAACACTTCCATTTACAGCCCTTCACTCCTGATGTCTGACACTGCCGTGATAGAGTTCGTCTGGTCCTGAGCGTAAACGGCATCCTCCCCTAGGTGAGTCATCTACATCATCACGGCATAACCCACTCTTATGATATCAAGGTCTACATGTTTCCTCATTTTCTCACATATATGCGCGTACTCTAGTGCTCCAAGTCAAGTACAACGGCCAATTTCGGTGTGTTGAGAAACCTGAAGTCCGATTATATATCTGTACTGAAATAGGGAACAGGCTGTTTAGCTTTAGATAACTGGCCACACATCAGGTCAACGCCAACGGGAGATTAAAACTAGCTACTCAGCGAGTGGTGAGTTCTTTCGGCCATTTCAATTTTGTTCTATTCTAACATTTGTCCAGCGAAGCAAACAACTTCGGGTAACTATCGCAGTGCGGGAGACTAGAGTCCTCTACGTAGGGGTCCAGCTCGTCTATATAGTGTCATTGTCGCGGGATAGTGTCATCGTCGCGGGATCATGTATTTTCACGTCACATTGAATATATATATTCTATATCTTTTCTGGACTGGTATTTCAATGCGAGGAACCGGCAGTGTGCTATAGGAATTCTGAGGATATGCCTACACCTGGCTGGTGTGAAGTCGGGCGTACCAGACCGAAGAGACCTGCCAGGCGGTTGGGGCAAACCAGTGCGGTAGTACGTACAAGATGCACCACTGTGGCCGATATTGCTTGTCTGGTGTGTCTGATAGGTGCTGGTCATTTCCGTTATCGCTGGGTCCCGCGCGCAATATGCTGGCGAGCCTGGTATGGAATTTCAGGCCTTATACTGTCTGGTGAGGCCTGGTATACCGCCCACCAGACGATTCCCTTTTTGCTGATGTCACACATGCATATTCCGCATGTTTGGTTAATAGTACCTACCTATCTACCTATGATAACAAGAAGAAGATTTTCCCCCTCAGTTGCGTTGCGAAGTCGAGTCCAGCAGTCGCACGCGGCGCTGTCTGGTTCGCATTCTGTCTCCGTTCCGTTCGTCACGTGGCGTTCGGATTGCGTTCATTTCGTTCCTTCTTACTTCGTCTTTTGGTGGGAACACACCCCTCCCGGTCCTCGCGTTCACACGGCGAATACGACTTCGCGCCTACAGTACCTAACTGGCACCAAGGGACTCCCTACAGAACGTTCACGGCACCGTTTCGAGGGCTTCGGCAGATTTGGGAACCCGTTATGCGTGGAGACATTGGATTGAAAGACGGCGGTCGAGAGGAGGGGATAGGCCAGGTGTGATGTGAGTGATGCGCCTTTCATTTTCTTCCGGTCTCATCAACGACGGGAGGTAAGAAACCTAGCGCTTGAGCACCGCAGCGGACGAACTGATAGAACAATACACAGGACATAATAAATTGATATAATGATACCTCCCTACGTACACATCGAAATACAGAAGCTTGTTCATCTACTTATACATACTACTTTACGACGATTAAGTGTTGGTATTGTCAGAACCAGGCCTTAGGCTTGAAGATTTGCTTCAGCAACGACGAGGACTTGGAGGTATTCTGCTGCCTGGCTTGATTTGATCTTGGCTGCTTGGGCCGGGGAGAGATCTCTAAGTAGGGGCGAGGGTATATGCGGCTGCCTTTGCCGCCGGGGAATCGCTGCTGCGTGTTGCAGTTAGCCTAGACCTGACAAGCTTGAGGAAAAGAGTTAGTCACCACTGTCTTCGAAAGAGGGCGAATCATAGATTCCAACTCGTACTTCATGTCAATCTTCGTCCGGTCACAGTACATATCCCCAATAGCTTGAATGGATGTAATACAGTGCGCGCACGTACGAACATCCTCCGCAGTAAGGCCCAAGAGATGTTGTGTTATAACACTCCATGCAATGAGATCGAGGCCGTTGATGCGAAGGGGTTTAACCGTCTGTAGAATTCTGCAAATTAGCAACTTGTCAAGTTTCTGAGAGCATCCTAGCACGAACACGGTGCTTGAGATTCTGAACAATCGTGCGAGCAAGGGTAAACAGCTGGTTCTTGAGCAAGTTCCCCTCCGAGTATGAATGTAGAAGACGGTATAGGGCAGGAAAATACTCGAAGATGGCTCCGCTCAATTCTTCCTCGTCGGGGCGAAAAGCGTCGCAGAATCGCCTAAAGGGAGGTGCAATAATGTAGAGTGGTAAGAGCCAGCAACTCAGGTACTCACTGCTTCAGGCAGGCCAACGTCAACTCCTCTGTGTCAGTCAGCTCAGAGTTGCCAAGAGGTGAAGGGCGCGGGGCAGATTGAGACATGACGGTGGCAAGACGGTGGTGTCGTGGCAAGGGAGACCCAAAGCTGTTTGATTACCCCAAGTTTGGCGGTGTTTGGCTACATGATTGGTGCCAGTGAGATAGGAGGCCGCTCGGAAATAAATTGTGCCGCTTCTGCCATCCCGTCGCCCTCCGTTCACCCCGCAGCCAAAGAAAGAACTCTGGAGGCCGAGGTCCAATCGCAGGGGATGATCGATGATCGCCGGGCGCCATATTAACCTTATACCGTAAGTTTTGGTGCGATTTTGTTGACAGTTGTTTAGTAACTTATGAGCGCATGACCACTCATACACCAGGCTCCTACCATCACGTGTACCGTAGTGCAAACACACATAGATTTGCAAAATGATTTTTAGGTTCTTCCAGACTCAGCCTAATACCTTCGGACAAGATGTACATTCAAGATATGGACATTATAGACCTTCAATAAAAGTTTGAGGAGATTTGAGAGGCTGCAAGTTCGTTTCCGCAGGCTCAAAGTGACGTGCAAATAGGCATTTCAGAATCTATTTGGATGCTATGAAGGCTGTACAGTGCCCGATGGCTCCAGCGTTTTTTTGGTGAGTAGTATAGTCATACGAGACTCTAAAAATACCACCGCTTGTCCAAATACTTGCTGGTTCATGTACAGGAAAATCAACAATATTTTGCGTGACAAGGTAGCCCCTGTTTAAAAGTAAAGTTGAGACTCCGATACGTGATGCTTAACGCGTCTCTGATTGGTCTGAGAAAACGGGCCAGTACTATCACGTGTACCATAGTGCAAACATACATAGATTTGCAAAATCATTTTTAGGTTTGTGTGGATGCAATAGTTTACCTTCGGATGAGTTGTACATTGAGGCATAGACCCTACTGACCTATTGTAAAAATTTTAAGGTTGTTGAGGAATGGTGAGTCCATTTCCGCAGGCAAAAAGTGACGTGTAAATGGTCGTTTCAAAGACTGACCAGAGCATTATGATGGTTATGCGAAGCCTAAGAACTTGGAACTTTTTTCATAGACAGTACAGTAGTAGGAAAGTGCGTGTGCATCACCGCTTGCTTGTATACACGATGCTTGGCCTACAGGAAAATCAGCAATATTCTGTGTGACAAAGAAGCTCCTATTTGCCCCTGGTTTTGCAGATCTACGTCGTTGCCGGTCTGCCGAAAACGCAAAACCTGGGCTTCTGGGCTTGAATTACTCGTGACACACTGTGACGAAAAGTTTGCAAATCTATGTTTTTGGGTACTCGTCGAACCGGCATCGCTATTCCTCAACCACCCAGCAAGGGATTCACTAGAAAAGTGGATATAGTTCTAGCTAAGACATCCGACAACCTCTCATACTGTGCCGGGGACTGTCCAGTCCTGCATTCAAGAGTACAATGCTGATTTGTCCGAAAGTTTGCAAATCTATCTAAGCGATAGTAGAACCAACCACTCGTACGATTTTTTCAAGCACGTGACGCGCGCTAAGGCGCGATGTAAACAAGTACATCGTCAAGCGAGCTTGAAACTCTCGACAGAGAGGCTGGCAAAATATGTCGCCGAGACCTCCGAATTCATTCCCATGCCCTTTGCCGAGAGTGACCCGAGTTGTTGCTTATTTGCTTATTTAATTGTAGTTCTCACACTCAAAAAAACTGGATGTAGTAATTTATTGAGATCAAAATTAATCAAATTATATGGTACATGTCTGACTCGCGACGCATCTGGAGTATCGAAGCCATATGCGAGCTCATGTTGAAGTACTTCGGCAAGCGGCCATGTCTGTTTCAAATCCAGGTGGCAATGGCTATCTATTGTGACCGGAAGGATGTTGTTGCCTGCGCACCAACAGGGTCTGGAAAGACTTTGTCGTTCTGGATTCCTCTGATCATGGCGCAAGCGGACGGATTGAAGAAATTAATGATCATTGTGACGCCGTTGAATTTGCTAGGCAAGCAGAATGTCGACGACTTGGCATCAGTTCATATTCGAGCTATAGCAATCAATAGTGAGAACAACTCAGTATTCTTATGGAAGGTGCGAGATTTTACTTACCAGTTTATGGACTCAGACGAAACGGCAGTCAATAGGACGTGAAGAACCACCGCTTCGACGTCCTTATCATCAATCCTGAGATCTTGATGGGTAGCAGCGAGGCGAGGCTCTTCTCGAAGACGAGAAGTTTGCATCATCAATCCTACATATTGTCTTTGATGAAGGCCATTGTATCAGTGAGTGGGGGAAATTCCGGCGATGCCTATCTATATTGCAAATCTATTGTAGTTCGGCGACTGAGATACCCTAATCAGACTTAGGAGGCATATGGTAGCAAAGCGTGATTTATCCCAACTAGGACATAAGTTGTCTGCCATAGTCTGCCGAGGCATAGCTGTCACAGTGACTCCAAGCTCTCGCATGGGAATGAATTCGGAGGTCTCGGCGACATATTTTGCCAGCCTCTCTGTCGAGAGTTTCAAGCTCGCTTGACGATGTACTTGTTTATATCGCGCCTTAGCGCGCGTCACGTGCTTGAAAAAATCGTACGAGTGGTTGGTTCTAGGAGCCTGCTCATACACATACTTGATGCACTTGGTTTGCCGTGTCTCATCAAGGCCGAAGCGGCGCAAGGCAGATAATGAGGGGCTTTCCCATGACAATAACGTTATTGTCAGATAATGGCATTTGCCCGAAGAATTCCGCCATTCGACGCCCCTCAGGGTGCAGGCCGTGAGAAATCGGTGAACTCAGAGATTTCGAAGCCAGTGCTCGCCAAAGGGGGCTGAGATCAGATATTAGGGAATAGGGATCAGATTATAGGAGACGACGACGAGTACTTGCACAACATCTTTATGTCGCTTGCTACTCTAGCAGATACTCAATACCGACTACCAAATGGACATGTCATTAGTCTGCGAACATATCATGACGCCGAGAAGAATACTCCTCAAGTAGTTTGTTTTCGCTGTAAGACTTGGGTACACCTGACAAGTACCGGGGGGACGTCCTTATATGACAAGCATTATAAATCGAGGCGGTGTGAGGAGCTGGGGATGGAACGAAAGCAGCATGAGGCACGCTTATGTGATCCCAAGCATGGCATGAAACGGTTTGCGACTCTTGCGTAGCGCAAACGGAATTCAAGTCGAGCATACCACAATTGTCCCTATTTAGACAAAACGTGCACTGGGATATCTCATGTCCGTTGCTCAGGCTGAAGAACTATTCAACCCCGCAGACAATCTCACTCAAGGTAGACAATAAGATGAACGCGCGGAGTCTAAATCAAAGGTGATAAGGCGGTGATATAGTCCAGACTTAGCTTGGCCTATGAGGGGGGTCGAATGGCGGAATTCTTCGGGCAGATGCCCCCTGATAAATACAGTGCTACATGTAGCAGTGGCCTTATCTCCCCATGTCGACCTGGCCAGGCTTGACCAACGCCCAATTACTGCACAGCCCACCACCCTCCGTGTGGTCGGGGTATGCTGTGCCAGATATAATAAAAGCCCTCGAATTGTAAGTGCTTATTACTTTATACCTGTTGTTTCATTATATCTTACGCTTTCCTCTCTGGTGGCCAGGGGGATTTCCCTTCCAAGGTGTGTTTTTCCTTTATAATCTACCTCCTTTCTGACCTTTCAGAAGATTAGATGGCGTGGACGTCATTCAAACTGGCTTAACAAAAAGCCAGATTAAGACTTTGACCCGGTTGATCATCACACCGATCGCACAGGGGTTTATGCTACTTCGGTAGATACGATCAAGACATTCACGTGAGACTCCAGCTACACTTTGCGGAGTGGGCGTCATTTGGTCACGCAATTGACGAACTTGAGGCGAGCTGCCCTGGGGTGAGTACGTTCTTACTCATCTTTTAGTGGGTTCTTATACTATTCTTAGAGGATGGTCCGAAGCCCAACCGCTACTCCACCAGACCCCATGTATGGTACATGGCAAGCTCTGTATGAAACTTGGCAGCAGAGCTGGGGATTGGCGGACACGTTCCTTCAGTCATCCATGGGGGAGCTCTGCATCGGCCTGGTCGAAGCATGGGCCGCAATAGACACCCTAGGTGAAAGCCAGCTAAACACACAAATTAGATTGTGGTTTCAGAAGCTGGATCTTTACTTACAGCAGGTGAGTTACTTTGATCTGTTCTTACACCCTGCCGTCTAACTTGAATTGATAGGTGATTACAGACTTTGAAGCCAGCCTCCGGTAGAAAGATGGCGCTTCACAGACAGATAGCATATATGTACAATAGGCTGATTGCTCTGTCAAGTTTGTATTATAAATACTATGCTACACCCCATCTCCGCCGTTACTGCTGCATCGTCACCGCAGCCTAATCCACAATCAAATAAGTGCCTGGTATGCGAGTCGAAGCCATTGGGATTCATGCCAATCCTAAGTAACAAGCAAAGAGAAGTCTTCTAGTATCATCATCCAAATTGAATTGCGCGGGTGTACCGCCGACAAAAGTTCTACCGCCATTGGCGCAATGGCCGCCAAGGAAACCGACCTGTCAGACAGGATAAGGTGAGAAACCGCAAGAAATAAGTAAACTTAAAAATGAAAGGGGGGTAGAACCCAATGAAATATAATAATCGTGTTTCGTACCATGGGGTACCGTCACGCCGCGGAAGTAATACAATATATTCAAAGACATATGTGGGCCGTGCATATCAGACAATTCATTGTGCTACCTACAGGGGCAAAATTGCTTTCATACTGTCGGCAAATGGATGGCGAGGGGCGGCGTTAACCGTTAGCATGATCACACAATGCAGCAGCACCTATAAAGCAATAGCATGATAAAAACGGCATGGCACAAACTAGCTAATGCACTTACGCCGTGTGACTTAACACCTTCACATAAAGTATCCCTGTCTCCTTTTGCAGCCCAATAACCCCACCGATCATACCATGATGCCGTTGCATCAATGGCGTCCTCATGTGTGACGGGCGATTGCATTTCATTGCTGGTACCTGTGTCTGTGCGAGGAGCACCGAAAAATAGACCGCTTGGGTGCGAGGGATATTTTGTAGCGAGTTGCTCGAGGGTATCAAGGCTGTACTGCAACAAAAACGTCGATATGTCGGGGGTCTTGCCTCATATATTCCTTGGGGACGGTGCGCGAGGGCGGGGGAAAGGCGGTGAGGCACAGAAGGGTGGGCGCCAATGACGGTGAAGAGGAATCGGCGCCACGATAGTTAGCGGCTTTTGGGTGGCAGGCGTGGCGAAGCCTGCATGGCCATCTTCAACGAAGAGCGCCCTATCAGCTGGTGTCAGAGATGGATAAGTGTATTCTCGCTTGGTAGGCACGTCGCGGTTCAAGCAGTGCATGCGACCACCGACTTCGACGAATCTGCCTGCATGGCTGACATACGGTATTTTGCGGGAGACTTCAGCCCTTCTGCCTGCGCCTTTAGCATACAGCTTCCAATGATTGCTGAAGTAATTCCTCAGACGACCCTTGAATGGGACGAGCGACGATACGCTGTTATGGGAGCAGGACGAACACTAAGAAACCCTCGAGCCCCTCAAATGAGCTGAAAATAACAGACCACACCTCATTCCGTTCCCTGGTTTTTGGTCCCGTGAGCAAGAAGAGCGGCAGTAGGGCCCATAGCAGACTATAACGATCGGGGGACAAGGCTCATAGAGGACAGGTAATGATTGAGAGCTATCAAGGGGGGGGGGGGGACTAATCAACGGACGGCCTCTATACAAACATTGCTTACCTGAGACATGTTCTTTAACTGGTTGAGGGGGAGGCGAGAGACGAAAGGGCCCCAAGCCCTCAACCGCGGGCTTCTCAAGTATCCTAAGGCTATCGGAGCTTCATTAAAACATAAGAATGAGGGCGAGGTGATTTACGCAAGTCACGAAGGTTTGTCAGGTGTTGCCCTCGCTCCTGGATGTAGCACCGAAGCCATTTGTAGATTGTCGCACCAGCAACCTTAAATCGTCAATCGACATGGCCCATGGGAACGCTAAGAGCAGCTCTATCGAATCCGATTCAGGAACAAGCCCCCCTTCCTCGTCAGCAACCGTGAACCTTGCCAGCATCTTGACGGTTTAACCGAGCCAAAGATAGGCAAGCCCGTCTTTTGAGCCAGGATAGACGAAATTTAGCAGAGGCACAGTGAGAGGCGTCGAGAATTTTCCCGCATGCTCCACTCATCATGGATGCAACCTCCTGATAGGATGCCCCTGATCCGATCCTCAGGCGATGGGTTTTACCCATCAAATAAGCGCCCAACGCCGAGATGGCCGTCGACGTGAGCAATGGCAAGGGTACCTTCGGCATTGATATTCTGGATGAATTGACAATGAAATGCGGCCCTTGTGCTTCGAAAATACGTGTGGGAACAATATGGTGGTCCACAAACGTCTAGTCTGGGTCCAGCCACGGAATTCAGCAACGCCAGCAAGGAGGCGGCTGTCCACGAGGGCCGTGTTCTGCTACAAACCAAAAAGTGTGAAGGAAAATTTGTGAATACAAGTCAGAGCTAATCGCCAGGTGGAGATGGCCCCCAAGGGTATGACCTGGCTCGACATATCTGCGTCAAAAGGTGTCTCATTTTGTCCAAACGTCCTGCTGCATGCATAAATGATCCATATAACCAGGGATGATCGTCACCGAAGTGATCATAAACGCCCTTAATGTGAAATAGAAAACACCGTGACAAGGTAATGAATTTGAAGGTAAAACGGCTGCTCGCATCGACGGCCATCTCGGGCATAGAGCGCTTATTCGATGGGTTTTACCCATCGCCTGATGGCTTGGAGCACGTGATGTAACTCAGGAGCCCCTGCCTCAACCATCTCGACACTCAGTGGACCACTCGCGCCCATTTAGTGGGCAGCCAAACAACAACAGCTGGCTTATATCGGAGGATATAATTTTCTTGGATGGAGCATTACAAAAGTCCTGGTCATGCATCGACAGCCTTGGCACATGTTCTAATTTTCTCGCTGTTCCGTTCGATCGCAGCCCACGCCGTCCTAGAGCACCCAAATCACTTCATTGGAAGATATCTATTCGTTTTCCCCATGCGCTGGGACCGTTTAGGATAGCCAGACTGCCATAGCACGTAGGTTTGACACAAGTCCATCGTTTGCTTGCGGGTCTCATTTAATCTTCGCCGCTAGCTTTTTGTACTTTGTACTTTGAATCTTGATCCATATTGGCGACATAAACCGATAGACCATCCAAGAATTCGAATTCCGTCTGACTCCGGCTTCGTGCAATGTCTACACGCCGGGGCAATGTCGCCAAATACCTCTCCACAAAGGGCGCAGGCAATGCCGGTGAATGCAACCATGGCTTCTGAGGAAGAAAAAATGGCAGTGACTTAATGCCTACTATATGTAGTCGCCCACTACGACTCATCACCTCTACGCATGATAGAGAGATGATTCAGGACGTGGCGCCAACGTGGCGGTGTGACGGTGCAGACTGCGCTACTGTTACTGCGCCTTCTGCTGTGGCAAATTCGTTTGGTTGGCCGATTGAACACGTTTAATGTGATTTGTGTCCGTACAGCCACGTCAGTTCTCTCGCAGGGGGCAGCCAGGAAGTATCTATAAGGGCTCGGCCTGCCTGTCTACTAGGCCACTATTGTTTCCGGGTCGTCGACTTTTGCAGCATGGCACCTACTCAGAAAAGAGCTGTTTCTTACAGACGACAACGACAACGACGACCCCTCTACTAACCCTCCGCCCTCAAAAAAGACAAAGAAAGAACAACCCTCGCCGTGCGTCATTTCTTTTGACCGTTCTTCGTCCCTTTTTTAATACCTCATCGCAGGGTCTGTTCCGATTGTGGGATCACTGTAACCAACGTCGCCTACCATCGACAAGTTTTGCATCATTAAAACCATCTGCTGCTCCTATCCACCTTTGGAGCCTGGTGGCCTGCCTCACAATGTAGACGTTCATCGCGACGCCGGCGACGATTCCACCAAATTCAAATGTGTGCGTTGCTCCAGCCTCATAAAAAAGGCTCAAGGAATGCAGGTATGGAATTTGGATCGTTACTCTTCTGTGAATGGTGCTTACCTCTGCTCTGAACCTAGGACCACGCTAAAAAATGTGTAAGTCAGCTTTGTCTAGAAATTTAAGACCACCCTAGCTGACGCCAGGCTGCCCCCAGACCAAGGTTACACCTCAAGTCAATCTTCCTTCAAACGCCGCTATTAACGCAGCGCCTCATGCCGAAGGTCCTTCGCTCGACCCTCCGAGTACTTCTTCTCCTCTTCTTCCTTCACTCAACGACCCGGCTTCGCCCCCCCTTGGCGATGCGCCGCCTGTACCGAGCAGGATGGTGGAATCTATACCATCTCCCAACACTGCGGCCCATGACCAAGCGCCACTTGTAAGTCTCTCTGACTTGCGCGAGTCGTCCCCCTCTGATGACGAAGTTCTCACTCTCGTTCTTACAGGCTGGTGCTGATAGTAGCATGCCCATGAATGCGACGGGATCCACTCATGCCCTGCGTTCGCGGGTTCCCAATCTCCTGGAGTCCCTAATTATTCCAGGGCCAGACTCATTGATAGACGACCCCTTCCTGAAAGGGACCACATTCATAGTCAACACTCAGCACCACGTCCTCATCTGCCTCGAGTGTCGTTGTGCTGTTAATCCCAAAACGGCCGCTGCCCACACCCGCCGCCATCCAGGAGTGTCTGTCCCCGGAAATTTCAATACGTGCCTCGCGCAAAGGTTTTCCTGGCCTCCTAAATGAGACGATTCGCCCGCAGGTCGACGGCCTGACTGATGCGATCTTCGGCCTCGAGATCTCCCAGGATACATATTTCATCTGTGACTTTTGCAAGTCAGGATACAGCACGGAGAGTTCTTTCCGGAACCACAAGTGCTCAAAAGCCATCGCAGGCCAGCCCCACGATTCGTATTATCGATCTGTTGTTCAGACCTTCTTTCGCGGCCCCAACCTATCCTATTTCCCCATTCACCCTCCCAGCTTCCCCAGTGCCCAACGTAAGGATGATTGGACGCTGTACCAAGAAATGACAGCCGATGCTCCCACTCCTTCTGAAGACCATAGCCGTGTCTCTTACCTGGAGAACTATCTTGCTCTGGATCAGTTTCTCCAAAAGGAGGGGTGGCATTCACATGTTGCGGGA
Organism: Pleurotus eryngii var. eryngii; assembly: GCA_029467805.1. Taxonomy (NCBI): domain Eukaryota; kingdom Fungi; phylum Basidiomycota; class Agaricomycetes; order Agaricales; family Pleurotaceae; genus Pleurotus; species Pleurotus eryngii. Next base: position 3,513,202 of record SZVJ01000003.1, read on the forward strand.
ATTCCGTTCAAGGACATAGACGTCCTGACTAGTCAGCCGGTTCCCGTGAACCTGGACCCGATTGCCAGTGCAGTCTACGCGATCCTTTCCAAGGCCCAGGTCACTGTACAAAGCTCTGGTCACCTGGCTCGGCGACTTTTAGGATTGCGTCCATCATGAGTTCAGCCCATGAGACACTATAGGTTTTCACTTATTTGCTGCTTTGCCACTCTTTAGCTGCGAGTAAGTCCTTCACTTTCGCCGCTCTTGGGTGCTTTTCTCATGGAAATTAGTCACAACAGCCAATGGATCCACCAACACCACGACATACAGCCCGGAGCTATGAAGACATACAGCGAGACAATTTCTTGTCTTGTATGGTTCGTTCTTCGGTGCTATCGAGGCTCCGTATCAGAGTACTCCATGCCGCTGTCTGATTTGCAAAGGCATGCGTGCGAGCGACTCAACAGCTGCCTCAGCCATTGTGCTAGCACATTGTCACCAAATTCTGATCCTGAGCTTGCCGCCCAGTACATCAACCTATCCGTCCCGGATGGGCAGGCCTCCTTCTGCGAGCTCGACGAGGACGATGAAGCCGAAGAACTTAAGGAAAGCGAGATTTCCTCATTAAATCCATTTCATAGCACCGTTGACTCCCTCACGATAGTGCAGGCAGAGGTTTTACAGCTTCTTCACTCTCTCTTTTCCCATCGCCCTCCGGATCATGATGGCCCCTTTTTCTCTCCGTTGCTGCGCTTCATTGTCCTCAAGAGCCGCCGATCTGATGAACGATGGCTCCCAGTGCGACGAATCACCAAAATGTTCGCCGGCATTCTGTTCTGTGGGAGGTTAACGATCATGCTCATGTGGCTGAAAGAACTGCAAAAATGGTAATGCTGGGACAACGAAAAAGGTCCCGAGGTGAGTACCCAGGTCGATCAGCCGACCCGAGACTCAACGTCAACGCTCTTTCCTTTAGCGCCTTCGAATATTTCCGAGCCTTCCTCACGGACGACCGAAAAGGCCCGATCCCTCTGTTGTACAGCTTTATGAGGCCGTTGAACGTATTCGCGGCGGAAGAGGATGGATCAGTCACCCTGACAGGGCTTGGGTCTTCGCGAAACAGTGTCTTAGTGAAGGACCGAGTCATTCATCTCCACGATATTCGCGATCTTATCGAGTCTTTGAACAAGGAGATACGACTCATCATGTTCGAGCAACTCCTCTTCGGCCTTCCCTTTGTCAGTGACGATTGGACCCCGGGCATCATTCATGACGATCCCAAAAAGAAATCCCTCGCCTACTCTTGCTTCTGTGATCCCCACAAACATTGGTTTCCAGCAAGCCAGGATTGTCGTCCTCCAAAACATTTTAACACATCCTCAACTCCGAGGGCGCTTTCATTTCCTTGATTCCAACGGGGAAAATTAGATGGAAACCCGGTCCATGTCTCGCGTACTTGCAGGCTTGCGAGCAGGTAGAGATGATGCTATTCGCCGCATCCCATACGAGCGTCGGAGCTCCGGCAAGAGGCACGGAATTTGCGTCGCACCTTCTGGCTAATTTAGCAGGAGGGCATATCAGAAACGTCTTCGTTTTGCTCCAGTTGCTCATCTTGATGGGGACCTATAACAAAACAAGTCACATCACTGGAGGGGCATCTAGAATTGCCCGTGTCCCCCACCCAGAAACTGGCTGGCTCTGGATGCTTTATATCTCGCACGTGCGCCCTGTCGTTATCGAGTGGCAGCGTGCTTTCGGCACTCTGGCAGCGGCTTCCAGAGCAGCAACTCACCTTTTTTTTGGCCTGCACCGCCCAGTGACCTCAACTGATCTGTCCCGCGCACTGTCCCATCACACGCAGCGTTTTTTGGGCGTCAGAATCAATATTCGGCTCTGGCGGCACATCACAACTTTCTTCCTGAATCACCATTGCCCCGACGCGGTCGAATGGCCGCGTGTGGATGAGGATATTCTCCAGAACCCTGCGAAAGCTCATCTGGCTATGCAACCCAGCCTTGGCTGGCACCAGATCCTTGGCTTTCGCTCCAGGTCTCAAAACAAGACCTTTCAAATACGAGAGCACGCCATTCAGCCCGCTTCCCATTTCCCCGCAATTCCCCGCCTCTGCGCTCCCCAGCTTAGTGGCGAAAGTTCACCTCCTATTCATGTCCGAGCTTAGACCAGCCCTCAAGGCGGCTCATCGCAGGGACTTGGCCGCAATTAATCAAGTATTCAATAGAGATCCTGCAAACTTTTCGCTCATCTTATCGCCTTCGACGCCATCGCATCGCCCCTTTCGCTCTCATTTGGCAGACCTAAAGCTGTTTCTTCGGAATGATCACGCGGTGTTCAAGGATTTCCAACAGGCCCATGCCGTTGAACTTCTTTCAGATTCCAGTTCGTCGCTCCTCATTATAAGCCCCACCGGTTTGAGATTCCATGTTACCCTGCTCCCCCCCCCTGCTGACTGAACGCTTGGCTAGGTTCAGGGAAAACCCTGCCTGTCTTTTTGAACTCGGCCATGTATGACAGGGGGGCTACGACAGTAATAGTACTGCCCTTGATCGCGATGCAAGAGGAGTATGTCAGTCGTACACGTCAGCACAGACTGAGATGTGAAATATGGCATGGCGGAAGTGACCCTGCGACCGCCCCTCAAATTCTGCTAGTTGCCGCTGAAAACTGCGCCTTTTTCAAAGCGTACCTTTCGTGTTTGACCCACCTCGGACGCCTGGCTCGCATCGTGTTCGACGAAGCGCATCTCATGCTAAAGCATGCCTCTTTTCGCCCATGCTTCTTGGCACTCGAGTTTTTCGGCAGTATACCTGCACCCATCGTTTTGATGACTGCAACTTGCACCAAAGAAATGGAGCGGCAGCTTTTTGCGATGATGGGACGAGCAGTTTTTAGGACCCTTCGCCAACCATGCGATCGCGCAGAAATTGCGCACTCAGTGACCGAGGTCCCAACGTCAACTTCCTCCGAGTTTGAAGAGGCTGTTGCCATTCAAATTACCACCGCAGTAAAAGAGCTACAGGGGGACGGTCGTTCTCTGCTCTTCTGTGCCTCTCGTGATGAGTGCGATCGGATGGCAGAGTTACTGGGCTGGTTGCCGTATCATTCATCAATCACGGCTCAGGATCGGTCGATCAACCTCCGGGCATGGAGGGAGGGAAGAATCCAGGGTTTATCCTGCACGTCAATGCTTAATTGTTGCCTCGATTACCCCGCCGTTCGGTTCATTTTCCACCTTGGACAACCCCGAGATGTCGTTGATTACTGGCAAGCCGTTGGGCGCTCGAGTCGCGATGGCGACCCTGGTCGCTCCATCATATTTGTACCACCTCTTGATCAGGTTAAGCAATTCAAGGCAGGCGTTGACGACGTTTTCGGCACATTAGTGATTGCCAAAATGATATACGACCACATATGCCGGCGCCTCCACCCAGTGACCTTCTTGGACGGGCATGCGGTGACTTGCTCCATGCTCCCTCTTGCACAGATGTGCGATGTCTGCTTTCAGCAGTTTCAGCAACTTGCATCTGGCACCCTACCTCAATTCGATGCCTCTTATCATTCACCGCATCGCAGACCATCCACCTCGCTGATCAAGCCTACTTCACCACCGGTCAATCCGCTCCACGCGTTATCAGTGCTTCCCACCCACCCGTTGAGACAGCCCGCACCCCAGGCAAGTTTTGCTAATCGTTTGCTAGCTGCCTGGAAGGTCCTGGAATCGCGCTATGAGCAGCGTACTTCTGCGTCGGTGACGATAGCCCTTCTGGTGCTCAAAGCCTGTCGGTCCCTATGTACCATTTGTGTCGCTTGCTGGTTTTCACGGTGCACTCTTGCAGTCTCAGTCTCACCGTCTCCAGGATTGCGAAAGACATGGAAATTTTTTCCGTACACCTGCATGGGATTTATGGAAGAAGGAACTCCGCCTGCCCGTTGGTTGCTGCTACTTTTGTGGCTGCCCGCAAAAGGTAAGTATTGTTGGCTTACACCAGAGTGCATTTGAATGACAGTGTTTTGTCCTGCAGATGACATATGTCAACGAATGGGGAGACGTTATCAAAGTCCATGCTCATGAGAGTGATTCTAGTTGTCATTGGGATACTGTCCTGAAGCCGCTGGCCTTCGTCGTGATTGGCCAGCGCAGTTTCATGGAATGCATAGCCTCTCGGTTCTTTGGAGGGAAAATGCCGAGCGTCGCCGACTATTCACGATGGCTGGTCGAAAACGGACAAGGATGGTCTGTTGAATCTCCTTCACGTTCTCCAGCAAGCATGCGAGTCGCGCGAGGTACCGATCTATCATCCTACCCCATTCTTTTAACTAGAGACATGTGTCTATGTGCTGCCAACAGTAAAATCAGGAAATAAACATGGATCCCCCTCTCGGTTGCGAAGTAAGGATCTCGTGTGCTCACTGGCTGAACTCCTCAACCACGTAACCCCCTGTAATTAAGCATCTCACATCTCAACCTGCTCCGTCAGAAACTCTCCACAAGTATCGGAATTCAGTAACCGAGCGAAGCGTAATATTGAGGATGTTCATCTGTACCATTGAAGTTGCTGTCAACCCTGGCGATCAGCGGCCAAGCTAATGTAAGGATCAGACCGTGTACAACACCCGAAACATCGTTTATCGTACATATATTATCGTTTCATTTACTTCTTGTTCATCAGCTGCGGCTGCGTTGTTTGTTAGGTATTATCTTACTTACTCACGCATGCGCATTCCGCATGCTTACTTACATGTACTACAAGTATATATAGTACCTACTTGTCTACCTACAACAAAATAAGAAAACATTATTTCCACATTGAGAAGCTGGCTGAGGTGATCTTAGGATGAAGCCAGAGAACTTGTGGATGTGGGTCACACGAGGCATGCCATGTACGAATCCTTCCATATATTAACGGAGTATGTATTTATGTATTCGTGTGTCTCACAACACTCTCATTCTCATTCACCGAGCTCCCTTTATGGCAGGTCGGACCAGACATGCCCACTACACCCCTATTCCTTTCCTTCGTAGTACTTATCATGCTCCTAATCACTCGTTCGTTTCTCTCTCTTCGTTCTCGCTCCTCAGCCCACTACCCACGAAATCACAACAATAAAAACATCATATCCTACTGTACACACATTAGATATAGGTTTTCGTCCCTTTCGTTTCGTTCGTAGTAGTAGATCACATTCCTTGTATTTCTTCATCTCGTTTCTTTTGTACAGTTCCTATCTCCACCTTTCCCCACTACCTCCGCGCGCCACACCTCTATCACCATCACACCAGTACCAGTACGCGATCACGCCAACGACACGCTTCATTCGAAACTATGGTCAAACACGACTTTCAAGGATATTGTAGGCGCGAAGTGGTATTCGCTGTGTGAATGCGTGAGGACTGGGAATGGTGTGCTCCCACCAAAAGACGAAGTAAGAAGGATAGAGGGAACGCAATCCGAACGCCACATGACGAATGGAACGGAGGACAGAAGCAGAAGGCGCCGCGTGCGCACTGCTGGACCCGACTCTTGGCAACGCAAATAAGGAGAAGAAAACTAGCTTGTATTCATAGGTAGCTATGTAGGTACTATATATATACTACGTGGTATGTGTAAGTAGACACGCTCATTCTGCATGTGCAAGTAACTGAGATAATACCTAAGAAATAATGTGGCGGCGCAGCAACTCGTGTTCTTGCGCGGATCGAAAAAAGCAGTAAACGAAACGATGAAATTCGTACGAAATACTGTGACTAAATTTCCAATCCCTACATCACACTATGCACTTAATGTAAAGATCGCACAGCAGCCAATTAAACAGGTATGCCTCGCCACTCGCAAACCTCCATCACCAGCTTCATCAACTTGATTCCAAAGTCATCATCTCCCATTGTTAGCCACGCCAAGTATCCGTCGCAGTCAACTTGTTCTCCACTCATCGACAGGCGACGAATGAAGTAAGGCTCGTGAGCAACAAGTGCCAAAGGCCGAAGCACCAAATTCCAAGTACAAGTGTGGTCACTCGAATGATTGTGAACACGGATATTTTGTCCGGGTTGCAGCGCATACATTAGCTGAAGAGACAACATTAGTGGAGTTGACAAGCTCATCATAGCGAGAAAACGCACGGACAATGGGCAGCCGCAAAACATACAGCAATCGGGAGGAAGCTTGGGAAATTTTCTCAGCCACGAATCCCATTGCTCGGATTTCAACACCCATGAGGAACAAAATTTCTGGCTGTGCCCATGATCTGACCCATTGAACCAGCAAATAACACAAGAGGTGGCCAGAGCATTGCAAGCATTCGCAAGAAGATATCTTGGGTCGTCGTTGGTTGCGATATTGGCAGTGTATTTGACTTGCTCAATGGTGAGACTTGGAGAGGTAGATATGAGAGCTTGGCCAATGTACCCTGAGGCCGGAGGCTCGACCCGGCGTGCATTGGTGGCCATGAGACAGGTTGGCGGTGCTGCGGGAAATGTAGGAGCGAATGCGGGGCCAAACTCGGCGCTAGCATGCTTGCACAACAAATTGCACACATCGCAAAGCTGGGAATTAGGCCGTGCTATGCACGTCATGCCCATCCCATCGAGGCGGCTTGCAATGCTCAAGCGTCGACAGCAAGAGGGATCCGGGGCCTGGTGAACAGCGAAGACCTGCTCAATATCGCTTGAGGATGGATGTATGTTCGACGCGGACTTGTCGCGAAAGACAACGGAAAAGACAGGACGACCATCGTGTGACAGGTGGCTCAAGGACTGCGCGTAGGTGGCGAGGTTTTCAGGGGTGCCTATGTGGAAAACATACCGAACGGTGATACCTTCCAAGCAGAGATTACTGAGTGTGTCACAAACTAGACCTTGGACTCGCCCGTGCATCCAAGCTTCTAAACTGTCGTTACAATCATTATCACTGTTGAGGGAGTGGTAAACCATCCACCCCAATCGTTTCGCAATGATCCTGCATCCTTCTATCGTCTTACTGAAGGCAAGTGCACGTTCAGAGGCGTCTAGATCAGCCGCTGTCAACGATATCCAAGGCGACGATGCTTCTTCTAGGCTCGGTGAGCCAAATAGATCCACTCCAAAGACGCTGTGCACAACCTCCAGGCGGTCCGTTGGCCGGCGGATCACTTGGTGTGCAGTCTGGCTGACAGAATCGAACAGACGCTCCTCGATGGATGGCGGGCATATGCCTGTGAGAAGCACAATTGATGTTGATTGGCACACAAGCTCGCGGAGGGTGGACACGACCGGGGCTACGGTGGCTGAGTGACACAACCGATCCGCTTCCACCACTACGAGGCGAGCCAAGCGACCCAAACCACCCAATCGTTCGACGTACTTCGAGAATCCAGCACCGACCCAATCTCTGGACGGCACGACGACCATTGGCGGTGAATCGCTTGCTCTCTCGTCGACGGTCCATGATTTGCATGTCAAGCCAAAGCTCCGGGCGTAAGAACTGTAAGTGTCTACTACAGCCCGTGGGGGCAATAGAAGGATGGTGGTTTTGTAGCAGTCGAAAAAAGCAGACGACAGAAAAATGGGCAGACATTGCCTCGGGCCTGGGATGGCGTAGGAGTCAGCGGGAGTCGAAAGTTGGAAATTTGCATAACTTACCAGTGGTAGTGATGAACAGAACACAGGGGACCTTTTTCGCAATGAGTTCAACTGCTAGTGCTTCCTCTGCGTCCTGGAATGACGCATTCGGGTCCGCGATGAGCTGGCGCAAGTGGTACAAGCGTGATGGGTGAACAAGATGTGCCACCGGACCTGAAGAGCGTCGATCTTTTTCATGGTGCGTCTCATTCCCGTTTCTTCCGAGCCCCGTCGCATGGATGAGGGTTGCCAGGTCGTTGGCGCGAGTCTGGGAGTAGATGCGTACGAAGTCTGGAAGAATCTTCTGCAATAGTTGCTCCACAATCACATCACCCAAGTCGCTGAGTACAAAGTCAAGGGCCTCCGTTTGCAATGCAAGCGAAGTGACCGTGCAAGGCTCTAACGAACGTTGGGGACCCACTCTATCAAAGGGACAGGGACCTTTGTAACCTATCAACCGATGCCAAGCTGTGCTCAGGCGCATTGTCTGGATGCATGTATGCAAGTCGATCTGAGACGGGAGGCGACTATCGCCAGCATAAAGACGGTGTGTTTTTTCGCTGTGTCCCATTTGAGCAGACTGTGCTGCTCTGCTTGGCGAACCCAGATGGTTGGCCAGAGCAATGCCATTCAGATTCAAAAAGTACGTGACGAGGTGTCGCCAAAGACCGATACGTATCTTGATGCCTAACAGCCTCTCGGTGTGTCTGGCGAGCGCATCCGATACGTCTGTCGAGGTGATAGGGCGGTGAAGTCCGAAGAACAGTAGATGCTTCGCTCGGACAGCCGCAGCGGGTCCATGCAAGTGCCGTTGTAGCACAGAAACGAATGGTCGGACACGGGCCAAGTACCGCATCCATACTTCCCCAAGTTCCGGATGAGGGATGCGCATCATCTTTATTCCATGACCGCGGAGGTGACTCGTCTTGTTGTACGTCCCCATCATGCAAAGGCGCTGGAAAATAACGAAGATGTTGCGGATGTCGCCTCCTGAGACGTTGGCAATGAGATGGGAAGCAATCTCCGTCCCTCGGGCTGGCTCGCCCACTGTTAGCTGAGCGCCTGCGCACAGCAACAGCTCTAGATATTGGCAAAGGTTTAGGTACTCCAAGCATGCACCAGGTTTCCACACGATATCTCCATTTCCGTCGATGAAGTGAAAACGTCCGCGTAGTGTAGGTTGGGTGAACACCGCATGTAGGAGGGCGTCCTTGTGGTCGGTGAAGTACGAGTTCTGTGGGTCAGTGAAGCATGAATAGCTAGCAGATGTCTGTCTTGGCTTTTCATGAACGACCCCAGGGCTCCAACCCTCCTCTCCAATGGTTAATCCGAAGCAAAGCTCCTGGCCCACAATCTCTTGAGACTCCTTCACAATGGCCTGCACCATTCTGTCAATTTCCGACAGCCAAAGAACCTTGCCATCAACGATGACATTGGTCCCAGAGAGGTCCAAAGCGGTGAATTCAAAGGGACCATCTTCACCAGCTGCAAAACGATTTAGAGGCCGCATCAGCAGATAAAGGGCAGGCATCGGTCCCCCGTTGGTGTCGATGAGATATTTCTGGATAGTCTCGAAGGCCCTGCATGTTAATCAGAGCTGGAATACATTATATACTAGTGTGGAGTGCTCACTGTGAGAAGCGGAGGTTATTGTCCTCCTGCATTACTTTGCAAGTGAGAGACATCATCGCGAGCCGACCACAGAACAGCAACACCGCAACTATTTGAGTGGTTCTCCGAGCGGGAAGCCAGCTTCCGTCCGCCTTCCGGCTTTTGAGCACAAGGAAGCGTATGAGAGGCGAGAAGAAGGCATCGTTCCCGGATGTCGGCAGATGACAATAAAGAGCAAGAAGCAAGTCTAGAACGCCTCGCTGCAGACCGTCGATGGGCTTGGAGGTGTGGATGTCCAGGTCAAATATGTCGTTGGAGGTGTTTGCGATGTTGACCATCATCTCCTCTTCCTCCTCCTCCTCCTCCTCCTCCTCCTCCTCCTCCTCCTCCTCCTCCTCCACATCGTCGTCCATCTCGTCAGCCATGGCCAAGGTATCAGTATCGGCATCAAGTTCTTCTAGTCTAGTGTCGAGGAGAAGCCTATCTATCCTGACGCAGGCATCCTTCTGCTCAGATGTGAGGTTCATTGAATAGTCGGAATCCCAGCCTCTGTGACAGCGGAGAACAAAGCAAACAAGGCATGCGACAACAACACTGTATCGCTTTAGCGACGCTGGCTGTAGATCGCGGTGGTGAACAGTCCGTGACTCCCCGGGGCTAACAGGTTGTGAGTAGGGGGCCGGCATGCGTAAGTATGACGGTAATGGACTCACGTCTCACTGTTGTGGGGAGCAGGGGAGATGGGCCACGCAACAGCGAAAGGTGAATATTTGAATTGTGAGACTGAGATGTAGTCCAAGCGAAAAAATGAAGCGACACTCACCAAGGGCGCAAACCAAGGAGACGCCGAGTTTGATAGCTTGAGTTCTTCACGTTTTCTTGGAGACCAGCAAGGAGCGAGTACACAATCGCGCGGATCGGCTTCAGCTCTTCTTCATCGCCAGGCAGGTCTGTAATAGCAGCAGTATCCGCAGCAGAAATGCCTTGAAGATGCATGATCCAGCCTTGTGTGTCCAGGAAGTGAGAAAGGACGCGATAATTCTCTAGGTAAGAAAACACGGCTATGGTCTTCAGAAGGAGTGGGAGCATCGGCTGTCATTTCTTGGTACAGCGTCCAATCATCCTTACGTTGGGCACTGGGGAAGCTGGGAGGGTGAATGGGGAAATAGGATAGGTTGGGGCCGCGAAAGAAGGTCTGAACAACAGATCGATAATACGAATCGTGGGGCTGGCCTGCGATGGCTTTTGAGCACTTGTGGTTCCGGAAAGAACTCTCCGTGCTGTATCCTGACTTGCAAAAGTCACAGATGAAATATGTATCCTGGGAGATCTCGAGGCCGAAGATCGCATCAGTCAGGCCGTCGACCTGCGGGCGAATCGTCTCATTTAGGAGGCCAGGAAACCTTTGCGCGAGGCACGTATTGAAATTTCCGGGGACAGACACTCCTGGATGGCGGCGGGTGTGGGCAGCGGCCGTTTTGGGATTAACAGCACAACGACACTCGAGGCAGATGAGGACGTGGTGCTGAGTGTTGACTATGAATGTGGTCCCTTTCAGGAAGGGGTCGTCTATCAATGAGTCTGGCCCTGGAATAATTAGGGACTCCAGGAGATTGGGAACCCGCGAACGCAGGGCATGAGTGGATCCCGTCGCATTCATGGGCATGCTACTATCAGCACCAGCCTGTAAGAACGAGAGTGAGAACTTCGTCATCAGAGGGGGACGACTCGCGCAAGTCAGAGAGACTTACAAGTGGCGCTTGGTCATGGGCCGCAGTGTTGGGAGATGGTATAGATTCCACCATCCTGCTCGGTACAGGCGGCGCATCGCCAAGGGGGGGCGAAGCCGGGTCGTTGAGTGAAGGAAGAAGAGGAGAAGAAGTACTCGGAGGGTCGAGCGAAGGACCTTCGGCATGAGGCGCTGCGTTAATAGCGGCGTTTGAAGGAAGATTGACTTGAGGTGTAACCTTGGTCTGGGGGCAGCCTGGCGTCAGCTAGGGTGGTCTTAAATTTCTAGACAAAGCTGACTTACACATTTTTTAGCGTGGTCCTAGGTTCAGAGCAGAGGTAAGCACCATTCACAGAAGAGTAACGATCCAAATTCCATACCTGCATTCCTTGAGCCTTTTTTATGAGGCTGGAGCAACGCACACATTTGAATTTGGTGGAATCGTCGCCGGCGTCGCGATGAACGTCTACATTGTGAGGCAGGCCACCAGGCTCCAAAGGTGGATAGGAGCAGCAGATGGTTTTAATGATGCAAACTTGTCGATGGTAGGCGACGTTGGTTACAGTGATCCCACAATCGGAACAGACCCTGCGATGAGGTATTAAAAAAGGGACGAAGAACGGTCAAAAGAAATGACGCACGGCGAGGGTTGTTCTTTCTTTGTCTTTTTTGAGGGCGGAGGGTTAGTAGAGGGGTCGTCGTTGTCGTTGTCGTCTGTAAGAACAGCTCTTTTCTGAGTAGGTGCCATGCTGCAAAAGTCGACGACCCGGAAACAATAGTGGCCTAGTAGACAGGCAGGCCGAGCCCTTATAGATACTTCCTGGCTGCCCCCTGCGAGAGAACTGACGTGGCTGTACGGACACAAATCACATTAAACGTGTTCAATCGGCCAACCAAACGAATTTGCCACAGCAGAAGGCGCAGTAACAGTAGCGCAGTCTGCACCGTCACACCGCCACGTTGGCGCCACGTCCTGAATCATCTCTCTATCATGCGTAGAGGTGATGAGTCGTAGTGGGCGACTACATATAGTAGGCATTAAGTCACTGCCATTTTTTCTTCCTCAGAAGCCATGGTTGCATTCACCGGCATTGCCTGCGCCCTTTGTGGAGAGGTATTTGGCGACATTGCCCCGGCGTGTAGACATTGCACGAAGCCGGAGTCAGACGGAATTCGAATTCTTGGATGGTCTATCGGTTTATGTCGCCAATATGGATCAAGATTCAAAGTACAAAGTACAAAAAGCTAGCGGCGAAGATTAAATGAGACCCGCAAGCAAACGATGGACTTGTGTCAAACCTACGTGCTATGGCAGTCTGGCTATCCTAAACGGTCCCAGCGCATGGGAAAACGAATAGATATCTTCCAATGAAGTGATTTGGGTGCTCTAGGACGGCGTGGGCTGCGATCGAACGGAACAGCGAGAAAATTAGAACATGTGCCAAGGCTGTCGATGCATGACCAGGACTTTTGTAATGCTCCATCCAAGAAAATTATATCCTCCGATATAAGCCAGCTGTTGTTGTTTGGCTGCCCACTAAATGGGCGCGAGTGGTCCACTGAGTGTCGAGATGGTTGAGGCAGGGGCTCCTGAGTTACATCACGTGCTCCAAGCCATCAGGCGATGGGTAAAACCCATCGAATAAGCGCTCTATGCCCGAGATGGCCGTCGACACATCGTTTCACGCCATGTGCATGAGGGCTCGGTGGCGTGCTCAGCGGGTCAGTACGTTAGCTAAGTAAACGATGTAATGACTCCATAAATGAATGCACACACCGTCCCCCGTCGTCCAGGACGGCCAGCTCTGACACGACAAGTGTTCATGGTATTGTTGGGTACGTACGCATCGAGGGGGACTAACAAAAAAGCGCCGTCACAGACGCCCCTGCTTTGTTAGAGTCTCTGCGAAAGCACATGCGAAGACGGTCGCCTTGCACGATAATCTGTGGCTATGCATATTAACCATGAGAGCGACGCTGGCCGTCTTACACCTTCGTGTTAACAACCCAGTCACTGGAGGGATCTCGACAATTTGCCTGCGGCGCAATATAACGAAAGGGACAATTTTTGATTGAGTTGAAACCGTTTGTGAATTGGTAGAAAAAAACAAAGTACATGATATTCGAATTAATCTAAGTCTGCTAAAACGAAAACAAAACCTCCGTCGTAGTCTACATCCAGATCCAACGTCTCGTCCGAAAGGCCATCCCCTGTTGGCTTGGGCAACCGCTGACCAAACATACCGGGGGTATGCGTGGAGTGCCTTTCATACCCCTCGGCTTCCGGTATACGCGCGATCTCCTCATCGGGCCCGTCGGCGACCGTATCACCCGTAGCCAACGTACGGACGTATACGGACAGGACTCGCTGGAGGTATACCTCGTATACGTCGAAGAAGAAGTCCATGTCGCGGCCAGCCGGCGTGGAGAAGCGATGCCTCTCAGAGGCCTTGATCTGCTTCGCCAATTTGAGGGCGTCATCGGATTATGGCGTGTAGGTCTTCCTTAGACTCTTGGAGCCTGTGGAAGATGACGGGGAGAAGCCTCGCCACGACGCAGAGGACGAGGGCATCCTTCATCCCCTCTTCCGTCCTGACGTCGGGCAGGTGGCTCCACATGGAATCTGTTTCGGTATGAAAGGTGAGTAGACGGCGTGAGTATGTAGGGGACTTACCAGGGATGGCCTCAGGCTTGAGGCACGCCTTTCTGATCATCTCCAACACGTTGCCGATGATGGAGATGGCGCACTCATCGTGCGCGGTGTTCGTCGAGTCCGGCAGAGCAGCCGTGATGACCAGGTTGAACATGTGGCGCCGTAAGCACCGGCCATGGTAAAAGTGGCTCCCCGAGAAAACGGTGGAGTCGTCGAGGGTGAAGACCATGTGGGGGCACCCTCCTGGCATCACCCTTTTGCGATGATCAGAAATAGACGAAAAGGGTTGAGATTGATGGGACTTACAGAGCGGTGCCTGGCTCCAAAATGGCGTAGGAGGCCTCGTATTCCTTGGAGTCCAGGACTTTCTTGTTGACGCTGTCCAGCGTGTCGCTCCAGTCGATGGGCCTTGAAGCGGATGGGTCGCCTTTTCGCCGAAGCAAAGCCCATAGCTTCTTCCCAAAGGCCGGCACGGCTGTCGTGCCAAAGCCGTTGGTGTCGACGTGGAGGTGGTGCCATGTCGATGGCGTCGCGGCTATGCTCCAGGTCAGGGCTGCCATGTCCGCTGCTTCTCGGGGCCGGTCCATGTCCCACGTCGCTGAATAGCAAACGCGGTCTAGGGAGTCCTCGAGCGCGAGCGGTACTTTGGCCGGCAAAGGGCCCGGGAAGTCGAGGCAGTTGACTGCCTTTGCGTCCGGGGACTTTGAGATGTCGATTATCTCTTGTATCGTCGTTTTCCTATGGCGCTCCATACCAGTTGGGCCCATCTCAATCGATTGATCTACAAGAAGAGTCAGCATGTGGCATAGTTTGTTAGGCCCAGTGGCTCTTACCGTTGCATATGATGGAGGCATCGAGGAGTCGGTTAAGACCCTTCATCGCACTCTCAAAACCGTCCGCCTGTACAGGCAGGCCTGTCAGAAGGATGGCCTTGGTTTTCAGAATCTCCCCCAGCTGCGCCGGGGAATATTTGGGGTATTCGGCGTAGGGAATGGCCTGCACTATACGGCCAATCCCATCGCCCGTCGTGTAATCGGGAGGAGCGTCTCCCCACGTCCTCCTTATCGCCCTGAGGAGGGCGTGGAAGCACTCCAAGTGCTCCTCGAACTGAAAACGATGTTATTAACGTCGGAGACACACAGGTAAAGCTTTACTTACATGGAATGATGGGCCTATCTCCACGCTTTCCCCGCGAACATCAAAGAGGCGTTCGGGGCGGGCACGGAAGCGCTTAAGGGGAGTCAATAAACGGTGGATCATCTTCAACCTTGCGCAGCCTACCTTGGCCGTAGATGTGCCTACAAGGCGAGGCATCTGAATCTTTTCCTCCCGATTAGCGTAGCGCTTCCGGCTCGTCCTACCTCCCCGGTCATCTTGCTGGGACCCGGCCGGTTTTTCTGAGGAGGCCTTGGGCGCCGTGGTTGTTGATCTCGAGTTGGCCTTTTTGTTTTTGGAGCTGCCTTGCCCCTGCTCGTTCGGCGCAGAGGATCTAGTCCTCTTGGTAGACGGGCCATCGGTTTGGCCCCCGTTGTCAAACGAGTTTTTTCGCTTTCGAAGCGTCTTGTTGCCGTCGCTGCCAGCGCCACTGCCGGCCTCGTTACCGTCGCCGCCATCGCCATCGCCATCGCCACCGCCGTTCCCTTGACCCTCTCCGCCATCACCGCCGCCGACCCCTTGACCCTCTCCGCCAGCGCCACTGCCGGTCTCGTTACCGTCGCCGCCATCGCCACCTCCCGTCTCATCATCCTCTCCGACGCCCCCATCAGCGGGCTCCATTTCAACGTCGCCGCCATCGCCACCTCCCGTCTCATCATTCCCTCCGACGCCCCCATCAGCGGGCTCCATGTCGACGTCGCCGCCAGAGCCGTCCCCGGATTTTGGCGTTGAAGTCGGGTCGGTGGGCCTTAAGCCCGGGTCGTCGCGGAGGGGGGGGAGCGGGGTCGGAGCCCTCGAGCGGGGTCTGGGGCCGGGCGGTGGGTTCTGCGGTGGACCGGCCGGTGGAGCTTGGGGGGGGTTGGGTGCTGAGGTCGATGGGGCAGGGGGATTCGGAGGGGGGAAGAGGGACTCGAGCCGTCTGAAGAACTGTAGTTCATCCAGCGGGATTTCGACTTGCATCGAGTGGGATCTCTCGTCATATTTCGTCTCCAGCTTGATGTCGTCGTATAAGGTTTTCATCACTTCCGATACAAGTCCTGGGCTTAGTGCGAGTCGAATTACCGCATTCCAGATGCAGCGTTCTATAGCTGCGATGAGCGCAGGTCGATCGGGACCTAGGTGCCTCCACATCTGCAACAATTTCGTTCAGCGTACAAAAAAAGGCACTGGGTGAGAGCCTACGATTAGATGCCAGTGCCGCGCTATCCACTTCCCCGTCAGATCCTTCGTCTGCAAAAGTAAAATGGGGGAGACGGCGAGGGATTGATGGAGGGGCAGAAGTATGATTCTTGGCCCCGAGCTTTTGTGAACCGACCTGTATTCCAAAAGCTCGTCCGACTTGAGCGACTGGACCTTCTCCCATGTGTCTGGGACCTCTTTGCCCTTGAGGCGTACGGGTCAGAGATATGGCTAAACGGCTGAGGCGAGAACTCACCTCGATGGTATACCTCACTGACAAAGCCGCAAGAACGAAGTTAGCCAGTACCTTGGACGCATTTCCTTGCTTTTTCGAGTTGTGAAAAAGCGTGTAGAGGTTCGCTGTGTCGTCGGGCCCAAGTGGCACGGACGGCACGGCTGGCTCCGTCTTGAACTTTACGATGGCACGGAGCGCCTTCTCGACTACGACCGGCCAGTCGTACATCCTCGCGATGCTCTGGACGCTGGTGCCCGAGAGCTTGATGCAGCCCTCCGCCTGTGGCGACAGGGGGCATGGGTTGCGACCGATCGAGAAGCCGAGTTTGCTGGCGACCAGCAAGGCGTAGGTGGCGATTAAGCCTATGGAAATGGCGGCATCGGAGTTGTCGTGTAAAGGGTCCGATACCCAAGCCGTCAGCCCCCTTTCCGCGCCGACGGCCCACTGCGACAGTTCATCTGACTGAGGAAGCGGTCAGTGGATGATGTCGTCGTGCATATTTTCTGAAAGCTTACCTGGCAAGCATTGTCGACATGCTCCAACGGGACCATCCAAGGGAGGTCGCAGAGCCCAAGGCGGCGTACGGTTTCCAAGAATTTGCTGATGGTTCTGAGATGACAGTGATTAGCACGTCTACTTCGTCGAATGGTTGTAGCTATACCCGGCTGCAAGCGGCCCTTCAGCAAGCTTCATCTGCTCGTTGGTATCGAAGGCGTTCATTTGCTGTGCGGCGTTTGAAGACATTGTTAGCGCTTTTTTTTTTTACGAAGTATCAATTGGCCTGTCGTAAGTTAGGACTTGAACGCTGGACGTACAAGTTCTTAAAAGTATATTCTTGGCGAATTATTGGCTGGCTTGTTGGAATTTACGACTTCAACGTTGAACGACAAGTTCAAAATAGAATTCACACGCCACAGCAAAAGTGAACGTACGTGCCTCAGGAGCAAGCCGCCTCATTGTTGACTGCATCGAAAATGACTTCAGCGGGTACTGACTGACGAGAGGACCGTCCCGGGCTGCCATCTTCTGAGAGACGTGTCAAAATGAGAGTATTAACAGGGGACGCACCAACGCACGTCGTCCAGGGCTGCCATCTTCTGATAGGCGCGTCAAAATGAGAAGATGAACTGCGCACACACCAACTCACGTCTTCCAGGACGGCCATCGTCTGATAGGCGTGTGGCAATGAGAGGATTAACGACGGACGCACCAACTCACGTCGTCCAGGACAGCCATTTTCTGATATGCGTGTTAAAATAATCTACGTCGTCCATCAACGGTATGGCCTGACGCAGTGGCCGTCGAGGGCTGTTGCCATACGTTGAACCGGCACCAAAGTGGACAATCCACGGCAGCCCAGGACTGCAGTGACGCATGAATACCGTAGAGAAAAAAGCGTACCCACTAGCCCACGTCGTCCGGGCCCGGCTAAGTTCTCCGCAGGAATAGAATCGCTCAGGGCGACGCCCCGGTACCACCAGACGGCGGCGTGGCAGATAAGCTCGAACCGCCTATAATAATTTCCTAAACGTCTACTACATCCCGGAGTAACTTTCCTCCAATCGATGCCACAATTCGTTGACCCAATGCTACGAGCGGTCCATTCGCAGGCGATCGACATAGGAGGCCCCTGATCTGATCCTCAGGCGATGGGTTTTACCCATTGAATAAGCGCCCATTGGCCGAGATGGCCGTCGATATGGGTAACCGTTTTACCCTAACTTCTTGAGCTGTTTCTATCCAACACATTAGTATTTGCCGTCATAATAACTACGGTGGTGATCATTTCTTGTTCTACTGATCGTTTATGAAAACGGTAGGGCCTCTGAATGCTGTGGCTCAAACCAGGCTAGCTATTTTTGGACTGCCATACTGCTCCCACAAGTATCTTCGAAAAGAGGGCAGCATTACGCCATCAATTCACCCAGAATACCAATGCCGGCTCTGCACTCGCAGTTGCTCTCGTCGACGGCCATTCCGGCCAAGTGGCGCTTATTCAATGGGTAAAACCCATCGCCTGAACGGTTTGGGCACGTGGTGTAGATCAGGGGCTTCCTATGTCGAGCTCATCGATGATGGCCGGAGCGCTCGCGCCCATTGCGTTTACAGCTCAAATTGAGAGGCAAATTGAGTACAGTTAGATGCAGAGAGGTGATGGTTCCGAATGAAGGAGGTTGGTGGAAGGGCATTGTATGCATGATCGACATTTCATTATCGTTTTCCCAAACCGTCATATGCATGAAGCGTGCCTCAGTAGATGGAGCGACTCCTAAATTTCTGGAAGATTTGACCCTGTGCATGTATTTCCAGTCGTCGCATCGTAGGTGGCAGCGCCTCCGCCCGTCAAGTGCCCTGACTGGCTTTTACGTAGGAGGTTGGGGTCTTGTGACTTGTCACGTGCAATCACGCGCCTTTGTTGATCTTATTTTTGCTCCAAGAGCCAGCACGCCTCCCAAAGGATCATGAACGGTACGCAGTCCATTTTAAGCCATTATCTGCGGGCGCAGTCCCACCTGGGTAGCCACACAGTAGTTTTCTATCCGTAGGCAGAGATGGGGACGTCCCTGGACCCATGTCTGCGTGCGGCAAAGGCGGGTTGCTGTGGGCTAGAAAGGTAGGGCGGCATTAGCCAACCCTACGGCCTCCCCTCCTGCTTGCTATGGGAAAATAAACGGGGGCTTTAATAAACAGGGGGACTTGGGGACGTCCCTGGACCCATGTCCCTCTGCGGTGAAGTTGTCCTTGGTTGCCCCGGTACGCAGGAAGGGAAGCATTGGATACTGCTTCCGCCTCCTGCCTGCATTGGGAAAACAAATGGGGGCTTTACTCAAGAGGGAGACTTGGGGACGTCCCTGGACCCATGTCTCCCTGTGGTGAAGCCGTCCCTGTTTGCCCCTGTAGGCAGGAAGGGAAGCATTGGACGCCGCCCCCTCCTTCTCGCCGTTTCTTCTCTACCTCACAGAGATTTTCTTTGCAGGAACCAAAGTCCCAAGCCGACGACGCAGAAGAAAACGCGAAGGCTTGAACGCGCATAAACGCAAGCGAAAGGACAAACACAGACAGGCACGGAATGTGACGCCGTCGAGCGGCCTCAACACCCTCCCACCACCACCTCTAGACGTGTTCAACCGCCTACGACGGCCCAGCTCTTCTGCGCCACCCATCTCCTCCCACCAACTCTAATTACGGCGATTACAACGGCTACCTACGACCCCCAACCAACTTAGCAACTCCACAACTCCCCGAACCCCCCAAATCAAGTCAACGCGCTGAAACGCACCAATACGGTCCCGAACGACCTCACAAACCCTTCACCCCGCTTCGTGCTGTCGATTTTCGCGCTCTGCCACAAAGAACCGTGAGTGTATCGGAACGTATCGCCTTGCGCTTGAAGGAGTTGCAGGAGAAGGCCATGTCCGTTGCTGCTGAGGACCCAAACCACATGCCCCAGGAGAACGCCGAGGAACCGGAACCGCCTCCGCCGCGCTCCTCTCCTCCGTCAACTCCACCGCCCCCTCCTCCCCCCTCGACGCAAAACCCACAGCGTCACTACACAATACCCTTCATTCCTCCTCCCTAACATCAGGAGCCCTGGGAGCGTTGTACACGCAGACGATCCAGACGATATTGCTGTCCCCGGAGATTCTGTTCAAGCTGGTGTTTCTGACTGTGCTGTCCCTCGCGCCGATATTGGGCCGCGAGCGGCTGAGGGCATTCGTGGAGGAGGAAGACGTCGTTGTCATCTTCGGCTTCTTCCGTAGATGGCGCCGAAGAGCAGGAAGTTGGGGACCAGGAGAATGTAGGCAGTGGTGTGCAGGGGAGTCCGAGCGCCGGCGGGAACACGTGCATAGCAGATGCAAACGCGCGTATCAGCAACGCGCTCCGCAAGCCCGGTGTAGGTGTGAACGGAGGAGGGGGCGGCCCGAACGGCCTGGGGAACGGGCATGTCAAGAAAAGGCGCAGGCATTATAAACGCTTCTCGTCGCTCTCGATGCCCCATTTCCCCAACCTCCGACGATCAACCTGCTGCACCTGCCGCAACTCTGCAACCTCCCGCATCTCTCCCACAATATCCACAGCACCCACAACACCCATAAGAGTTTGATGGAGCTGCCGCAGACGAGTGCTACGACGCCGAGCCAGGATGTGAGGAGCCGGAGGGAACACTTGCGTGCGACACTCAGCTCGGCGGGCGGGCCGATGGAGTCGGTGGGCGGGGCGATTGGCGGCGTGGGCGCAGGTGTTGCGGAGGTCGTGGGCGGGGCAGGAGCGGAGGCGCGAGCGGGAGCTTGAGGTGCTTTTGAAGGAGAAGCGCGATACAGAGCGCAAGGTATGGGTGCTGCGTCTTTCTGTTCAACGGCCCTTGACTGCTTAGTCCCTTCATTTCGCGTTTTCGCATGTCCGCGCTTTCGCGCTTTCGGTTTGCGGATTGTTGGTTAACTATACTTCGTTTCTACCCTCATTTGCAATGCTTCATATATCCATCCTTCATTTCGTTCATCTTTTGGTTTGGTTACACCGCATCCTACGCACAAGTCCGCAAGTTCGATCCCCTCCGTGTCCGCTAGTCCAAGCATATCCACATATGATGCACGCACGGTATGACCCACTATACCACCCACCCATCTACTCACTGTATCAGTATTTTGCGTCCCAATTATTCTCTCACCGCCTCACCTATCTCCATCTCACCTACCTCTATTTCGCATCTTCGCTCGTTCCAATCATCTTTCAATATAATACGCAGTGATGGCGAGTCAAGAACAACAAGAAACATGTTTGATCTGTAGATACATGAGTACATAAGTGAGTAAACTAGTATCTATAGTCGTCTTCATCGTCCGATATTTCTGGCGTTGGAGATTTGCGAGATGAGGATGCCTTGGATGAGGCGCTGATCAAGATTTTCGACGGCTCGGGGTAGACTTGTGGCTCCAACCGAGGAACAGCTTCGACAGTGCTCTTGGGGATTTTGTTGATCTCATCAACAATGGCCCGAATCCCCTCGCCCATCGTACTGTGAAACCTATTGTCAAGGAGCCAAAAGAACCCATATGGCTGAGCATCGTTGACTTCGTCCACCGTGACGCCTTGGAGCGCAAGCTCATTGGCGGCCGACTCGTCTGTATATGTGTCCGACACCTGCGCGGCCCGCATTACCTTGTCTTTCGAAACATATAACCCCTTCGAGACGTATTCCTCGTATCGCCTTGGGAAAGCCAAAAGCTCGGCGCAGGCTCGATGCCATACTTGACTACTGCGGCGACCAAATGGTGCACGAGAAGCAACCAGGATAAAGCCACGGACTTGGCGAAGCTTGATGCCATTGTTGTTCTTTGGCCACCGAATGCCGTTGGTGAAACGGACCGTCTTAGGCGAGGACCAGAAATAATGCCCCCATTCTTCAATCGGTGCATCCCAAGAGGGACGTCCAACCGCGTCAGCGGGCTTATCTCTCAGACGACGGCGCTGAACACGCCCCGTACCCGCGCGTGATCGTACAGCATCCGGATGTTTATCCTTGATCCGTTGCGGCTGCCGCCAATTCTGTCGCAGGTAGGGCATCCAAGGGGAATACTGCGCTGGATGGATCTTCTCCGTGGCTTTCACCCAAGAAATGACATATGACGCCGCGAGATCTTGCCCTGGCTTGTTTGCTAGCTCCATATATTGCTTAACTTGGTCAATGTTCTGGGGGAATCCAGTACCGAAAGGGGGGTCGCCTGGGGGTGGTAGATTAAGCGCCTCGTTCCGCAATGCGTTGTCTTTGTCGGCACCGGCCCGCCATTTACCATCTATTAGAGACACGTGGGCGTCCGCAGGTACCCAACTTGGCGGAATGCGCCATTCGGCATTGACAGGGTCAACTTGAGGAGGGACAGTGGGTGTGGTCTTGGACGACGGCGGTTTGGCGTTGAAGCTCGAAGTTGGGGCCGGCGGCGACTCGCCCATCTGGTAGTCAATGACTGGACCCATATATATAGGAGAAGGTGCTGGTGTCGTATGCATGAAGTTACTCTGGGCTTTTGCATCTCCTGCTGAATCTTGGTGAGACATAATAACACCGGTGATGAAAATATACTTACGTCCCGGCGACGAATACCTCAAGCGCTTTCTGGGTTTGTCCGTGCTATGTAGGTCGCTACTGTAGTATGACGCGTCCGACCGAACGTTTGCGTGCCCCTGGTGGTCGTTGAAATTGGGCAGAGTGTCGAGGTGCATGCCTCCCGATTCCTCAACGGCGCTATCGTCATCGTGGTCCCCATCAGTCATCAACCGTATGGTTTCCTTTAGATCAGCGTTGGGCGACCGCTCGTCCAGCAAGTCTTTATTGATTTGACTACGGAGTGTACTCATCAGAATTGGTGACACTAACGATCTTGAGACGTACTTGTAGGCGTCCGAACTTTCCTTGTTTTTCAAGGCAAGTACACTACATAAAAGTTAACCATGAAGCTATTGACAATGATAATGGACCCGTACTCAATCTCCTTTCGTAGTTGCAAAATTTGCGAGTCGCGATCACTTCTCTCCTGGGTCAGAAGACTAAATAACCGCAAGGATTAGAATGATCTATTATAAGCCAGAAAAAAGTCTTCACCGGTTTGCCTCTGCCAGGCTTTTGCATCGATCACCCAAGGCCTCGATTTCCGAGGCCCACACTCTGTTGATCTCCGTCTGTTCGTTCAACGCTACCATTGCTCTGTCTCTTTCCTCAGTCAAGAGCTGAGCCCGTGACCGGTCCTCCTGAGCCAGCCTAGACTCTTTCTCCAGAATGGAAAGCTGGGCTTCTAGCCAGGTCGCCGACTTCATTGCTCCGTCCCTCTCGTCTGTGAGGTGGCGAATTTCATCTCCGAGATCTGTGCGAGTAGTTGACGATGCCGCAAGAGCAAGGAGTTTCGTCTCCATTTCAGACAGCCGGGCCTGTAGTAGAGGCGCATCATTATTGGTTTTGACGATATCTCGTAGCCCTTTTTCATTTGCGCCCCAACAGGTAGCGATATGGCTGAGATAGGCCTCACACGAGGCGCATTCCGCTTCTCCTATATGCGACGGGCAGCCCATGGGACTCCGCTCCCACGACGCTTGTGGCAGTGCGTTGGCTGACATTCAGTGAAGGCAAAAAAACGTGCCAGGATCTGTGAAAGAGAGGGTTTGCGACGACGTAGCAAGAGGTGGTAGTAGAATAGTGAGGTGTTTGTTACTGTTGCATTTCCGAATATAGTGCTCCAACCCTAAGCAAGACTCGGTCACTTCGGTGTTGTTGGACTCCCTAATATAGCAGCCTATCCCTACACCTCGTTATGGAACTCGACTCTGACTTGTCAGAACTCAGTGATTTGTCCGACAGGGAAGATTACCTCGCTATCGAGGAGAATGTCTTGTTGGAGTTAGTGTTGCACGTTTCAAGTGTTCGCCGAATCTGAGCACGCGGTTATCTAATCACATTATAGTTAGAAGTAAATTACATATGATTGTTCTCACGCAGATAAATAGGTAGTCTGAATGAGATGACCCCTCGCGTGTTTTCGAGGGTCTACTGCTATCTCACACCCAAGTAACCGCGAAGAAATGGTTATTTCTACATGTCTATACTCTGCAAGACGTAGATTGCATCATTTTCGCAGAGAAGTATGCGCACCCTCTGTCAAGTTGCCTTGAGTGTCGCAAGGGCGATCAGGACCTTTGCCGCTTCAAAAATTTCAGACGAATAGCACCGTCTGCTACGCGTGTCTGTGTATACTTGCTTGGGTGTTGGTATACCCGTTGGAAAAAGACCGATTCGACAACCCCGGACTTCCTCTATGCAAAGTCCCTTACCCCTCGAATAACGAGGCAAGATGTTGATTATTTGAAAGTGAGATTCATATTACCTGTAATATTCCACGCTGACCCGATGTGAGAAGACATCCATCGCGAGAGCACTACTCTCTGAGGTGAGACGAAGCGTCCAAGTCCTCGATACTTACCAAGGGTCAACCACTCCTATTTTACGGTCAGGCCATTATAAGGATATGTGTAGTATATTTAACACTACCTCTTCCCTTATTGATCCTGATTGAGATCCCTAGATACATGTGGCTGGCCTTCAGATCCTGTGTCCTGGATTTGCAGGACCTGCGGTTCATTTTCCTGTCTGAGGTGCTCTGCTTTGATGAAGGGATGCTGTAGCGTCGATAATGTTCTGGCATCAGCCATGGATCCAAAGGAACTCTGGGACTTTGAAGACCAGCTTCGCGTGTTCTCGTTGCTACCTATCGTCCTTCCTCAGTCCCACGGGCAACGCCCTGTTGCATTAGACTCCATTCTCAAGGATGCAATGGATTCGAGTACGCGAGCGGCGGTCCTGACTCTGCACGAAAAGTGCTCACTAGGTGAATTCAATTCATTCTGGTCAATGGGGATGCCGCTCGTCATCAGGCTCGGAGGAGATCTACAATGCGACTGGCCACCGACATCTCTTGCCGCCCTTTTTGGTAGGGATAAATGCGCCATAGTCGATTGTGAAGATCGGAATTACAACGAAGGATGTCCAGTTGTAGCTTTTAAGCCATATCATTCCAATCTTGTCTTATATAAGACATTATTTACAACCAGCAGTACATGTATGCGCATAAGCAAAGTAAGGTGCAGCTGTGCTCGCCGCTTGCAATTGAGAGACATTGTTGTTGATGGCGGTCTGTAAATCAATCAGTGTCGGAGGCAGGCTCTCCTCTGGAATTGCCGCAGTGGGTCAGGCTGGAAGACCGCGTTGAGGCACGCTGATGCTGCCTTGCACGCCATGTTCCTGGCCACCCCCATAGGTTTAAACACACAGGTGAGTGCAGCCTCATTTTGATGACAGCGTTGGAGTCCGAGTTCTGAAGTCCCGGCGAAGGAACGGAACAGAGTTTCAGTACTCAGTCCACACACATGTCCAGGCGCTTAAGCATAGTGGCAAATCCGATTTGCCCATGCTCAGGCGCCGGCGACCGGATCCGTCGCCATGATTGAGTTGGCATTTAGGAGGTTGAGGTCTTGTGACCTTTCATGTGCAGTGACACGCAATTTGTTGATTTTATTCTTCCTTCATCACCCACCTCGCCCCTCAAATCCCACCTGGCTAGCCGCACAGCAATTACCGATTTGTACGCAGGCATGGGGACGTCCCTGGACCCATGTTTGCGTGTGGTAAAGGTCAATTGCTGCAGGCTAGAAGGGTGCCGCAGCGACTACGTTGCCAGAACTTGCTTGGGAAGTCGCCACCATTGAATGTCATTCAAATACATCCACCACGCCGACACTGAAGTCTGCTGCTCGACCGCTGGCGCGCATCAAAGGAAGCGGGATGAACGGGTTTCCGCTGCTGCCAGGCTACCAGCCGATCGTGATATGCCGATTGCAGGTGCTGGGATTTACGGGCATTTTGGCGAAGGGCAGCAATTGGTTCAGTGATCCGTGAGTCATCCTTGTTGTCACGGCTTCTGCAGCGTTTACGGACGAGCAGCTTCGTGGCGGCATCAGTCGTGAACACGCAGCACCATAGCGATCGCCAGCCCTCAAATTTACCTCCATATCCAGCTACGCTACCCCCCATTCGCCCCTCGGAAGTCCCTGCCCCCGAACCAGCGCCCGAAGTCCACCCCGCCATCCCACCAAAAGTACCGTCAGGCCTACAAACAGAGCTCCACGAGACTCAGGCATCTCTCGCCCCCCACATCGACAAAATTCGGGAGCTGTAGGGCCTACTCGAAGAGGAGGAACCTATAATCTATCAAGCGAGACGTCGGCGAGCTGCGGCAGCTTGTTCACTCCGATGGACATTCCACCCGCTCTGAAAAGTCTGACGGCGACGACGCACGCAGCATCGCCTCGCCCGTTCCCCACGAGCTTGCAACGGTCGCCGAGGAGGATGAAGGGCAGGAGGCGGAGGCGGAGGCGGGGGCAGGGGACGTGTCAGCCGCGTGCGGAGAAGGTTCAGGATGTGGGGGAGGAGGGCTGAGGACGCAGGGAGGTGACAGAGGCAAGAAGAACAAGGCCGGCCACGTACTCCCGAGCCCGCTAGCCCCGGTGTGGGCGCCGACCTTTTTACCGATGCGAAACACCCCCCTCAATATGCCCAATCCGCCGAACCCCTCGGCCCTCTGAACAGCCGACCCCTGCCGCTCTCGAATCAGTTCGAGAGCTTTATGGCCTCGGCGGCGTCCCTTTGGGCCCAACACAATGCCGCGCAATCGACCGTCCTGAACCTGCAAGCAAAGGTCGTCGAGGTAGAAGACAGGGTCAAGACGATGGGCAGCGGGGTAGCATGCGCGAGGACTGGCTTGTGGAGCAGGCCCGGTTGGCCAAGGCGAGCAAGGAATGGGGGGCGAAAATCAAACAGGTTGGCTTGAAGCTCACTACGCTAAACGCCGTGAGTGGCCCTCCGTTGGCCAACGGGCCAGAGGATCATCAAAACGGAAATCTACGCCGCGTTCTTGCTGCCCCCCCAAGCCCCTGCAGCCTCTCCTCCGACTCGCGACATTCATCAAGACGGAAGCGCCCAGGATCAGCACGGGGCCGGATTGGAAACCGGACGCGATCAGTCTCCTACAGGCACAAACGGAACGAGTGCATCGTCATACGGCGGCATGACGGATTCGACAAGCGTCACGAGCGTCGGCCTGGCCGGCTGCGACGACGATGCCTTGCGCGCCGTCTCCCCCGATTTTGAGTCTGACGGGATGCTGCAAGATGCGAAGGATGCCGGAGATCTGCTAGGTTCGTCGCTCACATATGACGGCTTCGACCGCTTGCTTACCGTAGACGCCGCCGATGACACAGTCGCCGCCTCGCATGCCGCACGAAAACGAGCCGCCCCGATTCAATATATTCATACGGTGAGTATACTCCTCAATCCCCTCCACCGGCCACTGACTTGCCGCTCTTTACAGCATCCAATTCCATCGACGGCCTTTGGCGTACTAGTAATAGGCGTCGCGGTGGCAGTCCTTTGGAAAAGTCAAGGAGTGAGGGGTAAGATCGGCGCGTAGCCCCACAACACACATTTTATCTTCTTCCCGCCCCATACCCTCTTGGATTGCTATCGTCTCCCCCTTTCGTCACTCTGATACATGCATATGGCTAGCGCAAACGTACTATACGACCTCCTTACTCTCTTTGACCGATTTTTATCATGAATTCACGTCCTTATTTTTTTCTTCCCTTGTGATCTTTTGCAGCAATGCTATTTATTTCTTCTCGCGACGCGACCGTTCGTCTCCGCGCTTAGGCCTGTGCTAGCTCTGGACTCTGCCCAGGCTCTTGGCCCTGGTACGCGATTGTCTTACCTTCGTCGGCCTCTCGCTGACGATGCGGCTTCTTTTGCATAAAGGAACGGTCGTCGCCGTTCAAATCGTTCTTGTACGCTTCAGATTGAGGTTCGAATCGGGCAACGGAACGGAGCAGAGTTCAATCGACCGCGTGGAGTTGGTTCGAGTTCGGAATGGGGCAACCCCGCCCTCGGTCGTTTTCCTCTCCGTATCGCCGCCGCGGCTGGAAATACAAGGAGGCGCAGGTAAGTAAGATTAATACAGAATTCATGTGGAACTCACCACCAGCGACAACAGCGCAGCAGGCTCAGTAACGGATGCGAGAGTGCGTACAAGACGCTGGGAAACATACGGCGAAGCCAGCGCCGCCTGCCCTCTCGACTCTTCCTCTCTCTCACCCCGCATTAACACCGCCGCATTCTCTATGCCGACTCGAACGACGAGGGCGACCGATGATGATAAAGACCGGCTTGACGTGGCTGCGAAGTGCGCAGCCGACGCAGACGAGGCGCGTGCCCGTCAGGAACCCATCGACAAGGGATGGCGCAAAGGGGAGGCGACTACGTTAGGTGCTGTATGAACTTTCCCCGCCCACTGCACGGTCGAAGAAACTCAATAAACAAGCCGGCTGCAGGTTCTCGCTCGCTTTCCAGTGCCTCTCCGACGTTGGGAGGCGCGGCTTGCGAAAAGGGGATTCGCGGCTGGTCCCAGTGTGGGTGCCGCTGGCATGCCCAGGTAGGCGAGGGGGCGGCGTCAGGCAAGGCGAATGTTGCAGAGCGAGCAGATGCAGCGCCAGGATGTCAATGGGCTATATAGGGCTCTCATTCAGCAGCAAATGGAGCAGCAGGCGGAGGGACGATCTGCGGAGCCCGAGGTATGTTTTCCCTTCGATTGCCCCCATTGCGTGACCCTTACGTTCCCCCAGGACGAAATTATGGAAGATAGCACAGCGGCCGCACACAACAGGAACTCTCAACTCACCGTCTCTCGACCAGCAATGTCGGAAGCCGCATCCCAATCCAACAGCGACACCGGCACATCGGCGGATACGTCCGCGAATACGACTCCTATCAACTCTACGACACCCACAGCGACAGTTCTTTTCCCAGGAAGAGAAAGGAGCGGCATCGTTATCGGAAGAAGGTATGGGATGACGCGCCAGCGCAACCCACCCCTCCCCAAGCTGCAATACGCCAATACCCGGTCCAAGCCCGTACCGTCGAGCACCACCGTCTCACCCTGTCTCCAAACACTTTGCGCGCTGAGACAGACGGAAGATGATGGAGACGTTGAAGGAGACCTAGACGCCGGTCCCGATGGAGATATCAGCATGGATCGTCGCCGACGAGTACGCCAGGCCATAGTTTATTGTGAATAAATTTATCCAATGATGCTATGTTTGTCAATATGGGTACCAAACGTTTAGTTCTACGGGTCACACATGAGAGCTGTCAAAGGCGACGACGTCTTGATTCCATCTTACAACAAGGATGTCGTCAGCACTCCGAGCAGTCAGCAACAGATCAGGCACATACCTTATTCTTGCTCCTATCCATTTTCTCAGTCCATTCCCTCCCTTCCCATTCCTTCCTCCTCCAACGTTGTCGTCGTTTGTTCTAAGCTGTTTGTCGTTCTAGTTATGCGCACGCCGCGATCGACGCCTTCACGACACGCTAATGCCGGTAACAGTCTCCTGGGGCTAAGAACGAAGTAAGTCCCTCGGCGCTTAGACGCGAACGTACCCAGCCACCTTTGTCGACGCAGCATTTTTTTTCAATACCTGGCTGGCTTGATGGACAGACAGGGTGCGTCTCCTCCCATTCTCTTTTGCTCTTTTTTCTTTCCTGCTTCATCCTCTCGTCTTCACTTTTCGTCTTGTCCTTGTTTCGTCCTGTTTCGTACCCGTTTGTACTCGTTCCAGTTTCGCCTTGTTCCCATTTCAATCATCCCCAATTCGTTTCCTCGCGACCTCGTTCCTCCTCATTTCGCATCCATCCTGCACCCCGTGTCGCTATCGTTTCGCCCTCGTTTCGCCTTCTTCTTTCGCCTCTCTCTTTCTTCCTGCTCATCTCACCCTCGCTAATTTCTCCTCGCCTGCGCACTGCGTTACATCGCATCACTAACCCGTCCCTCCCCACAGCATGCGGCGCCCTGCGTTCTCCCGCATTAAACCGCGCCCACGACAACTGCGTGTGCATCCCCGTCCCCTCGCGAGTAGTCTTGAGAGGGAGAAGACGAGCCGCGTCCGGCGTGCTGGTGCGTACTCGAGTCCCTCCATTCCCCACCCGTTTTTGTTCCCGCGTGTTGGTACCTCTGTCGGCGTTTCTGCTTCTATTGGTACTTCTGTGGGTGGGTGTTTGCGTTGGTTTTGGTGCTCGCGCTTCTCCTTCTGCGTCGTGTCGTGCGTCCTCTACATCCCCCCCTCTCGTTCTCACCTATGTTTCTGTTCATGTTGTACTCCGCGTTCCCGAGGGCCCGCCAAGTGGCCCGACCGGCCCGACCTCTGCACAGCAACCGCCAAGTCCAGATCAACGCTGCGCAGGGACATGGCCACCCTGTGAACCGATACATCTCGGGTTGGAGTTGGGGCGTGGGGGTGGCGGTGTACTGGGCGTGAATAGATCGTGATGTGGTAATACGAAATGGGAAGTGATCGGGGTGGTGACAGGGGCAGGGATTG
The DNA here is from genome assembly GCA_029467805.1 of Pleurotus eryngii var. eryngii. Taxonomy (NCBI): domain Eukaryota; kingdom Fungi; phylum Basidiomycota; class Agaricomycetes; order Agaricales; family Pleurotaceae; genus Pleurotus; species Pleurotus eryngii. The sequence goes on from SZVJ01000003.1 coordinate 3,543,332, forward strand.
TATGATTGTATGAGTGAGTTGAGGTGTAACAGATGGTGAGGCGTGAGCCACGTCCCGTGGGCGAGGACGAGGGATGGACTGGGGGACTCGCCCTGCCATTACTTCAAGCGGATTTAGTGGAGCAGGTGGAGCGGCCATGGGCCTCGGAGCCGCAGGTCGAGCATTTGTGGGTGCTGAGTGTTGACTATGAATGTTGTAGGGATTGAACTGTGTTCATCCCCTGATACATGGTTTGTTGTACGTATTCTACCGTTTCATTTACTTCCTGTTTCGGTCCGTCATCACCTGCGGCCGCATTGTTTGTTAGGTACTATCTTACTTACTCATACATGCATATTCCGCATGTCTAGTTACATGTAGTTCAAGTATATATAGTACCTACCTATCTACCTATAATAACAAGAAGCTTATTTCCCCCTCAGTTGCGTTGCGAAGTCGAGTCCAGCAGCCGCACGCGGCGCTGTCTGGTTCGCGTTCCGTCTCCGTTCCGTTCGTCACGTGGCATTCGGATTGCGCTCATTCGTTCTTTCTTACTTCGTCTTTTGGTGGGAACACACCCTTCCCGGTCCTCGCATTCACACGGCGAACACAACTTCGCGCCTACAATGTGGTCCCTTTCAGGAAGGGGTCGTCTATCAATGAATCTGGCCCTGGAATAATTAGGGGCTCCAGGAGATTGGGAACCCGCGAACGCAGGGCATGAGTAGATCCCGTCACATTCATGGGCATGCTACTACCAGCACCAGCCTGTAAGAACGAGAGCGAGAACTTCGTCATCAGAGGAGGACGACTCGCGCAAGTCAGAGAGACTTACAAGTGGTGCTTGGTCATGGGCCGCAGTTTTGGGAGATGGTATAGATTCCACCATCCTGCTCAGTACAGGCGGCGCATCGCCAAGGGGGGGCGAAGCCGGGTCGTTGAGTGAAGGAAGAAGAGGAGAAGAAGTACTCGGAGGGTCGAGCGAAGGACCTTCAGCATGAGGCGCTGCGTTAATAGCGGCGTTTGAAGGAAGATTGACTTGAGGTGTAACCTTGGTCTGGGGGCAGCCTGGCGTCAGCTAGGGTGGTCTTGAATTTCTAGACAAAGCTGACTTACACATTTTTAGCGTGGTCCTAGGTTCAGAGCAGAGGTAAGCACCATTCACAGAAGAGTAACGATCCAAATTCCATACCTGCATTCCTTGAGCCTTTTTTATGAGGCTGGAGCAACGCACACATTTGAATTTGGTGGAATCGTCGCCGGCGTCGCGATGAACGTCTACATTGTGAGGCAGGCCACCAGGCTCCAAAGGTGGATAGGAGCAGCAGATGGTTTTAATGATGCAAACTTGTCGATGGTAGGCGACGTTGGTTACAGTGATCCCACAATCGGAACAGACCCTGCGATGAGGTATTAAAAAAGGGACGAAGAACGGTCAAAAGAAATGACGCACGGCGAGGGTTGTTCTTTCTTTGTCTTTTTTGAGGGCGGAGGGTTAGTAGAGGGGTCGTCGTTGTCGTTGTCGTCTGTAAGAACAGCTCTTTTCTGAGTAGGTGCCATGCTGCAAAAGTTGACGACCCGGAAACAATAGTGGCCTAGTAGACAGGCAGGCCGAGCCCTTATAGATACTTCCTGGCTGCCCCCTGCGAGAGAACTGACGTGGCTGTACGGACACAAATCACATTAAACGTGTTCAATCGGCCAACCAAACGAATTTGCCACAGCAGAAGGCGCAGTAACAGTAGCGCAGTCTGCACCGTCACACCGCCACGTTGGCGCCACGTCCTGAATCATCTCTCTATCATGCGTAGAGGTGATGGGTCGTAGTGTGCGACTACATATAGTAGGCATTAAGTCACTGCCATGTTTTCTTCCTCAGCAGTCATGGTTGCATTCACCGGCATTGCCTGCACCCTTTGTGGAGAGGTATTTGGCGACATTGCCAGTGGCCTTGCACATCCTGACGAAAAGCATGATGGAGTTATTAAACTCACCAGTTGTGCAGTTATCGTGCTTCCCGACGATTGTGGTGGGACGAAGGCTGTTCGCGCCTACGACGATGACCTGAAAGCAACTTCCTCAGGTGCGTGTGTTGATTTTTCTGCGGAAGTGTTCAGAGCTTTCTGACTCATTATTATTTGCAGAATTACCTTCGCCTCTGGCTGAGTCCACTAAGACTAAGGCCTCCGCCACCTTTGTGGGCGTCCAACCCGTCGTGGAACTCGACGATGCTTTCGCTGCAGGCGACGACTTGAAAGCTACATCGCGTACGTGTACATGACGTGCTCAAGCGTTCTGACTCTGACACTGCGTACATGTTTACAGGGCCTTCGCCTTCGACTGAGTCCACCAAGGCCAGCATCAGCAGCGCTGAAGTTATTATCGCGAAACCCAATGACATCGCCAATCCTCGGACAGTGGCGACGACAAATACAGTCCCAGGGCCTCTGTCGGATGAAGCTCAAGTACCCTCGAACGCACTTCCTTTGTCGCAGCAGACCAACTCCACAGACTCCTCGTCTTTATCTGTCTCCGACGAGTTGTCACTCCCTTCATCTCAGCCCGCTAGCTCCACCCCTCCCAGCAGTCCTTTGCCCTTAACGGGCAGCATTCAATCGCACATCACAACCGCCCACAAACTGCAACGAATCTACGATTTCGCCTCTGAAGCTGTCGGCCAGTGCCTTGTGTGCTTCCACCGTGGTGCGCAGGCCGAAACTCGCCGTCCACATTACACATATCGCTGCCAAGATCCTCTTTGGGTGCGAGGCGCCGCTGACTATGCTAAATTCAAACGGCAGATGCGGTTTCCCCCAAACATGCTCTGCTTCTACTGCTATGCTCCCTTCGCACCTCCATTCCAACACATTCTTCAATCATCTTCTTCTGCCGCCAACGCTAACTGCGAGTTCCCTGATGTCTTGAAAGAGATTGTCTACCTCATCTTCCGTGATTTAACCTCTCGCCTCCAGGTGTTCAAGCGCCTTCGAATCAGTGCGCCTGCCAATCTACAGGCCTACGCCCGTTTTTTTATCCCGGAGACCTGACGGGGATTTGATGGGTATTCATGAGGTCATTTTTGCCTATCTTGAGTGGAAGGACGGCCAGATGGATGGATGACGATGGCACAACCGTGGCACTGTAAACACTTGCAACCAGACTGTGACCGGAAATCTACACTAATACATCCATTACATCCTACCCATACCGTTTACCCTACATTTTTTTCTAAACTTATTTTAGGATGTTGTCATTTGGCCCTGTAAACCACCATGTATGCGAGCTCGAGTTACAAACTGGGAACGACTTGAACTTAGCGTGAATATAGTCGACTCAGTCTTTCACTGAGCCATAGATTGTCCCCATTGTGACCAGCATCGAGTCTCCAACAGAATTAATCACTCGACGTTGACGGGCATGCCTAGTTTGTAGCGCCAGTTTGACGGTCTTGAAGAGAGTTAACCGGGATTGATCACTGAGTTTGCAGCACAAACATACCCACTATTGTGCTTTTCAGTTGGCCTATGATTACCTACGATGCCCTTGATAAAACTTCTGTGTTTGCGAAACGCTCGATATTCAGGCATTGAATGGGGAAGTTTTTGTCATGTCGAATGTTAGTAATGAATGTTGCTGCGCCGCTCGACATCAACACAAAGGTGATGTAAATGTTATATAACTTTATCGCGTTTCGAATCTATCCATGCCCTCATCCCAACGTCTTTCTGGTGCCTTCCTTTGCCTTTCCCATGACGATCTGGATTCTGAGTAGGAAGAGTGGCCATTATCCGCCCAACAAAATAGCTATCCTCAAAGTTGCTCGTTGATTAAGGCTGCATGTCGACAATGCCGTCCATCGTAGTGCGGTAGCATTCCCAAAATCTGGGGGCGTGTGCGCGAAGTAACGAACTTTGAAAGCCGGCGATCCGCCTGACGTTGGCATCGGCTATGAGCTCTGCGATTGCCACACCGGTAGGGACTTCATGTGTTGTCATTGCTGAACGCGACTGACCGAGGCCATAGACAAACCTGGCGGACATAGTGGGAAATCGCCCGCGAAGGTGAACACGTTGTTTCAACGTGAATTCACTGGACTACCGAGCTCGTTGGAGAGCCACAACACAGTCCGCCATGGCGTCACGCCATGAAGCACCACGAGGTGTACCTCCATCAGCACGAAATAGAGGGCACAGGCATGGAAGATTGACCAAGAGTGACGACATTCACAGGTACAAATAGTAGGGTACAAACACCTGTAGCTCGTAGCTACACAGCCTTGACAGACAACGACAAGGCACTTCCACAGCGAAAGCGACTTAGGCCTGCAAATAGTGGTAGATGGGCTCTGAAGGTTGCCATGAATTGAGGGCATGCATCGCAGATCAGAAGCTGGCTTACCGAGGGCAACACCCAAAACCGCGAACCGAACTATGGTGGACGCAGCGGCTTCGTCGATGCGGGACTGCACAAGTGAGATTCAACAAGGTCGAACAGCTGCACGGGGTAGGGGGAAATCAGACTGACCAAGATGACATGGCGAGTCTTCGAGACCACAAAACGTGCTTGCACGGTGTCGAGGGAGTTAGGATGCCAACCGAGGTTGGCCTCAGTGCGCCGTCTGAGAATGTCGTCGTTCATTGTACTATAAAACTCAGTTAGTAAATTGGCATAAAAAATGGAAGATACAGACGAGAGAGTCCCTGCAGCAAAGGCTTCCATCAATATGTTGGACGACGTGAACTGCACATGGCGAAGCTGCTGGCCGCTGAGAAGAACATGGGGAAGCCGCTGCCCGTTGGTCTGCGAAGACTGCATGTGGGAAGGACGTTTCAAGAGAAGTTGGCAGAGTGCAAGAGTAGGACAGGAATGTCGAACGCCAACTCCAAAGCACCGAAAACGGCTGGTGCTTTATACGAGTCGAGTGGGAGTGAGCGGCATACAGAGGGTCAGCCTGAGCAAGGATACAAAAGTTGAAGAATGCGGAGAGAAGCCAACAAGCACCCATTAAGATCCATTGTCCGATTTATGGCGCTGATTGCTGGAAGCCATACACGTTGCTATGTGCCCTCCCGCTTTCTCTGTCCGAGGCCACAGTGGGTGTGTATTGCGTAAACCTCAAGCGCCAGAGATCAGAAGCAGGGGGTTATCCCACAAGGTGCTATTCAGATATGTTTACAAGCCAGACGGCGGTCTGCTTGACGGGATGTAAGAGGAGAGCAAAGCAAAGGAAGAAGGATAGGTAGCCATCTAAGTACACGGAAGAAAAAGTCGAAATAAGCAAGATCGAAGTGTGCAAGGCTGACACGAACATATGGCGAGAGAGGTCGCACAATCACGGCCATGGCCATCCATCTGGGAAGGTGTAGCATCAAAGCAAAGAAGGCAGGCAGCAAGGTGGAACTTACTGGAGACAGGGAAGACATGAGCCACAGGGGCGGAGGGGCCTGCATCTTGAGACACAGTCGAGAGAACGATGCGGAGCCTCCCCCAGCACATGCCACTTCGAAAGCCGTCGGCCTACATCACATGAGTGCAGGAAGGGTGCAACATAACACAGGTACTCACCACTATCGTACCCTGTAGACTTGTGCTCCACTTGTAGGCCACAGCTGAGTTGCGCGCCTGAACAGAGAGATTGCTGCCTTGGCTCTTCAGCACAACCTCATCCCTATCAACACCCTGTAGGTCGAGCTCGAACACCCAGGATCCATGGAACTCGCCCTGCCACACCTCGCTACATAGGATGCAAGCTAGAAAAGTAGCCTGGCACTCGAGAAAGGACTTACAAGGGTGCACAGGCCGAGAGCTCGTCGGGATGCTCCCCGGTACTATCGAACACAAACATTGTCCCACGCGAAGTCGAGACGGAGATAGCAGAAGCCAGAGTGCACAGGAAGCTCCGGGGGGAGACGACGATGCCAGGAGCGGAATCTGACCCACCAGCCTGACAGACACAGACACCCTCAGATGTTGTTTCCTGGGCTCCACCGGCTAGCGATCTCGTGTGCTGAAGCTTTGTAGCAGATGCAAGTGGCGAGCGCATCAGTCTGGCCTCGTATGCGCTGGCGTTGGGGGCGCCGCACTCGGAGTGTTTGCCCCCAGAGCGTTTGGATTTGGAGTTAACAGGCACCCGTTTGCAATAAGTCCCGCATTCGACCAGCTTGTTTCGAAAATATGTCGGGAACATCTGTGTAGGACGGTGAGAGGAACAAGACGTAGAGAGGAACACTCAGACACGTACACGGAGATGTTTGCGCCGCAAGGGCCACCTTTCCTTCCATCCATTGTGGAGGTCGATATACCACTGTGTCCTCGCCTTCTTATCGTCTATCGTGTCCTCGAAGCCTTGGACTCGTGTCTCGAGCCATGCGCACTGCCTGCTGGTCGCCCAAGCCATGTCGAAGAAGCGGTAGAGGCGAGAGAAAGTAGTGACAGTGATGAGAGAGGGAGAAGGGAAGGTGACAGACGCTCGCGCAGCCACATTTCCAACGAGCGCTTGAATGATTAGTCGATGGACCGGATACCGAGGAAGTAGATACCCACCCTCTTGTGCAAGCGCCCGTTGATTCCCCAGGAGTAAAACGCCTCCTTTCATTTCATTACATAGAGTGTATCAGGACCCGTAACTTCAACGTTGAACGTTGAACGACAAAGTTCAAAATAGAACTCCCACGCCACAGCAAAAGTGACGTGCCTCAGGAGCAAGACACCTATGCTCGTAGACAGTATACTAATGGAAGGGCGCATGTTGACACATTTGACAAAGACACCAATCCACGCCGTCCATCAATGATATAGCCTGACACGATGGCCGTCGAGGGCTGTTGCCATAAGTTGCACCGTGTCGCACCACAGTGGACGACCCATGGCAGTCCAGGGCTGCATTGACGCGTGATTACTATAAAGAAAAAAGTACACCCACTGGCACATGTCCAGGAAATTCTGCGCCGTGCGGCCAAGTACTATCTCCCGCAGAAATAGTATCGCTTAGCGGTGCAACGCGGCGAATCCTCCATAATAATTACTTAACGTCTACTACATCCAAGAGAAACTGTCTTCCATTTTATACCACGGTTCATTGAGTCAATGCCCAGGCTGCGGGCGGTCAATTGCAGGCCATCGAGATAGGGAGGCCCCTGTTTTCTACCACGTGCCCGGATCCCTCAGTCGATGGGTAAAACCCATCGAATAAGCGCCTTATGGCCGAGATGGCCGTCGATGCGAGCAGCCGTTTTACCTTCAAATTCATTACCTTGTCACGGTGTTTCTATTTCACATTAAGGGCGTTTATGATCACTTCGGTGACGATCATCCCTGGTTATATGGATCATTTATGCATGCAGCAGGACGTTTGGACAAAATGAGACGCCTTTTGACGCAGATATGTCGAGCCAGGTCATACCCTTGGGGGCCATCTCCACCTGGCGATTAGCTCTGACTTGTATTCACAAATTTTCCTTCACACTTTTTGGTTTGTAGCAGAACACGGCCCTCGTGGACAGCCGCCTCCTTGCTGGCGTTGCTGAATTCCGTGGCTGGACCCAGACTAGACGTTTGTGGACCACCATATTGTTCCCACACGTATTTTCGAAGCACAAGGGCCGCATTTCATTGTCAATTCATCCAGAATATCAATGCCGAAGGTACCCTTGCCATTGCTCACGTCGACGGCCATCTCGGCGTTGGGCGCTTATTTGATGGGTAAAACCCATCGCCTGAGGATCGGATCAGGGGCATCCTATCAGGAGGTTGCATCCATGATGAGTGGAGCATGCGGGAAAATTCTCGACGCCTCTCACTGTGCCTCTGCTAAATTTCGTCTATCCTGGCTCAAAAGACGGGCTTGCCTATCTTTGGCTCGGTTAACCGTCAAGATGCTGGCAAGGTTCACGGTTGCTGACGAGGAAGGGGGGCTTGTTCCTGAATCGGATTCGATAGAGCTGCTCTTAGCGTTCCCATGGGCCATGTCGATTGACGATTTAAGGTTGCTGGTGCGACAATCTACAAATGGCTTCGGTGCTACATCCAGGAGCGAGGGCAACACCTGACAAACCTTCGTGACTTGCGTAAATCACCTCGCCCTCATTCTTATGTTTTAATGAAGCTCCGATAGCCTTAGGATACTTGAGAAGCCCGCGGTTGAGGGCTTGGGGCCCTTTCGTCTCTCGCCTCCCCCTCAACCAGTTAAAGAACATGTCTCAGGTAAGCAATGTTTGTATAGAGGCCGTCCGTTGATTAGTCCCCCCCCCCCCCTTGATAGCTCTCAATCATTACCTGTCCTCTATGAGCCTTGTCCCCCCGATCGTTATAGTCTGCTATGGGCCCTACTGCCGCTCTTCTTGCTCACGGGACCAAAAACCAGGGAACGGAATGAGGTGTGGTCTGTTATTTTCAGCTCATTTGAGGGGCTCGAGGGTTTCTTAGTGTTCGTCCTGCTCCCATAACAGCGTATCGTCGCTCGTCCCATTCAAGGGTCGTCTGAGGAATTACTTCAGCAATCATTGGAAGCTGTATGCTAAAGGCGCAGGCAGAAGGGCTGAAGTCTCCCGCAAAATACCGTATGTCAGCCATGCAGGCAGATTCGTCGAAGTCGGTGGTCGCATGCACTGCTTGAACCGCGACGTGCCTACCAAGCGAGAATACACTTATCCATCTCTGACACCAGCTGATAGGGCGCTCTTCGTTGAAGATGGCCATGCAGGCTTCGCCACGCCTGCCACCCAAAAGCCGCTAACTATCGTGGCGCCGATTCCTCTTCACCGTCATTGGCGCCCACCCTTCTGTGCCTCACCGCCTTTCCCCCCGCCCTCGCGCACCGTCCCCAAGGAATATATGAGGCAAGACCCCCGACATATCGACGTTTTTGTTGCAGTACAGCCTTGATACCCTCGAGCAACTCGCTACAAAATATCCCTCGCACCCAAGCGGTCTATTTTTCGGTGCTCCTCGCACAGACACAGGTACCAGCAATGAAATGCAATCGCCCGTCACACATGAGGACGCCATTGATGCAACGGCATCATGGTATGATCGGTGGGGTTATTGGGCTGCAAAAGGAGACAGGGATACTTTATGTGAAGGTGTTAAGTCACACGGCGTAAGTGCATTAGCTAGTTTGTGCCATGCCGTTTTTATCATGCTATTGCTTTATAGGTGCTGCTGCATTGTGTGATCATGCTAACGGTTAACGCCGCCCCTCGCCATCCATTTGCCGACAGTATGAAAGCAATTTTGCCCCTGTAGGTAGCACAATGAATTGTCTGATATGCACGGCCCACATATGTCTTTGAATATATTGTATTACTTCCGCGGCGTGACGGTACCCCATGGTACGAAACACGATTATTATATTTCATTGGGTTCTACCCCCCTTTCATTTTTAAGTTTACTTATTTCTTGCGGTTTCTCACCTTATCCTGTCTGACAGGTCGGTTTCCTTGGCGGCCATTGCGCCAATGGCGGTAGAACTTTTGTCGGCGGTACACCCGCGCAATTCAATTTGGATGATGATACTAGAAGACTTCTCTTTGCTTGTTACTTAGGATTGGCATGAATCCCAATGGCTTCGACTCGCATACCAGGCACTTATTTGATTGTGGATTAGGCTGCGGTGACGATGCAGCAGTAACGGCGGAGATGGGGTGTAGCATAGTATTTATAATACAAACTTGACAGAGCAATCAGCCTATTGTACATATATGCTATCTGTCTGTGAAGCGCCATCTTTCTACCGGAGGCTGGCTTCAAAGTCTGTAATCACCTATCAATTCAAGTTAGACGGCAGGGTGTAAGAACAGATCAAAGTAACTCACCTGCTGTAAGTAAAGATCCAGCTTCTGAAACCACAATCTAATTTGTGTGTTTAGCTGGCTTTCACCTAGGGTGTCTATTGCGGCCCATGCTTCGACCAGGCCGATGCAGAGCTCCCCCATGGATGACTGAAGGAACGTGTCCGCCAATCCCCAGCTCTGCTGCCAAGTTTCATACAGAGCTTGCCATGTACCATACATGGGGTCTGGTGGAGTAGCGGTTGGGCTTCGGACCATCCTCTAAGAATAGTATAAGAACCACTAAAAGATGAGTAAGAACGTACTCACCCCAGGGCAGCTCGCCTCAAGTTCGTCAATTGCGTGACCAAATGACGCCCACTCCGCAAAGTGTAGCTGGAGTCTCACGTGAATGTCTTGATCGTATCTACCGAAGTAGCATAACCCCTGTGCGATCGGTGTGATGATCAACCGGGTCAAAGTCTTAATCTGGCTTTTTGTTAAGCCAGTTTGAATGACGTCCACGCCATCTAATCTTCTGAAAGGTCAGAAAGGAGGTAGATTATAAAGGAAAAACACACACCTTGGAAGGGAAATCCCCCTGGCCACCAGAGAGGAAAGCGTAAGATATAATGAAACAACAGGTATAAAGTAATAAGCACTTACAATTCGAGGGCTTTTATTATATCTGGCACAGCATACCCCGACCACACGGAGGGTGGTGGGCTGTGCAGTAATTGGGCGTTGGTCAAGCCTGGCCAGGTCGACATGGGGAGATAAGGCCACTGCTACATGTAGCACTGTATTTATCAGGGGGCATCTGCCCGAAGAATTCCGCCATTCGACCCCCCTCATAGGCCAAGCTAAGTCTGGACTATATCACCGCCTTATCACCTTTGATTTAGACTCCGCGCGTTCATCTTATTGTCTACCTTGAGTGAGATTGTCTGCGGGGTTGAATAGTTCTTCAGCCTGAGCAACGGACATGAGATATCCCAGTGCACGTTTTGTCTAAATAGGGACAATTGTGGTATGCTCGACTTGAATTCCGTTTGCGCTACGCAAGAGTCGCAAACCGTTTCATGCCATGCTTGGGATCACATAAGCGTGCCTCATGCTGCTTTCGTTCCATCCCCAGCTCCTCACACCGCCTCGATTTATAATGCTTGTCATATAAGGACGTCCCCCCCGGTACTTGTCAGGTGTACCCAAGTCTTACAGCGAAAACAAACTACTTGAGGAGTATTCTTCTCGGCGTCATGATATGTTCGCAGACTAATGACATGTCCATTTGGTAGTCGGTATTGAGTATCTGCTAGAGTAGCAAGCGACATAAAGATGTTGTGCAAGTACTCGTCGTCGTCTCCTATAATCTGATCCCTATTCCCTAATATCTGATCTCAGCCCCCTTTGGCGAGCACTGGCTTCGAAATCTCTGAGTTCACCGATTTCTCACGGCCTGCACCCTGAGGGGCGTCGAATGGCGGAATTCTTCGGGCAAATGCCATTATCTGACAATAACGTTATTGTCATGGGAAAGCCCCTCATTATCTGCCTTGCGCCGCTTCGGCCTTGATGAGACACGGCAAACCAAGTGCATCAAGTATGTGTATGAGCAGGCTCCTAGAACCAACCACTCGTACGATTTTTTCAAGCACGTGACGCGCGCTAAGGCACGATATAAACAAGTACATCGTCAAGCGAGCTTGAAACTCTCGACAGAGAGGCTGGCAAAATATGTCGCCGAGACCTCCGAATTCATTCCCATGCGAGAGCTTGGAGTCACTGTGACAGCTATGCCTCGGCAGACTATGGCAGACAACTTATGTCCTAGTTGGGATAAATCACGCTTTGCTACCATATGCCTCCTAAGTCTGATTAGGGTATCTCAGTCGCCGAACTACAATAGATTTGCAATATAGATAGGCATCGCCGGAATTTCCCCCACTCACTGATACAATGGCCTTCATCAAAGACAATATGTAGGATTGATGATGCAAACTTCTCGTCTTCGAGAAGAGCCTCGCCTCGCTGCTACCATCAAGATCTCAGGATTGATGATAAGGACGTCGAAGCGGTGGTTCTTCACGTCCTATTGACTGCCGTTTCGTCTGAGTCCATAAACTGGTAAGTAAAATCTCGCACCTTCCATAAGAATACTGAGTTGTTCTCACTATTGATTGCTATAGCTCGAATATGAACTGATGCCAAGTCGTCGACATTCTGCTTGCCTAGCAAATTCAACGGCGTCACAATGATCATTAATTTCTTCAATCCGTCCGCTTGCGCCATGATCAGAGGAATCCAGAACGACAAAGTCTTTCCAGACCCTGTTGGTGCGCAGGCAACAACATCCTTCCGGTCACAATAGATAGCCATTGCCACCTGGATTTGAAACAGACATGGCCGCTTGCCGAAGTACTTCAACATGAGCTCGCATATGGCTTCGATACTCCAGATGCGTCGCGAGTCAGACATGTACCATATAATTTGATTAATTTTGATCTCAATAATTACTACATCCAGTTTTTTTGAGTGTGAGAACTACAATTAAATAAGCAAATAAGCAACAACTCGGGTCACTCTCGGCAAAGGGCATGGGAATGAATTCGGAGGTCTCGGCGACATATTTTGCCAGCCTCTCTGTCGAGAGTTTCAAGCTCGCTTGACGATGTACTTGTTTACATCGCGCCTTAGCGCGCGTCACGTGCTTGAAAAAATCGTACGAGTGGTTGGTTCTAGGAGCCTGGTGTATGAGTGGTCATGCGCTCATAAGTTACTAAACAACTGTCAACAAAATCGCACCAAAACTTACGGTATAAGGTTAATATGGCGCCCGGCGATCATCGATCATCCCCTGCGATTGGACCTCGGCCTCCAGAGTTCCGTCTTTGGCTGCGGGGTGAACAGAGGGCGACGGGATGGCAGAAGCAGCACAATTTATTTCCGAGCGGCCTTGATAGCTTCCTATCTCACCGGCACCAATCATGTAGCCAAATACCGCCAAACTTGGGGTAATCAAACAGCTTTGGGTCTCCCTTGCCACGACACCACCGTCTTGCCTCCATGTTTGTGCCTGCCAAGTATGAAACTCAATGATTCGGCGCATTTGCTCTTTGATTAGTATACATTTCTCTTGCCATCTATGTGCCCTTGATTTGCACCACTCTATTCGAAGCGCTGACAGACATAGGTATTCATGAAAACAAAAAAGTCCTTGACAATAAAAACATACCTTCACTCATCGTCTCTGACGTCACCTTGTTCGGGTTTGTTCGATGGACCATCCATATCCATGAAAGAGTTCGTCGGCCTTCGGAACTACTGGCATCATCGGCTCTGAGACTGCAGACATCTGAGCCCTCTAAGGGTAGTAGGGATGTCGCCCCGCCCTGTCTTGCCAAGGACAGAGTGCCGAAGTTGCGGAGTGGAGGAGTTCAAGTCACGAAGGTCCAGTTCATATTGGATCACCGCAAAGTGCCATCCAAATGCTTCTGTATTTTCAGGCTCCCTCTTTGGGTTTCTTTGCAAACGTGAGGCTTTGAGGCCTTTATGTCTTACTATTCTCTCGTACTGGTTTCATTGACATAACAACTGTATTTTAGAAGACTGAAAATTAGCCGCTATTACCCCCAGCCAGACAAGCCAAATTGGAGACAGAGCTTCCGGGTCCCAAACCTTCCCAGCCATCCCGTGTGATGTCGAGAATTCTCCCCAGCGATCAGCGGACCGAAGCACCACTTCGGCAGACAAGGCGATCAAGTGGCCAAATAGCTACAAGCTGAGCCAAACCTGGGGTAATCAACCGGCTTTGGGTCTCCCTTGCCACGGCACCGCCATCATGTCTCGATTTGCCCCAGGCCCTTCACCTCTTGGCGACACTGAGCTGACTGGCACAGAGGAGTTGACATTGGACTACCTGAAGCAGTGAGTTGCTGGTTCTTGGTCCTTACCATTCCAATTCTCAACACATTGCTCCTTCCTTTAGGCGGTTCAAAGACGCAGGGTCTTTACGCATCGACGAGGAAGAATTGAGCAGAGCCATCTTCGAGCATTTTCCTACCCTATACCGCCTTTTACTTCCGTACTCGGAGGAGCACTTGATCAAGAACCAGTTGTTCATTGTTGCTCGCACAATTGTTCAGAATCTCAAGTCCCGCGTTCGTGTTAGGATATTCTCAGGAACTTTGACAAGCTGCTTACGTGCAGAATTCTACAGACAGTTAAACCCCTTCGCCTCAACGGCCTCGATCTTATTTCATGGAGTGTTATAACGCAACAACTGTTGGGCCTTGCTGAGGAGGATGTTCGTCCATGCGCGCGCTGTGTTACGTCCATTCAAACTATTGGGGATATATACTGCGACCGAACGAAGATTGACATGAGGTACGAGTTGGAATCAATGGTTCGCACTGTTTCGAAGAAATTGGCGAGTAACTCTTTTCTACTAGCTTGTCTGGCATGGGCTGATCGCAACTTTCAATAGCGACGCCCCGACATCAGAGGCGGCCGCATATTCCCACGCCCCTACTTAGAGGCCTCCCCCCGGCCCCGGCCCAAGCAGCCGCGATCAAGGCAAGCCAGGCAGCAGAATACCCCTGGGTCCTCGTCATTGCTGAGGCAAATTCTCAAGCCTGCTGCCGATCCTCGCAATACTTGATCCTTGTAAAGTAGTTTGTATAGGAGGATGAACAAGACTGTATTTCGAGACGTACGTAGGGAGCTATCGTTATAATCATGTATTTCTTCGTCTTTGTGGATTGTTTTATCAGTCTGTCGACAGACCCGCTGCGCAGCAGCCGGAGAAAGCGAACAACCTGGGCCCTGACACTTTCCCCCGAGGATCATCGTTCAGCATGCTACTCTGCCCAGGTCACGGCTCTATCCTCTACAAGTTGCTCCCTCATGGGCCCGGTGCTCAGATGCCAGGTTTCTTACCTCCCATCGTTGATGAGACCGGAAGGAAATGAGGGCTCATTATATCCCCGACATATATGCTGACAATATACACTAGGACCCTTCCCCACAGCTTGGGCTTGCCCAGCGCCCTGCAGTCTCAACCGACCGCTTCCCCATCACTTCTTGTCACCTATTCACAACAAACAACATCATCCTTCCTCTATGTATTGGATCGTCGTGATCTGGCTCACAGGCTCGTTGTCTTCCGCCCATGAGACACACAACATCTTACTGTCCACCCCAACAACTGCTACAACATCTCCACTAAGCTCACACACGACTTCCCACCCACCTACTCGTACCTCATTCCGCCACCCCGCTGCCCTCGCTCTTTCGCTTCAAACATCATCGCGTCCTCACGCCCATCCATCGGCTCGTCCGACACCTGATCGAACCAAAGGTGACCTGGTGAAGCCCAAGGGGCTGGTCAAAGTCAGCCCACGCGAACGACTTCTCCACCGCTGTCTACCAAGACGAACCTGAGGTAATCAGATGAGCAGGCGTTGTAGGCCAAAGAGAAAGGTCCTTAACAAAGGTTGATGACGATACATGCCGTGAAGAATGTCGCAACTTTCAGCGTAAGCTATGAGCCTAGATCAGCACTAAGCACTACTACTCAGATGAAACGGAAGGCTGAGAGACTCACATTCACTGCAAAAGCACCAAAACGGCACATCGATGTCGGGCCTGTCTGGGCGGCAGCCACTGAGAACGCTATTCCGAAGAGGATGCCGGGGTACATTAGCTGAGACGACAACAATCCGTAAGCAGGAGATTCATTTGAAGAATAAAGAGCCGAAAGCTGACTAGGTCTAGGCGGCGCGGCCTTCCATTCGGAGACAGAACGGTGACACCGTAGGCGAGAAGGACCAGAAAGCAGAGGATCGTACCGAGGGTTGTGCATGCATGTGCCAAGACCCTGCTGCTGGCCACGTCAGTCTCAGGCGGTAGAAGGAGTGAAGTACTTACGGGGTGTCAGCCTGTTCCTGAGTGATCGAGGAGCATTTTCGCAAAGGTGAGAATGCATCTGTAGCCAGCTCCTTCACGCAGCATTGGGTCGTCGCTGCACGGGTAAAGAGAGTTTCTAGTAGAGGACATCTCACAGGAATGAGTATTCTGGCTTCTCTTATTTGACGATGCTCTATAGAATTCGGAAGTCTTGAAGTATCCAAAATTGATCCAAGACGTCCCCTGGTACAGAGCATCAACCAATGAAGAAGATTAATGCCTGGTGGAATAACGCTCACCGGAGAGTGTGTCATGGGGGCAGGGGGTTATTGTTGCAAGATGGGCCGCATGTTGCGTGCAGCCGAGGATTCTTCCCATCTGTACGACGGTGAGAAGCCAAGCCCAAACATAGCGATTGGACTGGCGTCATTTTCTACGGAGTGTATGTCTTCTAAAGCAGCTCTGCTTCTGAGTCCTCTGGAACATCGAGTGAAGGTCTGATGGCGTGGCCTACATGTATATAACAGACATTAATGACTGGCGAAGGTTACCACTTGACCGCTTTTATGGATCCCCAAACACCGCCAACAACCCCTCCTACAACCACTATCCCCATTGAGGATACGCCGATAACACCCCCAAGGGAAGCGTTACGCCCACGGAGCGAATCCGATGCAAGTACGACCTCCCTGTATAGCACTCGTTTTCTTAGTTGTACGCGCCCGTGAGTCTGATTTCTCTGATTACGGAGAACTTGGCCTCATATTTTCCCAGGGCCTTTATGGGCCTTTCAGCCAACCCTCCGCTCAGCAATGAGCTACGGAACATCTATGAGATCAATGTAACCCCCATCCTAGCGACGACTTTCGAAAACCTGTCCACTGTACAGAGGGCTGGCCCCAGCGCGTGGACAATCGACGACTCGGTCGCCTCTTACGCCCTCATCACACAGAACTTCCTTTCAATATCTCAGGCGGCCCACATTTTGAGTGGTTTGTCAGACCTGGCAGCCACCGAGGTGAGTACTTTTCATTTTTTATTCTTTTCTGTTAATCGCATATTGATGCAAAATAAGGCCGACATGCCGTCAGAAATGACGAGCGACTCGGTGGTTACTAGGTTCCTCCAAATCTGGGAACATAGGCGCTCAGCCTACGTGAACTCACCAGGACCTTGGTTCTGGTGGAGAACTCATAGCAGTACAGGCTTCGCCCCGGCAGAGGCCGATCATGAGCTTTACAATGATAGTGCCTCTGACAGTGTGCTCCTCAGACTGGCGGTACTGCACCATGAGATGCTCACTGCCGTTCAACGTCTACCTGATGCTCAAGAGGTAATTCAAGAAGTAGAGGCTTGGTTTTTCCTGATATTAACTCATCTAAAAGAATGTAAGTCTCATAGCTATCATATCAATATCAAGCTCACAATTACTTATTTATTTTCACTCTTTTTCTACACTCAGATGGCCAATGAATGGGCTTCGGAAAGGAGGCTTGTTTTTGTAGTTAGATATGCTCCGAACATGTAGTCTCGCCTCGACATGGGCTCGGGAAAGGGGGCTCGTTCTCGCAGATAGATATGCTCCGAACTTGTAGTCTCACCTTGACATGGGCTCGACACCTCCATTGCCCTCCGTGATAATCCAACAGATGAGCGCTGATCTACCGCCAACCATATCCCGAGCCTCAGGGCAGAGAACGTTACGACATATTGGTCCGAGCTGACTGTTGAGGATCTAGCTTGGTTAATCTGCGAAATGGGCTTGTCCGACCAGGTCTTTTATACGGTAGTGAGATGGCAGAGCATACCTTGAAGACTTCCGAGTAGCTTCAATCTTCCCAAGACCGACGGCAGCTGTCCCCTTGGAACTAGGAAAACGAGCGATAGCGCAATTCGATCAATGATTGGACAGTGGACATTTGATCAAATTGACAGCCAGAACGCTACTATAGATATGACAGCTGTGTTCGAGGTGAAACAAAAGGCAGCCAGTTTTTGGTATCTACAGCCACAGGGAGCGGAGCAAATTCCTGGGAGCGTGTAGCCTAGCATGTGCAACCCAGCCATTCCGTTTTATTACCTGAAGAACACAAAGAGGACGTGGGGAAGTACACATAAGGTTCGGAAGGTAAAATACATACCAGCTGATGATCAATATCCAATACGTACGGATTGCTTGCTACCACGCTGTAACTTCCGACATAAACTTCTTGATTATCGACAGCCTCACCTTTGATAACCACCCTCCATGCGATAACCCCGTACGACCAATACCTTCTGACGCCCCCTTGGATGACTTGTCTCCAAGTCCAGAGTCGAAATCTACACACCTTCATCGCCGTAGTTGATGATGGCTGGTAAAGGTACCTGTTGTTGTTGAGCAATCAGGATAAATATGTATGTGTAAAACAAGCAAGCGTGCAGGCGTGCAAGCTGAAAATTACTTTGGCATTGGACGACATATGTCAGGTATTGGCCACAGTTTGAAGTCGGAAGCAGCCTGACAAATGCTCCTTCCTCCGGCTTGATGGGAGTGTCGGCATTAAACAACAGAAAGTAGTCATCCATCAATGAGGGCCACTCTTTCATGACACTTCCCGTCTTCGTGAATCGTAGTCCGAAGCACCGTCATGACCGTCAGAGACAACTCTGCAGGCCTCACTCATTGCTCACAAACGGGACCGTTGAACTGCATCAGAGCCTGTAGAATGCTTTATTTA
Source organism: Pleurotus eryngii var. eryngii (assembly GCA_029467805.1). Taxonomy (NCBI): domain Eukaryota; kingdom Fungi; phylum Basidiomycota; class Agaricomycetes; order Agaricales; family Pleurotaceae; genus Pleurotus; species Pleurotus eryngii. The sequence goes on from SZVJ01000003.1 coordinate 3,561,705, forward strand.
TACGCATACTAGGAACCTACCTACTAGTTTCTGCGGAAATTATACCCTCCGTTTAAGCAAGCTTTTGTTGTTCGGCTGCCCGCTAAATCAGCGTGAGTGGTTCACTGAGCTTTGAGATGGTTGAGGTAGGGGCCCCCTGAGTTACATTACGCGCTCAAAGCCATCAGGCGATGGGTAAAACCCATTGAATAAGCGCCCTATGCCCGAGGTGGCCGTCAACACATTGTTTCATGACATGTGCATGAGGGCCCAGTGCTCAGTGCTCAGTGCCAGCGCCCAGTAGTCTATAGTCAATAGTCGGCGGCTTGCGCAGTGGATCAGTACAGTCGGCTTTTCTATTAATTACGTCTTGAATCCACATACCGCCCCCCGTCGTTCAGGGGCGCCGGCAGACAAGGATGTGCATGCGAGCCCACCGCTCGCATCAAGTGCGTTTGCAGCAGAGACAAAATGTGCAATCACTTGGCATTGTTGTTGGGGGGAAAGGCCCGCATTGCCCTCGACGACATAGATTCCTCAGTTCTTAGTAGACATCGTGCGCGAGTGACGCAATAAAGCAACCCTAGGCCATGCAAGACACAACTGGGAACAGGCGATCAGTGATGTACAAGCCATCTCTATGCTAAGTAAGTAAGGTTTCACCCTAGTGGTGCTGGGGCTTACTCATTCCAAGCGGTGTGCTCAAAGCCGTCGGCTTTCAGCTGCTCTAATGACTTCACAGCCCCATTGCGCTGCGTCTTCGTGCGGGCGCGAAGTAGTATTCGCCGTGTGGGTGCGAGGACTGGGAAGCGGTGCGTTTTCACCAGGAGACTAGGAAGGAAAGGATGAACGCGATCCTGACAACGTGACAAACGGAACGGAGGACGGAAACGAAAACCAGACAGCGCCGCGTGCGACTGCTGGACCCGACTTCGCAATGCAACTGCGGGGAAAAACTAGCTTCTTCTTGTTGTAGGTACTGTATATACTTGTAGTACATGTAGTTAAGCATGCGGAATGCGCATGTGTGAGTGGGTAAGATAATACCCAACAAACAACCCGTTCGCGGCTGATGACGGACTGAAACAAGAAGTAAACAAAACGAGCATATACGTAAAATAAAATATGCATCCAGGTATGAACACTGTTCAATCCCTACTTCCCCAGGGGACCTTTAAAAGTTGACCCTCCTTGGTCAATATCCAATCAGACTGCAATGAAATCCTTTGTGGAACAATTGCAGCGACGATGTGTACGGCGCGGAACCAAGCGTGGCGGTGGCCTTATCGAGTTCGCCTAGTCAGTCCACCCGTTGGTATGCCCGTTGCGACCACTTGGTGATGCGGCGTGACACGATGACAATGCCGTCGAAGGCGCGCGACGGTGAGCGTTTATGGGTTGGGACGGGGCGGGAGACGATTGTGGAATGACCTTGGACGTAGCTGGGGCTGCGTCTACATTTTTCGACGGCGTTGGTGGTTGGTGGTGTCCTGGTAAATGGTCGAAGGGCGGTAAGGGGCTTGATAGGGGGTTCGCGAGCGGTCATGGAGGACGGTAGTAGGTGGCGCGGTGATGGTGAGACGAAGACGGGGCGGTTGACGAATGCGGAGGAGGAGGAACGGGCCTATTCGATGTCGATGCTTGAGCCAGAATGGCTTGTTTCGAAGGGTGATGCCCCGTGGCCTTGAAAGTCGCGCTTGACCATAGTTTCGGAGGCGTGCTCGCGTGCAGGCATTAGTGCGGTGCTGAGAGAGGTGTGGTGCGCGGGGGTATTGGGGGAATTGCGGGGGAGAGAACTGTAACGTACGAAAGAAATGAGACGAAGAAATTAAAAGACGTATGATCTTGTACGAACAAAACGAAACGATGCGAAAACTATATCTAATATGCGTAGAGTATGATTTTTTTGGTCGTTTGTTTCAATGGTGATGAGCTGGGTTGATGCGAACGAGAACGAGACGGGGATACGGAAATAACTAGGTACTATGAAACGGAATGAGGCGGTGTGGTTTGGGGAAAGATGGATTGCGTGGAGGAGCGGGTAGAAATGAAGGGATGGCGCGTACGTATTTGTAGATCGTCGTTTCGAGATGGTGGGGACGGTGCTAGCGATGGGGAAGGAGGGGCGAATGTAGGGGAGAGGGTGGCGGTGGTGGTGGTGTCGAGGGAGTGTCGTAAGGCGAATTTCCGTTGCCTGTTGGCGATTCGAGTTGCATGGGCGGCGCTGAGTGGTTAACTCCTTCATCCTGTCGTGTTCATGGGCTAGCTGAGCTTGTTCGGGTGGTCGCCGCTTGCATAGCCACGCCCGTAGTGTTTGCTGTCGTCCTAAATGCCATAGGGCGCGTATTCGACGTTGATTTAGGTGTAGACTTGGGCAGTTCCTAACGCTTCATTTTGCGGTGCTAATGCCGGGGTGTGAGGTGCAGGGATGTTTCGCGGATGTAACGGTGTGGTGTCGAGTTTGTGGGGTGCCCGTACAGCTGCTTCATCATTGTTACTCCTGTCTCCACTGCCTGGAGGCACGGGTGCTGGCGGCGGTGAGTTGTCGGCGTGGAGTTCATAACCTGATTCCATAGCCAATCCATAGCTGCCGTCGTTTTCGTTGAGGGGTAGCGCAGGAGTTGACTGAGGGGATTGCTTCGGGCCGCGCGCGTGGTTCTGGGATGGTCGATGGCGGAACTGTGGCAGCCATTGACTGTGTCGTTCCTAGATCCTGGCTGACAATTTCTTTCTGCGATCCTGGGCCATATGTCTGCTTTTATGTCATCGTGACTGCTGTTCTATCTCAGCCTAGTGTACATCTGAGAAAGGGGATGGGATGGGATGGGGGAGGGCAGTGGTGCGCGCGCGCCCACCAAGGCTACCTACGCCCCAGTTGGCGCTGGTGGCTTTATCCGGCAACTCGGCTCCTGATCGTTTGATCAGCCGGAGTGTTCGGGGCGGCGTGGGCTCAGGGACGGTTCACGAGTTGGGTAGCGCTCACCCGTCACCTGCTCACCTGCCCTGTTGCTCGCGTCTGTGCCAGATGCATGGGCCATGTTGCTGCCATGTGACGCTGGATCTGGCGATCGTCGAGGGGAGTGCTGGCATTGGTTCACAGGGTGGCCGTGTCCCTGAGCAGCGTTGATCTGGACTTGGCGGTTGCTGTGCAGAGGTCGGGCCGGTCGGGCCAGATGGCGGGCCCTCAGGAACGCGAAGTACAACATGAACAGAAACAGAGGCGAGAACGAGAGGGGGGGATGTAGAAGAGGACGCACGGCACGACGCAGAAGGAGAAGCGCGAGCACCAGCACCAACGCAAACACCCTCCCACAGAAGTAGCAATAGAAGCAGAAACGCCGACAGAAGTACCAACACGCGGGAGCACAGACGGGTGGGGGGCGGAGGGACTCGAGTACGCACCAGCACGCCGGCGCGGCTCGTCTTCTCCCTCTCAAAACTACCCGCGAGGGGACGGGGATGCACACGCAGTTGTCGTGGGCGCGGTTTGATGTGGGAGAACGCAGGGCGCCGCATGCTGTGGGGAGGGACGGGTCAGTGATGCGATGCAACGCAATGCGCGGGCGAGGAGAAAGTAGCGAGGGTGAGATGAACAGGAAGAAAGAGAGGGGTGAAAGAAGAAGGCGAAAAGAAGGCGAAACGATAGCGACACGGGATGCAGGATGGATGCGAAACGAGGAGGAATGAGGTCGGGAGGAAACGAATTGGGGATGATTGAAATGGGAACAAGGCGACACAGGAACGAGTACGAAGGAGTACGAAACAGGACGAAACAAGGACAAGACGAAACGTGAGACGAGAGGATGAAGCAGGAAAGAAAAAAGAACGAAAGCAAATGGGAGGAGACGCACCCCGTCTGTCTATCAAGTCAGCCAGGTATTGAAACAACGTGCTGCATCGACAAAGGTGAGTGGGTACGTTCGCGCCTAAGTGCCGAGGGACTTGCTTCGTTCTTAGCCCCAGGAGACTTTTACCGACGTTAGCGTTTCGTGAAGGCGTCGATCGCGGCGTGCGCATAGCTAGAACGACGAACGAGTTAGAAAAAACGACGACGACGTTGGAGGAGGAAGGAATGGGAGTGGAGGGAATGGGCTGAGAAGATGGATAGGGGCACGAGTAAGGTATGTACCTGATCCATCGTTGACGATGACTCCTCGGAGGCACTGACGACATCCTCGTTGTAAGATGGAATCGAGGCGTCGTCGTCGTCGACAGCTCTCGCGCGTGGCCCGTAGAAGTAAATGGTTGGCAGCCATACTGACAAATGTAGCGTCATTAGATAAATTTATTCACAATAAATCGGTTTGTAACGGACTTGCCTGCGCTGTCATTGAGGGATCCAAGGGCGACTCGCAAATCTAGAGCCTGGATTCATATGGTTCAGCTGCACAGGGTGGGATTGGGGGGGTAAATGAATAAGGTACGCAGCCGTTAATTTGTTCGTGGCTCAATCGGCGTACTGACGGCGTTGGGCGTTGATCTATAGTGCGGCAGGCGGTTTCGTGGACGTTCTACCTGGATCGTTGGCCTTAATCAGTCGCATGCCCTGTTTACAGCCAGGAACTCACTCAGTTTGCACTCGCAATCACTCACGCGGCCGTCGCCCGTCTCTTCTGTCCACGCTCACGATTCACGGCCATTAGCCGGGATTCCGCTTCTTCGGACGTCCACCGGCTGGACCAGGGCTTGAAGCCCTTGGGTACGGGATCACTCGGATTACGGGGACGATGGCTCAGCCGTCCACACCCCGCCCAATCGCACTCTCTCTTTCTCACATCCCTAGCCCACGTGGTGAGCCTATGTCTACGCCCTATGTTCGCATTGGTCCCATCTAGCAAGGGCCGCTCATTGCGTTGATTCCCGGCCTCGTCTTCGTCGTAAGCATTGCTCGAGAGTGTATCGGCGAGGTGGTAGGTCTGTGGTTTCGGTTCAGCTTGCATTTCTCAGCAAATAGTATACGCGCGTGGACTCGAGCTGCGGTCAGCGGTCAGCGGCGTGCTCGATTACAAACGGGATGGCGTGCACACGCTGCGTGACTGGATGGTTGCGATGGAGGCCGGGCCTGGTTGTTGCTCATTGCGTCGAGTCCCCCATGGAGAACAAGGGCCAGAACCGCGCCGACGTCGGGGTATTTTTTTGGCACCAAGCCCTGTGAGTCCACCGCATTTGTATGTGAAGAGGTGGGCGACTTACTGTGCCCTAGGGCCTCGTTGAACACAACCGGCGCGTTGGGCGTCGTCCCGGGCGTCGTCTGCGCGGTATCTACAGGCCTTAGCCTTGTGAGCAAGCCATATGTGGGTGATGACAATCTAGCTCACCATTGTGTTCAGTATTCCGCTCGATAATCGTCTCTGTTCCCACCGTCCACATCTCGTCGCGGCTGTTAACACAGATCATGAAGCCCGCGCCCGTCCCCTGTCTTCGTGGAGAGTGATAGATACCCCCGACATTTTTATACAGATTGGGCTACGAAGCCCACGGCAGTCCAGTGTGCTTGTGAGCAGTCAAGATTGAACGTCGAACGTACCAAGGGCAAGGATTCGACATCGCGACGGCATTCCCTGGCGCCATCCACGTTCTGCACTCGACAACATTTCCCAAGCTCTTAAGAGAGCGTCGTTCGCGAACGGCGGCGGGGAGGAGCGGATGAGCACCCGAGGTGGGGAAGGAGTACTCACTGAGGGACATGTCCAAGGCAGGTGCTTGGCGCAACACCTTGGGTCAGGGCGCTGGCCCCACCTCTCCTGCAGCTCCAGGACCTGCTTCTCCTTCTCATCGTCATCCTCCACGACGTCTGCGTTAGGCTGTGCAGGGGTATGCCCTGAAGGGAGGGATGGTGAGGGTGAGGATGGAGGCGGTGGAAGGGAGGAAAGCGATGACGTCGGCTTGTCCCAGGCAGAGGTCGTGCGGGATGTTGAACCCTCAGACCACTCGTCCCGCGTCGTCGGAGTCGAAGCGCTCTCCGGCTGCATCAAGAGTCTCGCACTCCCTTTGCTCTTCAAACAACCATTGGCGGATGAAGAAAGATTTAATGCCTGTTATGGGCTGCCCAAAGGGGTTTTGGGTAGGCTCCTGCATTGAAGCTGTCGTTCCTGTAATGCAAGTTTCTGTGAGGCAGAGAAGAAATGAGAAGGAGGAAGTGGCATCCAATGCTTCGCTTCCTGCATACTGGGGCAACCAAGGACAGTTTCACCACAGGGAGACATGGGCCCAGGGTCGTCCCCATGTCTCTCTGCAAGTAAAGCTGGCATTGCTTTCCCCGTAGCAAGCAGGAGGGGAGGCCGTGGCATTGGCTAGTGCTGCGGCACCTTTCTAGCCCACAGCAGTCGACCTTTGCCGCACGCAGACATGGGTCCAGGGACGTTCCCATTTCCACGTACGGATAGGTAGCTTTCGTGCGGCTAGCCAGGTGGGACGGCAGCAGCAGATAATGGAGAGGCATACCGTTCGTAATCCTTTGGGGGGCGTGGCGGCTGTGAGAGGAAAAATAAGATCAGCAAAGGCGCGTGACCTCATGCGACAAGTCACAAGACCCCAACCTCCTAAATGCCAGTCAGGGTACTCGACAGGCGTAAATCACGCAGCCTCTATCGCAATCGTCAGGGCCTCAATGCCGCAACAAATAAGTAAAATTAAAAATGAAAGGGGGGTTAGAACCCAATGAGATATAATAATTGTGTTTCGTACCAAGGGGTACTGTCATGCCGAAGAAGTAATACAATATATTGTAGGCGCGAAGTCGTATTCGGTGTGTGAATGCGAGGACTGGGAATGGTGTGCTCCCACCAAAAGACGAAGTAAGAAGGAACGAGTGGACGAAATCCGAACGCCACGTGACAACGGAACGGAAGACTAGTGTTGCGGAAAATACCTAAGCTATCCTGGTTATTTACCTCGTCTGGTCCAGGGGACATGTAAAATATCAGTTACTTACTGGTGAATAACTGACACGTGACCAGCCACATGATCAGAGTCCAGCCAGTAGAGATAGGAGATATTAGTAGTCTGAGATACAGCAAAAATCTTACTGAGGTGAAAATGCCCATGCTGGCTCCTGCATTATATACACTAACCTGATGTGCCCTACGTGCCCCCTGCAACTCCCCTGGCACCTCCCCCTATACAGTGTATCATGTGACCAGTAACTTACATGCCCCTCTGGCCATCTTTTGGTCGAGGTAAGTAACCATGTATTTAACTGTTAATAACCAGTGAAAAAGCGTGCCAGTGAAAAACTAAAGGTATTTTCCGCAACACTACGGAAGACGGAAACACGACCAAGTAGCGCCGCGTGCGACTGCTGGACTCAACTTTCGCAATGCTCCTGAGGGAGGGGAAAAACTACTTCTTGTTGCTATAGGTAGATAGGTAGGTACTATATATACATGTAACTAAACATGCGGAATATGCATGCATGAGTAAGTAAGATAGTACCTAACAAACAATGCGGCCGCAGGTGATGACGGACCGAAACAGGAAGTAAACGAAACGATAGAATACGTACAAAATACCGTGTATCAAGGATTAAACACAGTTCAATCCCTACATCTCCGGGGGACCTTTAAAAGTTGACCCTCCTTGGTCAACATCCAATCAAACTGCAACAGATCCTGTACGAGGTGTGAGCAGCGACGATGCTTGCGCGGAACCGAGCGTGGTGATGAGCGTATCGAGTTCGCCTGATTTGTCTACCCGTTGGTATGCCCGTTGCGATCACTTGGTGATGCGGCGCGAGATCGCGACGATGCTGTCGATGGTGCGCAATGGTGAGTGATTAAGGGGTGGGATGGGGTGGGAGACGATGGTGGGGTGACCTTGGACGTATACCGGGGCGGCGTCTACATTTTTCGACGGCGGTGGTACGTGGTAGTGTCCTAGTAGGTGGTCGTACGGCGGTAAGGGGCTCGATAGGGGTGGTTCGCGGGTGGTCATTGTCGAGGGCAATGGATGGCGCGGTGATGGTGAGACGAATACTGGTGTGGCCGACGAATAAGGAGGGGGGACGGGCGTGTTCGATGTCGATGCTTGAGCTATAATGCCTTGCTTCGAACAAATGATGCTCCATGTCCTTGAAGTCACGCTTGACCACAGTTTCGAATGAACCGGCTTCGTCGGCGTGCTCGTGTACAGGTCTTGATGCGTCGTTGAGAGAGATGTGGCGCGCGGAGGTAGTGGGGGAAATGCGGGGGTAGCAACTGTAACGTACGAAAGAAATGAGACGAAGAATTGAACGACGAGTTATCTTGTACTACGAACGAATGAAACGGACGAAAACATATATCTAATATACATATGATATGCTGTTTTTATGTTTTATTTCGTTGGTGATGAGCTGGGGAGTGTGAACGAGAAACGAACGAGGGATTAGGAGCGTGATAAGCACTACGAAGGCGAAGGAATGGGGAATTGGGCGGTGCGATATGGAATCAGGGATGGCATGGAGAAGGGAGTGGATGGGAGTGAAATAAGAGAATTGTGGTGGCGTATGTACTTGTCTAGCTGATACTGAAGTTCGTTTGTTGGTAACAGCTGTTGAGATCGGTTTCTTGGTGTCTTTCTGGCGCACGGGATGTCGGTATTTCATTGTGTGTATGTACTGTCATTTCGGTTGGCGGGATGGGGCGTGGCGAATGAGGTGGTTGGGAAAAGGAGTGGCGAAGCGAACATGGGGGAATAATGGTGGAGGCGTAAGTGAGTGTCGTTAAGCGAGCTTCCTGTGCCGGTGTTGCGTTTCGAGTGGTGTAGATGGCGGCGAGTCGTTAGCGTTTGCGTCTACCTGGGTTGCGCGTGGCCGAAGGATCTCGTTCGGGTGGTCGCTGCTTGCGTAGACAAGATGGCAGCCGTCTCGTAGTGAATTCGCTAGCGCTTTGTCGCTTTGCGTGAGCCGTATTGGTGACGATACGAAACATGGCGTTGTGAAGCGAAAGGACCGTTTGAGGCTGAGGCGTCGGTTCTTCTTCGTCGAGCTGGTGGAGTGCCGTGATCGCTGCTTCGTAGTTGTCGTCGCTGGTGCCATCTGGAGGTGCTGGTGCTGGACTGCTACATGTCGTGCAAACATGAGCTGAAGTAGTCGGCTCGTTGGGAGCTCGTTTCGGCTGTGGTCGTTCGCTTATTCCTTTGCGTACGTCTGGTGCAATGGCGAGTAACTCCTTCATCGTAAGCTGGATTGCGTCTTCGAGTGCTCGTTGGATCACGCCGTCAACGATCTTGGAGTCTTCAATGCTGGCCTGGTACCGATGTGTCGTTTGCGTCGTGAACACGTCTTGCGCTGATGGTGCTGTCGGAGCCGGTGTTGCCATTGTCGTCGAAGTGCCGTTGGATAGAATGCGCCGGATATCTTGTGCGTCTGAACTAGAAAGCTTATATTGTAGGGATTGAACTGTGTTCATTCCCTGATACATGGTTCATTGTACGTATTCTATGGTTTCGTTTACTTCCTGTTTCGGTCCGTCATCACCTACGACCGCGTTGTTTGTTAGGTACTATCTTACTTACTCATACATGCATATTCCGCATGTTTAGTTACATGTAGTACAAGTATATATAGTACCTACCATTCTACCTATAAACAAGAAGCTAGTTTTCCCCCCAGTTGCGTTGCGAAGTCGAGTCCAGCAGTCGAACGCGGCGCTGTCTGGTTCGCGTTCCGTCTCCGTTCCGTTCGTCACGTGGCATTCGGATTGCGTTCATTTTCGTTCCTTCTTACTTCGTCTTTTGGTGGGAACACACCATTCCCAGTCCCCGCATTCACACAGCAGCGAATACCACTTCGCGCCTTCAATTTTGGAGCCCACCGCGAGTGGCCCAAAAACGGAGTTTTTGTCTTTTAGGTAAACACGAGTCACCATTGATCCACGCAGCGACACGCCGTGCACGCGCCCGCGGTTCTAACCAGCCGAGTGGACGTTCGAATTATCCAGTTATCGAGACCCACGCAGCCCATCACCCCGTTCCTGTCCCGTATCCCCCGAATCACCAGTCTCCCTTCCCCGCGCCCGATCACGTTCAGTATCTCCGAAACCACCCCAACCCTTCGATCGATCATCTTTCCCTCCAGCGTCACCTCAAGTATCAACGTTCTTGCCGCCTCACGCTACTACCATGCCCGACTACCAGATGCCCGACCCAGGAAAACATTCCGCGCCATCCTTCGGTGGCGAACCCGAATACCTAGTTCGGTTCTTCAACGAAGTCAAGTTTCACGCAGCCAAGGCCAACCTCGATGATGCAACCAAGGTAACGTATGCATGTCGATACGTCAAGAATAGGGGTGATTACCGAACATGGACCCGAATCGCGAAGATACACGCAGACGATTGGAGTACATTCAAGGATACAGTACACGAACAGTACCCAGGATCGCAAGGCAACGAATCGGTCAATATCTCCGAACTCGAGCAGCTCATTGAAACATACAGGAATACCATCACGACGACTGTACAGCTAGGTAATTATCGCAGACGGTTTATTGACATCTTCGAAATACTACAGGACAACGACATTCTCAGCGAACGACAAGCGGTCGAATACTTCCTCAGCGCCTTTCCCGACGATATCTCCAGCAAAGTCGACCACATCCTTCTTGCTTGGGAGCCGAAGAAGCCGCACCGTGAAGTCTACACACTCGACAATGTCTATCGCGCGGTCCTACATACATTCGGAGATGGATTAATGCCCTCGAAAGGTAAACAACGAGCCATAACACCATCAGCACCAGTCAAATCCGAAGCGAGCTTCAATTCGATGATACGCACGGCAGTTCAAGACGCTATGGCACCATTCGCGTCGCTATTCGGTCAGCAAGGCATCACGGCGATACCACCAATTCCTGCGACGAACAAGCACGTAGCGGCCCCACCCTGTCTCATTCCTCGCCCATGCGCTTTCTGCGGCGGTCAAGACCATTCTCTACCACGGCGAAACGAAAGCGAAGGACGCATCAAACGAAACGAGCATGGCAAATACACGACACCGACCGGCATCCAGATCAATAGAAGCATGCGCGGCACGCATTTCAAGGACCAAATTGACAACTGGCACCACGACAACCCCGGACATCAAGCCGCGGCAGCATCGATACCAGCGGTGAACCTCGTATCAGCTACGACGCTACAGAAGAATAACGCAGGCTTGGACGATAAAATTAGAGAACTAACTGACAAATATTGTAGGAGTGAAGTCGTATTCGCCGTGTGAACGCGAGGACCGGGAATGGTGTGTTCCCACCAAAAGACGAAGTAAGAAGGAACGAAAATGAACGCAATCCGAATGCCACGTGACGAACGGAACGGAGACGGAACGCGAACCAGACAGCGCCGCGTTCGACTGCTGGACTCGACTTCGCAACGCAACTGGGGGGAAAACTAGCTTCTTGTTTATAGGTAGATAGGTAGGTACTATATATACTTGTACTACATGTAACTAGACATGCGGAATATGCATGTATGAGTAAGTAAGATAGTACCTAACAAACAACGCGGTCGTAGGTGATGACGGACCGAAACAGGAAGTGAACGAAACGATAGAATACGTACAAAATAATTGAGAGCTATCAAGGGGGGGGACTAACTAACTGGGTTACTTCGTTGGAGCACCTATTACGCTGGAATCAGCCCTTCACCGTAAGTCCGGTTCGGCGTCCTGAGCAACCTGTAGATTCAAGTTAGACGAAAATATGTGAGTACAAGCCTGGGCGACATACCAATTGTAAATAACTGTCGAGGCGATGAAACCAAGCCCGAACAAGTGCATTTGATGGCGTTGCACTGAGGGTATCGATGGCGGCCCATGCCTCAACCAGTCCTTGGCAGAGTTGCCCCATAGCCGAATAAAAGAATCTGTCTCCTGCCACCGGCCCCATGTTCGTCCAATAAATGTAGACATTTTCCCAAGTGTCGTATAAGGGGTTGCGAGGACTCGCTTTCGGGCTTTGGACCATTCTCTGAGAAAGGGGTTATAATGAATGAAAGACCAGTAGGGATGTGGGGCTTCGACCGACGAAACGGACGGTCCGTGACGGGTGATGAAGGGGCCCAGGCCGCCCCGACGCTCCGGCGGGGGGGGGGTGATCGAGTCAAGCGATCGGGAGCCGGGTTGCCGGCTACAGCCACCAGCGCCAGCGCCAACTGGGACGTAAGTACTCACCCCTGGGCAGTTTGTTGCAAGCTCGTCGATCGCCGGGCCGAACGAAGCCCATTCGGCGAAGTGTAGCAGGAGTTTGATATGGACATCAGGGCCGATGTAACACAGACCTTTCGCGATTGGGAGGAGAACCAATCGTTTCAATTGATTCATCTGCGTAGCATTGAGGCTGGATTGAACAACGACGTTCTTATCTAATCTTTATGAAAGGTCAGTGAGGCACGTCGTCAAAGGCAAAGACGTACCTGGGGAGAGAAATTGACCTGGCCACAGGAAAGTGTGAGAGACGGCGAAACAAGGTATGATGTCTCAAGCACTTACTTTTGCAACGCTTTCAATATGTCGCTCACAGAATACCCTGACCACTCGGAGACCGGTGGACTTGGTATGAATTGGGCATTGGAAATCCCTGGCCAAATTGACATGGTGAGATAAGGCCTCACTTACACGCAGCCTTGTGTTTATAGGGTGATGATAAGTACATGGGAAAGAATCATTGCAGCATTCAGCATTAGAATTCTCCCTCGGTTGTTCCACCATCGATCAGCGGACCGAAGCTCCCTATCTCACCATCCATCCAACTCGTTTGGGATAACGAAGGGTATATTCGTTGTCACCAAAAGGTTTCTCGTTCGGCGACTGGTCCAAGGCCCGGGAACGGATGGAACCCGGGAGTGGGACACAGACGAACTCCTGAGATACAAAAACTCCTAACAGGGGCCGAACTCAAGCCGGCCCAGGCGAAGTATGTAAGTACGTAGATGTAGCGAATCTATGTAGTAGATGGAATCGATGGTAGATGGAATTGATGTAATGTATGAGAAATGGAATTGTATCGATGAAGAAAGCACGGTAAGCGATATGGGCGGGGGAAAAGAAGTGAACAACTCGATGTGCTATCGAGCGTGAACGTAAGAAGATGCGCTGGTAACGTAATAATAGAATAGTTTACCTATCAAACGTGAACGTAAGAAGATGAGAAGCAGAAGCGGGGGATCGTGCTATGTATTCGTGCGCGCGAAGACAAAAGGCGCAGATGATGAAGGGGAAAGATAGGGCAACAGGGGTCTCACGTGCACTCGTAGATCGTTTGACCTAGGTGAGTTATCTCATGCATGAGACTAAACAAACAGCAAACTCACTGACTTATCTACTTCGACTCTAAGACCCTGCGACGTCGATGGATTTCGAGACGACGGCCGTAGACGGGGGTTGGAATAGCGAGCAACTAGCAGCGGATAAGGCGACAGACTCGGATTCGCAGCCACTAGCGTCTCGCCACCATCCACCACGAGCCTGGCGAACCACCCTCCACCGTTTGGAGGCGTGGAACTCAGGACCCTGGAGGTATTGCTCCAGTTGCTGCTGGTTATCCACCGCCATCCTGCCTCGAGCCGCTGGGAAATCGGACAGGTGAGTTATCCTTTCGAACTCGCGGGAATTGACGAAACCGATGACTTATCACGCAGCCTCGATGATCTATCATCTCCGCCTGCTCGACGCTGTCGAACATGACGTCGAACTGACTTGGCAAGTTTCCCACTCTCGCCGCCACGACCAACCCTCTACGCCCAATCACTCGGCGGCCACGGTGACGCCACGCTGCCGTAAATCTCACGTCCACACGCTACACCCACCATGCGACAAGTCAAAGTCACAAAGTCCCACGGACTTGCATTCCCGGTCGAACGAACGATAAGAGAAACGAGGCTAATCCCTTGCAGTATTCGGTGAGTTATCTCTCCCTCTCGCACGAAAATAACTCACAGCCTGACTTACCTTCGCACTAGGTCAATCCAAGCAATGCGGAAACTGCGAACGCGAAGGTTTGGCCGCTGCGCCGTCTACCAGACGACTGGGTTATCTTTGGGTTATCCAAGATAATCGTGAAACGGTGGGGTCAGCCGTTTAATAATAGATAACTCACTAACATCGGACCGTAGATAGTCGGATGCCCGTCTCTCGTATTAGAGAATGCAGAACGGCGACAGCGAGGCCGTTCGAATGGACTATGAGTGCGCGCACACCCGTTCGTAGACTTGACGTATCGGCAAGTCGCGAGTAACTCAAACGGCATGAATTCTTTGGCAGAGTCTATACTTGTATTTAATTCTATTCTATCAATGTAATGTAGGCGCGAAGTTGTATTCGCAGTTGTGAACGCGAGGACCGGGAATGGTGTGTTCCCACCAAAAGACGAAGTAAGAAAGAACAAATGAGCGCAATCCGAACGCCACGTGACGAACGGAACGGAGACGGAACGCGAACCAGACAGCGCCGCGTGCGACTGCTGGACTCGACTTCGCAACGCAACTGAGGGGGAAATAAGCTTCTTGTTATTATAGGTAGATAGGTAGGTACTATATATAGTTGTACTACATGTAACTAGACATGCGGAATATGCATGTATGAGTAAGTAAGATAGTACCTAACAAACAATGCGGCCGCAGGTGATGACGGACCGAAACAGGAAGTAAACGAAACGGTAGAATACGTACAATAAACCGAGATTCCGGGTTCGAACACAATGCAATCCCTACAGTAAGTCTAACCCTTGCGACTCCACGAGTACTGAATACCCAATACCGACCCTTTCTCTCTCTCTCTCTCCAGAATCTAATATTATCTGTACTACCAATGAATTAGCACGAACGAACGAACGCGAACCGAACACGAACACGCAAACGCCACCGCTGTTCACGAAATCTCTGGCCTGTCTCAATTCACCCGTACTTATCTTTGTACTCAGACTTATTGACACTCATACAATAATAGATACTATCTACCGTACTCTACGTCGTTCGTAATGTGTAAATGTAAGCCACCATTACTTACTGTTCTTGGCCAAGCCGCGAACTGACTTCGTTTACCCTCGCAGACAGCTCGTATTAGTATCGAACATGGTCTCCTTCATATCCCAGCCACGCGCACATGCCAAGTTCATGACTAAACCGTTTTATTCGTCGACGGGATAAGTATACGTACATGACGAACTAACCTACGAACTCGTCGCGGACTGTCTACTGACTACGCTGACGCAGTCGCTCCCCCCGTTGTCCATCCGCTCGCTGCTTGTCTCGGAATTGGCGGCGGCACGAACCCCTCAGTATTGACCGTGCCGTGAGTCGCGCACTTCGTCGATACTGACCCTCGAAAGCGTGTGCCGTAACCTTGTGAAGGGCCCTAAATCCGAGTTTGGCGCGTCCCAGCCGTTGCGGCCATCGTAATCGTAGCTTCGTAGACCGTCGGTGTGTGTGAGTGAGTCGAGTGGTCGTGCCGCCGTGAGCTGTAAGGTGTGATCCCGAGCCCACGAACCCGAGCGAACGCTGGACGCTGGACGCTGAGGCCGTCAGTCGTGAGCCGTGAGCTGTGAGAACTAGACCGTTAGTCCGTACACGAAATCGAACGCAAATAGAAACGTTAACAGAAAACTCACCCATTCGTCTCCAGTACTTACACTAACCGCGAGCGAACGTTTCAACGACACGAGTCGGCTCTTGCTCGTCTACCCTATAATGCCTGCTCGCCCATCTGCCTTGCGTCTGTCAGGTTCATACTTAACCGTCGAACTGAACTGACCTACCTCCGATACAACAGCTCGCCGCCGAGCGATTCGATGTCTTCGACGTTGAGGGTGGCGGGTTGGAGCACCCTCGCCCGCGCGACCCTCGACTCGCGTTCCGACGTTCGTCGCCGTTTCCTTTGCTCGTCGTCTTTCGTCTCGACTAACCACCGTTGCTTCCTCTACCATCCAGGTCCATCATTGTTATCGATGCTGCCATGGCGTTCGCACAGTTCGACCGTGTCTGCTTTCATATTCACCGCACGTTTCCCGCTTTCTCCGACATTCGTACCTGATTCTACTTCTACTCCTACCTCTTCTTCCTCCTCGTACTCCTCCTTCCTCCCATTCTCCTCCCCTCCTCCTCAAGGCCGAATCCGCTTGGCCATCGTCTTCATCACCATCGGCGTTGGCGTTGACGTCTTCTCGGCTCGGTTTGCGCTGCTTCGTCTCCGTGGTGCGTCCCTTCCCCATCCCTTTCCGATTCTCTTTTCCTATCCCCCTCGTTTAGGTACCCACCCATCTCTATCATCGACGTTGGCGTCAGCCTTAGCGTCGGCGTCACGTTCGAACTCGAGGCCGTCCGTATTCGTGTTCGTGCTCATCGTGGTACGTCTCCCTGTTTCTCCTCCGACGTTCGTACCTGATTCTACTTCTTCCTCCCACAGCTCCCGCCGACGCATCGCCATCAGCGTCCACTTGCGCCCAGCGTCGCCGTCTGCGTCTGCCTCTGCGCTGGCGATCCTACGGCTATGGATGTGGATGTGGACGTGCGTGACCTCTTTCTTTCTTCGTTTCGCTTTGCGTTTGCGTTTGCGTTTGCGTCGGTGTTCGTATCCTCTCCCGCTCCTCGTCTTCCCTCGTCTCTCTTTCCTTCCCCTCGTCTTCCTTCCTTCCCGTTCCTTCTCGTCCTCGTCGTGCTCGTGGTTCGCAGCGCGTGGACGAAGCCGGAACGCGGGGTCGCCGGAATGGAGGCCGGGATGGTGTTGCGATGGTGGTGATCGCGTCCGTCAGTCTTCGCTTTCGTTTTCGTTCGCATCCCACTTCGTTCCCATTCCTCATCCTCTCCCTCTCCTCCCGTTTGCTTCGTCTCCTTCCCCGTTCGTGTGCATCACTTCGCTCTTTCGCTTCCTTCGTGTACCTGTGCTAACTCTATCTATGGTAGCTGATCTCAAGGGGGGGATCTTTTGTCACGACAACTTTAAAACACAAGCTCATCAGGTGCAGAAAAAGCCCCCCATTAGTGTTTTAGAAGTATTTTTCCGTTTTTTTGTTCCCACGGATCATAAATGATGTAGGGATTGCATTGTGTTCGAACTCGGATTCTTGGTTTATTGTACGTATACATTCGTTTCGTTTACTTCTTGTTTTGGTCCGTTATCAGCTGCGGCTGCATTCTTTCTTAGGTATTATATTACTTACTCGCACATGCACACTCTGCATGCTTAGTTACATCTACTACAAGTATATATAGTACCTAGCACCTACCTATAATAACAAGAAGCTTATTTCCCCCTCAGTTGCGTTGCGAAGTCGAGTCCAGCAGTCGCACGCGGCGCTGTCTGGTTCGCGTTCCGTCTCCGTTCCGTTCGTCACGTGGCGTTCGGATTGCGCTCATTCGTTCTTTCTTACTTCGTCTTTTGGTGGGAACACACCCTTCCCGGTCCTCGCGTTCACAACTGCGAATACAACTTCGCGCCTACAATGAGGTTATGGTTCTGAATATTCAATATTTTAATACGGTCATGATGGTCATGACGTTCAGATAGGCGCCCGATTCCAACTCCGCTAAGAACTTCAAGCAGGTCGTTCATGTGTATGGATACATTGCAAAATATATGTACATAGATGTCAGAGACCATATATCTTTGTGATGACATATTGACAGAACTAGGTGTACAAGATTTGTACGCTACTAAAATAAAATTAACACTGCATGGTGTGGTTGCATGAGCAGATGGAAAAGGGAGTTAGTGTTTCATCCATCTAATCTCGCTTCGGACGGACTGTGGGAAACGGAAGTTTGATTCCGTTAGTCCGAAATCCATCGTGTGAAATACCCAGTTGGGCCGGTCGGAAGCGTTCCGTGATCCGTTCGGATGGTGGGAACCACTTACTGATACGGTGGCTTCGTGAGAAGTCTTTAGTGATCGATCAACATTGTGGGAAGTCTCGTCTGATCCGTTCAGGTTGTGGGAAGCAGTCGATGATCCGTTGCGGCTCGTGGGAAGATGTCGCGCTGATCCGTAGAACATCGCGGGAAATGTCCACTGATCCGTTTGGAGCTGTAGCAACCACCCATGTGTATTGATTATAGCCGGAGATATGTAGCACGGATGACCATACATGTACATAGCCGTCCAAGATGACGTCTGTCAGCAAGTATGTAGCATGGCAGCAATGGTGTACTGAGATCGCTGGTCACAGAGTATGTGAAAGAACGGTCGTGATATCAATATGGCCCTCCAAGACGGTCACTGCGGATGCTCATCGTTTTCCCCCCTTGCTTGTTCTGTCAATGCTCGGCCGTCAAGAACTGTCCATGCATGCACACAACAGTACACTGTCTTTGAACAAGAGTCTGACAGAATGGATGTGGCCATGTTAGCTACTAAGAGCACGGTTGTGAAAGCCATGCCAGCGCACCATCGACGGTACATATATACATCATGTAAAGTAGACTTTATAATTTCCCTTACCTAGTTCAATATCCGTTTGTAACATGGGACAATAGTGGCTCACGTCTACTCAAACATAGAATGAAGGCATGTATTGGAAAGTGCACGCATTCTACGTCCGTCCTACATAAAATTTACACCGTACGCCTCATCCGCCAAAGTCTGGGTGTGATGCGGGCACTCTTGTGAGAAGCAACTGCGCAGTTTACAAAAGCGTAAAAAAGAAGTACGATACCTCTTTTTGCCAGCAAACTGAATCTTCACCGCACGAGCGATCGCTTGGCCATCTCAGGTATTGAGCGCTTATTCGATGGGTTTTACCCATTGCTCGGCGGCTCGAATCATATGATGTGTTTTAGGAGCTTCGTGTCTTGATTGCCTCGCCCTCGGTTTCTAGACAACGTAGACTGAGTAAATTGGGCGAGAAATGGGAACTCACTGATAACCTATACGAGTGAGACCGCCTGTTTAAATAAATGCATGGGGAATATAGATACCTAAAACTGCAGAGAACGGTAAGTATACTGGACTGGGTGTTTTATCCGGTAGAACACTCACCGCGGCCACCGGTGTAAGGTGCAGGGGCGTATGTGGCGGCCCAGCCTGCACATTTCTTTACATATCTACGTAAGTGAGAGGCACTCCCTCGTCAACGACCAGACCCACCGAGTGAGAAGGGCAGTGGTAACTATTATAAAAATGTCAATAAATATCTAATAAATTTCCCTATGGGATATGTGAGATACGTAGATGAGGTAGAAGAAAAGAATCACTTACGCAACAAGACTCGTATCCTGCGAGGTCATAGCCCCCCCGTTGGGCCAAACATGGACGTCGGTTATTCGCGACTTCGTGCCCTTGATATATATGTGCATGGTGGCCACGGGCTGACCGTTCGTATACGCGCGCAGAGTCGCGTGATGGCGTCGACTTGATGGACTGGTGTGCCTGCCGTTACTATACAACGTCAGCGTGCTAATATAGAGATAGAAATTACTTACACGATGATCCACTGCTCTACTTGGGCTGCGTCGTAGCCCAGAGCCGCCTCTATCCGTCCTTTCCATTTGATGAGTGCCTCTTCTGCCGCTGCGACCAACGCACGCCGCTCTGCGTGCCTTCGTGGGGTGGAGAGAATGGAGGAAACGATTAGAAGGATTGTCATGCTGCATGGTATCAGAGTTTGCAGCGGCAGAGAAGGGGGGGTACACACGTAGTTGAGGTATTTGTTGCTGTAGGACGAGAATTCGGAGCCGCGGACGTGTAAGCGCCGTTGATCATGATCGCAAGGATCGTCGATGTCAACACGGATTTAACGGTCTTTATCTCCCGAGCACGATCTTAGACGTAGATGCGGAAACAAATATAGACGTCTCATGTATATTCTTTGAACGAGACATTCAGGGCGGCCAGATACTGTAAGGTCAACGTGCACATTGAGAAAATAGTGAGCAGGAGTACTCCGATGCGTGGCTGGGCCAATATTATGAATGCCATTAGCATGGTCACCAAACTATGCTTTGCCGGGCAACACGCATGACACAGTCAATCGATATGAGCTATATAATTGTTCGCAGGCTACAGGAGCGACCAATATGAGGAGGCAGTGTAAGCTCTACGACAACATCAAGACAGTGACATAGAGGACAGCACGACAGTCCGGGATGGCCAGACATTGTAAGCTGTAAGCCAACAGTGAGACAGCGAAGCATATGACTGCTGCATCTTGAGGCTACCACAGTGATAAAAGTACCAACGCGACCGTCCAGACGGCCAGACGCCGTAAGGTATACGCCAACATCAAGCTGCTGCATCTCGGGGCTACCACAGTAGTACGAGTTCCAACCCGACCGTCCAGGACGACCAGACACCGTGAGGTATACGCTAACATCAAGCTGCCACACCTCGGGGCTACCACAGCAGTATGACTAACAACACGACCGTCCATGATGACCAGAGACTATAGTCTGTATATACGCCAACATCAAGACAGCGACGTCTAGGACTTCTGTATTTCGTTGCCACGAAAGCCAGCCGCTTACTCAACAGAATACGCCACCCTACACAGCCTTCATCCTTTAGCTAATCTACACCCCCTGCATATGAATGACAGAATATTTCACATATGTAAGCGACCGCCCGTCGCCTCTCTCTTGTGCTGCGTTGGATGCCCATCCAGGACCGCAATTGGCCCATCAAGCGTCTCTCACCGCACCAGATATTTTGGGGGCTTTATGCGTTCCATGGGGGAAAGAAACCAAGCATTGATTATTAATGCATATTCTTTTGACATTTTGGGCGACCAGCCCTGTTTTTTGGTGTTATTGCCAAATGGCCATCTCGGACTTGGGGCGCTTATTCGATGGGTTTTACCCATCGTCTGAAGCGATTGGACACGTGATACATATTAGGGGGAATCCCTATCTTGAACGCCTCAAAGCAGGCTGGACTGCTCATGCTCACGATCATGGGCGTCTTGGTGTGCATTGCGAAATAAATCATGAATGGCATGTGTTGTTCTTGAAGGGTCTTTCTATTTAGAGGACGACATGGGTCGGTGAGGATATCTTTCTCTTTATACATCGGGAGGTGTAAATCAGCATTTCAGACTTAGACCGCCCTGCGTCCTTCCGTTGGAAGCCTATCAAATCGTGATGGATGCCTCACTTAGTCTAGGCCCAGTCAAGATGTCTGATCCCAGAATTAAAACGGCCCGTAGGGCGCGAGGCAGGGACTAGGGATTTCTACCGCCGCATGTTCATTTTCTTTCTCATTTCTACATCGACCACCTCGCCACTCACATGCAATGTCCTGCTCTTCGAAAAACCAGGGCTCTAACGCAACCCAATCCGAGACACGAAGAATGGAGGTTAGAGAGATTCTGAGGGTGGCAGAGGAGAAAAGGCAGGTGCTGTTAAAGGGCCTGGAGGATGATGAACGGGAGTTGAAGGAAATGGCGAGAGACGAAAAAAATTCTATTCAAAGGGCTAGAGAGGAGCTAGAAAGGGACCTTGCCGATGATCGAGAGATCTTGAGCACTCTCACTGTCCTGCTCGACGCCAGCCGCACCGGGGGCCCGTCGAGCTCAGAATTGGAGCGGCGTATCAGCCTTGTGCGAAGATGCGCGGATTTGGCTGAAAGAGTGATGAATTGGGAGCTAAAGGATGGGGGCATAAAGCGTCGGTTGGAAATCCAGGAGGCGAAGATTAGGGAGGAGCGGGCAAAGGTGGAGGGTTACGAGGGGGATTTCCGAATGGCCGCCAGGCTATTCGGACTCGGAGATGGGGAGGGCTCCGCCTGACGAGTTTCTGGGGTTTCAGGGGGAAGCGATGCTAACGACGAGATGAAGTAACCGCATCTCCTGTTCCGGAGGCCTCTAAGGAGTGAACAATGGAAATCAGTGTAGATATACAATTGCTTCGTTTACTTCTTGTTTCGGCGGCTTGTAGGTACTATATTGCTGGATTATACATGCATTTTCTGCGCGGTTATTCAAATATAGTATACTTAGCCTATGAATAAGAAAAAGCTTTCCCTCCCTCAGCTGCGTTGCGAGGGTAGAGTCCAGCAGCTGCACGCGGCGCTGCTTGATTGTGTTTCCGTAAGCTATACGCCAACGGCGAGACAGCGAAGTATACAGCTGCTGCATCTTGAGGCTACCACAGCAATGAGTACCAGCTCAACCGTCCAGGACGACCAGACACCGGAAGGCGTGCGCCAGCATCATGGCAGCTATGTATACAACTGCTGTATCCTGTGGCTACCTCACTAGTATGGGTGCCAAAACGACTGTTCCGTTCCGTTGGTCACCTGGTGCTCGCATTGCCACACATTCACCTGATAAAACTACAAGTATATTGTTGAAACTAGAATATACATGTATACAAAAATTAGGGAACTTCACGCCTGCGGCCAAAACTCTTTTTGGTTTGAAAGCATGCTGAGACCTGTTTGCCAGCGAGTGGCACGAGCCGCGTCACGCTTCGCCTTCAACTCGGGGTTTCGCCTGGCCTCTGCATCGCGCTGCTTGTCGGACGCAAGGTCGTTTTCTACCCAGCGGAAGAGTCCGCCTGCAGAGTACTGGGTGATGCTGTACCTTCTCTCCCCGTCACGGATGAGGGTGTTGGAATGCCTCATCAAAGCGGACTGGATGAGGATAGTGGCGCCCGGTGGGAACCGAATGACTAGTCCCAGGTCCCAAAGGACCAGGTGGCCGCCAAAATCGGGATCGAATTCCCCGAGGGCGGTGACCCCGCACCATCCCCATGGCAGGTTCCCGCTGTCGAGGTGGGGGAAGCAGACCGTTTGGGGCCCCATATTGAACGTCATCGCCGCCCAAGGGGAGTTCTTGAAATTTCTTCGAAGGTCGCTGTGGCCGGCCAGCAACGCCTCCATCGTCCGATTGTAGCAGTCGTACGTCCGCGGGGCGTACGTCGCAAACCCACCTGAATAGTAGGGGTACGGAGTGAGTAGTATTTAGAAGGCACAGGCGACGGGACTTACTGGCGGCAAACCCTGCCAGGCGCTGGATTCCCTTGTTTTTTATCAGGTCCTCCAGGACGTTCTGAATTTCGGGGCCGCCAAGGCGGAGATTGCCTGGTTTCTATAAAGTAGGCAGATTTAAGAAGCATACGGCTGCGGGGGGGCGAACGACTCACCTTTTGGCCACCCCCATAGGAGATCCCTATAGCTGCAGGCAGGGAAGGGGCCGCGTCGATGCTCGCCCGCCAGTTCACTAACGCATGGCTGCGCCGCTGCGTTCTTGATGGCATCCGTCGCGTCCTCCACAGCCTCTCCCCATCGGAGGCCCCTTGGCTGACCCAGTAAAACCGCCACCACCGTCCCCGCAGTGTCGGTGATGGGTGTGGAGGCACTGAGGCATTTGTTAGGCAGCTTGCTTTGGGTAGAAAAAGAGAAAGGAAAAGGAGACCCACCGGCCATCCCACTCCACAATCTTAAACCCGTGACCCTCTACAAGCTCCTGGGCTGAATATCTAGACTTATCGGTTTTCCGGTCCCGTACACCCACCCAACCGGTAGACGTGACCGGAAGGTCCTGGGCGGCCAGCTCAGTCTTCAACGGCTTCGCCTCAAGACGGCGCCGCTTTGAAACGCCCTTGGTGGCGTGTTCGTGTGGTGGGGCATCCTGGGCCTTACGCTGTCGCCTGAGTAGCCGCTTGGCGCGACGCCTTGCATCGGGGTGCTCACCCCACCTCTTCTGCAGCTCTTGGATCGTTCTCTCCCTCTCATCGTCGTCCTCCGCGCTGGCTTTTGTGGACCCCCCTGGGATCGGCTCGGAAGGGAGGTTTGCCGGGGGTGTTGTTGGGGAAGGCGGAACGGAGGACAGCGGAGAGAGCGGCTCGTCCCAGGCAGAGGCCGTGCGGGATGTTGAAGCCTCAGCCTCAGCCCCGCCGTTCATGCTTTGCTCTACCTCCTTTTCGTCGTCCGAGTCGACGCGCTCTCCGGCTGCATCGAGGGCCTCGCGCTCCCTTTGCTCTTCAAAAAGCCGTTGGCTGATGAAGAATGTTTTGACGCCGGTTACCGGCTGCCCAAGGGTGGCTTCGGTAGCCTCTTGCGTTGGGACTTTAGTTCCTGTAAAGAAAATCTCTGTGAGGCAGACAAGAAACGGCGAGAAGGAGGGGGCGGCGCCCAATGCCTCCCTTCCTGCCTGCTGGGGCAAAAAATGACGGCCTCAACACAGGGAGGTATGGGTCCAGGGTCGTCCCCAAGTCCCCCTGTTGATTAAAGCCGGCATCGCTTTTCCCATAGCAGGCAGGGGGGGAAGCCGTGGCATTGGCTGCTGACGCACCACCTTCCTAGCCCACAGCAATCCACCTTTACCGCAAGCAGGCATGGGTCCAGGGTCGTCCCCATTTCTGCCTACGGGTAGGTAGCTGCTGCGAGGCTAGCCAGGTGGGACGGCAGAAGCAGGCAGTGTTTTAAATTGGAGGGTGTACCGTTCATAATCCTTTGAGGGCGTGGTGGCTCTTGGAGAAAAAAAAATTAAATCAACAAAGGCGCGTGACCGGACGCGACAAGTCACAAGACCCCAACCTCCTAAATGCCGGTCAGGGTACTCGACAAGCGTAACTCACGCGGCCTCTATCGCAATCGTCAGGGCCCTCAATACCGCAACAAATAATTAAACTTAATAATGAAAGGGGGGTAGAGCCCAATGGAATATATTAATCGCGTTTCGTACCATGGGGTGCCGTCATGCCACGGAAGTAATACAATATATTCAAAGACATATGTGGGCTGTGCATATCAGACAATTCGTTGTGCTACCTACAGGGGTAGAAACACCACAACAAGGTAATGAATTTGAAGGTAAAACGGTTGCTCGCATCGACGGCCATCTCGGCCGTAAGGCGCTTATTCGATGGGTAAAACCCATCGACTGAGAGGTCCGGGCACGTGGTAGAAACCAGGGGCCTCCTATCTCGATGACCTTCAATTGACTGCCCGTAGCTTGGGCATTGACTTAATGCACCGTGGTATAAACTGGAAGACAGTTGCTCATGGATGTAGTAGACGTTAAGTAATTGTTATGGAGGATTCGCCACTTTATCTTCTGGTTTCACCGCTAAGCGGTACTATTTCTGCAGGAGATGGTAGTACTTAGCCGCACGGTGCAGGATTTCCTGGACGACATGTGCCAGTGAGTGTACTTTTTCTTTATGGTAATTACGCGTCAATGCCATCCTGGACTGCCATGGATCGTCCACTGCGGTGCGACGTGGTGGAACGTATGGCAACAGTCCTCGACGGTCATCGTGTCAGGCCATATCATTGATGGACGACGTAGATTATTGCAACACGCCTATCAGAAAATGGCCGTCCTGGACGGCGTGAGTTGGTGCGTGCGCGGTTCATCTTCTCATTTTGACACACACATCAGAAAATGGCGGTCCTGGACGACGTGCGTTGGCGTGTCCCCTGCTAATATTCTCATTCTGACACGTCTCTCAGAAGACGGCAGTCCGGGACGGTCCTCTCATCAGTCAGTACCCGCTGAAGTCACTTTCGATCCAGTCAACAATGGGGCGCCTTGCTTCGAGCCACGTATGTTCACTTTTGCTGTGGCGTGTGAATTCTATTTTGAACTTTTCGTTCAACGTTGAAGTCGTAAATTCCAACAAGCCAACCAATAATTCGCCAAGAATATACTTTTAAGAACTTGTACGTCCAGCGTTCAAGTCCTGACTTACGACAGGCCAATTGATACTTCATAAAAAAAGCGCCAACAATGTCTTCAAACGCAGAACAGCAAATGAATGCCTTCGATACCAACGAGCAGATGCGGCTCGCTGAAGGGCCGCTTGCAGCTGGGTATAGTCAACGCCATTCGACGAAGTAGATGTACTAATTACCGTCATCTCAGAACCGTCACCAAATTTTTAGAAACCGTACGCCACCTTGGGCTCTGCGACCTCCCTTGGATGGTCCCGTTGGAGCATGTCGACAATGCTTGCCAGGTAAGCTTTCACAAAATATGCACGACGACATCATCCACTGACCGCTTCCTCAGTCAGATGAACTGTCGCAGTGGGCCGTCAGCGCGGAAAGGGGGCTGACGGCTTGGGTATCGGACCCTTTACACGACAACTCCGATGCCGCCATTTCCATAGGCTTAATCGCCACCTACGCTTTGCTGGTCGCCAGCAAACTCGGCTTCTCGATCGGTCGCAACCCATGCCCCCTGTCGCCACAGGAGGAGGGCTGCATCAAGCTCTCGGGCACCAGCGTCCAGACCATCACGAAAATGTACGACTGGCCAGTCGTAGTTGAGAAGGCGCTCCGCGCCATCGTCAAGTTCAAGACGGAGCCAGCTGTGCCGTCCGTCCCACTTGGGCCCGACGACATGGCGAACTTGTATACGCTTTTTCACAATTCGAAAAAGCAAGGAAACGCGTCCAAGGTAGTTGCAAACATCGTTCTTGCGGCTATGGCAGTAAGGTACGCCATCGAGGTGAGTTCTCGCCTCGGCCGTATAGCCATATTTCTGACCCATACGCCTCAAGGGAAAAGAGGTTCCGGACACATGGGAGAAAGTTAAGTCCCTCAAGTCCGATGAACTTTTGGAGTATAGGTCCACTCACAAAACCTCGGGGCCACGAATCACTCTGCTGCCTCTCCATCAATCCCTCGCGGTTTCCCCGATTTTACTTCTGCAGACGAAGGATCTGACGGGGAAATGGATAGCCAGACATTGGCATCTAATTGTAAGCTTGCCTCACCCAGACCCTTTTTTGCACGCTGAACGAAATTGTTGTAGATGTGGAAGCACCTAGGTTCCGATCGACCTGCGCTCATTGCAGCTATAGAACGCCACATCTGGAATGCAGTGGTTGCACTCGCACGAAGCCCGGGATTGGTATCGGAAATAATGAGAAGCATGTACGCCAATATCAAGCTCGAAACTCAATACGACGAGATATCCCACGCAATGCAAGTTGAAATCGCGCCCGATGAACTACAGTTCTTCAGAAGGCTCGAGTCCCTCTTCCCCCCTCCGAATCCCCCCGCCCCATCAACCTCAGCACCCAACCCCCCCCAAGCCCCACCGCCCGGTCCACTGCAGAACCCACCGCCCGGCCCCAGACCCCCCTCGAGGGCTCCGACCCCACTCCCCCCCCTCCACGACGACCCGGGCTTAAGGCCCACCGGCCGGACGTTAACGCCAAAATCCCGAGACGGCTCTGGCGGCGACATCGACATGGAGGATGATGAGACGGGAGGCGGCGATAGCGGAGACGTTGACATGGAGCCTGTTAATGGGAGCGTCGGGGGGGGTGATAAGGTGGGAGGTGGCGATGGCGGAGACGTTGGCATGGATCCCGCTGATGGGGGCGTCGGAGAGAATGATGAGACGGGAGGTGGCGATGGCGGCGACGATGGCGGCGACGGTAACGAGACTGGCAGTGGCATTGGCGGCGACAGTAACAAGACGCTTCAAAAGCGGAAAAACCCGTTTGACAAAGGAGGCCAAGCCGATGGCCCGTCTACCACCAAGAGGACTCGATCCTCTGCGCAGAACGAGCAAGGGAAAGGCGGCCCCACAAATAAAAAGGCCAAGTCGAGATCAACCACCACGGCGCCCAAGGCCCTCTCAGAAAAACCGGCCGGATCCCAGCAAGATGAGCGGGAGGCAAAGATAAAACTGCCTCGCCTTGTAGGCACATCTACGGTTAAGGTAGGCTGCGCAAGGTTGAAGATGATCCACCGTTTATTGACTCCCCTTAAGCGTTTCCGTGCCCGCCCCGAACGCCTCTTTGATGTTCGCGGGGAGAGCATGCTGCTAGGCCCATCATTCCACGTAAGTAACGCTTTACCCATGCGTCCCCGACGTTAATAACATCGTTTTCAGTTTGAGGAGCACTTGGAGTGCTTCCACGCCCTCCTAAGAGCGATAAGGAGGACGTGGGGAGACGCTCCTCCCGATTACACGACGGGTGATGGGATCGGCCGTATGGTGCAGGCCATCCCCCACGCCGAGTACCAAACTTATTCCCCATCTCAGCTGGGGGACATCTTAAAAACCAAGGCTATCCTGTTGACAGGATTGCCTGTGCAGGCAGATAGCTTTGAGGGTGCCATGAGGAGTCTTAACAGATTCCTCGACGCCTCAATCATTTGCAACGGTAAGAGCCACTGGGCCAAAAAATGACGCCTCATACTGACTCTTCACATAGATCAATCGATTGAGATGGGTCCCACCGGTACGGAGCGGCACAGGAAGACAACAATACAGGAGATCATCGACATCTCCAAGTCGCCGAACGCAAAGGCAGTCAACTGCCTCGACTTCCCGGGCCCTTTGCCGGCCGAAGTACCCTTGGCACTCGACGACTCCCTAGACCGCGTTTGCTATTCAGCAACGTGGGACATGGACCGGCCCCGAAAAACAGCGGACATGGCAGCTCTGACCTGGAGCATAGCTGCGACGCCATCGACATGGCATCACCTCCACGTCGATACCAACGGCTTTGGCACGACAGCCGTGCCGACCTTTGGGAAGAAGTTATGGGCTTTGCTTCGGCGAAAAGGCGACCCATCCGCCTCAAGGCCCATCGACTGGAGTGACACGCTGGACGGCGTCAACAATAAAGTCCTGGACTCGGAGGAATACGAGGCCTCCTACGCCATTTTGGAGCCAGGCACCGCTCTGTAAGTCCCATCAACCTCAAGCCTTTTTGTCTATTTCTGATCATTGCAAAAGGGTGATGCCAGGAGGGTGCCCCCATATGGTCTTCACCCTCGACGACTCCACCGTGTTCTCGGGGAGCCATTTCTACCATGGCCGGTGCCTACGGCGCCATATGTTCAACCTCGTCATCACGGCCGCTCTGCCTGACTCGACGAACACCACGCACGACGAGTGCGCCATCTCCATCATCGGCAACGTGTTGAAGATGATTAGAAAGGCTTGCCTCAAGCCTGAGGCCATTCCTGGTACGTCTTCTAAATATTCACGCCGTCTACTCATCTTTCATACCAAAACAGATTCCATGTGGAACCACCTGCCCAACGTCAGGACGGAAGAGGGAATGAAGGACGCCCTCGTCCTCTGCGTCGTGGCGAGGCTTCTCCCCGTAATATTCCACAGGCTCCACGAGTCTAAGGACGAGCTACACGCGATATCCGACGACGCCCTCAAATTTGCCAAGCAAATCAAGGCCTCTGAGAGGCATCGATTCTCCACGCCGGCCCGCCGCGACCTCGACTTCTTCGACGATGTATACGAGGTATACCTCCAGCGAGTCCTGTCGGTATATGTCGGTATGTTGGCTACGGGGGATACGGTCACCGACGGGCCCGACGAGGAGATCGCGCGTATACCGGAAGCCGAAGGATACAAAAGGCATTCCAAACATACCCCAGGTTTGTTTGGTCAGAGGCTGCCAAAGCCAACAGGAGATGGCCTTTCGGACACGACATTGGATCTGGATGTAGACTACGACGGGGGTTTTGTTTTCGTTTTAGCAGACTTAGAATAATTCGAAAACCATGTACCCTATTTTTTGTACCAATTCAAAAACAGTTTCAACTCAATCAAAACTCTCCCTTTCGTTATATTGCGCCGCAGGCAAATTGTCAAGATCCCTCCAGTGACTGGGCTGCTAACACGAAGGTGTAAGACAGCCAGTGCCGCTCTTATGGCCAACACGCACAGGCACAGATTATTGTGCAAGGCGACCGTCTTCGCATGTGCTTTCGCGGAGACTCTAACAGGGCAGGGGCGTCCGGGACAGCGCTTTTTTGTTAGTCCCCCTCGATGTGTATGTACCCGACAATACCCTGAACGCTTGTCGTGTCAGAGTTGGCCGTCCTGGACGACGGGGGACGGTGTGTTAATTCATGTATAGAGTCACTACATCTTTATTTAGCTAATGTACTGACCCACTGAGCACGCCACCCAGCCCTCATGCACATGGCGTGAAACGATGTGTCGACGGCCATCTCGGGCATAGGGCGCTTATTCGATGGGTTTTACCCATTGCCTGATGGCTTGTAGCACGTGATGTGACTCAGGGAGCCCCTACCTCAACCTTCTCGACGCTCAGTGGACCGCTCTGCGCTGTGTTGTCCGTCACACTGTCATGCAAAAGTATGAGCGGATAACTTAAAATGACAATTGAAACATAGTAGAGTGCATGGTAGTTAGAACAATAAATACAGTAAGAAAGTACGGTAAAGAAATCCGTTCAAGAGTACGTCTGTGATTGTACAATGTATACGAGAGACGCAAGACGCCTACCTCCCACCACGAGCACGAGAATTTCCTCCACGCCCCCGAGGAGGACGATGAGCGGGAAGTGTGACATTCGGGACATGTTCTTTGGGGTGCGCGGTCGCCGAGTGAGACATCTGAACTCTTCGCGCAGCAAGTGGATCGTCGTAGGAGGAGGAAGAGGAGTCAGAGACGTCAGATACGTCGTCCAGGAGTGACGAGAAGTCCTCGACGTCGTCATTTGGGACTCGAGATGGTCCCGCCGTCGAACGAAATTCTTCCATTTCCTCATCGTCAGTCGACGATAATCGTGGCGGTTCCCCTTCCTGCTTGATTGCCACGATATCCACCCCGTCATCCTCCTCCGACTCGCTTTCTGGGACTCGATGGAGGCCACGACTGCCTCCACCCCTGCCTGACGCGTTCCTCGGCGTCTTCCGCTGCCTGAGCTCCGTTCGAGGCGACTTATCGGGCGACCCTTGCGGCTTGTTCTTCCTTCCTGCCTTTGGAGGCGTCGTGGGGTTCGCCTGCGTCCAAGGAGGCCTGGTCAAGCCAGGGGCTGCCGCGGCGGGCGACGGATCGAAGGCCTTCGAAGACTTTGTCTTCGAACCTTTGGACTTGGTTGAGCGGGTGCGAACCTTGGGATCCTCATCCGCCAAGGCATCCACGTCCATCGGAGAGTCCGATGTACCCATGGGCGGCGGGGAAGCCCGTTGAAGCTCATCGTCTATCTCCATCGATTGAGATTGCGATTCTCTTTGCGTCGCTATCGATCCTTCCGGCTGCGTTCTCTGCGGTCCAAGTGACGGTCCTATGCCTGGACTCACGGGACTCGTCCGCGCCGCGGGCTGCTGGGAAGGCATTCGCTCACCAGCGGGTTTGTCCACGTCCGCTGAACCCGTCTCCTCGGTGGGCGGCCTGGCGGTACTCGCGACGTGCTCAGACACGATGCCTAAAGGCGTATCGACATCGGCCTCGCTTGTCGTGGCCCGCTCTCCGGTGGGCTTCTTGGAAGGCCCAGCAGCCTCCTGGCTTACCTCAGCCGCGCCTTTCCCCTTCCCCTTGGCTCTGGGCTTGGGTCTTGTCTTTGCAGCCGGCTGCGCCGCGGGCTGCTGGGCAGGTCGTCCAGCGCCTGGGTTCCCTGGACCCATCAGCACCATGGGCTGCTGGGAAGGCGTTTGCTTACCAGCTGGTTGGTCCACGTCCATTGAACCCGTCTCATCGGTGGGCGGCCCAGCAGCCCCCGCAACGTGCTCAGACACGATGCCTAAAGGTGTATCGACGTCGGCCTCGCTCGTCGTGGCCCGCTCTCCAGTGGGCTTCTTGGAAGGTCCGGGAGCCTCCTCGTTTACCTCAGCCGCGCTTTTCCCCTTCCCCTTGGCTCTGGGCTTGAGTTTCGTCTTCGCAGCCGGCTTTGGCTTCGCGGGAGCCTTCGTCCTCGCCTTCTCCTTCCCTTTGCCCTTACCCTCCTCAGCCGTCTTCTCTTCTCCTCCGTCTCCTCCGTCTACACCCTCTCCCTCGTCATCCGCTACCTCTGGCTCTTCCGCCGTCTCCTCAGCGGCCGTCTTGGAAGCCCGTGAGGTCGAGGGGGTCTCCGACCTTGATATCGACTTCAACGCCGCATTCTTCGCGGGACCTCTCGCATTGCGAGCCCTCGGCAGGGGCTTCGTCTTCTTCTTCTTCCCGCTGTCGTCGTCATCCTCCTCCGGGTCACTGTCTGGGACCGCGCCCTTCTTGGTTCTGCCGTAAAACACCTGCTCCAGTTTCTCGTTCTTCTCTTTCGAAAATAGCGTCCAGAGCATCTCGCCCTTTTCGCGTGCCATGGTGGACATGAGCACGTCGGTCGTTCCGAGGGATACCAAGTGATATACGTGGACGGCATTCTCCTGAGTAAGGCGCGCAGACCGTCCGATGATCTGCTCCGTGCCCACCTGCGACCAGATCGTATCCTAAGTAGTCTAGTTAGTTGAATGTTCATATATTGTATTAATGACTTACGAGCATAATTACGGTGTCCGCGCAAGTCAGGTTGAGCCCGACGGCACCAATCGACGAGAAGAGGAGCACCCGATGCTCCTGCGCATCAGAGTTGACGAAGTCTTCGATTACGCGCTCCCGTTGCTCCTTGGTCAGAAGGCCATTCAGCACCAGCACGCCGACGCCTTTCATGCGGAACACCTACGTTCGCTGTTAGTCGATGCAAGACTTAGACGATCTGGTTTACTTACCGTCTGGATGGTCATAGCCATCATTGAAAATTCATGGTAAACCAGAATCTTGCGCTTTTGAGGAGCTCGTTGGCCGAAGACAAGTGGCGGCGGTGAAGGGAAAACGACTTCGCCGTTGACCATCGTTGGGTGCTCGATATGGTCGTGGCTGAGAAGATGTAGCATTAAACGTGCGACCAGGTCGAGTTTGGTGCTTGATATGTCGTTGTAATGCCCGAGCTTCGAGTTGCCCGCCATGTCGAATATTGGCCAGTCTTCGTCGCTAACCTTGAACATCGTGATGCCGCATCGGTATGGAAGGAAGAAGTTCTACGATTTCATCAGCGCAAGCAGCCGAGGAAGCTGCGGCACCTACCTCGAGACTCAAGTTAGTGGGAACCCCGCTCTCTGAGGACTCCATCTCGTCGACGAGGAGACCTAGGTTCTCCATTTCGCGATCGCTGAGCTTGATTGTCAGCATGTGCTCCGTGATGGGCGGCATCTTGGAGTTGAGTGGAATTCCGTCGAAGTCCACGGACGTGAGCGTCCTTCGTATCAGGTAGGGTACCAATTTGCCCTGGACCACCTTCGCCGCGTTATACTGGGCGAATCGTACGGCGATTCCGGCGTCATCCTCGTCGACCTCGTCGCCTCGCAAGGCTCGCAGATTTCTGCTTTTTACCGCGGCTTTCTCGGGCTCCGTCATATCCCGTTTGGCGGCGCGGATTTCGCGGTTGAAATGGCGTTCCAGTAGTTGTCCTTTAGAAAGGACGAACTCGTCGTGGTTGCACATGCGGCCCATATTGATGATATCCTGTATTTTCGTAAAGAGGGGGGTGGCCGTGATTACATGGGTAACTCGGGCGCACTTGTGTAGCTGGCAGGCCCCCGTAAGCCCACGACCTGGGCCACGGAATAGGTGGGCCTCGTCGATCCACGCGGTACACCATTGCAGGCCGAAAACCAGTTTTTCCGTGTCCTCCGAAAGAACCGTACGCTCGCCGTCGACGAAAGCCCCCCTGGCTTTCTTCATGTTGAAGACTTGCGCCGTCATCATCTGAAAAGTCTTTATGGCTTGTTAGTAACTGCGCCAACATCTCCTACAAACGAACTGACCGAATGGGCGCAAATGACTACGCGATTAATCATTTTCTGCTGCGATTGCAGCCAGGAACCGTCCGGATCCGAAAAAAATTCCTTTACATCTTCCAACGAGCTCGGAAGCTGGAATATGTCTATCGCGCCCCTCGAGAAGAAGCGGTAAAGCTCGTCCTTCCATTGCCCCACAAGGGACAACGGGACGACGATGAGATGGGGTTCGTCCGGCACGTTCTCCATCACGCCCATGAACCAGGGCATGTTCCCTGTTGAACTCATGTCAATATTCTAACTACAAGTGCAGGACACTCACGTATTATAGGCGGGCGATTCAATTTCTCCCTCACCGCCTGCACCTGTTCGATAAGCACCAATTGCTGGAGAAAGGCGATCGTCGCCATGACTTGCGCGGTTTTGCCAACGCCCACGCCGTCAGCAAGGAGGACTCCGGACATCGGCGCGCTGGTGACCTTCGCCCCGAAAAAACATCGTCGCAATAATGGCCGCGACGCCGACAAGTTGATGCCATAGCAAGTGTATGGGCTTGAACCCAGGTCCTCCGTTCGCGAACATGTCCAGCGTTATTTCGATTACCGTGTTCGAAGGCCCCCGTCGAGTTACCGAGGGATTCGACGGCGTGAGCCCCAGATGCCACGCGGTCGCGCCGTCCTCGCGCACATAGGCGTTCCAATTACCGGGACGACCTCCAACGAAGCTGAGAAGGACGGTGAGTTGTTCGAATGACAACTTCGACATTATTTCGACTCCTAAGTCCCCCTCCTCTAAGAATTCAGTATAAGCGTGGCGATCGGCCTCCGTGGGGCAATTCTCGAGGTCGCCCGCGTGCTCCAGGTGCGTAGCGATGGACTGCAACGTACGGGCGACTTCCATCTCGTTGGCCATCTCCGCCTGCGCGATACGGATCTTGCGGCCCTTCTTGCGAGCCGCCTCCACTGTGCCCTAGTAAGTACTTTGTCTTGGCTTGAACATGGCGTAGACTCACCGTTTTCGTTGGCCTTGGGTTTCCGCGAGCGGACGGGCGTGTCGAAGTCGTTTCGAGGCCGCTTCATGGCGTGACGAACCGCCTCCTTGAGCTTCACGATATTTTCCTCCGCCTCTAACTGTACGTTGGGATACCAACCGGCGAGTCGTTCGACGTTCTTGCTTGCTTGCAGCGCGGCACGAATCGCTGCTAGCGAAGCTCCGTTGGGCCCCGCTTCGTCGATGACTGGGATGGTAGGTCAGTAACGTCGCCGCGCTCGACATTCTCCATGACTTACCTTTCATCGCATCATTCATCAGTCCGACCTTCTTATCAACCACCGACCCCGCACGTATATAGGCCTTGCCCATACGGGAGACGTTGTGGACCAACAACGTTTTCAAGTTCGCCGCGATCGCCTTGTCAATGAGGATGTCACCACTCATGACGACATCGCCAAACATTTCGACCGCGACGGGGGTAAGGCAGGCGTTCACGAGTATATTGGCTGGGGGGAAATCGTCCGACTCCTGCGTAGCCAAGACGGACTGAGGGTGAAAGCCGCACTCACGCATGGCTGATTCGACCAGCGCGTTGACCCTCGGCGCGACTCGATCGCGGAACCAGGTACTGTAGATCTCGCGTTCGGCAGTGCACTCCGCGTGGTTGATGACGAAGTCGATCCTCTCGTCGCTCGGCTTCTTCATCACAACCTCGATGAAGGATTTGAGGAAGTTGGATCTGGTGGAACGAGAGGTCCTGCGGTTTGAATTTGTCAGTCATTAGCGTCGAGAGTCCGAGTCGACTGAGAACGGTCTTGTCCTCAATCATACACGTAGGTTCGTTACCCCTAAGGGGGCGTTGGAACTTTGTCGTGAGCATAGCCAGAAAAATTGCGGAGTATCGTGAGCTGGGCATATTGTTTTGAGGAATCGACAGAGTCCCTCACCGTTTCTTAAATACATTTCGCGACTGGACCTCCGGGCAACCCATGCTTGCAGAGGGAGCTGACTACTTTGGCGAAAACGAACCCATGGTTCGTGTTTCTGATACTTAGATGAGCACGTTCGCAATAACCCTAAGCACGACTCGCAAGTCAGAAGATCGCGAGGCCTCTCCGCTTCTGGCCTGCCTGGCTGCCCAGCTGCTGGGAAGCAAGACTCGCGAGTCAGGAGATCGCGAGGCCTCTCCGCTTCTGGCCTGCCTGGCTGCCCAGCTGCTGAGAAGCACGACTCGCGACGAATGTGCGCGGCCTCGCCGGAGAACGTGGTGGGCGCACGACCTCGCTTATTCCCATCGCTCACCCTGAGTTGGTACATCAGTTGCATGCATGGGCTGCCTGGCCGCCCGTCTTGTACTCGGGTCATCGTTTCCTCAATGACGAATCCGCTTGCTTAATATATGGTAAGCGAGCCAGGCTACACAGATTTCATATCCCAGCACTAATCTCATTTATTCCAGCCGCCTACTCAATGGGCTTCTTGGCCGCCCAGCTTGCACTTGCTCGAACTCTTATCCGCTCCCACAATCGCGGGCTTCCGTGGAGGCCGTGCCACGCGTGCTACGTCTACCGGGCCGTCCAATCCGCGATCCCAGTGGCAGCAGGCTGCTCCCCTTCACTCAATGGGCTGCTTGGCCGCCCATGGTGGACATCGGATCGACATCGACACCCATCTTCGGGTACTTCATCATCCTGAACAGGAGTCTGGGCTGCCAAGCCGCCCGCCTGTGCAGGTGCGCCATCTGACCAAGTCGCGGCATTCCGGCTCCCTATCAGACTTCGCAGTCTCTTTTGATATGGCCAGCCAGGAGGCCCGTAGGATTGAGTGAGTAGCCACCCAACGCATAGGCTGCTTGGCAGCCCACGGGATGCATACACACAGATCTCCCCCATCTACCGCATGGCGCTCCTGGCCGCCCACGCTTCACTTCCACTGCCACGCCTCTGTGACTTACCGTGGCCTCCTTCGCACCCCAATCCAGGTTCCTGTCATCTGTAACTTAAGCTACATCAGATGGGCTGATTGGCCGCCCAACCTGCGCTTCCATCCCCTGTCCCACGCGACTAAAGCGTGCCCTTCCTCGCGACGCTCTCTCACCTGCCTGTAGCTCGTAGCTGTATACTCAGGGGGTTTCCTGGCCGCCCACCCTGATACCTCGCCACATCCGCAGTCGGAGTTACCCTACTTCATCGTGACCTTCCTAGCCGCCCAAATTACGCTCGCCATGATGTGTACACGCTCGACGTCAAGTCCTTCGTCGGCCGACTGAGCGTACAGGCCTCCCGGACGGCCACTGTAAGTGTGGGTGTATAGGAACGTACTGACTTACCGAATATCAATCGACCGAACTTCTCAATCCAAGCATGGGCGGCCAGGCAGCCCATGATCAGCCTGGTAGGTT
The DNA here is from genome assembly GCA_029467805.1 of Pleurotus eryngii var. eryngii. Taxonomy (NCBI): domain Eukaryota; kingdom Fungi; phylum Basidiomycota; class Agaricomycetes; order Agaricales; family Pleurotaceae; genus Pleurotus; species Pleurotus eryngii. Next base: position 3,598,489 of record SZVJ01000003.1, read on the forward strand.
GACAGAAGATTGTTCGAGTCACAGAACGAGGATTGCCATACGTGCACCAGTAAATTCTGTCAACGGAGGACATAAGTCCGTACAGATCGAATACATACCTGACTCAGCACGGGCTGCCTGGATGCCCACGCTTGGATTGGGAAGTTTGGTCGATCGATGAACGGTAAGCCAGTACGTTCCTATACACCCACACTTACAGTGGCCGTCCGGGAAGCCCGTGCGTGTAATGGCCCGATAAAGGACTTGCACAAGTCAGCACGGGCTGCTCGGATGACCTTAGGTGCATCAGTAAACCTCATGGGTGCGAGGGGAGCGAGGGGAGCGAGGACGTACGGGCGTGGCTTCAGCTATAGGCTGCGCCTCCCACACTTGGGTGCCATGGATTCTGAAGTGGGACCTAGGTGGGTACCGAGGGTACGAACGTAGGCGAGGGGAGAAAGTAGAGAAGACCACATTGAAGTGGTACGAGGTGCAAGTAACTAATGTATTGGAACTAAGGTAGTTACAACTGTGAGTACGAGACAAGACTAATGCCAGAGTATCTGCGGATAGACGCGGAGCAAGTCTAAACGCAAACGCACATGAACGTGCCCTAGTAGCCCATAAGGGGGGCTCCTGAACGCATCCACAACAGTAGCTTCCCTTCAAGGCCGAGACCCATAGAGCCCTAGGTGCTCGTAACTCGCGGATGATGTAGTGATGACGGAGTAAGCTGAAAGTACGTTAGTGAAACTTGGTGGATTTCACCGTCAGGAGATTAGATAGAGGATCACGCCGCGCATAATCCGAGGCGTCCGTCTTGACGACGTTAGTAAGTACATCTCTCATCGTACAATGTGACTGTTGCTGCGGACGACTCGACTGCCCTTGTCCACAACGTGGGCTGCCTGGACGCCCATTACGCAGTCCTCACGAGTACCTCTACCTACACGGCGGGCTGCCTGGCCTCCCACACACTGTCTTGTCGTCGACAGATCACAGTCGACATTGCGGCTACACATTCAACCGTACAAAATTCATGCTCGTCTACACGGCGGGCTTCCTGGCCGCCCATGCACTGTCTTGCCGTCGACATAATCACTCAAAGACACTGTCACGAAATCGCCCATTCCCTCCACACCTCCTCTCACGCTATACCCATCGTCGACTATGTCTTCATCAGGCAATCACACCATTCAGATGTCCTTTCTCAACGATGTCTTCTCGTTCTGTGACTCGAACAATGTTCTATTGGCCGAGAGAAATAACTGATTGAATATGTATAAGACTCAGCACGGGCTGCCTGGCCGCCCACGCTTGGATTGGGAAGTCCCGTCGATCGATGAATGGTAAGTCAGTACGTTACCTATACACCGACACTTATATCGGCCGTCCCGGAAGCCGGTGTGTGTAATGGCCTAACGAAGGACTTGCACAAGTCAGCACGGGCTGCTCGGATGGCCATACGTGCACCAATGAGTTCTGTCAACCGATCGACATAAGTCAGTACTGATTGAATACATACCATACTCAGCATTGTGTTGTAGGAAGCTCACAACGTCAGTAGGTTCGCCCCTCATCGTATAATGTCATTGAAGACTCGACTGCCCCCTTCCACAACGTGGGCTGCCTGGACGCCCATACTGTGTGCGCACATCGACTCTTGGTTAGACCACATGCACCTACCGTGCCCGTTCACACAGTGACGCGCCTGGCCGCCCATTTCTCACGTATGCTACAATGAGTTGTGATAGTGCTTGACTCGCTTGTTGGGCGCTTGTTCAATGGGTAAAACCCATTGGAGTCCTATTGTTCGTAATATGTAAGTCAGCCCATATTGTGTATGAATCACTCTCACCGCGGGCCGCTAGGAAGCCCATGACGTGAGTAAGTAAGTCTCTCATCATATAACGTGCGCGCCATACTCACTGGCTGTTATTTCGGATGACTCGACTGTCCTCGGCCGCTTTGGCGCCCATCACGCAGTACTACCTACACGGCAGGCTGCCTGGACGCCCATCACACGATACTATTTCATTAGTACCTCTCCTTACACAGCGGGCTTCCTGGCCGCCCATGCGCTGCGTTGACGTCGACATACTCACTCGAAGACACTGTCACGCAATCGCCCATTCCCTCCACACCTCCTCTCACGCTATACCCATCGTCGACTGTGTCTTCATCAGGAGATCACACGATTCAGATTTCAGCCCGTGCTGACTTGCGCAAGTCCTTTGTTAGGCCATTACACACACACGGGCCTCCCGGACGGCCACTGTAAGTGCGGGGGTATGGGTACGGACTGACCTACCGTTTATCGATTGGCGGGACTTCCCAATGCAAGCGTGGGCGGCCAGGCAGCCCGTGCTGAGTCTGGTATGTATTCAATACGTATGGACTTATGTCTATCGGTTGACAGAACTCGTTGGTGCACGTATGGCCATCCGAGCAGCCCGTGCTGACTTGTGCAAGTCCTTCGTTAGGCACGCTCCTGTTCGCGAGTAACAAGCAGCCTTCTCCCGTGGTGCGTCGAGAGGTTAGTTCTCATTGATCATACTTTCTCTACGTACTGACTACCATGCTACTTGGGCAGGGTGTCTAGATGTGGACCTTAGTGCGCTTTCTCTGTGGCTCGTCTCCATCATCGGTGGCCCCTTCACCTTCTTCCATACTTTCGTCATCCTCCTCCGATTCTTCGGCACCTGCCTTTCGTTTACCGAGGGCGAATTCCGTTGTGGGTTCGACGGCCTCCTCTACAAATGGGTCCTCATCGTCGGAGGTGTCGAAGTCTGGAAGAGGTCCAAGACTCAGGACTTTGGGTCCTTTACTGGGCTTGGGTGCGGCGGTGCGACCACCTAATCCTTTTTCTATGGCTTCTTGGACAAAGGGGTCGTCTTCGCTATCAGTATCGAAGGCCGGGAGATTGTCAAGACTCGGAACGTGATACCCAGGACGGGGTTTTTTTTGCGTGGAGGGCAACTGGCGCTGGCTTAGTAGCCGGATCGACTCTCTCCTCTTCAGTACTGTCGGCGAAGGCTTCGAGCGCATCGAGAGTTAGGGCCTTATACTTGGGATTAGGCCTACTTGCGGCGGCGCGGGCCTTTCCTTTGCCCTTAGCAAGACTCTCGCGCTGAAGATGACTTTGCCTCCGTGCGTCAGCGACGGTAGGTGCCAACCTTGATGGGCCCTCTCCTCTGTCACTCCGAACGCTCGCTCCGCGAAATCCCCTCCCTACGCTTGGGCGGCTGGGATGCCCAGTCTCTGGACCACCCACGAATCTGCTCTCGCGGCCCCCGCTCTCTCCTTGCTGTTCCTCTTCTACACTCGGGCGGCCAGGCCTGCCATCTGATGCTCTAGGGTGAACGTCGAAATCTTGAAGGTCCGGGCTGGGTTGTCGCCGAGCATCGCTCCTAGGCGTTGGCCCCCTTCTTACGTTCGGGCGGCCAGGCGCGCCACGCTCGTTGAACGGGGCCACGGGTGGATTCCTCACAGGCTCCTCTTCATTGCGAGAGATCACTTGGACGTTCGGATCCCAAAACACTGGGTCTTCAAGCCATGGCGTCCATAGTACCTGAGGGCCAGGTACTCCGTCTTTCGTGAAGGGGTCCTCGGAATTACTGCCCGGCTTCGGGAATTGAAGCCAGGGAGCACCCATTCGGTTGGAACGCCATGGTCGATCGTTGGTCGCGTTTGGTATCCAGGTGAGTTTTTTTGAACTCTTTCCAAATCACGTTGCGAACTTCCTTCGCGTTCGTTTCATTGAGAGACGCTAATAGAATTTTCCAGTCTTGGTAGTAGATCATATACGGCCAGCATTGAGCGCTCGGTGGTAGGTCGTGGCCTTTCGGTGGGAAGATGGCATTGAACGCGTGCTGCCACTCTTTCTTCGTTGCCACTTTCACCTGAACCCTTGCAAACACCACTGCGAGGTTAGTTGTCTTCATCTTTTCAATTCCAGCGACCCGTCTTTCCGTTTGGCTGAGCCTACAGTAGCTCGAGAGCGCCCAGTCTTTCGGGTTGCCGATCTTCTGAAGAACGCAGCTGGGAAACTGTTCCCATAGGTCCAGAGCCTTCTGTTCCACGGTTTTCTGGGGCGCAGGCTCGAGGACTTGGACTTGGTTGGCAGCTTCGATGTCAGGTCCTGTTTCCAGAGTAATCATCTCCTCAACCGCGTCGAGGCCGAAGAAGTTGGGCGGAACATCAATTGTTGACGGACCAGTACGTGGGCGACTCATCCCTTTATTCATGCTGAACCGTGTATGTGGTAGATCCCGTCGCCTGGTGATTCCTGTCGCGCCGAACATACGGCGGAGTTCTTGCAGTGTCTTGCCAAAGACAAGTGGATAATGTTCTAACGAAAGCCGCTCGCCAATGGGTAGGCGCACTGTGTTCGATTCAGGAGGGAAGTAGATTCGGCGCATGAACAGGACACCATATGGTGAGAAGGTGACAGTGGGATCATCCGAGACGTGCCCGACCGTATTGTCGTCGTAGCCCAGCTGGACTAAGTCATCATGAGAATAATCCACATACTTGGGCAGTGCAACATCACGGCACGCCCCGGCCGCCCGTCTGGTTGTCTGGCCTGCTGTGAACTCCGTTTATCATCCATACCGTGGCCGCGTAAGTAGTAAGCATGGCTGCTGAAATACATTGGTCTGGCGCCTGGTCATTCATGGCTGAGAGTAGCCTCGAGAAGGCATCCATTCGCACAAACCTCCAATTCCTAAGTCACAGTCAGCACGGGCTGCCTGGAAGCCCAGAGTAAAATAGCTGGACTGACCAAAAGTTTTCTCGGTGAATGCTGATAACAGATTGCCGAATGGTATTCATGTCAAATTCCATCAAGAAGTTGGTGGCATGGTGAAGAGGCAGCCTAACTTCCAGACGCGCAGCAACATTCTTCTCACGGGCTTCTTCATACGCCGCACTGAGTTCCGTGCAGTATTTCGGCGGAAATCCTTCCATGGCCATGGCACCATTAATGTTCTGGGAGTGCTGAGAGCCAAACTTGTGATAAGTTAAGCTTTTGTCCATGGTGTACGCTTGCATGTAGGTGGCCTCCATTTCTCCCATTGGAGAACGGAAGTGGACGCGGAACCCTGCGACTTCAAGCAAGTGGGCATTGATGTCACATTCAAACCGACAGGATCTTGCAATTACTCCTGCCTGATCGAGAGAGAGCTGCAGCGCATATGCAATGAGAACTTGAGCCGCATCCTTTCGCCAAAGAATTGCATGGTCGCCATCTTGCAGTTCGAGGCCGACGTCCACCCACCATTGCCCTTGTCGAGTGTCAAAGTCTTCAAACATCTTCGCCATGGCCAAATCAGCTTCGTAATGGGACAAATCATGGACCGTGGACCCCTTGATGCCCTGGATATGTGTGCAGAACAAACAATAGCGGAAGGTGGGATGTTCTTGAAGTCGGCGGTGTAGCTCCCGTTTGAATGCTGGCAATAGACCGACACTGACGATATACGCACTCGACTGATATCCTCGACCAGTGTTGTTTGCGCGAAATCGTTCTGCACGTACAGTGGTCGGCCAGTCTTTAGCAAGGTGAGGTGCGACTGTAGCAATGGTGGGTCGAACAATAGTATCATATAACTCGTCTGATTCTGCTTTCGATAATTTCACCGGATGTTCGCGCTCATCAGACATGAGTTGTGGAAAGAAAAGCCGAAGTTGGTGACGGTCATTGAACTTTGCAAGTAAAATATTCGGAACCTTGCTTGGATCTAGAACTTCAAGGCCCTAGACAATAAAGGATGTAAGAAAATAAACACTAGCAATAGTCACAGCCTGCCGAGAAGCCCACTGTAATGGAGAAGCATACCTTAGGAGTATGAAACTGTACTTGCACATGCATTTTGGCATAGATTGTTGATATGTGGGGTGGTGGCAAACAGTAGACATAAAGGTCACGCTTGATAGGAATTCGTTGTGTAAAACCAATAAAGGAATCATAGTCGCGAGATAGAGTCGGTATAGGACCATTAGGACGTAGACGGTGATTGACTGTAAGATTAAGTCGAATACGTGCTTCTTCATCTTGAAAATCGATGCCGCAAAGTGCAAAGTTAACTAGATTGCGGTCTTGGGCTTCATACCATTCATCATTACACATGTCAGTGTACTTTTGAATGAAATCGCCAAGAGATAGATCACGAAGAGGAGCCATGAAAGTGGGAGAAAAGGAAGCAAAGAATATATTGCAGAAACAGGTTCTTTACATGTATATATATTTTTTTTTTATATAAAAAAAAAATTGCCAAGGCCAAAAAACATGGTGTCATTATTTTATTATTAAATGAAAAACCTCTTGCATTCCATAGGCTGCCTAGAAGGTCATTTGGTAGTGCCTCATATTAAGTACAGTGACATTCTACTTGTAAGGGGACACTCCTATTTTCTCCTATTCCCCTGTCCCTCTCCCTTCCTCCTCATTCCTTTCTCCTTTCCTTCATCCCACGGACTCTTACCTACATCCCCTTCATTCCCTTTCGTTCCCTTTCCTTTCCACTTCCTTTCCGTCCACTCCTTTCGCACCCGAGTCACGTCCGGTGACTCCGGAGTCTTCCCACACTTCGGACTCGCTCGGACTAGTATATACACTTCGGGGCTCGTCCGGGCTACCCCTATCCTCTTTCCCCACTTCATCACTCTTTGCTCTTACTTCCCCAGGTCGCTGGCACGACTCCTGTACATTCCCCTTCCACTTCATTATCACATGCCCCCTCGTACCTTGTGATAATTGTTCGGACTTGTGGCTGGTGTACTGTACAGTTATCCTTCATTCCTCCCACGCTACTACAGTATATACTTCGCTTCCTAGCATGGAGAATCCCTATCCTGTTCTCTTTGGATTCTCCCTCTGCTAGGTGAGCAGCTCTCTCATGTATTGTAGTTAGACTTATTCATATCTTTGGATTCTCCCTCTGCTAGGCCTGCGCTGTGCGGCCATCTTGAGGTTGCCCTTACACTACTACTTCCTAAAGCAGCCCACATGAGCAAGGATCAATTTCAATAAGATCTGACTGTATGTTCACCACTTCATGGCCTTCCAGGCAGCCTGCATGTGTAAGCAACATGTTTGACTTGCACACCATCTCAATAAAAGTTTCTCTAACCTTTAATCTTTCTTTCTTACGCTTTTTTAAATAAGTTAATGGCAACATGGTTGTTAGGGTGACACTAGTTTACACCAGTGTGGCTCCCACAAGAATACTAAAGCAATAGGAAGAAGAAGGAGAAAGCTTGGTTGACTTAGATTACGCACTACAACTAGTGGAAATCCCAAGAGAACAAGCTAATGTCTCTGGGTATTACATTGGAGAATATATACTACTGTACAGGCAGTATCCTCATGTGCTACTACACACTGTAACCTGCCAGCATTCCATGGAAAGCACACCATTTGTGCATGGCGTCTTGTCATGGCTGTGGATTGGCTGCAGACATGTGGTTTCGGTGTGGTTCTTACTAAGGCTATCTACAGGTATGTAATACTGATTAGTAAAGGGACACGTCATAAGGCACCTGTATGCCTGTGATGTGGCCAATAAGATAGGAAAAGATGATTAGAAATAATAGAAGAAAATATCGAACCATAACAATGGTCTTCCGAGAAGCCCACCTGAGCTTGCAGTAATTAAAAATACAATGGGTTTGATAACGTGGGCTTCCTAGCAGCCCGCGGTGAGTGTGGTACATACAGGATACATACTGATTTACATATTTTGATAGACGGGCATTGCCATCGCAAGCGCAGGCTTCCTGGCAGCTCAGGCTGACTTGGGTGAGTGCGTTCGCACTCTTTCTACACACGTGGGCTTCCTCGCAGGCCGTAGTGAGTGCGGGATGTATCAAATGAATACTAACTCACGTTTGTCGATCGATAGGACATGCCATTGCAAGCGTGGGCGTCCAGGAAGCCCGTGCTGATTCTGGTATGTATTTGATCCGTATGGACTTATGTCGATCTGTCGACAGAACTCACTGGCACATGCGCTCAGCGGCCTAACGAAGGACTTGCACAAGTCGCACGGGCTGCCCGGATGGCCATACGTGCATCAGTAAACCTCGTAGGTGTGAGGGGGAACGAGGAGAGCGAGGAGATACTGCACCTCCCTCACTTGTGTGCCCTAAATTTTAAGGAGAGACCTACACGGGTATCGAGGGTACGAATGGAGGCAAGGGGAGAAAGGAGAGAAGACCATAATGGAGTCGTGGAATGGAACTATAGATACGAATATGTACAAAGTCCATAATACGAGATGCTGGAGTATCCGCGGATGCACGCGGAGCAAGTCTAGTCGCAAACATACGTGAATGTACCCTATTAGCCCGTAAGGGGCTCGCATCCATAACAATACCTCCCCTTTAAGGCTGAGACCCGTGGACGCCCAGGCGCTCGTGGCGCGCGGCTGATATAGTGTGAGTGCATCATGGCATGGACCAGCCGGCTGGTCAGTCGGCTTCTGTGGGCACGTGAGCAGATAAGCGTGGGATCAGAATTATAAAGGAGGGAAATCGCCGGGGAGCGAGGCAGCAAATGTCATCTTCATCGAAACGCCCTTGGGAGTCCACAGGCTCAAACATTGATTCCATCGATGTGCATCGTAGGCATGACGAGAAACGGCGGTGAGAGGATGTTGATGCGATGTTGCCGTGGGAAGAGCAGTCACGACGCAAGGAGCGCGCGGGGGGGGAAGAAGGCAGACAGGGAGCTGAGAGCAAGGAAAGTAGTGGCAGGCGACGCGGCGACCGAGGCACACGTGGTAGATAACGAGGACGAAGCGGCGGAGGCAGACGAGCAGGCGAAGGGCCGCGGTGGCAAAGGCGCGGCTGGAAAGAAGAAGAAGAAGAAAGAAACGAAGGTCCCAGAGGCCAAGGGCCTGTAAATGAGACGCGGTGTGCGTCATGCACCATACGGCAGACGGAGTGTCACGCCCGTGTGTAAGTACCACACAACTTATCCCGTCCGAACCACAACTAACTCACCATACACCTAGGGTCAAGGGCGCTCGCACCTGCTGGGAGTGCAAGCACGGGCACCTACGGTGTGGCGCGGGTGAAGGCATCGACATCTCGATGCACCGCACCCTCGGAAAGATGACCGCCGAATTATTCGATCTTAGCATCGGCAACGCGCGCACGTCAATCGCAATCGAGCGCATCGAGGGAAAGATTGACGACATGACTGCCATGATGAAGGTAGTCATGGAGGCTATCGGAGGAGTGGAGGCTGTGGAGGCGCAGAAGAGACAGGTCGAGTCGGAGTGGGCGCAGTCTCTGGGCGGCGCGAGATTGGCGAGCGAGGAGGGCCCGTCCGAGGAGGTGGAAGTCGAAGCGGCGGCGAGCGTGGATAGCCCCTCCGAGGAGGTGGAAGTCGAAACGGCGAACGCGCCGTCCACCAGCGACTCGGACGAGGAGGGCGGAACAGGAACGGACGAGGAAGAAGAGGTAAACGAAGAGAAAGGTAAGGGCAGGGCCTTTGTTGAAGATATCGACGCGGAGGAGGATGGGGAGGATGAAAGGACAGACGATGAGGAGAGTGAGGAGTGAAGGCAGGGACCCTGTCGTGCCGCGGACAAAGTGTATTTACAAAAAATCTACGTGCTTCCTGTCTTTTTTTGGTGATAGTTCTTGAATCTTCGGAAATGAGTTAAGTAATAAAAGAAGAAAGAAAAAAACAAGACAACTAAGAGAGTAGTGAGGAAAGAAATTGAGTGAAAGTACGACTTTTCCAATGCGGGACGCGCGGGGTGCGGAATACTCAGTGGGTGATGTCAGTTGATTTTTTTTTTCAGTGCTTATGGATACGCAGCCCCTGGTGAACGTCGTCGATGTTGGATACAAAGGTCCGGTCTCCGTTGTCGGAGATGTGGACGCGGCCGTCGAGGCGAAGTACGTTGTCTTCGGTGCTTGACCGCCGCGGTTCGAGGTTGCCGGGTCGAGCATTAGTGATTGGAACTAAAGATAAGGTCTTCGTGTAAGTTTTCTGTGTTCATAATAATGGAACCGCTCCCAGAAATAAGTTGCACGGATAGACGCGGTCAGCCCCTCATTCGAAAAGATAGGCTTACGAATTGGAAGATTGAACTGGAAGAGGTACTCGGACGAGCGCGCTTGACGCCTGGTTAGAATTTTGGTGGTCAAGAAGTATTTTAAACTGTTGTGATAAGTAGGCCTTCAAGATAGCGGCGCCAGACGCGGAAAGCCTCGAAGACGGCCAAAAGTTTCTATAATTCAACTCCATAGAGCCGAAAGTATTTTAGTGACACACGACTGGGTGGATTTCACCTTCGGGAGTGTAGATGGAGAGGATCACGCCGAGTGCGTAATCCGAGGCGTCCGTCTCGACAACGTTAGTAAGTACGTCTCTCATCGTATAATGTGGTTGTTGTTGTTTCGGATGAATCGACTGCCCTCGTCCACAGTCATCATACTCACTCGAAGACCTGTCACGCAATCGCCCATTCCCTCCACACCTCCTCTCACGGTATATCCATCGTTTGACAGACGATCACACCATTCAGATGTCCTTTCTCAACGATGTCTGCTTGTTCTGCGACTTAAAACAATGTTCAGTCGACCGAGAGAAATAACTGATCCAATATGTACCAGACTCAGTAAGGGCTGCCGGGAAGCCTATGCTTGGATTTGGAAGTCCCGTCGTCGATCGATGAACGGTAAGTCAGTAGTAGCTATATACACCCACAATTACAGTGGCCGTCCGGGAGGCCCATGTAAGTAATAGCCTAACGGAGGAGTTGCGCAAGTCAGCACAGGCTGCTCGGATGGCCATACGTGCACCTCCCGGACGGCCACTGGCGCTCACACCATCCTACAGGCCTCCTGGCTGGCCATATCAAAAGAGACTGCGAAGTCTGATAGGGAGCCGGAATGCCGCGACTTGGTCAGATGGCGCACCTGCACAGGCGGGCGGCTTGGCAGCCCAGACTCCTGTTCAGGATGATGAAGTACCTGAAGAGGAGCCTGTGAGGAATCCACCCGTGGCCCCGTTCAACGAGCGTGGCGCGCCTGGCCGCCCGAACGTAAGAAGGGGGCCAACGCCTAGGAGCGATGCTCGGCGACAACCCAGCCCGGACCTTCAAGATTTCGACGTTCACCCTAGAGCATCAGATGGCAGGCCTGGCCGCCCGAGTGTAGAAGAGGAACAGCAAGGAGAGAGCGGGGGCCGCGAGAGCAGATTCGTGGGTGGTCCAGAGACTGGGCATCCCAGCCGCCCAAGCGTAGGGAGGGGATTTCGCGGAGCGAGCGTTCGGAGTGACAGAGGAGAGGGCCCATCAAGGTTGGCACCTACCGTCGCTGACGCACGGAGGCAAAGTCATCTTCAGCGCGAGAGTCTTGCTAAGGGCAAAGGAAAGGCCCGCGCCGCCGCAAGTAGGCCTAATCCCAAGTATAAGGCCCTAACTCTCGATGCGCTCGAAGCCTTCGCCGACAGTACTGAAGAGGAGAGAGTCGATCCGGCTACTAAGCCAGCGCCAGTTGCCCTCCACGCAAAAAAACCCCGTCCTGGGTATCACGTTCCGAGTCTTGACAATCTCCCGGCCTTCGATACTGATAGCGAAGACGACCCCTTTGTCCAAGAAGCCATAGAAAAAGGATTAGGTGGTCGCACCGCCGCACCCAAGCCCAGTAAAGGACCCAAAGTCCTGAGTCTTGGACCTCTTCCAGACTTCGACACCTCCGACGATGAGGACCCATTTGTAGAGGAGGCCGTCGAACCCACAACGGAATTCGCCCTCGGTAAACGAAAGGCAGGTGCCGAAGAATCGGAGGAGGATGACGAAAGTATGGAAGAAGGTGAAGGGGCCACCGATGATGGAGACGAGCCACAGAGAAAGCGCACTAAGGTCCACATCTAGACACCCTGCCCAAGTAGCATGGTAGTCAGTACGTAGAGAAAGTATGATCAATGAGAACTAACCTCTCGACGCACCACGGGAGAAGGCTGCTTGTTACTCGCGAACAGGAGCGTGCCTAACGAAGGACTTGCACAAGTCAGCACGGGCTGCTCGGATGGCCATACGTGCACCAACGAGTTCTGTCAACCGATAGACATAAGTCCATACGTATTGAATACATACCAGACTCAGCACGGGCTGCCTGGCCGCCCACGCTTGCATTGGGAAGTCCCGCCAATCGATAAACGGTAGGTCAGTCCGTACCCATACCCCCGCACTTACAGTGGCCGTCCGGGAGGCCCGTGTGTGTGTAATGGCCTAACAAAGGACTTGCGCAAGTCAGCACGGGCTGAAATCTGAATCGTGTGATCTCCTGATGAAGACACAGTCGACGATGGGTATAGCGTGAGAGGAGGTGTGGAGGGAATGGGCGATTGCGTGACAGTGTCTTCGAGTGAGTATGTCGACGTCAAACGCAGCGCATGGGCGGCCAGGAAGCCCGCTGTGTAAGGAGAGGTACTAATGAAATAGTATCGTGTGATGGGCGTCCAGGCAGCCTGCCGTGTAGGTAGTACTGCGTGATGGGCGCCAAAGCGGCCGAGGACAGTCGAGTCATCCGAAATAACAGCCAGTGAGTATGGCGCGCACGTTATATGATGAGAGACTTACTTACTCACGTCATGGGCTTCCTAGCGGCCCGCGGTGAGAGTGATTCATACACAATATGGGCTGACTTACATATTACGAACAATAGGACTCCAATGGGTTTTACCCATTGAACAAGCGCCCAACAAGCGAGTCAAGCACTATCACAACTCATTGTAGCATACGTGAGAAATGGGCGGCCAGGCGCGTCACTGTGTGAACGGGCACGGTAGGTGCATGTGGTCTAACCAAGAGTCGATGTGCGCACACAGTATGGGCGTCCAGGCAGCCCACGTTGTGGAAGGGGGCAGTCGAGTCTTCAATGACATTATACGATGAGGGGCGAACCTACTGACGTTGTGAGCTTCCTACAACACAATGCTGAGTATGGTATGTATTCAATCAGTACTGACTTATGTCGATCGGTTGACAGAACTCATTGGTGCACGTATGGCCATCCGAGCAGCCCGTGCTGACTTGTGCAAGTCCTTCGTTAGGCCATTACACACACCGGCTTCCGGGACGGCCGATATAAGTGTCGGTGTATAGGTAACGTACTGACTTACCATTCATCGATCGACGGGACTTCCCAATCCAAGCGTGGGCGGCCAGGCAGCCCGTGCTGAGTCTTATACATATTCAATCAGTTATTTCTCTCGGCCAATAGAACATTGTTCGAGTCACAGAACGAGAAGACATCGTTGAGAAAGGACATCTGAATGGTGTGATTGCCTGATGAAGACATAGTCGACGATGGGTATAGCGTGAGAGGAGGTGTGGAGGGAATGGGCGATTTCGTGACAGTGTCTTTGAGTGATTATGTCGACGGCAAGACAGTGCATGGGCGGCCAGGAAGCCCGCCGTGTAGACGAGCATGAATTTTGTACGGTTGAATGTGTAGCCGCAATGTCGACTGTGATCTGTCGACGACAAGACAGTGTGTGGGAGGCCAGGCAGCCCGCCGTGTAGGTAGAGGTACTCGTGAGGACTGCGTAATGGGCGTCCAGGCAGCCCACGTTGTGGACAAGGGCAGTCGAGTCGTCCGCAGCAACAGTCACATTGTACGATGAGAGATGTACTTACTAACGTCGTCAAGACGGACGCCTCGGATTATGCGCGGCGTGATCCTCTATCTAATCTCCTGACGGTGAAATCCACCAAGTTTCACTAACGTACTTTCAGCTTACTCCGTCATCACTACATCATCCGCGAGTTACGAGCACCTAGGGCTCTATGGGTCTCGGCCTTGAAGGGAAGCTACTGTTGTGGATGCGTTCAGGAGCCCCCCTTATGGGCTACTAGGGCACGTTCATGTGCGTTTGCGTTTAGACTTGCTCCGCGTCTATCCGCAGATACTCTGGCATTAGTCTTGTCTCGTACTCACAGTTGTAACTACCTTAGTTCCAATACATTAGTTACTTGCACCTCGTACCACTTCAATGTGGTCTTCTCTACTTTCTCCCCTCGCCTACGTTCGTACCCTCGGTACCCACCTAGGTCCCACTTCAGAATCCATGGCACCCAAGTGTGGGAGGCGCAGCCTATAGCTGAAGCCACGCCCGTACGTCCTCGCTCCCCTCGCTCCCCTCGCACCCATGAGGTTTACTGATGCACCTAAGGTCATCCGAGCAGCCCGTGCTGACTTGTGCAAGTCCTTTATCGGGCCATTACACGCACGGGCTTCCCGGACGGCCACTGTAAGTGTGGGTGTATAGGAACGTACTGGCTTACCGTTCATCGATCGACCAAACTTCCCAATCCAAGCGTGGGCATCCAGGCAGCCCGTGCTGAGTCAGGTATGTATTCGATCTGTACGGACTTATGTCCTCCGTTGACAGAATTTACTGGTGCACGTATGGCAATCCTCGTTCTGTGACTCGAACAATCTTCTGTCAACCTACCAGGCTGATCATGGGCTGCCTGGCCGCCCATGCTTGGATTGAGAAGTTCGGTCGATTGATATTCGGTAAGTCAGTACGTTCCTATACACCCACACTTACAGTGGCCGTCCGGGAGGCCTGTACGCTCAGTCGGCCGACGAAGGACTTGACGTCGAGCGTGTACACATCATGGCGAGCGTAATTTGGGCGGCTAGGAAGGTCACGATGAAGTAGGGTAACTCCGACTGCGGATGTGGCGAAGTATCAGGGTGGGCGGCCAGGAAACCCCCTGAGTATACAGCTACGAGCTACAGGCAGGTGAGAGAGCGTCGCGAGGAAGGGCACGCTTTAGTCGCGTGGGACAGGGGATGGAAGCGCAGGTTGGGCGGCCAATCAGCCCATCTGATGTAGCTTAAGTTACAGATGACAGGAACCTGGATTGGGGTGCGAAGGAGGCCACGGTAAGTCACAGAGGCGTGGCAGTGGAAGTGAAGCGTGGGCGGCCAGGAGCGCCATGCGGTAGATGGGGGAGATCTGTGTGTATGCATCCCGTGGGCTGCCAAGCAGCCTATGCGTTGGGTGGCTACTCACTCAATCCTACGGGCCTCCTGGCTGGCCATATCAAAAGAGACTGCGAAGTCTGATAGGGAGCCGGAATGCCGCGACTTGGTCAGATGGCGCACCTGCACAGGCGGGCGGCTTGGCAGCCCAGACTCCTGTTCAGGATGATGAAGTACCCGAAGATGGGTGTCGATGTCGATCCGATGTCCACCATGGGCGGCCAAGCAGCCCATTGAGTGAAGGGGAGCAGCTGCTGCCACTGGGATCGCGGATTGGACGGCCCGGTAGACGTAGCACGCGTGGCACGGCCTCCACGGAAGCCCGCGATTGTGGGAGCGGATAAGAGTTCGAGCAAGTGCAAGCTGGGCGGCCAAGAAGCCCATTGAGTAGGCGGCTGGAATAAATGAGATTAGTGCTGGGATATGAAATCTGTGTAGCCTGGCTCGCTTACCATATATTAAGCAAGCGGATTCGTCATTGAGGAAACGATGACCCGAGTACAAGACGGGCGGCCAGGCAGCCCATGCATGCAACTGATGTACCAACTCAGGGTGAGCGATGGGAATAAGCGAGGTCGTGCGCCCACCACGTTCTCCGGCGAGGCCGCGCACATTCGTCGCGAGTCGTGCTTCTCAGCAGCTGGGCAGCCAGGCAGGCCAGAAGCGGAGAGGCCTCGCGATCTCCTGACTCGCGAGTCTTGCTTCCCAGCAGCTGGGCAGCCAGGCAGGCCAGAAGCGGAGAGGCCTCGCGATCTTCTGACTTGCGAGTCGTGCTTAGGGTTATTGCGAACGTGCTCATCTAAGTATCAGAAACACGAACCATGGGTTCGTTTTCGCCAAAGTAGTCAGCTCCCTCTGCAAGCATGGGTTGCCCGGAGGTCCAGTCGCGAAATGTATTTAAGAAACGGTGAGGGACTCTGTCGATTCCTCAAAACAATATGCCCAGCTCACGATACTCCGCAATTTTTCTGGCTATGCTCACGACAAAGTTCCAACGCCCCCTTAGGGGTAACGAACCTACGTGTATGATTGAGGACAAGACCGTTCTCAGTCGACTCGGACTCTCGACGCTAATGACTGACAAATTCAAACCGCAGGACCTCTCGTTCCACCAGATCCAACTTCTCAAATCCTTCATCGAGGTTGTGATGAAGAAGCCGAGCGACGAGAGGATCGACTTCGTCATCAACCACGCGGAGTGCACTGCCGAACGCGAGATCTACAGTACCTGGTTCCGCGATCGAGTCGCGCCGAGGGTCAACGCGCTGGTCGAATCAGCCATGCGTGAGTGCGGCTTTCACCCTCAGTCCGTCTTGGCTACGCAGGAGTCGGACGATTTCCCCCCAGCCAATATACTCGTGAACGCCTGCCTTACCCCCGTCGCGGTCGAAATGTTTGGCGATGTCGTCATGAGTGGTGACATCCTCATTGACAAGGCGATCGCGGCGAACTTGAAAACGTTGTTGGTCCACAACGTCTCCCGTATGGGCAAGGCCTATATACGTGCGGGGTCGGTGGTTGATAAGAAGGTCGGACTGATGAATGATGCGATGAAAGGTAAGTCATGGAGAATGTCGAGCGCGGCGACGTTACTGACCTACCATCCCAGTCATCGACGAAGCGGGGCCCAACGGAGCTTCGCTAGCAGCGATTCGTGCCGCGCTGCAAGCAAGCAAGAACGTCGAACGACTCGCCGGTTGGTATCCCAACGTACAGTTAGAGGCGGAGGAAAATATCGTGAAGCTCAAGGAGGCGGTTCGTCACGCCATGAAGCGGCCTCGAAACGACTTCGACACGCCCGTCCGCTCGCGGAAACCCAAGGCCAACGAAAACGGTGAGTCTACGCCATGTTCAAGCCAAGACAAAGTACTTACTAGGGCACAGTGGAGGCGGCTCGCAAGAAGGGCCGCAAGATCCGTATTGCGCAGGTGGAGATGGCCAACGAGATGGAAGTCGCCCGTACGTTGCAGTCCATCGCTACGCACCTGGAGCACGCGGGCGACCTCGAGAATTGCCCCACGGAGGCCGATCGCCACGCTTATACTGAATTCTTAGAGGAGGGGGACTTAGGAGTCGAAATAATGTCGAAGTTGTCATTCGAACAACTCACCGTCCTTCTCAGCTTCGTTGGAGGTCGTCCCGGTAATTGGAACGCCTATGTGCGCGAGGACGGCGCGACCGCGTGGCATCTGGGGCTCACGCCGTCGAATCCCTCGGTAACTCGACGGGGGCCTTCGAACACGGTAATCGAAATAACGCTGGACATGTTCGCGAACGGAGGACCTGGGTTCAAGCCCATACACTTGCTATGGCATCAACTTGTCGGCGTCGCGGCCATTATTGCGACGATGTTTTTCGGGGCGAAGGTCACCAGCGCGCCGATGTCCGGAGTCCTCCTTGCTGACGGCGTGGGCGTTGGCAAAACCGCGCAAGTCATGGCGACGATCGCCTTTCTCCAGCAATTGGTGCTTATCGAACAGGTGCAGGCGGTGAGGGAGAAATTGAATCGCCCGCCTATAATACGTGAGTGTCCTGCACTCGTAGTTAGAATATTGACATGAGTTCAACAGGGAACATGCCCTGGTTCATGGGCGTGATGGAGAACGTGCCGGACGAACCCCATCTCATCGTCGTCCCGTTGTCCCTTGTGGGGCAATGGAAGGACGAGCTTTACCGCTTCTTCTCGAGGGGCGCGATAGACATATTCCAGCTTCCGAGCTCGTTGGAAGATGTAAAGGAATTTTTTTCGGATCCGGACGGTTCCTGGCTGCAATCGCAGCAGAAAATGATTAATCGCGTAGTCATTTGCGCCCATTCGGTCAGTTCGTTTGTAGGAGATGTTGGCGCAGTTACTAACAAGCCATAAAGACTTTTCAGATGATGACGGCGCAAGTCTTCAACATGAAGAAAGCCAGGGGGGCTTTCGTCGACGGCGAGCGTACGGTTCTTTCGGAGGACACGGAAAAACTGGTTTTCGGCCTGCAATGGTGTACCGCGTGGATCGACGAGGCCCACCTATTCCGTGGCCCAGGTCGTGGGCTTACGGGGGCCTGCCAGCTACACAAGTGCGCCCGAGTTACCCATGTAATCACGGCCACCCCCCTCTTTACGAAAATACAGGATATCATCAATATGGGCCGCATGTGCAACCACGACGAGTTCGTCCTTTCTAAAGGACAACTACTGGAACGCCATTTCAACCGCGAAATCCGCGCCGCCAAACGGGATATGACGGAGCCCGAGAAAGCCGCGGTAAAAAGCAGAAATCTGCGAGCCTTGCGAGGCGACGAGGTCGACGAGGATGACGCCGGAATCGCCGTACGATTCGCCCAGTATAACGCGGCGAAGGTGGTCCAGGGCAAATTGGTACCCTACCTGATACGAAGGACGCTCACGTCCGTGGACTTCGACGGAATTCCACTCAACTCCAAGATGCCGCCCATCACGGAGCACATGCTGACAATCAAGCTCAGCGATCGCGAAATGGAGAACCTAGGTCTCCTCGTCGACGAGATGGAGTCCTCAGAGAGCGGGGTTCCCACTAACTTGAGTCTCGAGGTAGGTGCCGCAGCTTCCTCGGCTGCTTGCGCTGATGAAATCGTAGAACTTCTTCCTTCCATACCGATGCGGCATCACGATGTTCAAGGTTAGCGACGAAGACTGGCCAATATTCGACATGGCGGGCAACTCGAAGCTCGGGCATTACAACGACATATCAAGCACCAAACTCGACCTGGTCGCACGTTTAATGCTACATCTTCTCAGCCACGACCATATCGAGCACCCAACGATGGTCAACGGCGAAGTCGTTTTCCCTTCACCGCCGCCACTTGTCTTCGGCCAACGAGCTCCTCAAAAGCGCAAGATTCTGGTTTACCATGAATTTTCAATGATGGCTATGACCATCCAGACGGTAAGTAAACCAGATCGTCTAAGTCTTGCATCGACTAACAGCGAACGTAGGTGTTCCGCATGAAAGGCGTCGGCGTGCTGGTGCTGAATGGCCTTCTGACCAAGGAGCAACGGGAGCGCGTAATCGAAGACTTTGTCAACTCTGATGCGCAGGAGCATCGGGTGCTCCTCTTCTCGTCGATTGGTGCCGTCGGGCTCAACCTGACTTGCGCGGACACCGTAATTATGCTCGTAAGTCATTAATACAATATATGAACATTCAACTAACTAGACTACTTAGGATACGATCTGGTCGCAGGTGGGCACGGAGCAGATCATCGGACGGTCTGCGCGCCTTACTCAGGAGAATGCCGTCCACGTATATCACTTGGTATCCCTCGGAACGACCGACGTGCTCATGTCCACCATGGCACGCGAAAAGGGCGAGATGCTCTGGACGCTATTTTCGAAAGAGAAGAACGAGAAACTGGAGCAGGTGTTTTACGGCAGAACCAAGAAGGGCGCGGTCCCAGACAGTGACCCGGAGGAGGATGACGACGACAGCGGGAAGAAGAAGAAGACGAAGCCCCTGCCGAGGGCTCGCAATGCGAGAGGTCCCGCGAAGAATGCGGCGTTGAAGTCGATATCAAGGTCGGAGACCCCCTCGACCTCACGGGCTTCCAAGACGGCCGCTGAGGAGACGGCGGAAGAGCCAGAGGTAGCGGATGACGAGGGAGAGGGTGTAGACGGAGGAGACGGAGGAGAAGAGAAGACGGCTGAGGAGGGTAAGGGCAAAGGGAAGGAGAAGGCGAGGACGAAGGCTCCCGCGAAGCCAAAGCCGGCTGCGAAGACGAAACTCAAGCCCAGAGCCAAGGGGAAGGGGAAAAGCGCGGCTGAGGTAAACGAGGGAGGCTCCCGGACCTTCCAAGAAGCCCACTGGAGAGCGGGCCACGACGAGCGAGGCCGACGTCGATACACCTTTAGGCATCGTGTCTGAGCACGTTGCGGGGGCTGCTGGGCCGCCCACCGATGAGACGGGTTCAATGGACGTGGACCAACCAGCTGGTAAGCAAACGCCTTCCCAGCAGCCCATGGTGCTGATGGGTCCAGGGAACCCAGGCGCTGGACGACCTGCCCAGCAGCCCGCGGCGCAGCCGGCTGCAAAGACAAGACCCAAGCCCAGAGCCAAGGGGAAGGGGAAAGGCGCGGCTGAGGTAAGCCAGGAGGCTGCTGGGCCTTCCAAGAAGCCCACCGGAGAGCGGGCCACGACAAGCGAGGCCGATGTCGATACGCCTTTAGGCATCGTGTCTGAGCACGTCGCGAGTACCGCCAGGCCGCCCACCGAGGAGACGGGTTCAGCGGACGTGGACAAACCCGCTGGTGAGCGAATGCCTTCCCAGCAGCCCGCGGCGCGGACGAGTCCCGTGAGTCCAGGCATAGGACCGTCACTTGGACCGCAGAGAACGCAGCCGGAAGGATCGATAGCGACGCAAAGAGAATCGCAATCTCAATCGATGGAGATAGACGATGAGCTTCAACGGGCTTCCCCGCCGCCCATGGGTACATCGGACTCTCCGATGGACGTGGATGCCTTGGCGGATGAGGATCCCAAGGTTCGCACCCGCTCAACCAAGTCCAAAGGTTCGAAGACAAAGTCTTCGAAGGCCTTCGATCCGTCGCCCGCCGCGGCAGCCCCTGGCTTGACCAGGCCTCCTTGGACGCAGGCGAACCCCACGACGCCTCCAAAGGCAGGAAGGAAGAACAAGCCGCAAGGGTCGCCCGATAAGTCGCCTCGAACGGAGCTCAGGCAGCGGAAGACGCCGAGGAACGCGTCAGGCAGGGGTGGAGGCAGTCGTGGCCTCCATCGAGTCCCAGAAAGCGAGTCGGAGGAGGATGACGGGGTGGATATCGTGGCAATCAAGCAGGAAGGGGAACCGCCACGATTATCGTCGACTGACGATGAGGAAATGGAAGAATTTCGTTCGACGGCGGGACCATCTCGAGTCCCAAATGACGACGTCGAGGACTTCTCGTCACTCCTGGACGACGTATCTGACGTCTCTGACTCCTCTTCCTCCTCCTACGACGATCCACTTGCTGCGCGAAGAGTTCAGATGTCTCACTCGGCGACCGCGCACCCCCGAAGAACATGTCCCGAATGTCACACTTCCCGCTCATCGTCCTCCTCGGGGGCGTGGAGGAAATTCTCGTGCTCGTGGTGGGAGGTAGGCGTCTTGCGTCTCTCGTATACATTGTACAATCACAGACGTACTCTTGAACGGATTTCTTTACCGTACTTTCTTACTGTATTTATTGTTCTAACTACCATGCACTCTACTATGTTTCAATTGTCATTTTAAGTTATCCGCTCATACTTTTGCATGACAGTGCGACGGCAAGACAGCGCATGGGCTGCCAGGAAGCCCGCTGTGTAAGGAGAGGTACTAATGAAGTAGTATCGTGTGATGGGCGTCCAGGCGGCCTACGTTGTGGACGGGGGCAGTCAAGTAGTCCGAAACAACAGCCACATTATACGATGAGAGACGTACTCACGTCGTGGGCTTCCAGGCTGCCCATGCTGATGGGAGATCCATCTGTATTGCCTGCCTACATGTGTGGGCTTCCTAGCAGCCCGCGGTGAGAGTGATTCATACACAATATGGGCTGACTTACATATTACGAACAATAGGACTCCAATGGATTTTACCCATTGAACAAGCGCCCAACAAGCGAGTCAAGCACTATCACAGCTCATTGTAGCATACATGAGAAATGGGCGGCCAGGCGTGTCACTGTGCATGTGGTCTAACCAAGAGTCGATGTGCGCACACAGTATGGGCGTCCAGGCAGCCCGCGTTGTGGAAGGGGGCAGTCGAGTCTTCAATGACATTATACGATGAGGGGCGAACCTACTGACGTTG
This sequence comes from Pleurotus eryngii var. eryngii, assembly GCA_029467805.1. Taxonomy (NCBI): domain Eukaryota; kingdom Fungi; phylum Basidiomycota; class Agaricomycetes; order Agaricales; family Pleurotaceae; genus Pleurotus; species Pleurotus eryngii. The sequence continues at coordinate 3,620,301 of SZVJ01000003.1, forward strand.
TGAGCTTCCTACAACACAATGCTGAGTATGGTATGTATTCAATCAGTACTGACTTATGTCGATCGGTTGACAGAACTCACTGGTGCACGTATGGCCATCCGAGTAGCCCGTGCTGACTTATGCAAGTCCTTTGTTAGGCTACTACATGCACGGGCTTCCCGGACGGCCATTGTAGTTGTGGGTGTATAGGTACGTACTGACTTACCGTTCATCGATCGACGGGACTTCCCAATCCACGCGTGGGCTTCCCGGCAGCCCGTGCTGAGTCTGGTACATATTAAATCAGTAGTTACTTATGTCGATCGGTTGATCGAACTCACTGGTGCACGTATGGCCTTCTGAGCAGCCCGTGCTGAATTGTGAAACTCCTCCGTTAGGCTATTACTTACATGGGCCTCCCGGACGGCCACTGTAAGTGTGGGTGAATAGGACTGTACTGACTTACCGTTCATCGATCGACGATGGGACTTCCCAATCCAAGCATGGGCTTCCCGGCAGCCCGTGCTAAGTCTGGTACATATTGGATTAGTTATTTCTCTCGGCTGATAGAACACTGTTCGAGTCACAGAACGAGCAGACATCGTTGAGAAAGGACATCTGAATGGTGTGATCGCCTGATGAAGACCCAGTCGACGATGGGTATAGCGCGAGAGGAGGTGTGGAGGGAATGGGCGATTGCGTGACAGTGTCTTTGAGTGAGTATGTCGACGCCAAGGCAGTGCATGGGCTGCCAGGAAGCCCGCTGTGTAAGGAGAGGTACTCATGAAGATAGTATCGTGCGATGGGCATCCAGGCGGCCCACATTGTGGACGAGGGCAGTCCAGTTGTCCGAAACAACAGTCACATTATACGATGAGGGACATACTCACATCGCGGGCTTCCTAGCAGCCCACTGTGAGTGTGGTACATACAGAATATATACTGATTTATATATTTTGATAGATGGGCATTGCCATTGCAAGCGAGGGCTTCCTGGCAGCCTGTCTTGAGTCTGGTATGTATTCGATCCATACGGACTTATGTCGATCGGTTGACCGAACTTACTGGTGCACGTACGGCCTTCTGAGCAGCCCGTGCTGACTTGTGCAACTCCTCCGTTAGGCTATTACTTACACGGGCCTCCCGGACGGCCACAGTAATTGTGGGTATATATAGGTATGTACTGACTTACCATTTATTGATGGACAGGACTTTCCGATGCAAGCATGGGCTTCCCGGAAGCCCGTGCCTAGTGAGGGAGTGACCTACCACTCCTTTGTGCGCATGGGCTTCCTGGATGCCCGTGGTGAGTGACCTCCATTTACTTTGCCGTTTTCATTCACAGAACTTATTGTGGCCTTTATTGCTGCCCATACTGATAATGGGAGTGATTCTTCATTCCATCTACATGTCTTGTGTGTGGTGGCTACCCACTTATGTGTTTCGCTTCACAGGTAGTCCCATGTCACTCATGGGCAGCTAGGCAGGCCGTGCGTGCAATGGCAAGTCTTCCCATTACACTGCTGTCAACATGGGCTTCCTGGATGCCCAAACTTGCACGGCAAAGGTGGTAGGTAAAGTAGTTATATCTTTGCGCCTTGAATTAATTTTCTAACCGTTCGTTTCATCACAGTGGGCTTCCTGGCAGGTCAGATCACCTCAGGGGTGTACTAATAGTTACAGACGGCCATCCAGCGGGCCCACAACTTGTTTAAAACTTAGGGTAAGCTTTACTATACTTAGGGTAAGCTCTACTTAGGGTTAGACTAAACCTTGGGGTAATATAGTGGTAGGATTATCCTACGATTTTCTTTTTGAAATCGACTTTCTCAACTCACGGGTCCAAGAGTTCCAGGATTCGATGAACTCCAAATCGGCTTGCACAAAGTTTTGGAAGAATCTTCGTAGGGACTGGAAGGCGCAGTGGGATTTGCCTGACAAGAAGAACAGCATAAGTCACCTTTTTCGTCTGATATTGAGCTAACGACCATATAGAGGCTCTCCTCGCATTTCCGCGACGAAATGCGGAGGCGGGGGGTGACTTCAAAGCGTGTCAACAAGCTCAAGAAGTGTGTCAACAAGGCCACCAAGCCTGTTGAGACGGCCCCCAACCTTGCTACGATGGCCACAGAGTCCATCACAATTTATCACCGCCGCCTAGTGCCACTCGCATCCCCCAGCTGACCTTCTTCACAACACTCACCAACGCCAGGCCCATCTCGCGCCCGCCGCCATTCACCAACACCAGTTCCACCTTCTTCACATCGCTCGCCAACGCCAGCCCTGTCTGATCCTTTTGACCACACACCAACACCTGCTCAATCCCGCCTCCGACTTCAATCGCCAACCCCACCCGTTCCATACTCTCTGCCATCTCCCGCATTCTCGCACCACTCGACATCGCCATCTCCTTTTCGCGTCTGGACAGAGCACGTTCCATCATCTCAATCCCCGTCTCTGTGCCCCTTGCCCATGCCCCCAACAGCAGGCAATGTTTCTGTTTCCCCGCCCGCGTAAGTTCTTCGGTTTCGTTTTCGTTTATTGACCTTGTATTGATCTGTCGCAGCAAAATCTTGCAAAAGGAGCTCAGCAAGTCCCTCGCATTCCATTTGGAGTTGCCGGGCGTCACTCGCAACGACATCGACCTCATTATTCAAGGCCAATGGATTTCGGTATTCGCGCAAACTAACGAGGTCTCGTACAAGTGGTCGACGGACGTGGGGGGCCAAGTTATCGTAAGTTCCCAACTCCTTCATGCAGCCTGATTACTCACTTCTGTAGCCCGAAAGTGTCTGCTCTGGGTTCACCGACGGCGTCCTGCACGTCATCGTGAACGTCACTGGCGATGTGAAGGTCACCAATGCGTGGCGCAGCTTCCACATCTCTAGTAAGTTCATTTGCCTCCTTATTGCTCTAGCCACGCCTGACTCCACCGTAGATACATGTCCATCATGGTAGACGCGCCCCATTCTCTTTCATTCGACGCAACCACCACACGTCTGCTGCCGCAATATCATCTCTATTTGCATGCTTAGAACCCATCTTGTATACTCACAACCGCATTTCCACCTCGCAGCTATTCATTTTGTACGATCATTTTGTATTTACGCCCCCCGTTACTTGTATTGATAGCACCCCAATACCTATCTTGTATCTATCCTAGGCCGCTATCACTTTGTATGCACACAATCACCACACGATGGACTCGAGTGACTTAAGTAGCTGTAGGCCGGGAGGAAGTTTCGCTTGCGAGTGTGTTGGTGTGTGCGCAGCGTGGCTGTCCAAGCAGCTCGTGTTGTGGACGGGGGTACTGCTAACAATGGATGTAGCTACGATGAGAATGGTACGCACGCTTTACGATGAGATGTGTACCTGCATAAGTCGTGGGCTTCCAGGCCGCCCGTGGTGAGGGCGGAGTCCCCCATATCGTCTACATACACGTGTGGGCGTCCTAGCAGCCCACCGTGAGTGTGATACATAGAGAAAATGTACTGATGTACCCTGTGGTGAGGGCAGTCCCCCGTATTGTTTGGCCTCCACGCGTGGGCGTCCTCGCAGCCCATTGTGAGTGTGGCATATATAGAACACGTACTGACTTACATACCTTGACAGATACGCGGTGTCATCACCAACACGGGCCTCTTGGCCGCCCATGCTGGCGTGGCTGACTGCCTCGCTACTTCCTCTACGCGCGTGGGCATCCCAGCCGCCCAGATTGTCTTGAGTCCACCGTATCGACCTCGTCTGCACGCCTGGTCATCCAGGCTGGTGGTGGTAAGTCTTAGGTGTGTTAACGTGAACTAACTGACCGTTATATGTTTGCAGAATGCGTCGCAGCATTCCAGGCCACCCGTGGTGAGTGCAGAGTTGCCTGTAGTGTCTGCGTACACGTGTGGGCGTCCAAGCAGCCCGCCGTGAGTGTGGTACATATAGAACACATACTAACGTACATACCTTGACAGATACATGGTGCTATCACCAACGCAGGCCTCCTGGCTGCCCATGCTGGCGTGGGGGGTCTCGCATCATAGTCGTCTACACGCGCGCGCTTCCTCACCAGCCACGGTGAGTGCACAACAACTAATTTGATGTCTGACTTACCTGTACTCATTCACAGGTCTCTCCAGCGTGAGCATAGGGACTATTATTGTACTCCTCTGCGTCCACGGGCTTCCTCGCAGGCCGTGGTGAGTGTGAGTGCATCAAATCAAGACCAAAGACTCACCCTCGCAAGCATGGCCATCCAAGCAGCCCGTCCTGATGTAGGTGAGTCCTCTGTATGCCTATCGTACACGTGGGGTTCCTGGAAGGCCACTGTGAGTGTGGCCGTATGAATATGTACTGACTCACTTATTCTTGACTAATAGATGTTCACTCCGCTAGCGTGGGCATCCTGGCAGCCCATGCTGATGTGCGGGAGTCCATTCGTGCGCATCGCGCGTCGTGGTGAGTGCTGGCTTACCTGTTCTGAGTTATAGGACATCCCACTACACGCATGGACTTCCTGGCAGCCCGCGCAGATGTAGGTGAGTCCTATCGAATGCATGGCCTTCCTGGCGCGCCGTCGTAAGTCCTGGACCATTGTGCTGACTTGTTTTCACCCACAGGACTTCTCATCATGAGTGTGGCCATCCAAGCAGCCCGTGTTGTAGGTGAGTTCCGTATGTAGCTTATACATTGCGTACTTACTCATATCATGGGCTTCCAAGCTGCCCGTGGCGAAGGGCGAGAGCCCCGTATTGTCTGGCCTATGCGCGTGGGCATCCTCGCAGCCCACCGTGACTGGGGTACATACTCATTACGTACCTACGGAACTGTGGGCGTCCTGGCGGCCCATGTTGATGTGGGTGGGTGAGTCCCGCACACATGTGTGGGCTTCCTCGCAGGCCGTGGTGAGCACAGTACGTACTTATCGTGTGATGACTTACGTGTTGTCAATTATAGCGTACACCCCGCCACACACGCAGGCTTCCTCGCAGCCCACACTGACATAGGTGAGTCCAGTACGACTGTACTGACCTGTTCTGATCCACAGGACTCCTCGTTGTCAGCGTGGCCATCCAAGCAGCCCGTGCTTGTACTGGGAGTGTTTCGTTACTCCCAAGCAAGTGTGGGCGGCCTGGATGGCCACACTGAGTGACGTATGATGCAGCTACGCACCCCGTATGTCGCCATGGGCTGCCTGGCTGCCTGCACATGGCTCAGAGTGACTGTAGGTGCGTCAGCTATATCTACACACCGTGTAGTATTTTTCTAACCGTTCTATCTCACACAGCAGGCTTCCTGGAAGGCCAGATGGCCTCTGGGGTGTTCAAATAATTCAGGAAGGCCATCCTGCAGGCCAGTATCATAGAATAAGTTAGGGTAAAGTACATTAGGGTAAACTACAGTATACTTAGGGTAACTATAGTTGGGGTTAAGGGAATTTAGCGGGCAGGATTATCCTGTGATTTGAAAATATCTCCCATAACCCTAAGTCCTGACTTACGACAGGCCAATTGATACTTCATAAAAAAAGCGCCAACAATGTCTTCAAACGCAGAACAGCAAATGAATGCCTTCGATACCAACGAGCAGATGCGGCTCGCTGAAGGGCCGCTTGCAGCTGGGTATAGTCAACGCCATTCGACGAAGTAGATGTACTAATTACCGTCATCTCAGAAACCGTCAACCAAATTTTTAGAAACCGTACACCGCCTTGGGCTCTGCGACCTCCCTTGGATGGTCCCGTTGGAGCATGTCGACAATGCTTGCCAGGTAAGCTTTCACAAAATATGCACGACGACATCATCCACTGACCGCTTCCTCAGTCAGATGAACTGTCGCAGTGGGCCGTCAGCGCGGAAAGGGGGCTGACGGCTTGGGTATCGGACCCTTTACACGACAACTCCGATGCCGCCATTTCCATAGGCTTAATCGCCACCTACGCTTTGCTGGTCGCCAGCAAACTCGGCTTCTCGATCGGTCGCAACCCATGCCCCCTGTTCGCCACAGGAGGAGGGCTGCATCAAGCTCTCGGGCACCAGCGTCCAGACCATCACGAAAATGTACGACTGGCCAGTCGTAGTTGAGAAGGCGCTCCGCGCCATCGTCAAGTTCAAGACGGAGCCAGCTGTGCCGTCTGTCCCACTTGGGCCCGACGACATGGCGAACTTGTATACGCTTTTTCACAATTCGAAAAAGCAAGGAAACGCGTCCAAGGTAGTTGCAAACATCGTTCTTGCGGCTATGGCAGTAAGGTACGCCATCGAGGTGAGTTCTCGCCTCGGCCGTATAGCCATATTTCTGACCCATACGCCTCAAGGGAAAAGAGGTTCCGGACACATGGGAGAAAGTTAAGTCCCTCAAGTCCGATGAACTTTTGGAGTATAGGTCCACTCACAAAACCTCGGGGCCACGAATCACTCTGCTGCCTCTCCATCAATCCCTCGCGGTTTCCCCGATTTTACTTCTGCAGACGAAGGATCTGACGGGGAAATGGATAGCCAGACATTGGCATCTAATTGTAAGCTTGCCTCACCCAGACCCTTTTTTGCACGCTGAACGAAATTGTTGTAGATGTGGAAGCACCTAGGTTCCGATCGACCTGCGCTCATTGCAGCTATAGAACGCCACATCTGGAATGCAGTGGTTGCACTCGCACGAAGCCCGGGATTGGTATCGGAAATAATGAGAAGCATGTACGCCAATATCAAGCTCGAAACTCAATACGACGAGATATCCCACGCAATGCAAGTTGAAATCGCGCCCGATGAACTACAGTTCTTCAGAAGGCTCGAGTCCCTCTTCCCCCCTCCGAATCCCCCCCGCCCCATCAACCTCAGCACCCAACCCCCCCCAAGCCCCACCGCCCGGTCCACTGCAGAACCCACCGCCCGGCCCCAGACCCCCCTCGAGGGCTCCGACCCCACTCCCCCCCCCTCCACGACGACCCGGGCTTAAGGCCCACCGGCCGGACGTTAACGCCAAAATCCCGAGACGGCTCTGGCGGCGACATCGACATGGAGGATGATGAGACGGGAGGCGGCGATAGCGGAGACGTTGACATGGAGCCTGTTAATGGGAGCGTCGGGGGGGGTGATAAGGTGGGAGGTGGGTGGCGATGGCGGAGACGTTGGCATGGATCCCGCTGATGGGGGCGTCGGAGAGAATGATGAGACGGGAGGTGGCGATGGCGGCGACGATGGCGGCGACGGTAACGAGACTGGCAGTGGCATTGGCGGCGACAGTAACAAGACGCTTCAAAAGCGGAAAAAACCCGTTTGACAAAGGAGGCCAAGCCGATGGCCCGTCTACCACCAAGAGGACTCGATCCTCTGCGCAGAACGAGCAAGGGAAAGGCGGCCCCACAAATAAAAAGGCCAAGTCGAGATCAACCACCGCGGCGCCCAAGGCCCTCTCAGAAAAACCGGCCGGATCCCAGCAAGATGAGCGGGAGGCAAAGATAAAACTGCCTCGCCTTGTAGGCACATCTACGGTTAAGGTAGGCTGCCCAAGGTTGAAGATGATCCACCGTTTATTGACTCCCCTTTAAGCGTTTCCGTGCCCGCCCCCGAACGCCTCTTTGATGTTCGCGGGGAGAGCATGCTGCTAGGCCCATCATTCCACATAAGTAACGCTTTACCCATGCGTCCCCGACGTTAATAACATCGTTTTCAGTTTGAGGAGCACTTGGAGTGCTTCCACGCCCTCCTAAGAGCGATAAGGAGGACGTGGGGAGACGCTCCTCCCGATTACACGACGGGTGATGGGATCGGCCGTATGGTGCAGGCCATCCCCACGCCGAGTACCAAACTTATTCCCCATCTCAGCTGGGGGACATCTTAAAAACCAAGGCTATCCTGTTGACAGGATTGCCTGTGCAGGCCGATAGCTTTGAGGGTGCCATGAGGAGTCTTAACAGATTCCTCGACGCCTCAATCATTTGCAACGGTAAGAGCCACTGGGCCAAAAAATGACGCCTCATACTGACTCTTCACATAGATCAATCGATTGAGATGGGTCCCACCGGTACGGAGCGGCACAGGAAGACAACAATACAGGAGATCATCGACATCTCCAAGTCGCCGAACGCAAAGGCAGTCAACTGCCTCGACTTCCCGGGCCCTTTGCCGGCCGAAGTACCCTTGGCACTCGACGACTCCCTAGACCGCGTTTGCTATTCAGCAACGTGGGACATGGACCGGCCCCGAAAAACAGCGGACATGGCAGCTCTGACCTGGAGCATAGCTGCGACGCCATCGACATGGCATCACCTCCACGTCGATACCAACGGCTTTGGCACGACAGCCGTGCCGACCTTTGGGAAGAAGTTATGGGCTTTGCTTCGGCGAAAAGGCGACCCATCCGCCTCAAGGCCCATCGACTGGAGCGACACGCTGGACGGCGTCAACAATAAAGTCCTGGACTCGGAGGAATACGAGGCCTCCTACGCCATTTTGGAGCCAGGCACCGCTCTGTAAGTCCCATCAACCTCAAGCCTTTTTGTCTATTTCTGATCATTGCAAAAGGGTGATGCCAGGAGGGTGCCCCCATATGGTCTTCACCCTCGACGACTCCACCGTGTTCTCGGGGAGCCATTTCTACCATGGCCGGTGCCTACGGCGCCATATGTTCAACCTCGTCATCACGGCCGCTCTGCCTGACTCGACGAAACACCACGCACGACGAGTGCGCCATCTCCATCATCGGCAACGTGTTGAAGATGATTAGAAAGGCTTGCCTCAAGCCTGAGGCCATTCCTGGTACGTCTTCTAAATATTCACGCCGTCTACTCATCTTTCATACCAAAACAGATTCCATGTGGAACCACCTGCCCAACGTCAGGACGGAAGAGGGAATGAAGGACGCCCTCGTCCTCTGCGTCGTGGCGAGGCTTCTCCCCGTAATATTCCACACGCTCCACGAGTCTAAGGACGAGCTACACGCGATATCCGACGACGCCCTCAAATTTGCCAAGCAAATCAAGGCCTCTGAGAGGCATCGATTTCTCCACGCCGGCCCGCCGCGACCTCGACTTCTTCGACGATGTATACGAGGTATACCTCCAGCGAGTCCTGTCGGTATATGTCGGTATGTTGGCTACGGGGGATACGGTCACCGACGGGCCCGACGAGGAGATCGCGCGTATACCGGAAGCCGAAGGATACAAAAGGCATTCCAAACATACCCCAGGTTTGTTTGGTCAGAGGCTGCCAAAGCCAACAGGAGATGGCCTTTCGGACACGACATTGGATCTGGATGTAGACTACGACGGGGGTTTTTGTTTTCGTTTTAGCAGACTTAGAATAATTCGAAAACCATGTACCCTATTTTTTGTACCAATTCAAAAACAGTTTCAACTCAATCAAAACTCTCCCTTTCGTTATATTGCGCCGCAGGCAAATTGTCAAGATCCCTCCAGTGACTGGGCTGCTAACACGAAGGTGTAAGACAGCCAGTGCCGCTCTTATGGCCAACACGCACAGGCACAGATTATTGTGCAAGGCGACCGTCTTCGCATGTGCTTTCGCGGAGACTCTAACAGGGCAGGGGCGTCCGGGACAGCGCTTTTTTGTTAGTCCCCCTCGATGTGTATGTACCCGACAATACCCTGAACGCTTGTCCGTGTCAGAGTTGGCCGTCCTGGACGACGGGGGACGGTGTGTTAATTCATGTATAGAGTCACTACATCTTTATTTAGCTAATGTACTGACCCACTGAGCACGCCACCCAGCCCTCATGCACATGGCGTGAAACGATGTGTCGACGGCCATCTCGGGCATAGGGCGCTTATTCGATGGGTTTTACCCATTGCCTGATGGCTTGTAGCACGTGATGTGACTCAGGGAGCCCCTACCTCAACCTTCTCGACGCTCAGTGGACCGCTCTGCGCTGTGTTGTCGTCACACTGTCATGCAAAAGTATGAGCGGATAACTTAAAATGACAATTGAAACATAGTAGAGTGCATGGTAGTTAGAACAATAAATACAGTAAGAAAGTACGGTAAAGAAATCCGTTCAAGAGTACGTCTGTGATTGTACAATGTATACGAGAGACGCAAGACGCCTACCTCCCACCACGAGCACGAGAATTTCCTCCACGCCCCCGAGGAGGACGATGAGCGGGAAGTGTGACATTCGGGACATGTTCTTCGGGGTGCGCGGTCGCCGAGTGAGGACATCTGAACTCTTCGCGCAGCAAGTGGATCGTCGTAGGAGGAGGAAGAGGAGTCAGAGACGTCAGATACGTCGTCCAGGAGTGACGAGAAGTCCTCGACGTCGTCATTTGGGACTCGAGATGGTCCCGCCGTCGAACGAAATTCTTCCATTTCCTCATCGTCAGTCGACGATAATCGTGGCGGTTCCCCTTCCTGCTTGATTGCCACGATATCCACCCCGTCATCCTCCTCCGACTCGCTTTCTGGGACTCGATGGAGGCCACGACTGCCTCCACCCCTGCCTGACGCGTTCCTCGGCGTCTTCCGCTGCCTGAGCTCCGTTCGAGGCGACTTATCGGGCGACCCTTGCGGCTTGTTCTTCCTTCCTGCCTTTGGAGGCGTCGTGGGGTTCGCCTGCGTCCAAGGAGGCCTGGTCAAGCCAGGGGCTGCCGCGGCGGGCGACGGATCGAAGGCCTTCGAAGACTTTGTCTTCGAACCTTTGGACTTGGTTGAGCGGGTGCGAACCTTGGGATCCTCATCCGCCAAGGCATCCACGTCCATCGGAGAGTCCGATGTACCCATGGGCGGCGGGGAAGCCCGTTTGAAGCTCATCGTCTATCTCCATCGATTGAGATTGCGATTCTCTTTGCGTCGCTATCGATCCTTCCGGCTGCGTTCTCTGCGTCCAAGTGACGGTCCTATGCCTGGACTCACGGGACTCGTCCGCGCCGCGGGCTGCTGGGAAGGCATTCGCTCACCAGCGGGTTTGTCCACGTCCGCTGAACCCGTCTCCTCGGTGGGCGGCCTGGCGGTACTCGCGACGTGCTCAGACACGATGCCTAAAGGCGTATCGACATCGGCCTCGCTTGTCGTGGCCCGCTCTCCGGTGGGCTTCTTGGAAGGCCCAGCAGCCTCCTGGCTTACCTCAGCCGCGCCTTTCCCCTTCCCCTTGGCTCTGGGCTTGGGTCTTGTCTTTGCAGCCGGCTGCGCCGCGGGCTGCTGGGCAGGTCGTCCAGCGCCTGGTTCCCTGGACCCATCAGCACCATGGGCTGCTGGGAAGGCGTTTGCTTACCAGCTGGTTGGTCCACGTCCATTGAACCCGTCTCATCGGTGGGCGGCCCAGCAGCCCCCGCAACGTGCTCAGACACGATGCCTAAAGGTGTATCGACGTCGGCCTCGCTCGTCGTGGCCCGCTCTCCAGTGGGCTTCTTGGAAGGTCCGGGAGCCTCCTCGTTTACCTCAGCCGCGCTTTTTTCCCCTTCCCCTTGGCTCTGGGCTTGAGTTTCGTCTTCGCAGCCGGCTTTGGCTTCGCGGGAGCCTTCGTCCTCGCCTTCTCCTTCCCTTTGCCCTTACCCTCCTCAGCCGTCTTCTCTTCTCCTCCGTCTCCTCCGTCTACACCCTCTCCCTCGTCATCCACTACCTCTGGCTCTTCCGCCGTCTCCTCAGCGGCCGTCTTGGAAGCCCGTGAGGTCGAGGGGGTCTCCAACCTTGATATCGACTTCAACGCCGCATTCTTCGCGGGACCTCTCGCATTGCGAGCCCTCGGCAGGGGCTTCGTCTTCTTCTTCTTCCCGCTGTCGTCGTCATCCTCCTCCGGGGTCACTGTCTGGGACCGCGCCCTTCTTGGTTCTGCCGTAAAAACACCTGCTCCAGTTTCTCGTTCTTCTCTTTCGAAAATAGCGTCCAGAGCATCTCGCCCTTTTCGCGTGCCATGGTGGACATGAGCACGTCGGTCGTTCCGAGGGATACCAAGTGATATACGTGGACGGCATTCTCCTGAGTAAGGCGCGCAGACCGTCCGATGATCTGCTCCGTGCCCACCTGCGACCAGATCGTATCCTAAGTAGTCTAGTTAGTTGAATGTTCATATATTGTATTAATGACTTACGAGCATAATTACGGTGTCCGCGCAAGTCAGGTTGAGCCCGACGGCACCAATCGACGAGAAGAGGAGCACCCGATGCTCCTGCGCATCAGAGTTGACAAAAGTCTTCGATTACGCGCTCCCGTTGCTCCTTGGTCAGAAGGCCATTCAGCACCAGCACGCCGACGCCTTTCATGCGGAACACCTACGTTCGCTGTTAGTCGATGCAAGACTTAGACGATCTGGTTTACTTACAGTCTGGATGGTCATAGCCATCATTGAAAATTCATGGTAAACCAGAATCTTGCGCTTTTGAGGAGCTCGTTGGCCGAAGACAAAGTGGCGGCGGTGAAGGGAAAACGACTTCGCCGTTGACCATCGTTGGGTGCTCGATATGGTCGTGGCTGAGAAGATGTAGCATTAAACGTGCGACCAGGTCGAGTTTGGTGCTTGATATGTCGTTGTAATGCCCGAGCTTCGAGTTGCCCGCCATGTCGAATATTGGCCAGTCTTCGTCGCTAACCTTGAACATCGTGATGCCGCATCGGTATGGAAGGAAGAAGTTCTACGATTTCATCAGCGCAAGCAGCCGAGGAAGCTGCGGCACCTACCTCGAGACTCAAGTTAGTGGGAACCCCGCTCTCTGAGGACTCCATCTCGTCGACGAGGAGACCTAGGTTCTCCATTTCGCGATCGCTGAGCTTGATTGTCAGCATGTGCTCCGTGATGGGCGGCATCTTTGGAGTTGAGTGGAATTCCGTCGAAGTCCACGGACGTGAGCGTCCTTCGTATCAGGTAGGGTACCAATTTGCCCTGGACCACCTTCGCCGCGTTATACTGGGCGAATCGTACGGCGATTCCGGCGTCATCCTCGTCGACCTCGTCGCCTCGCAAGGCTCGCAGATTTCTGCTTTTTACCGCGGCTTTCTCGGGCTCCGTCATATCCCGTTTGGCGGCGCGGATTTCGCGGTTGAAATGGCGTTCCAGTAGTTGTCCTTTAGAAAGGACGAACTCGTCGTGGTTGCACATGCGGCCCATATGATGATATCCTGTATTTTCGTTAAAGAGGGGGGTGGCCGTGATTACATGGGTAACTCGGGCGCACTTGTGTAGCTGGCAGGCCCCCGTAAGCCCACGACCTGGGCCACGGAATAGGTGGGCCTCGTCGATCCACGCGGTACACCATTGCAGGCCGAAAACCAGTTTTTCCGTGTCCTCCGAAAGAACCGTACGCTCGCCGTCGACGAAAGCCCCCTGGCTTTCTTCATGTTGAAGACTTGCGCCGTCATCATCTGAAAAGTCTTTATGGCTTGTTAGTAACTGCGCCAACATCTCCTACAAACGAACTGACCGAATGGGCGCAAATGACTACGCGATTAATCATTTTCTGCTGCGATTGCAGCCAGGAACCGTCCGGATCCGAAAAAATTCCTTTACATCTTCCAACGAGCTCGGAAGCTGGAATATGTCTATCGCGCCCCTCGAGAAGAAGCGGTAAAGCTCGTCCTTCCATTGCCCCACAAGGGACAACGGGACGACGATGAGATGGGGTTCGTCCGGCACGTTCTCCATCACGCCCATGAACCAGGGCATGTTCCCTGTTGAACTCATGTCAATATTCTAACTACGAGTGCAGGACACTCACGTATTATAGGCGGGCGATTCAATTTCTCCCTCACCCGCCTGCACCTGTTCGATAAGCACCAATTGCTGGAGAAAGGCGATCGTCGCCATGACTTGCGCGGTTTTTGCCAATGCCCACGCCGTCAGCAAGGAGGACTCCGGACATCGGTGCGCTGGTGACCTTCGCCCCGAAAAACACATCGTCGCAATAATGGCCGCGACGCCGACAAGTTGATGCCATAGCAAGTGTATGGGCTTGAACCCAGGTCCTCCGTTCGCGAACATGTCCAGCGTTATTTCGATTACCGTGTTCGAAGGCCCCCGTCGAGTTACCGAGGGATTCGACGGCGTGAGCCCCAGATGCCACGCGGCGGTCGCGCCGTCCTCGCGCACATAGGCGTTCCAATTACCGGACGACCTCCAACGAAGCTGAGAAGGACGGTGAGTTGTTCGAATGACAACTTCGACATTATTTCGACTCCTAAAGTCCCCCTCCTCTAAGAATTCAGTATAAAGCGTGGCGATCGCCTCGTGGGGCAATTCTCGAGGTCGCCCGCGTGCTCCAGGTGCGTAGCGATGGACTGCAACGTACGGGCGACTTCCATCTCGTGGCATCTCCGCCTGCGCGATACGGATCTTGCGGCCCCTTCTTGCGAGCCGCCTCCACTGTGCCCTAGTAAGTACTTTGTCTTGGCTTGAACATGGCGTAGATCACCGTTTTCGTTGGCCTTGGGTTTCCGCGAGCGGACGGGCGGTGTCGAAGTCGTTTCGAGGCCGCTTCATGGCGTGACGAACCGCCTCCTTGAGCTTCACGATATTTTCCTCCTCCGGCCTCTAACTGTACGTTGGGATACCAACCGGCGAGTCGTTCGACGTTCTTGCTTGCTTGCAGCGCGGGCACGAACGCTGCTAGCGAAGCTCCGTTGGGCCCCGCTTCGTCGATGACTGGGATGTAGGTCAGTAACGTCGCCGCGCTCGACATTCTCCATGACTTACCTTTCATCGCATCATTCATCAGTCCGACCTTCTTATCAACCACCGACCCCGCACGTATATAGGCCTTGCCCATACGGGAGACGTTGTGGACCAACAACGTTTTCAATTCGCCGCGATCGCCTTGTCAATGAGGATGTCACCACTCATGACGACATCCAAACATTTCGACCGCGACGGGGGTAAGGCAGCGTTCACGAGTAATTGGCTGGGGGGAAAATCGTCCGACTCCTGCGTAGCCAAGACGGACTGAGGGTGAAAGCCGCACTCACGCATGGGCTGATTCGACCAGCGCGTTGACCCGTCGCGCGACTTCGATCGCGGAACCAGGTAATGTAGATCTCGCGTTCGGCAGTGCACTCCGCGTGGTTGATGACGAAGTCGATCCTCTCGTCGCTCGGCTTCTTCATCACAACCTCGATGAAGGATTTGAGGAGTTGGATCTGGTGGAACGAGAGGTCCTGCGGTTTTGAATTTGTCAGTCATTAGCGTCGAGAGTCCGAGTCGACTGAGAACGGTCTTGTACCTCAATCATACACGTAGGTTCGTACCCCTAAGGGGGCGTTGGAACTTTGTCGTGAGCATAGCCAGAAAAATTTGCGGAGTATCGTGAGCTGGGGGGCATATTGTTTTGAGGAATCGACAGAGTCCCTTCACCGTTTCTTAAATACATTTCGCGACTGGACCTCCGGGCAACCCATGCTTGCAGAGGGAGGCTGACTACTTTGGCGAAAACGAACCCATGGTTCGTGTTTCTGATACTTAGATGAGCACGTTCGCAATAACCCTAAGCACGACTCGCAAGTCAGAAGATCGCGAGGCCTCTCCGCTTCTGGCCTGCCTGGCTGCCCAGCTGCTGGAAGCAAGACTCGCGACAGGAGATCGCGAGGCCCTCTCCGCTTCTGGCCTGCCTGGCTGCCCAGCTGCTGAGAAGCACGACTCGCGACGAATGTGCGCGGCCCCTCGACGGAGAACGTGGTGGGCGCACGACCTCGCTTATTCCCACCGCTCGCTCACCCTGAGTTTGGTACAACTCAGTTTCCAATTGCATGCATGGGCTGCCTGGCCGCCCGTCTTGTACTCGGGTCATCGTTTCCTCAATGACAATCCGCTTGCTTAATATATGGTAATTCCGCGAGCCGAAGGCTACACAGATTTCATATCCCAGCACTAATATCATTTATTCCAGCCGCCTACTCAATGGGGCTCTTGGCCGCCCAGCTTGCACTTGCTCGAACTCTTATCCGCACTCCCCCAATCGCTGGCTTCCGTGGAGGCCGTGCCACGCGTGCTACGTATACCGGGCCGTCCAATCCGCCGATCCCAGTGGCAGCAGCTGCTCCCCTTCACTCAATGGGCTGCTTGGACCGGCCCATGGTGGACATCGGATCGACATCGACACCCATCTTCGGGTACTTCATCATCCTGAACAGGAGTCTGGGCTGCCAAGCCGCCCGCCTGTGCAGGTGCGCCATCTGACCAAGTCGCGGCATTCCGGCTCCCTATCAGAACTTCGCAGTCTCTTTTGATTATGGCCAGGCCAGGAGGCCCGTAGGATTGAGTGAGTAGCCACCCAACGCATAGGCTGCTTTGGCAGCCCACGGGATGCATACACACCAGATCTCCCCCCATCTACCGCATGGCGCTCCTGGGCCGCCCACGCTTCACTTCCACTGCCACGCCTCTGTGGACTTACCGTGGCCTCCTTCGCACCCAATCCAGGTTCCTGTCATCTGTAAACTTAAGCTACATCAGATGGGCTGATTGGCCCACCCAACCTTGCGCTTCCATCCCCTGTCCCACGCGACTAAAGCGTGCCCTTCCTCGCGACGCTCTCCTCACCTGCCTGTAGCTCGTAGCTGTATACTCAGGGGGTTTCCTGGCCGCCCATCCCCACACACCATTTACACGTCGGCCAATTTTAGATAATGACACATCCGCAAGTCGGAGTTACCCTACTTCATCGTGACCTTCCTAGCCGCCCAAATTACGCTCGCCATGATTGTGTACACACGCTCCGACGTCAAGTCCTTCGTCGGCCGACTGAGCGTACAGGCCTCCCGGACGGCCACTGTAAGGTGGGTGGTATAGGAACGTACTGACTTACCGAATATCAATCGACCGAACTTCTCAATCCAAGCATGGGCGGCCAGCAGCCCATGATCAGCCTGGTAGGTTGACAGAAGGATTTGTTCGAGTCACAGAACGGAGGATGCCCTATACGTTGCACCAGTAAATTCTTGTCAACGGAGGACATAAGTCCGTACAGATCGAATACATACATGACTTAGCACGGGCTGCCTGGATGCCCACGCTTGGATTGGGAGAAGTTGGTCGATCGATGAACGGTACGCCAGTACGTTCCTATACACCCACACTTACAGTGGCCGTCCGGGAAGCCCGTGCGTGTATGTGTAATGGCCCGGGTATAAAAGGAACTTGCACAAGTCAGCACGGGCTGCTCGGATGACACCTTCCTAGGTGCATCAGTAAACCCCTCATGGGTGCGAGGGGAGCGGAGGAGCGCGGAGGCGAGGAACGTACGGGCGTGGCTTCAGCTATAGGCTGCGCCTCCGACACTTGGGTGCCATGGATTCTGAAGTGGGACCTAGGTGGGTACCGAGGGTACGAAGTAGGCGAGGGGAGAGAAGTAGAGAAAGACCACATTGAAGTGGTACGAGGTGCAAGTAAACTAATGTATTGTGAACTAAGGTAGTTACAACTGTGAGTAGCAGAGACAAGACTAATGCCAAGAGTATCTGCGGATAGAACGCGGAGCACACAAGTCTCAAACGCAAACGCACATGAACGTTGCCCTAGTAGCCCATAAGGGGGGCTCCTGAACGCAGTCCACAACAGTACTTCCCGTCAAGGCCGGAGACCCATAGAGCCCTAGGTGCTTTTTCGTTTAACTCGCGGATGATGTAGTGATGAAGGAGTAAGCTAAAGAAGTAAAGTTGTTAGTGAAAACTTGGGTGGATTCAGACCGTCAGGAGATTAGATAGAGGATCACGCCGCGCATAATCCGAGGCGTCCGTTTGACGAGTTAGTAAAGTGGACATCTCTCATCGTACAATGTTGATGTTGCTGCGGCGGAGTCGATGCCCGTTCCACAACGGGCTGCTGTTGGACGCCCATTACCAGTCCTCACGAGTTCTCTACCTCCAGGGCTGGGCTGGCCTGGGCTCCACACACTGTATGGTAGTCGACAGTCACAGTCGACATTGCGGTACACATTCAACGTTACAAAAATTCATGCTGTTCACGGCGGGCTTCCGGGCCG